>CM066988.1:136996858-138196858 GCA_033977485.1 Hydrangea macrophylla | reverse complement strand
AAAGCTCGCAATTATTTGAAATCTTGACTTATTTGAGCTCGCGAGCAGGCTCAGCTCGGCTAGCGTCCACCCCTAATCACAAGAATTGTGGCAGCCTAGACATGTGGGCTACAATCCACATACGAAAGAATACATATTTACTCATCCCAAAATTGCTCACCCATCCCAATCTTCCATTAGTTAATATAGTGAGATTCAGTATTAAGTAAGAATTAATTAATGATAAAAAATGATGAGGCTCATTAATTAACTAATAAAATAATTGAGTGAACAATTACACTTAGCTTAGAGGCAATTTTGTCGGTTTGCGCAAGCGAGTCCAAAAAGCTAGCAAATTTTGTGGTTTTCGTGCAACTTAAAAGACAAATTGGAGAGTCAATCTCATGGGTCCCATGCTGCTATTTATCATGGATCCCTCATTATTCAAAACGATCAGATTGGCCAATTGAATTAATTGGTGAACTCCAATATTAAACCCCACTATTTCATTTTGTGATTTTGAGGCAATGTCATTTCCCCATCAATGGACGGACATGTAGATATGAATAGAACAAGCACTTTGGCCACATCACATAGAACAAAATATATCAACTTCTTGGTATGAGACAGAGTACTCTTTATATCTATACCCAATAAATGAGAGAAGTATAGTGGGGTTGAAATGTTTGTTACAGATGAGTCAGATGACATTGATGGGGGTTACTATTAATTCTAAATCTTCTTCCTTATCTTTGGAGTAATTTAGTATTCCTTCAAGTGGAGATTGAGGCTTTTAATGGCTTCCTTTTTTTCAGGAGTTTTGTGGGCTAAAAGTGTAGCCACAGGAGAACATTCTTCTGAGAGCAATTGTTGATGATTGATGATGTTTCAATCCTAACATGATAAACAATATATTTTTTTCTTTCTTTCTTTTTTTCTTTTATTTATTTACGGAATATTTATGTTTTAATTTTTTGGTTGAGAAATTAATGCAATATATTAGACCTTTTGATGAGTAATATTTAGGAGAAAGTATATAAGAAAGGTTTTGACAATCGCAAACTTACAGCTTTAATTTATGAAATCTTTTGTTTTTTTTGTTTCCATAAGGTGAGACCTCGAACTCAGGATGTCTGGATTTAGAGTTTATTCAAGCAAACCTCATACCAACTTAATTAGTTGTCCAGACATGTTCTTTTTCATGTTGCATATAGGATTGTTCAGATTCTTAGAATTTAATAAGAGAGAAAAACTGAAATGTTTGAAATTTTTTCAAAGATATCGAGGAATAGGGAGTTAAGTGAATCCCCACTCTTAATCTTACAAAGGAAATCATTTATTCAACTTAAAATTGAGAGAGGCTTATATTTGATCTATTAAAAAAAAAATTAAGCTAAAAAATATTTACACCGGTTGATTGACTAACCAAAAAAAAAAAAAATTAAAAAATACTATGCTGAGTTTTATTAAATTAACTGTGATCAAGACTAATAAAATTTTACCAACGACCCAACTAGTCAAATGGTATTACCTTGATATCTCTAGTGAAGAGATCAAGGGTTCGATTCTCTTTGGGCCGTGATCCAGATAAGACTCAAAATAAAAATAAAAAATAAAAAATTTGAACAGCTAAAATGATATCGAAACCTTCCTTAACTTGGACAAATTTGGTATCATTTTATATATGTGGCTACCTTCTTTTAACACGCGATTACTGAGGGCTAAAAGCATAGCTCAACCGGACACAATTATTTTAGACTCTCGCTGTTGATGAATACAGCGAAGAGAAGCTACAATCCTCCCATGATCACTTTGGTATGAGTGTGTGTGTGAGAGAGAAAGAGAGAGGAGATGATCAGAGGATAGTTTGGTAATACGATGGTCATTAATAAATCAATTTTCACTTTATTTTCAGTTTATTTGTATTGAGAGAACGATCAAGGGCCGGTCCTGAGTTATCAGGGTCCTAGGCGAGCTTCTAAAATGGGGCCCTCTATAAATTACCGTTAACTAATTATTATAAGTTATCCAACTATTATATACCTCAAAAATAACCACAAATCAGACGTCGTCAAGCATTTAACTTACACGCAACTCAAAATAAACCTTGCACATAAAATGCACTTAGAACAATCCACGTACAAGAAGCCAAAATGTTCTAATCTACCACTGAAGTATTACCCTTCTCGCACTTTTAGCCGCAAAATTACGAATTTAGCCAAGTATAATTGAGGTTTTCTATCATAATCTTTTCAATTGATAACATGGCTAATCCATACAATTTTTTCTAGGAGCTATGTCAACAATAAAAAACCAATCGTATACCAATAAAACACTAATAACATTCAACAATTTTCTTTTAAAGTCTCCATGAATTGATTTAATATAATTAATAGTGACAATATAATTTACATGGATTCGATTTTGGTCTTTGCTAGAACAATTCATAAACTTAGCAAAGATAGAACAGCCCCGACTATTTTTATTTTTATTTTTAATTCTAAGGGCTACGTTTTGGACTCATGGGGAGAGTTTAGTTAGATTGTATTGGGCTTGGGCTAGGATCGGTTTGGGGGAAGGAAAAATAGTGTATTTTGGTTTAGGTATTTTTCCAATTAGGCTGGGATATTGAGCTTTATTACTGCTAGTTATGTATTTGCAAATATTTGGAGGCCCTAGAATTATTAATGAAAATGGGGGCACTAGGCATTGGCCTTGGTGGTCTTTGACCACGGCCGGGCCTGAGAACGATGTCCAATGATAGAAAAGATAGTGTTACAATATTGTTATGCTTACCAAATTTTAATTTTAATTTGGTTCCTAAGCTTAACAGGGTATATCACATGGTTACTCATACTGCTGTATGTGATACACCTGTTAAAAATTTTTGAGAATCAAATTTCAGATTCAAATTTTGTAAGCAAAGCATTACTCTTCCATATATTAGCAAATACATATAATGCGTTTTCAGTGGTTTAATTATGTTGCATGCACATGTTGAGCGATGGCTTTAGCTCCATTTGGAAAGGGCGCTCCACGATAGTCTTATTATTAGGGTTCGAACCTGCTCCCTCTTCATTCTCCGGGTCGTGCAATTTAAGTCGTCACATGAGACCACTACACTAAATAATATATATATATATATATATATACATACACACGTTGCATATATGTGTTGGATCTTGGAGATAACAAGGGAGTTTTGTGACTTAAGAGCATCTCCAATGGTAAATACTATTTTCTTCATGCCAAACTTATATATTGGTATTGCTATAGAGCTAACATGTTATGTTTTAGCATATGCACTCCAATGGTACATGCTAAATGAAATGCTATTCATTTTCTTGTATTGAAAAAAGTTAAGATATTGTCTTGTTGGCGTGCCAATTATAACATAACTTTTTAAAAATATATCTCCAATAGTGTGCCAAATATTATACCAAATTATAGTAATGCCAAAGGTCATGCCAATTTGGCACTTGATTTAGCATTGCTATAATTTGGCATAAATTTTGACATGCCATTGGAGAGAGATTTTTCAAGATAATACTATAATTTGACAATAACATGAAGTATAGCATATCCATTAAAGATGGGCTAACAAGTAGAGAATTTAAAGGCCCACCATTAGATAATTTATTGGAACTTAGAAATATGCAAGCCTAACTCTAACTTGAATCAGAAATCATATTCTAAGGAATATAAGCCCATTAGCCCGACCTATTGTTCTTGGCCTTCTGGCCCTTCCTGATGATAAGTTGGGCTAATTATGATTGACGTCCTTGGGGGTGCGGCCATGTGGCTTAATATCAGCTAGCTAGTCTCATAAATTTGACAAATTATCACTACTTCTCTTAAGGTTTGTAATTGTGTTTTAGTTAATCTTTTACATATATATCTATCTATATCTATAATATATATAAATGTATCAATGTGCATAAGTGTTTTACACTTTAATCAATCGGTGTACTTTTACTTAACTATTTTCCTTAGAATTTAGAGTTTTAAAGTTTAGTATACCACTTTTTTATTTGTAGTGTGTCCATGTCATAAGAGTCCTACAACTTAATAACAACATCTATGTATTTGGTTGATTTTTTTCTTTTTGGACTCTAGAATAAACTAAATCTATTTTTTTTTTTTGTCGTTTTGTTAAACTCTTTTTTTTTTTTTTATTAAAAAAACCTCTTTTTGTATATATATATATATATATTATATACGTATGCATATTTGTATGTTATGTGTATGTTTATGTGCCTCATAGATCAACTTTCTTTTTGTTGGACTCTAGAATAAACTAAATCCATTGATTTTTTTTTCTTTTTCTTGGACTTTTTTTTTTAATAACCTCTTTTTGTATATATTATATGCGTATGTATATTTGTTTGTTATGTGTATATTTATGTGCAGAGATAGATCAACAAATATTACAAATCTAGATCGTAGTGGTTATTTTGGTAAATTCATTTGTGGGACGGTTTTAGTATTTTAGATATAAAGCAACTGATAATTACCGATGCCCATAAGTGGTTTACACTTTTATCAATCGGTGCACTTTCACTTAAGTAATTTTCTTAGAATTTTAACAATTTTAGTATACCATTTTTTTTTTGGTCCGTCCATGATAATCCTAACTTTTTTTTTTCTGCTTTGGATATATCATGTTATATATAATCCCTACAGTTTTACAACTCCTTAATATTAATGGTATTCGACATTAATCCTATTGTGTATTACAACTCCTTCCAAACAACTCAAGTTCCCATCGAAATTTACAAATAAAAAATAAAAAAAAGAAAAGAAAAAAGTCAATCACACTTTAGTTCAAATATGACTCTTTTTTAAATATGCCCCTAAACTATAAAACTTGACAAACTAACTCCCCTCAACTATTGCATTTTTCTCTAAAACCCCTTCCATTAGAATTATGTCCCAAAAAAGAATGCTTTTTTTTTTTCTTTTTTTCTTTTTATATTTATATTTTATTTTTTTATTATCATGTGAGCAACATATGATACAAACTATTAGCAACATGATATCTATTTGTCCCTCCTTGGAGCCATTGGAAATTTTATGACAAAAATATCATTTGTTGCATAATAATTGCCCTTTGTTGTACACCAAATTTTAGCCAATTTTGTTCTTAAAATTTCAACGACCCAAAGAAGAGATAAAAATGTTATGTTGTTAACACTTTTATATTGGTAACATGATACAAAAGTAATCAATTTTTTAACTACAACCTAACAGAAGGGCTATTAGTGAAAAGTTAAAATAGTTGATAGGGTCAATTTGTTGAGTTTTATAGTTGAGAGCAATTGAAAATAGTCATAGTTGAAGGGGTGTTAGTGTAATAACCCCTCTTTTCTTTTCTTTTCTTTTTTTGGACTCCACGATGGGTTACGTGAATGATGGATTAGTAACATATATATCTCTTAAAGAGTTATAATAAATGTCTATGAAGAATTTTAGGACTCTTAACTAAATTCCTATTACCAATTTCTTAGTAGTATATGATTCTTTTTACACTCGCGAAGTTTAAAAATTTTACCTTCCAATTATAAATCTTGCATTCAGCCTTCAATTAATACAAATGTTTGAGAGCTAATCTATCTAAAAGCTCACATTTAATCAATAGCTAATTAATAGAAGAATTTTAGTAATTGAACACATTTGGGCAAAGTTCCGTAGCTGTACATGGTTTGTTAGATTCATCTCACAATTGTGAGACCCTAATTAACTAGAAAATAATTAAATAAATAAATAAAATAATTTTAAACATTATTTTTTTTAATCCCTAGACCCACTGTTGTGAGAGGGAACCTAACAAACCACACCTAAAGAACTTTATCCAAGTATGTTCCTTGAGTAATTGTGTAACAATTTTTTGCTTCTTTGACTAAAGTGGACCAGAATGGATTAATTGAGTATTGGATCATTGGATGAAACAAAGTCCAATATAAATTAGGATAAATAAGGAAATCAAGTATTAGGAATAAATAAAGGAATTGTGTACTAGAAATTAATCGTATAGAAGAATAACATGAATTCACAAGCCTCTCAGTCCCAGGTTTACTTTTGGCCCTATTTGTTAAGACATTATTTTAGTTCTCTCTCTCTCTCTCTCTCTCTCTCTCTCTCTCCCTCTCTCTCTCTCTCTCCTTTTTTTTTTGGACTAGAAGACTAATGATAGTATTAAAGAACCTACTGGTATTATCTAATTTCTATTATACGTCTCCACTTCCCAAGTTCTCCATAGCCTTGGACATTTTTTTTTATACTTTAATTAAGATTCACAAAACAGTCTACTCTTCGTGTTCTCTTAATAATGTGCTATGATGAACTGAACACGATTGATCTTTATACAAGTGTGTACTTTCAAGCTTTGCATTAAAGGTAATTATTATTCTTTATTCTTCTATTCATTCATTCAACTAACTTATAAATTTCATTCTCATTACTATTAATGTAATATTTTCAATAACTTAATGGTCAAAATGAAAACAAAAAAACTATTAGTTATAGTAACATCAGTCCCCTTCTCATGACGGGACTTCTATTTACAGTTATTGGATCCAGTTTTTATTAAGGGTACTGAAGTAATTTCACATACATAAAACTATATCCATCAACTCCTAATATCAATTCTTAGTATTACATAACTCTTTTTAAAGAATCTTGATTTGTTTTCTTCTTCTTCTTTTTTTCTTTTTTCTTTTTTGGAGCTCTATGATGAGTCACTCACGATTTTGTTTATTCCATACCAACAATAATATAGGTAACTTCTATCGAACCAATTCTAGGTAAAATATGCATTCAAAAAATTTTAGGATTCAATTTCAACCACTTTAATATTTGGTTACCATTTAACATAGAGTGCATTTTTCTCACTCTTGTTTATCCAGCACTACTATATATGCTGACATGTGTCCTATTCCATTCCCATTTAATTTACCCATGCGTTTAGCAACATAATTATTGAATGTAAAACTTAATTGAATATTTTTTTTTATGAAAAGTTACTATTGTTATCTTTATTAGCAATAATTCATAGAATTGTTATCATTGTTTAAGTTCTACAAGAAAGATAGGAAGTTAGTTAGACAAATTTAGCTTGAGATTATAACCAATTAAGTGGTAAATTAAAATTTTAAGCACATATTTTGTACAATACATTTGATAATGTACCACTTAATTGAAAGAGTCACCACGCTTAATTCTGCCATATGAGATACCATATCATTTTGTAAGCATCTCTTTGTGACTCTAGCATTACTCTAATTGAAAATGCAGCCAAAAATCCATTGAATATCTTAATTGAAAAAATTCGACTAGAAATAATCACTAATTGCAGTCTATTTCAATACTTGAAATACTCATGTGTTATGCACAGCAAATTCAACTGCTTAAAATTTCCAGTACTTAAAATTCAACACTTAATTTTCAATTTTATCAAATTAATGGACACCCTTAGGCCCTTTTTAGCTCATGAACAAAGGAAATATTTTCCTTAGTGTTTTCGTTTCTTTCCTATCCCTCAACATGTGCACCAAATAGAGCCTAAAAGTCTCTTTCGATATAAATTATCAATACCTTTTCAGAATTTTAGGACTTTAAATTAAGTTAAAACTTCCATCCTATTGGTTTTTTCTATTTTGGTCTTAGTGGATTCCATTTTTTTCCCCTTCTTCTGTTATGTTTCAATATCTTTTCTCTTTCTTTAGGTGAACTCCATGGATAAGCAATTACTTTCTAATATCAATTCCCGTTATAAAATTTTTTCTTATGTGATTCTTTCAATTATATTGGCAATTTGGCAATAGAGACTTTATGAAAAATTTTGGTTGAAGATTTTAAGAATTTTCAAGCCATACAGCGCAAAAAGTTTGACCATCTTGAACGTAGAGGGCTCCCTAAATCCTTTTTGTAGGAATCAAATTTTAATGTATATAAAAAAATATTTAAGAAAGCTAGATCATGATTGATTTGTAACTTATTCTAATTAGAACATATGAAATAATTTTATAGTTTAATAAATTACTATACAAACACGGTAAATTAATAAAATACTAACATATGTGATCATATAATAAATAAATATATAGTCATTATTAAGTAATGAGCAAAGGAAATAGTAAATTCAAAATATTAAAGATGTAAGAAAGAATTATAGCTAGGACATGTGGTAACAATTAAATAGCAACATAAAAATATTATTATTGAACAAATAAACAAATGGTCTAAGAAGAATAATTCAACAGTTTTTATTATTTTTACCCTATGAATTGATTGTTGTATATGCTTTGTGTATCTTTTTTTATAGTGGAAGTTGCATGAATTCTTCTTCTTCTTCTTCTTCTTCTTCTTCTTCTTTTTATTTTTTATTTTTTATTTTTTTGTACCTAATTTAAGTGTTTTTTTTTATTTTAATCTTTTTATTTTATCTTTTTTTATTTATTTTATTTTGGCTTACTGTCCCTAATTAATTTTTAGACAGACACCGTTCACGTGCAACGCACGTGCGTTTAAACTAGTATATATATATATATATATATACACACACTCACTTGAATTATGACATGACATATACACACACAATCATTTCACCCCAATTCAACTCCAAAGTCTCATAATGGCCCACAATAAAACCCAACAAGGGTCACTCATTTCGAATGATGAACGACATAGGGCAAGCAAAGGAATCCTCACAAAGGGATTCGAACTCTCAATCTCTCCTTCGAGGAGAGAGAAGTCATAACATTTGGGTTAGGCCACTTGGTTATTTTAGTTACTCTTTAAACCTTGTTGCAGCGCAAAAAATTTTAAGCATCAATGTACACCAATTGAAATTTGGGTTATTTAGTGTTCAGTCCTCATTAAGAAAAGTAATTGGTTACAAGACACAATGAAAACTCTTTTTAAATAAAAAGTCCCTCAATATAAACCAGGGCAAAAAAATCTCGACGAGTTTGAGAAATTTCACAAACTTTTTCTAACTCGTTGGGATTTTTTTTCCAGGTTTATATCAAGGGATTTCTCACTAAAATAAAAAATTTTCCTTGTTAGACCCAATGCTTAAAAAATACTCTAAAATAAATTAAAACTTAATTACGTACCCATTGAAATTTTCTGATGATAAACTTATTTTAGAATTATCTTCTTTTTTTTTTATGACATGAGAGGTGGAGGGTTGAACGTCGAACCAATAATTTGGAGGGGACTTAATGCCAAACTCTTTGCTACTTCAGCTATGCCTCACTTGGTATTTTAGCGTTATCTTTTACTTTCATTAAATTTCTCTCAATATGTATTCACAAAAGGAAAATGCTCTAATTACACTTATATAAAAAAAAAATACATCTATTGATAGGGCAATAGCAATTTTGAAATTAAGTCTATCTCTGTGTTCTTATATTCGGTAACTAAAGAGTACTAGCATGTAACCCGCGCAATGCGCGGGTACGTTGTTTTTCATTTGAATTTTCCTATAAATTATAAAATTAAACTGTGTTTGACATGTTGTATCGGTCATTAACCACAAATTACACTTATAGTAATAAACATCAAGATTTCATATTGCCATTACAACCACTATAGTACACACACTAATATCAGTGGAACATAGCTTGCAAGTTACAAATAACTCTTATTCTTCTTCTATCCCATAGATTTGTTCTAACCCACACCCTTATTCCTACATAACACAAAATTCATGATCTGCAAGTAGGGAATCACATAAACTCATTTACCGTTAGTTAATTCGGTTTCTTTCGCAACATCGACAACAAAAAAGGAAGTCCACTTTTATCTGCTTCAGTACTGTTATTCCCCACACGTATTTTGCTTTTATATCGCCTGCTCTTGCAGCCTTTTGTAAGAGAACCTCCCATCCTGAACGTCTTTGTTTCAGAAGTAGAGTGATGGTCTTTTGATGTAACACTACTTGCATGTATTTAGCTATTAATGACACATAAATAAGCTTCTTATCCACGACTTGTGTGTCCCTCGGGGGTTCAGAAGTTCAATAAATCGGTTTAGAAATCAAATTTGATTTTTTTTCATCTTCAAACAAAGAGAAAAGAAAGTCAGTACCCAATCAGAAATGAGACAATATATGTTTCTTGACCAACTTGTGCATTGAGAAGACAATGCATTCTCATCAGAATGTACCCTTCACTAAAATTGGGCCTCATTGTAAATACCTTAATGACTGACAAACAAATTTAAGGCAACATTTTATTTTTCTCCTAGAAAATCAAACAAAATATGGATGGGAAGAAGGGGTTTCAGATTAAGTGTGCACTTGCTTCACTTGACCCCAAAAGACATCTTCAAAAATGGTGATGCATTGTTTGAACATGGTCACTGCAGAGAGATGTAGAATTGTGCATTGTCCTTGAATGAACCAAACTCAAAGCAGAAGTTCAAAATCCAATAGATGTAGAATCCTACACAACAATTTTTTCCATGTATTCTGTTTTCATTCACTTGCTTCCAATATTTCGGACATAAGACCTACCCTACCTGTCACACCCCAACCCGCCCCAGGCGGATTAGGACACATGTAACAAAGCCCACACACCAAACCATACACTAATCATGAAGAAAAACATGTTTTAGACTCCATAAAAGAGCTTTCTTGGCACAAATCAGACCCAAGGGCAAAATGGTCATTAATAATGTATAGCAAATTTTATACCAAAAGATAGGTCTTTGAGTCCCGGTTCCAACGCAAAAAACGGCACGCAAATCCAAGTTTTGTAGAGAGAGTTATACTTGTTTCCGTAAAAGCTAACAGTCTGTTTTCATAGGGGCGAATCGATCTGCGAAAAGGGCGGATCGATCCATCTCATAAATTTTCAAGCAAAATCTCTCCGAAAAGGGGCGGATCGATCTGCGAAAAGGCCGGATCGATCCGGCTTCTGCAGAACACCTCCCTACTGCTTAAAAACATCATTTTTCAAGTCTAAACTTGTTCCAAACTTCCCAAAACTTTGTGAAACCATTAAAACTCATTCTCAAAGCATTTCCAAATGTTCCTAAACATTAACACAACATCTTCCAAGCATGGATTGACAATCAAACACACAAATTCTTCTCATGAATCATAATTCTACATCAAAATCCACATTTTAACCTAATGCTTGCATAATTTCTCAACCAAAGAAAACTAAGCTCAATTTACAACCAAAGTTACTTACTACTCCAATTTTCCTTTCCAATATACATAAGGTGTGACTTGCAAGTGCAATTTATACCAAAAGACCCTTACTACCAAACTTGAATTAACATATAATAAGAACTTTCAAAACACAAGTTGTTTACAACACTTGAAGTGTAAGGATTATAACCAAACCAAAACATCTATACATATGAACATGAAACACATCTCACACCCCCACGCCCAACCCGTTGTGCGGATCATTTCCTCTTCTCTTCCCGTGCCGTACCTGCGATGGTTATTCAATAACCACAACAGAAAATATATTTTCGTTTAAGATTTCGCTTAGTGAGGGAACTAATCATGTTGTTGGAATGTTTAATATGCAAATGCAACAATCAATATAAACATCAACCAATTGATCTCCGGAAAGTCAAGTAATTCAAGCCACCACCCCCGGGTCCTTCTCACCCCGGAATTTCTCACTCTTTTGTTGCATATAGCATATCACACACACTCTTGTGATCCTGAAGGCATCACCGTTTCATCATCGTGGTCGTCACCACGCCCCGTTCATTGAGGGCTTACCATCCCTTACATATGGGACCTATAAATGGAGACCACCACTTGACTTTCCTTTGATCCATATAAGCATATAAGCAACTAAGCACATGAACATGACAATCCTTCATATAATTGATATATAAACTTCATTCTAATCACAAACTTGACACACTAGTCATGGATTAAGCATTCTAGAGCATCAATTATCACCTTAACATAAGTAAACACCCAATTTTGATATTGGAACACTCACCTCTTCGATTTACACGCAACTAAGCTTAGAATTCCCAATTCCTTCCCAAGTTTAGCTCAATTTCTAGTTAATGATAATCCTACACAAGTTTGGTACCAAGAACATCGTTTATCAAAAACGGTTGCCGTAAAAACGTTGCCGAAACTGAAAATAAAAGATGTGCATGCGATCCTCTTACCTCCACGAGTCCAAATCCGGTCTCGGTTCGTGAATCCGACGCCGGACGGCGAAGGAACGACAAAAAATGTCGTCGAGAATTTCCGTCGTCTTCGTCGAGAGCTTTTGGTTCTCTTTTCTCTCAATTCCTGTAACACCCGTACCTGGGGAAAGGTTTAATTATCTCATAATATGCATTAATTAATATAATTAGTGTATAAAATGGATTAAGGGGAGGCTTGGACTCGCCCGTGGAAAAAGTTTTCAGAGAAGGACACCATATGAAAAAGTCCCCAGTGAAGGTGGGACAGGTATTGGAGTGGGACCCAGTGAAGGGCCCGGATAAAATGAAATTTGCATTTTATATGTTAAATGCATTTATGTGATTACATGAATATTTGCTTAAATGCGTTCATATTATATGATGATTTATGTGTTCGCATTTGACACCCAAATAAGGGTCTAAATGGAAAAGATTTAAAATTAGTAGGTGTGATAGCAATTTTACAAAATATGTGGGACCCACGTTGGGACCCATACGGAACTTAGACAAACACCCATTTAGATAATTGGGTAGTTAATGGAATGTTTGGGCAGTTTATAATAGAAATCAGAAACTTTAGGGGTGCTAAATGAAAATTGGGAGCATGAGTCACTCCTACAATGCTTGGGAGAAAGACACCTAGTGTCTTCTCCATTACACCAAGATGATCTAAAGAAAATTTGGGGAGAGAGTGTGAGGAAGAGAGACGTTAGAAGAGGAAGAGAAGGAGAAAAATCAAGATATCTCCCAAATCTCCAAGAATTGATCTCCAAACCTTCAACTAAAACTCCATTGGAAGGTATGTATGGATTCTATGAACTTACTAAACCCTATTTGTTGAGGTTTCCATTGATTTCTCATGTTAGATAACCTAGACCCAAATTGGGGATTTCTTGTAAAACTTGTAGGAATCACTCCGAAGTAGGATTTGGGCAAGAATTGTTAAAGAATTCACTTGTTTGGGGTAAAATCTATAAGAGGTGAGTGACTCTAATCCTTGGGTTGGATGTAAATCATGTTAAATGTGTTAATTTATATGTTGATATGTTGAATTCTTGTAAATTAGAGCATTGACATGAGAATTGGGTATATATGAACTTGTTGATATATGTGGGTTTGGTTGGTTTACTTTAAATTGGAAGTTTAATATGTGTTAAATGATTTGTGAAGTGCCATGTTGAGAATTATGTGATTATGTGTTATGTGGGTTGAAGAAAGCCTTATGTTGATTCACCGTGGATTTACTCCATAATAAGGAGACGTGGAAAAAACTCAACGGTGTAAGGGTACTCACCACACTAACTGTGTAAAGGTGTGTGAGTGGAGACCCAACTGTAGAAGGGTGTGTGAGATTGTGTGAATTAGAGGTGCTATATGCACATAAGGGCAAAAAGGCAAGAGCGACGTCACGGTGAATTGATATTTGGTCTTTGGAGACTGAATGATATGTTAATTGTTGATTTGTGCATTGAATATGACATTACACTCATACATATGATTAGTTTTACTCACTAAGCGAAAGCTTAAACAAATATTATTTTCTGTTGTGGTTATTGAATAACCACCGCAGGTACGGCAAGAGAGAAGGAAAGGAAATGACCAGCACGTCGGGTTTGGGCTTGGGATTTGTAAATATGTTCATAACTTGTAATATAATGTAACTTGTGGGTTAGTATCCTTGACTTGTGGATTAAAGACTTGACTCGTGGTTGTATCCATGAAGTTAGTTTTAGAATCCTACGACTCATGTGTTTAATGTAGATTTGAAGGAACTTATGTAATTTCTATGTGAAAGTTGTAGGTTGTATGTTTGGATCATTCCGACAAGTCCGGATACATGGGTGGTAGATTTTGGTCAAGTTTCCTTTGTAAATAAATGTTTTTATGAGGTTTGATCCTCTTGTTGGAAGGTTTATGTAAATGGTTGTTTGGAGATGGTTTGAAAAGCTTCTTTAATGGTTTATGTGGTTGGTTATAACTTGGGTTCATTTCCAAGAAGGTTGCATGAAATCTTAACTTTTGCCAAGAGTTGAACTTCAAACACACTTGATTTGATTCAAAGGATATGTCTATGTCTTGGCTTGATCCAAATAAAGTGATGTTTATGTTTTGAGTGTTTGGAAGAACTTAAATTGGTGTTGGAAATGTTTCAATGTGTTTCAAATGATTTTAAAATGGTTGGTTAAGGTTCTATGAGGTTTGGGTTGGTTTTGGGTATGTTTGGACTGTTAGAACATGGGTTTTCTGCTAAAATATGACTTCTGCAGAAACGGATAGATCCGGGCCTTGAACGGATCGATCAGGAGCATCTGGAGGAGCCAGAGTGGTCATTCTGTCAAAACCGGATCGATGCGGTTTTGGGCGGATTGATCCGCTGGTTCAGTTTCAGCACCGACGGCTTTTACGGAAACGGACATAACTCACTCTAGAAAACTCGGATTCACGCGCCGTTTTTTGCGTTGGAACCGGGACTCAAAGACCTATCTTTTGGTATAAAATTTGTTATACCTTATTAATTACCATTTTACCCTTGGAGGCTGTTTTGTAACAATAGAGTTGTTTAATGTTGATAAACACATGCGATTCTTAGTAATTCGAATGTTTCTTTGCAAATTAATGTACTTGGACTCTTGTAGCATTGTTACACGTGTCCTAATCCGCACGAGGCGGGTTGGGGTGTGACAATTCCCAGCTGTGATTATCATTTAGGAGACACATACGCTAACATGCATATGTGTTGGCACAAGTGTTTACTATTTCTATTTACCTCCCCCACTTTTCTTTAAGCTTTATTATAAAGCCCCCTTGTTAATCACATTAATTACCCATATTTTCTAAAAGGATTTAATCTAAGTCCCGCATGGGTCCCAAACGTGGTCCCACATAAATTATGAGGTTGCTATAAAACCTACCAGTTATCAATTTTATTCAAATATGCCCTCATATGGGTACCCAAATTGGTCCCCTTTCCTATCATAAGACATAATAATATCAATAAGCATTTAACCAAGTAATCATATAAGCACATAATAACATCAAAATGCAAATTATTTTAATTAGACCCTCGGCCCCACATTCATACTAGTCTTGTCCTTTTTACAGACCTTTCATCTGTGCCCGCATTTGAGCACCTTTTCACATGTGGGTTCATAACCCCACCGTTAAACATCTCATGCATTAACTATCTTTAATTAACACACATTGATATCACATTAATCTTATTTTTCGGGTACGGGTGTTACGCTACCCCACCTTTCCTTTCTAACAATTAATTAGACATGTTGACTACCTAACTGATTCGAGAGCATTTTTGTTCACTCTTGCTTACCTAGGCCTCCATTGGGTGACATGTGCCCTATTTCAGTAATTATGTTGATGATATATGGATAAAATGGGAGTGAAATGGGACACATTGTACCCACTAAATGCATGGGTGAGCAAAAATGGGGTGAGAAAAAATGAATTCAACTGATTTACAGCATTGCATCAACATCAGAAAGTACTTCAAAAAACTGGCTGAAAGCATAAATGCTTCAAAATTCCAATCATCAAGAATTAGGGCAGTGATAAATGAGCACCAAATGTTTTTTAGGATGTCAAAATATATTTCCAAAAATCAAAGAAGTATTCATAAGCAATGACAAGTGATAAATCAAAATTCTAGTAGCACCCATTTAGTTGCGTATAGACAAACTTCAATATGAAGTATTTGGAAAAGAACAGAACTGAAAATAATAATAATAATAATAATAATAATAATAATAATAATTAACAAAATTTCATCAATGCACATAGTAAATTAGCTTTGAGATATCCCAACTTTAAGAACCATAACGTTACTTTTAGTTAATAAATTTATTTTATTAAAATATCCGATGAACTTTCGACAGTGCAGTAGGACCAGTACCAATGCACTTACTGAAGCCAATCCTTCATCTAGTTCTTGAGCAAAGACCACTCAAAGAAGTCTTGGACACTTTCTGTTGGAACTACTTTCTAAACAATGGTAAATCAAGTGTGATTTAAATACCTACTGAACAGATTTTAATAAGCAAGATATGACAAGTGAAATGAAAAATATGCTTTTTGGACTCTGGTTCGGAATCTCTAACAAAGGCTTGTTTTGAGGAGACAATTTTTGGCAATGAAGATAGATCATACATGCTATAATACATGTATATTTTACTTGACTATTATACCACCTTTTCGCCAGAGAAAAGTTTCGAAAGATACACCTACGTATACATATCTATATACACACACACACACTTTGTTTTTGCCCAAGATATCCCCAATTGTGAATTCACAATTGATATAAACATAAACCAAAAGAAAAATTCGGTTTCTTAATAAAAATAAAATGCTTGAAAATCAAACAATTTCAAGATTATTCTTATATATTTTTATGCTTATTTTCAGTTTTGGTGAAGATATCCATTCATATCTATGGATGGATAAGTATGTACAGATAGCACGCACACCTATGACTTGCAATCTCCCAATTGATTTATTTTTCCATTTTCTGCTTATTTTTTGCTTTCTTCAATCTAACACCAAGCAAAGGAATTTTGTTGGTGTGTATATATACATAAATTGATCATATACATGAAAGAGTATATATATACACATACATATTTATAGAGAAAAGGATAGATCCAGAGAGCAGAAGAGGCTATAGAGAGAGATACCTGAGATGGATTCACCCTAGGAGGCTGCCGAAGGCGGCTACGGTGCTTAGAGGCAGCAGTGCTTGTGCAGATTAGTGACGGGTACCGGCAGGTGGTGGTGCAGGCGTTGATAGCAGTTGGTAGTGAAGAAGAAGAAAATGGGGAAAATAAAAGAGAGAGAGAGAGAGAGAGAGAGAGAGAGAGAGAGAGAGAGAGAGAGAGTATCTGAAAGATCTAAAAATTGGGGAAGATAATTTTGATTCAGAGAGAGGAAGAGTGAGTCTCCATAACGTTACAGGAGATGGAGGGTCAGAGATGAGAGACAGTTCAATTTACAGGAAACGTTTGAAGTTGGGGCAACTAATGACACTGCCACGTGTCATTCTCAGGCTTAGTAGATGAACTCTCAGCTTTTAATTTCTTATAGTAGATTGAATAGAGAGTGTTAAAGGCAGAAGAGAGAAACCCAATTTGTATTGAATGCAGCCATATAGAGAACGGTGAAGAAGAGGGAGACATTGTTCACTATTCAATAAATGCAAGAATTGGAGAGACTTTCAACGGTTTAGGGAGGATTTAAATTCCATCTCCACGTGGCAGACCCACAAAGCATACCAGCCTACACTCTCCGATTTTTGTATTAAGAATAGATAGATATATTTCTTATAGTAGATTGAATAGAGAGTGTTAAAGGCAGAAGAGAGAAACCCAATTTGTATTGAATGCAGCCATATAGAGAACGGTGAAGAAGAGGGAGACATTGTTCACTATTCAATAAATGCAAGAATTGGAGAGACTTTCAACGGTTTAGAGAGGATTTAAATTCCATCTCCATGTGGCAGACCCACAAAGCATACCAGCCTACACTCTCTGATTTTAGTATTAAGAATAGATAGATAGATAGATATATTTTTAGTAATCCACATCAGCAGGTGTATTTCTTAAGTGTATGCAGTAGGTGTATGGTGTACCTACCATTACTCTTCACAAAATGGTTAATTAATTTGTTAAGAAAATTCACTTTTAACACATATAATACAGAATTTTCTTAACTTTATCAATTAAATTAGGCTATCAAACAAGATCTTAGTCAATGATATTAGCAACTATAAGCTAACAAAAACATATAAATTCATTTTTAAAAATATGAAATTGGAGCAAACCATGAAGACAAAAATTGAAAAAACAATTGACCAAGACACAGAAAAGCTTAGCAACGTGAACAAACAATTACAATTTACAACCAAAAGATCGAAGAAAAAGAAGATTTCATTTTTCACGTGATGAAATTTACCATTTTGCCCACTTAATTTTGCATCTCAATATTCCATGTTAAAATCCAATGAGCCTATTTGAACCTGAAAATTGGCTTGCAAAGTGAGGGTTATCTAAGAGCTAGTTTATATACAGCTCTTTGTCTCTGTGTCCAAGCGATGTGGGACAGAAGGCTTCACTAACACGCTCCCTCACGCGGAGCATGGAACGCAGATGCAGACGTGAGGAGGCCGGGCGCGCGGAGTGTTAGACGAGAGGTTCGGATACATGCCTTTTGAAACCCAACTCTGATACCACGTTAGAGTACTAGAAAGAGAGTTGAGAAATAATACCAAAATATATCATTGAGTTGTTTGAGAAATATTATAATGGATAGCCTTTAATTAAGTTAAAGGAGAATCCTAATTAACAAAAAGAAGAGTACAAATAGGAGTACAACGTATGTAGACATAAATGTGTCTGGACATATGAATCTAGACTTATTATATTCTAACCAAAAAAAAAAAAAAAAACCACACGCTCAAAACCAGCAAGCAATTGATACTCTTTCACCCAAACAGGGGATATATGGAAATTACTCTTCTGCTACACAACTTGTTGAATCTTCTTCTGCTGTATATTGCAACTGATGCGAGACCACAATCGTACGGTGTCCCCTACAAGTGGGACCACAGGAAGGACATCACAGTTACAGATTTCGATCATCAAACCATCAGGATCGTGGAAGAAGAGTTGATCAACGTAGACCCCACCCTCTTCAACCCTGCTCTTCACGTACTTTATCTCCATCTCCTTCAACTTCTTCGCCACCGCATCCATGCTCTCGCACTATCACCAAGGTCAATTTTGTCGTTTCCCACAATTATTTTTATTTTATTTTTTTATATTTTTATACACATAATTTACATACAAAAAAAATGTGTTCATATAGAATTTTTAGTGTTAAAACATAAATCAGGAAAAGTTGTTAGGTTAAAGGACACAATAAAAAACAAAAAGTCCATCAATCCAAGTCTTTTAAACACTCTAAATAAAAATTCTAACAATTTGTAGAATTTCACTAAACTTTCTTTCTTTCTTTTTTTTCTTCAAAGTTCAGAGAGAGCTACAGCCGTAGTCTCTAATATAGCTCACCCATTGCTTGGTGAGATAATATGGCACTTTAATCAAATCCAATAATGGTTATTAATTAAAACAAACAGTCACTTTTATAACTTACCCTGACTTTAGGGTAAACATTACTGCGGCAGTCATCCTTTGAATAAATATTTCTTGTTGAGTAATTGTATGCTTCTCATTTTTTATTTTCATATAGCTTAACAGCTATACTATTTGCACTAGCATATGACCACAAAGCTCTACTACATTACATTAAGGCCTGGTTTGGTTCTCATGTTGCTTTTTAAAATGAGGTTATAAAATTTATTATTAAGTTGTTTGATAAATTTAAACAAGTGACACATTATTATTCAAAAAGACACCATGAAACCAAAAAGCAACCTTGAGCTTTTAAAAGCTTTATTTTAAAGCTTTTAAAAGCTCTCTCCAAACAAAGCCCTAAGTTCAATTTTTGCAAAGTTCATAAACTAGTTGCCAAATGAATTAACATGAAATTGTACTTTAAAAAATGAGAAGCACCAATATGGGGCCAAACTAAGCCTAAGTCAGTTGAAAACCAAATTTGGGATGTTTATTCTTTCTCTGTCTCGTGTGTGTGTGTGCATGAGAGAGAGAGAGAGAGAGAGAGAGTGTGTACTTGGAAAGAAATGCGGTTGTCCTTGGGATTAATATGGCTAATCTGGGGCATATTTCCAGGGTCTTCAGATTGTAAAAGATGTATGCCGATATTATAATTGAATAACCTGCAAAGATGATACATAGTGTAGGGAGAGAAAGAGAGACACGCAATTAAACACAAATAGGTGAACGTTTAAGAAGGATATTAATATGAAATACTTACAAGTAAAACTATTAAAAAAAAAAAAAAACTAAGGTTCTGTTTCACAGAACTTATGCTTCTGCGATTTATATTGAAGAATTTTATTATTATTATTATTTCTTTTTTGAAAAGTTGATCGCAAATTTCTGCTATTTACTCAGTTTTCACAATTGAATTGATGAATCTGGTTTGGAACAGTTTCATTAATTTTAGCTTTGAAATTGCATATGTAATCACTTATAAACCCCTAGAAGCTGTTGCCAAATGGGGCATAAGACCTAGGGAGATTTTCTTAATTTTTGATTTATGTTCTTAATAATGTATGTATGTGTTTGAGATTGAGATTGAGATTGAGTATGGTACCAAGCTCCATCAAAATCAAAGGAACCAGGTCTCCTGATAGGGGAGAAACCAAGAACGTTCTGGTAAAAATCAAGAGATCTCTCAACTGATCTACACACAACTGAGATGTGATTCAAGGACTTCAAGTTCAGTGGATTTCCCATGATTTCCTTCATTTTCTTGCCAACCAAATTACTAATTCAAATAAATAAAAAGAAAAAAGAAACCCCCAAAATAAAATACCAGAATGTGAAAATAGAATAAGAGATATGATCTAACCCAGAGAGAGAGAGAGAGAGAGAGAGAGAGAGAGAGGCAGAGGTGTTGATGGCTCTTAGCTCAACTAAATATATAGGAGCTGTGAAGAGAAGTGCCACTGTCTTTCTTTCGTGCTGAATAGGCATTTCCATTTGTTTATTGAAAAATGCTAGACCCACACAATGAACCGCACATTTTTTCCACACACTTCTTTAAATGCTTGTACCTTGTGCTGTATAAGTGGGGCACAAAAAAGTGTAAAAAATTGGTAGATGTCAATGCCACGTAGATTCAATTGGTAGATGTCAATGCCACGTAGATTCAATTGTGTTTATTTCTGAAGTTTCAATCAATTGGTAGATGTCAATGCCACGTAGATCCAACGTGAAATGCTTACGATCAAGATTCTATTATTATTACTACACGTAAGACTTTCTTTTCAAATTTTTTTTCTACTATCATTATTATTAGAGTCATGCTACACCCACAAAATGAACCACACACTTTTTTCACACACTTCTTTAAATGCTTATACTTTGTGCTGTTTAAATTTTTTACACTTTTTTGTGCCCCACTTATACAGCATAAGGTACAAGCATTTAAAGAAGTGTGTGGAAAAAATGTGTGGTTCATTGTGTGGGTCTAGCATTTTTCTTATTATTATTACCATTATCATTATTATTACTTAAGCTCGCACTTGGTATGTTGGCGGTTTTTGGTAACTGTAATACAAGAATTCACTCCCAAAACAAAAAAAAAAAAAAGTTATAACTTTATTTATGCTGTTATACCTATTTTAACTGTTAATGGGAAATTTAGGAGCCGTTTGATAAAATTGAAAATTAAGTACTGAAAATTAAGTGCTGAATTTAAAGTACTAAAAATTTTAAGTGATTGAATTTGTAATACTTAAAATAGTATTTCAAGTACTTAAATGGAATGCATGCATTCGGTGATTATTTTCAGTAGAAATTTTTCACTTAAAGTTTTCAGCAAGTTTTTGGTTAATTTTTAATTAAGTGGTATGTTATTAAACACACTGAAAATAAAAAAAAGTGCTGAAAATTTTCATTTTACCACTTAATTCAGTTATCAAACACACTCTTATTTTTCCATTTGATTACAATGGAAAGGGGTCGGTGGGGGTTGATGAACACTCAATTTATGCGATGGAGGGACCTGATACCCAGTTTGATACCAAATGAGCTATACTCACTTTGCTCTTACAAGAAATTTTTTTGTTCCTTTGAAGTTTGGGGTTGAGTGACACTTAATTCCTCATTTCTTTAGTCAACAAATTGTATATTACTTTAGGGGCATATGCATAATTTTGTATGCACCATTAACTCATGTTAGTTTCCTTCTCTAATAGGGAGTTTAGTGTAATTTGGTGTACGATTAGGGAGTTCTCTGTATTTTGACCTTACAACACAGGAGATCTTCGTAATTAATATATCCAATTTGTAATTATATTATGCGTAAATTACACCTTGCAGTTTGGATGTATGCCATTTTGGTCCATGTAATTTCAATTTTGTCTATTTGCAGTTTCAATTTAGGTTTAATGTAGTCTATTCATAAAAAAATTCTATATTTTTTTTATAGAACTAGGTCATGCGATGCACAAGTGGGGTATCATTAGGGCATGATGGTAAATTTACTAAAACAATTACACTTTATACATCTATATTGAACCTAATCTGTCAAAATTGTAAGAAAAATTGATGAAAGGACTATATTAAAGCTAAATTGAAACTGTAATGACTAAATTAACAAAATTAAAATTGCAGGAACCAAAATAACATTACACCCAAACTACAAGGATACGAAATGCATGTAATTCATCCTTATATTCTTTTATTTTGTACTAATAAAGAAAGACTTTTACTTATCCATGTGATAACTTTTTTAGTTCTCTCTTTTTAATGTCTCTAGTAGTACTTTCTTTGTTATATGAAATTAGTTGATTCATTTACTTGAATGTGTTTAATTACTGACTAAGACTAGTCATGTATGCTTTAACTCCTCAATTTTGTTTGCAAATGCAAGATCACTAGAGTTGTAGCATATGTTGTGACAATGATCGATGTTACTATATGCCACTACATGTGAAAAGCTGACAAATGTTATTTTGGGATTTAATTTTGGGAACTTTAATTGACTACTGTGTCAATTTGTTCACCCCAAAAAATAAATAAATAAATTTCAATTTTGAAATAAAGATAAATTATATTGTTCACATCTTTCTGTGTCATTTTTTGATAATCTTTTCTTATATCTCTTTCAAATTTGTTTCTAGCCTTTAATTATCTACCTAAAATAGAATGTGTGCATGGAGTTATTTGATTGACAACAACTTCTAGGAAAAACCTAACGCCATCTCCAAATTAAGATATTTCATAGAAAAAGAGTTGAGTACAGAAATTTTAGATCAACTATATCATTTTCAAATTAGGTGTCTTGATTTGAACAAAGATCATACATTAAGACAAGAACGACTAATCATTTCCACTTACAATTGTCTCATTAATGTAGTAATTAAGATAGTCATTGGACCATATAATTTTTTCTATAGAAATATACATTTTGATCCCTCAAATTCCAGTCAACAGATAGTTAGTCACTTTGACTTTGTTAAAATTGAAATTCACCCTTAATCAATGAGATAAAACAGGAATTAGTCCTTCCAACAGATTTCAACCATTTTGTTTGGACTATTGTACCCTTCTTAATATATTTACATTGATTTAGTTTAGAATTTAATTGGGATACTTCCAATGAATCCAATTTAACCGATGCTTTTTTATAGGGAATAGTTAAGTCATGATTTAGAAAATCATGGACTTTCCTTCAATTGTGGTAAGTGAATTGATCCACTTTTCTCATAAAAATTTCAAATATTATCTTTCTCTCTCAATATATCACTCTGTCAGTCTCACGTTCTCTCTCTCTCTCTCTCTCTCTCTCTCTCTCTCTCTCTCTCTCTCTCTCTCTTCTTCAAGCTTTGCTAAAGGAACCACTCTTCCCTATAATGATGGATCGGCTATGCTTCCCATGTGTATTACTAGCGGCACCAAACAGAGCCAACACCAACACATTCACAGGTCTTGCTAATTAAAGGAGAAATACAATCTATGGCTAAAGGAGAAATACTATCATATTATGATGAGAATTTCTCATCAAAGATCATCCCTCTTTTTGGAGGTGTTGCTAAAGGAACCACTCCGATTCTTCATATGCAAAAGAACCACGGAAAGGTAATTTGGGCAGTTTGTGGTTGGGAGGGCATTCGGTAAAATATTACTGTGACTTGATTTTGGAGGTGTTGGATTTGATCCTTTTGACCAAGAGTATCAACTAGTGGTTTTGTGGTCTCTCAATGATAGGTTACCATGTAAGGGGTTGATAATTGATTATTATTTTTTGGTTTCTTGTGGGGGTGTATGCTTGTTTATGGAGGAGTCTTTTATCTGTCTTTTTGGGGGCTGATCTTTGATAAGCTGTTGTGGCTTCCCGTGGCTTCCCATGGCTTCCCATGGCTCTGTTGTTTTGCTTTTTTAACTTTATTGGGTCAGTCATGTGAATTAAGATGAGAAATTTTGTAATTTTTTTTTTTTGGTGAGAAATTTGTATAATTAATGGGCACTGACCATAATTTTTTTTTGTTTTGGTGAGAAATTTGTATTATTAATGAGAAATATATGGTTTACTTACCATAATGAGAAATTTCTCACTTATGGTTAGTGTTGCATTTTAAAGTGAGAAATTTCTCATTATGGTTAGAAGTGAGACTTTCTCACGATAATATACAGAATTTCGTACCATGTTATTGAAAAGTTTCTCACTTATGTTATTTTAAAGTGAGGAATTTATCACTTTTCATTCTCTATTGTATAATTTTTTTCTGTTAATTCTCTATTTCTTTCTATATATATATATATATATATATAACAAACTTGGGTTTTGAATTTTAAAACCCTGATTTATGAGAGTATTTCTCTCTCTCTATATATATAGCTATATATATATAAATATATAACAAATCTGGGGTTTGAATTTTAAAACACTGATTTATGGGAGTAGAGGCATTTTGGTCCTCAAAATAGGTGAGGGACTAATTTTTAAGTTGACTTATGAAATAGATCAATTTCTAGAAACGACTACAATAAAGGACTGAAATTTAAAGAACCATTTTTTCTATATATATATATATATATATATATTAGAAATATTAGAGATGGTCCTTGAATATGCATTTATTGTAGTGTTGGTCCTAGTGGTATTGTGTCAATGAAAATACATCCCCAAATCAAAGGATGACTCTGAAATTGGTCTCTTTGCCTAATATTTTTGTATTGTTTATGACGTGAATACCCTTGTAGTTAAAATCATTACCAATTTTTATATAAAATTTAAAATCTGTCATGTATTGGCTTTGTAACCGCCCCGTTAATGAGGATTCCAATAATAGTTACTTGATTAAATTTGATTTACTCCTAAATTTTAGCCTAGTTATTGCATGATTTTCTCTCTCTCACATTATTTCACTATTTATGATTATTAATCAATCATTTATTTACTTTTACAATTGCTTATTGCTATAGCATTTGGTTTATTCATTCTCTGCAATTGAAAAGGATAATAAGAAGAAGAAACCAATGAGTAGTTAGATTGTGTTTCGAAGAAAAAAATGGAGGTCATTTCATGGTATTCAAGATTACAATGTTCTTCCCTCAGAGACAGCGCTGAGAAAGAGAACTCAAAACCCTCCAAAACCCAATCGAGTCCTCTATTAACTTTCTTCTTCATAGCCGCTTTGTTCCTCCGAAATCCAAATTCAAGACATCCGCCACCACCACTACCCACCAACTGTTCAACGAAATTCCTCTATCAGATACATTCGTGTGGAACAGCCTCATCCAAACCCATCTCAGCAATGGCGATATTTCCAATGCCATTTCCACTTATCATCAAATGCTAGTCCAGGGTGTTCATCTTGATAGGCACATCATCCCTCGCATTTGGAGTATTTTGTATATTTGATTTGTGTGGAGGTGTGAGAAATTTTTGTTTTTTTGGGTGAGAAATTTGTATTATTGAACTTCTATCAAAATTCTAGATTTGAGAATTTCTCACCAAAATAGACAAAATTTTTCACTTATATATAGTCAGTGATTCATTTAAATTGAGAAATTTCACACTATTGTTGGAAGTGAGAATTTCTCACAATATTATATAGAATTTCGTATTATGTTATTATTGAGGAATTTCTCACTCTGTGATGTATTTTAAAGTGAGAAATTTCTCACTTTTCTTTCTCTCTCTCGCATAATATTTCTATGTTAATTCTCACTCTTGTCTCTCTTATATATATATATATATATAGACAGAGAGAGAGAGAGAGAGAGAGAGAGAGTTATATGGGTTTTAAATTTAAAAACCCTTAATTGTAGGCGTGGGGGTATTTTGGTCCTCAAAATAGGTGAGGGACTGATTTCTAAGTTGACTTATACAATGGATCTATTTTTAGAAAATGACACATTAGAGGACAGAAATCTAAAATAGAATGTGTGCATGGAGTTATTTGATTAACAACAACTTCTAGGAAAAACCTAACGCAATCTCCAAATTAAGATATTTCATAGAAAAAGAGTTGAGTACAGAAATTTTAGATCAACTATATCATTTTCAAATTAGGTGTCTTGATTTGAACAAAGATCATACATTAAGACAGGAACGACTAATCATTTCCACTTACAATTGTCTCATTAATGTAGTAATTAAGATAGTCATCGCACCATATAATTTTTTCTATATATATATATATATATAGGTGTTTGGTAGGACAATGTTAGCTCGTGTCCCTAATTATTCCTTATATACATGTGGTTATAAATGTATTTATAGATGTTTGATTTAAGCGCTCTTATTAATTGCATTATAGAGTTGATCTCTAGTTGGTCTATGTATGTTTCTACGAAAGTGAATGATTAACAACTCAATGGAAACAACTGTCGTGTTTGGGCAATGAAAGCATATTTCCTAAGGTCAACTGTGTGTGTTTGGATTTTGCAAAGAAATTAGATTTCTTCTGATGCCCTTTACGTAGAATTGTTGGATTAATATGTGTTTTTGGCCATGTTTGAGGTCAAATGAATGTGGGAACCATTTAGAGTTTGAATGGGGTCCTTGTGGATTTGTGTTCTCCTCCATGAGGAGATGAACTTTGGATATTTACATGTCCAAAATTATTATTGAGTGAATGAGAAATTAATCCATTAAATACATTTATATAATGTACATACATGAATGCATGGGAAATGCATGGGAAATGTATATACATGAATGTATTTATTCTCATTCATGGATAATGCACATTCATAGATGAATCATGTATATGCATGGATGAATCTATAGATTCATAATGAACATACATGGATGAATCCACAAATACATAATGTACTCATGTATATACATGGATGAATCTATAGATTCATAATGTACATACATGGATGAATCCACAAATTCATAATGTACATCCAATGAATCCTCTCTCCCCTTAGTCCTATATAATCTGAGCTTTCTCCTCAGAAATTTTCAGAGTCAGGAAAACAAGAGCTATTTCCTCCCTTCCAATATTCCTTCCTGAAAGAGACATAGAACATAGTTGGTTCGCCGGAGCAGTCGAACACCGTGCTTGTCTACTGCTGGTTATTGCCGCTGTATCCTGGGAGACAGACGCCGGAGATATCCTCAAGCACTTCTGGTGAGGCGGCGAATCTGTTTTAAGGAAACTGTGAAACTTCACAGGCCTCGGTTTGATCTTAATTCAGTTTTTTCAGTTTTGATTTCTGTTTACATATTGTAATTCTGATTTCTATCCAATTGTAATTTTTCCTGTTTTCAATAGTTGTAATCCAGAATCTGTTTCTGTTTATATCAATAAATTTTCCAACAATCTTAAAACAGATTCGATAATTTTCAAAACAAAAAACATAAATCATATTTTGGAAACACAGTTTTCGTTTTACAAAAAAAAAAACTGCTACTGTGATTCTCGTTTTCTGCCCAAACGGTGCAGAATCTGAGAAATTTGCATTAGACGAAAAGTGTGCAGAATCGAGTTTTGCTTGGGACAATGCGGGCAGAATCTTAAATTTCATTCGTTTTCCTAACAAAAATCAGAAAACAAAAATCTGCTACTGTTAAAATTAAGAGAGAAAAGGAAAATATATATATATATATATATTAGATTTAATTTCTTTTCTCTTGTGATAATTTTCAGAAATGGCAAATGAGAATGTGAACACTGCAACCGACGGTGCTACTGGCTCCAACACCGTTGTGATTGGCTCCATACCGGTGAAGGTTCCCTCAATCCAAACGGTTCCTGTGAACCACGGGGAGAAACCCGAGAAATTCAATGGCATGGATTTCAAGAGGTGGCAGCAAAAGATGCTGTTCTACCTTACCACCTTGAACCTTGCGAGGTTCTTGAAGGAAGAGGCTCCTATGCCTAATGAAAACGAACAAGACCGAGAGGTTGTGCTGGCTATTGATGCTTGGAAGCACTCGGACTTTCTGTGCCGAAACTATGTATTGAATGGCTTACACGATACACTCTATAATGTGTATAGTGTTAAAACCACTGCTAAGGAACTGTGGGAGTCCTTAGACAGAAAGTAAAAAATCGAGGATACCGGTTCAAAGAAATTTGTAGTGAGGAGATTCCTCGACTATAAAATGGTGGACTCGAAAACTGTGATCAGTCAAGTTCAAGAGCTGCAAGTGATCTTGCATGAAATCCATGCTGAAGGGATGACCTTAAGCGAAACTTTCCAAGTTGCTGCTATAATTGAAAAGCTACCCCCTGCTTGGAAGGACTTCAAGAACTATTTGAAGCACAAGCGAAAGGAGATGAAGATTGAAGATCTCATCGTAAGGCTTCGAATTGAAGAAGACAACAAAGGGGTTGACAGGAAATTGGGGGACTTTGGGGCCAAGGCTAATATGGTTGAGCATGGTCAAAAATCACGTGAGAAGGAGAAAATTCCTTCTGGCAAAGGGTACAAGATGGGGCCAAAAGGTGGTATCGCCAAGAAGCCGAAGTTTCAATTTCAAGGCAAGTGCTACAACTGTGGCAAGACTGGACACCGGGCTTCTGAATGTCGCCTGCCAAAGAAAGTCCAGAACAATCAAGCTAATATGACTGAGTTAGATTCTATCTCAAGGGATGTCTCTGACATTAATCTGTCGGCTGTGGTCTCTGAAGTGAACTTGGTGGATTCAAATCCAATGGAATGGTGGATAGACACTGGTGCTACTCGCCACATATGCTCCGACAAGGCTATGTTCACTTCCTTCGAACCAATGACTAATGGTGAGAAGATATATATGGGAAATTCTGCCTCCTCAGATGTTGAAGGGCAAGGAAAAATAATTCTGAAGATGACTTCAGGAAAGGAGCTAACTCTCAACAATGTCCTTTATGTACCGGAAATTCGCAAGAATTTGGTATCCGGTTCTCTCCTAAACAAGCATGGCTTCCGTATGGTCTTTGAGTCAGACAAGGTGGTGTTGACCAAAGCAGGAATGTATGTGGGGAAGGGGTATATGTGTAATGGGATGTTTAAATTGAATGTAGCAACTGTATTCCCAAAAATTAATAAAATGAGTACCTCTTCTGTTTACTTGCTTGAGTCTTCCAATTTGTGGCATGGTAGACTAGGACATGTTAATTTTAATTCTTTGCGAAGATTAATTAAATTAGACCACATACCAAACTTCCATATTGACACAAGTGAGAAATGTGAAACTTGTGTTGAAGCAAAATTAACAAAGACTTCATTTCAATCAGTTGAAAGAAGCACTGAACCATTAGGTTTAATTCATACTGATGTATGTGATTTAAAAATGGTTCAATCTAGAGGTGGCAATAAGTATTTTATTACTTTTGTTGATGACTGCACTAAATACTGTTATGTGTATTTGCTAAAAAGTAAGGATGAAGCTTTGGATAAGTTCGTTCTATACAAGACAGAGGTTGAGAATCAACTTGGGAAAAAGATTAAGGTGTTAAGAAGTGATAGAGGTGGTGAATATGTAGCACCATATGGTGACTATTGTGCACAAAATGGAATTATTCACCAAACCACTGCACCTTATTCGCCTCCATCAAATGGAGTTGCTGAAAGGAAAAATCGTACCTTAAAAGAAATGATGAATGCTATGTTAATAAGTTCTGGATTGCCACAGAACTTATGGGGGGAGGCAATTCTCTCTGCAAATTACATTTTAAATAAGGTGCCTCGAAAGAAAGTTGATCAAACCCCGTATGAACAGTGGAATGGTCGAAAACCATCATATAAATTCTTACGAATGTGGGGGTGTCTTGCAAAAGTTCTTGTACCTACTCCTAAGAAAGAGAGGATAGGTCCAAAAACTGTTGACTGTTTATTTATTGGCTATGCACATAATAGTAGTGCGTATCGGTTTCTTGTACACAAATCTGAAAACCCAGATATACACAAGAACACGATCATGGAGTCTAGAAATGCGTCGTTCTTTGAGAATATATTTCCTTGTAAAGAGGAATATACTTCTAAAAAACGCACATTTGAGACTGTTGGGGAAACTAGTAAAACCCAAGAAGATGATGTTAATGTTGAGCCTAGACGTGGGAAACGCACTAGGACCTCAAAATCTTTTGGTCCAGACTTTCTAACTTATGTTATAGAAAGTGAGCCTCAAAGCTATAATGAAGCTATTAGATCACCAGATGGTCCATTGTGGAAAGAAGCAATCAAGAGTGAAATTGATTCTATCCTACAAAACCATACTTGGGAACTGGTAGATCTTCCTCCTGGTTGTAAGCCGTTGGGCTACAAGTGGATTTTTAAAAAGAAAATGAAGACGGATGGTACTATTGATAAGTATAAGGCAAGGCTTGTCATTAAAGGGTATAGACAAAAGGAGGGTCTAGACTACTTTGATACGTATTCTCCTGTTACGAGAATAACTTCCATTCGTATGATTATTGCGATCGCAGCTTTGCGAGGTCTCGAAATACATCAAATGGATGTTAAGACAGCCTTCCTTAATGGAGATTTGAATGAAGAAATCTACATGGAACAACCTGAAGGATTTTCTGCTCCAGGGCAAGAAAATAAAGTGTGTAAACTTGTTAAATCATTGTATGGCTTGAAACAAGCTCCAAAACAATGGCATGAAAAATTTGACAAAGCTATACTCTCTAGTGGGTTTAAAATCAATGAGTGTGATAAATGTGTTTATGTCAAAGACACGAATGAAGGCTATGTCATCTTATGTCTTTATGTTGATGACATGCTCATAGTGGGTAGTAATGTTAAAATCATTAAATCCACTAAGAAAATGTTGAATTCTAAATTTGACATGAAAGATATGGGACTTGCTGATGTTATATTGGGCATCAAGATCTCTAGAAATACCAATGGACTTGTTTTATCACAGTCACATTATATAGACAAGATTCTAGAGAAATTCAGCAAGTCTGATACAAGTGTAGCCAGGACGCCTGTGGACTTAAGTCTACACCTATCCAAGAATACTGGTGAGAGTGTTTCTCAACTAGAATATTCTCGAGTGATAGGAAGCTTGATGTACTTGATGAGTTGTACAAGGCCTGACATTGCTTATTCAGTTAGTAGACTGAGTAGATACACTAGTAATCCTAGTGCTGAACACTGGAAAGGGATAGTAAGGGTACTGCGGTACTTACGATATACACGTGATCAAGGATTGCACTACATGAGATATCCAGCTGTATTGGAAGGATACAGTGATGCAAACTGGATATCCGATATGAAAGATTCAAAATCTACAAGTGGATATGTTTTCACACTTGGTGGTGCAGCTGTATCATGGAAATCTTCAAAACAAACTCGTATTGCTAGATCGACAATGGAATCTGAATTCATTGCGCTAGACAAGGCAGCTGAAGAGGCTGAATGGCTTCGCCATTTTGTAGAAGATTTTCCTAGATGGTCAAAACCTGTGCCAGCTATTTGCATACACTGCGATAGCCAATCTGCTATTGGAAGGGCACAAAGTAATATGTATAATGGTAAGTCTAGACATATTCGTCGTAGACACAATACCATTAAGCAACTACTCTCAAGTGGGATTGTCACGATTGACTATGTAAAGTCAAAGGACAATATTGCGGATCCGCTAACCAAAGGGTTAAATCGAGAGTTAGTTGATAAATCATCTAGAGGAATGGGACTAAAACCTATGACGATTACAAGGGACTGGAATGGAAACCCAACCTAGTTGACTGGAGATCCCAAGATCTAGGTTCAAAGGGACAACCTAATTTCATGTACCTTAAGAGAATCACTGAGGAGAAATGCTCTCCAGCCCATTTCTAATGATAAAACAGTGATACCTGCATGGTGTGAGGGTAAGCTTAGCTTTTAATGACTATGTGCGTTGGTAACCAAGCGGAGTATAGCAGGATACTCTGAATAGTCACCTATGTGAATGTGAAGTGGGGCCGCTTCTAAAAGAATTTGAGAATGGCAAAATTCTTTGATAAACATTTACTGAACCAGGCGAGTGTTCAAGGCCAAAATGAACACAAGTGTAAGAACTAAACTATGTTTGGAAAGCTCCTGTGTGAGGTCTGTTGGTTGTTTACACTAATGGCAATCAGTTCAAGACTATACGTTCACTGGTCAGCCAGTAAATCTGATAGATTGTCACAAGGGAAGGTTCAAAGCCAAAAGCTACCTATCCTTTGCAGGAGTGATCCGTTGTGCTCTCTCTCTTGTCGAGTCTACGCTGTCTCACACCGTTTCGATTAATTTCATTCATGTGGGGGATTGTTGGATTAATATGTGTTTTTGGCCATGTTTGAGGTCAAATGAATGTGGGAACCATTTAGAGTTTGAATGGGGTCCTTGTGGATTTGTGTTCTCCTCCATGAGGAGATGAACTTTGGATATTTACATGTCCAAAATTATTATTGAGTGAATGAGAAATTAATCCATTAAATACATTTATATAATGTATATACATGAATGCATGGGAAATGCATGGGAAATGTATATACATGAATGTATTTATTCTCATTCATGGATAATGCACATTCATAGATGAATCATGTATATGCATGGATGAATCTATAGATTCATAATGAACATACATGGATGAATCCACAAATACATAATGTACTCATGTATATACATGGATGAATCTATAGATTCATAATGTACATACATGGATGAATCCACAAATTCATAATGTACATCCAATGAATCCTCTCTCCCCTTAGTCCTATATAATCTGAGCTTTCTCCTCAGAAATTTTCAGAGTCAGGAAAACAAGAGCTATTTCCTCCCTTCCAATATTCCTTCCTGAAAGAGACATAGAACATAGTTGGTTCGCCGGAGCAGTCGAACACCGTGCTTGTCTCCTGCTGGTTATTGCCGCTGTATCCTGGGAGACAGACGCCGGAGATATCCTCAAGCACTTCTGGTGAGGCGGCGAATCTGTTTTAAGGAAACTGTGAAACTTCACAGGCCTCGGTTTGATCTTAATTCAGTTTTTTCAGTTTTGATTTCTGTTTACATATTGTAATTCTGATTTCTATCCAATTGTAATTTTTCCTGTTTTCAATAGTTGTAATCCAGAATCTGTTTCTGTTTATATCAATAAATTTTCCAACAAGAATTTGATGGGTGAAATAAAGCCTAGATTATGGCGCTTATATGATATCAATTTAATGGCACTGTTATATATGCTACTTCATTTTTAGAACATAATATTTTTAGAACATAATAGTACTGACCTTAGTTTAGATGAACAAAGTCAGTGCAATTGTAGTGGAATTGGGTTATTAAAGTAATTATATAACACTAAAACTAATAAAACAATTAGAGTCTATTTTAAGGTGGGGCTAAATATACCATCTTTTCTGCTAAGTACACCACCATATAGTGTTAAAAGATGAAAAAAAAAATAAAATTGAGAGAAAATGTGATGTATATAGCATAAAATGTAGTGTATGCGGCCCCATATATCCTTACTTTAATACCCTCTTTAAATCATACGACAATTTTTATTGTTCATCTAAGATGTGGTTCTGTATAAATTTCAATCAACTAATTATGATTCTCTTTTTTGGAAATAAATTATGACAAATTAGATGATTTGTGTCTGCAGTATTACTACAGACACCGATTGGGTGCACCGAAATAGTGTACCGAATGATCGGTGTTGTCTATCTTAATAAACCCCACACGATCAAAGTATGAGTACTCCTGTCGAAATAGACGGTATGGACCGTTCGGTGCACCATTTCGGTGCACCTCGTCACTACTTCAAGCATTTTTCTTGTGTCATGCTTGGTATCATTAAACAACAAAATGTTAGGTTATCCATCATGACATGATGATCAACAAATAGTAAGTAATACAGTCCACAGTATTCAGCATATCATTTGAAATCCATGTTTGGCGACAGCGTTTATTTTTATAGAAAATGATATGAAAATAATTCAAAACCCATTAGGGATACAAAATCAGTGTTGAAAAAGATTACCTTATTCAAGATACAAAGAATTCCTCGGTGATTCATAGAATGAAAAACAAAAATGAGAAGAAATTTTGTTTTTGTCAATGCTTAAGTAACAACATAATTAATATAAAGATAGCTAGCTAGGATGCTCTATTTTCAAAGCAAATTAGTTATGTGAAAAATTGGACTTATACACATAGCTTTTGGTTTGGCAATAGCTACAAAGCAATAGTGGTAGCCTAAATATATTATACAATCAAGAATCGGAAAGGAGTGACTTACAAATACAAAATATATATATATAGGGATTTACTAACTTACATAGGAGACTTTTAGTGACGAAAAATAAGGTTTTAGTGACGAAATTTTTCATCACTAAATGTTGGAACCTTTGGCGACAAAAATTTCATCGCTAAAAACATGTTTTCATTTGTTTCAATGTAAAATGTTCTTCATTCGGAAAATATTTTTATACCCAATTTGAACGTGAAAAAAAGAATGTGAAATTTTTTTTTCGCGAAAATCTTTTTACGTTAAAACAGACGGAGTGTAAGGTTCATTTTATTTTTCTTTTATTAAAAAAATAAAAAAAAAAGAAGGAAAAATTGGCTAAAAGGTCATTAAGAAGGGCTTTATTGGGATCAAGGACAACTTAAAATACACATTGGGTACGAGTCCTCCCAATGTACATAGACAAAAATACCCTCACCTTCAACATCTAACCCTAAACAAACCCTAGCCACCATTACCACTACTCCACACCACCTCCGACCACCACCCCTGCCACCTCCGGCCACCACCCTCGCCATCTCTGGCGACCACCACCCTCATCTCCGGCGACCACCACATGGCCATCTCCGGCGACCACCTCCATTGCACTTTTTGACCACCACAACGCCACTCCTAACCACTAGTGACCACTCCCTACCACTCAATTGACCTCCAGCCACCACCCTCGCCATCTCCGGCGACCACCACCCTCTCAATCTCCGACGAGCACTCAGTAAGTCAAATTTGACTTAGGATATATCCTAAGTGAAATTTGTCTTACAAATTTCTCTATTCAAATGGGACGGTGGTGATGGTGGTGGTGGTGGCGGTGGAGACTGGTGGTGGTGGTGGATTAGGGACGGTGGCGGTAGAGACTGGTAGTGGTGGTGGTGGAGGTAGAAGTGTCGATGATAGAGGTGGACTGAGATCAGTCATCGTAAGAGAAATTTCTCTTAGGATGGCTGAGATCAGTCTGGCCATGATTTTTGTGTGGCCGGCGGTGGTGGTGGCCGGCAGTGGTGGTGGCAATGGAGGGGGAAGACAGAGAGATGGTCGTGGTGGTGGCTATGGAGGGGGAGGAGAGAGAAAGTTAGAGAGAGAAGAGAGTTGGGGTAGTGGTGATGGCTCCGGCGACGATGACGACTGCTCCGGTAGTGGCTCCGGTGGTGGTGGTTGTGTTTGTGGTGGCTATGGAGGGAGGAGGAGAGATAGTTAGAGAGAGAAGAGAGATGGTGGTGGTGGTGGCTATGGAGGGTGAGGAGAGAGAAAGTTAGAGAGAGAAGAGAGTTGGTGGTAGTGGCGACGGCGACGGCGACGGCTCCAGCTCCGGCGACGACGGCGACAGCTCGGTGGTGGCTCTGGTGGTGGTAGTTGTGATGGTGGTGGCTATGGAGGGAGGGAGGAGGAGAGAAGGTGGTGGTGGTGGTGGCTATGGTGGGGGAGGAGAGAGAAGGTGGTGGTGGTGGCTATTGTGGGGGAGGAGAGAAAAGATGGTGGAGGGAGGAGGAGAGAAGATGGTGGCTATGGTGGTGGTGGCTGTGATGGTGGTGGCTATGGAGAGGGAGGAGAGAGAGATGTTGGTGGTGGTGGCTATGGAGGAGAGAGAAAGTTAGAGAGAGAAGAGAGATGATGGTGGTAGTCTCTTAGGATTCCATGGGCAATTTTGTCATTTAGAATGAAATTTAAAATTTTATAGGACTAAGAGGGATAGTTTAAATTTTAGAAGACTTTAGGAGGGAAAATTTTTTTAGAGTGTGTTCTTGTATAGGTGTTTGATTTTGACATGTCCTTTAGTCCAATTTAACCCAACCTTAGGGGCCTTACACCAAGTCTCTCTAAAAAAAAAACGTATTTTATTTTCTTTTTCCACTAAAACCATGAACCACACATGAGCGGTTGAGCCAAAAGGATTGGATCGAGATTTAAAGAAAGAATGACTAAGTCTTTAATTATGAAATATGACATAATTTAGGCTTAGTTTGACACTTATTTTGGTACTTTTTCTTTTTTAAAGCACAATTTCATGTTAATTCATCTGGTAACTAGTTTATGAGATTTGTAAAAATTAAATTTAGGGTTTTTTGGGAGAGTTTTTAAAAGCTCTAGAATGGAGCTTTTAAAAGCTCAAAGTTGCTTTTTGGTTTCATGATGTATTTTTTAAGAGTAATGTGTTACTTGTACAAAATTATCAAACATAATATTATTATTTCTGAAGAGTAATGTGTTATCATTTTTGAAGAGTAATGTGTCATTTTTAAAGAATAATGTGTTATTTGGGATATAAATTTGAAACCATAAAATTATCAATTCTCCACACAAGCACCAAACTACGTATACACGTGTCCAGGCAACCCAGGCTTGTGTAGTTATCAAATTGAGCTAGCAAGCTTGATCATGACATCCACCATGGTAACCACGATTCATGTGGTCGAGTGGTAAGTTTTTGAGTGTATTATTAGAGGTTTTGTGTTCGAATCATGGGGGGAGTGGCCACTGATTGAGGGTTTATCTGACTGTTCCTCAGGACCTTATGAAATTAGTCGATGTGCGCTTAACCTGACTCATGACTGGTCTATATCTAGTTTGATCAACAAAGTTGGTGCGCTAGGTGTGTAGCTATTAGATATGCATGGTAGGTGATCTTTCAAGAATTTGTTATATGTATAGCTAAATGCAAATGCCAAAGCAATAATTATTAATAATAGAGTAAAAAATACCATTAAAAATTTTACCGACAAAAAATAACTGTCATTAAAACTTTTAGCGATAAATTTTGCTCTGCCATTAGCATTTCCCTATATATATATATCACATGAATAATGCAATGTTACTTAAATTTGAATTCTTTTAAATTCAGTTATCAAATGGTTTAACAGTTATATCACATGTTGTCATAGTTATTTTTACTAGTATATGCCATTGCATGAAGTAGCATTGATAAATAATTTATTTGGGAAGAATAGCATTACTCTTCGACTTTGTTTAGTTTGCGGATTAATGGAAGGAAAAGAAAAGAAAAAGGGAAACAAAAAAGAAAACTTATTCCAGATTGTTATCCCTTGTGTAATTTTTTTCATGCTTAAATAGCATTAAAGTTATTTATTTTTAAAATTTTGTTTTAACTTAAGAAAGGAAATCACAAAATTCAAAACTTTTATTTTATTTTCCACTATGTATATATTCTTTTCCTTCATGTTTTCTTCCCTATTTTCCTTGTTAACTAAACGAATGAAAGTTTTTTCCTTCGTCGTGTTAATTTTCTTTTCTTTTTTCTCCCTAAATCTACGAACTAACTTACTATATTAGGACACCAGAGCCGGCCCTAATATATAAAATTGTAGGGCCACCCTAAAGCCGACCCGACACCCCCCCCCCCCCAACCCCCAACACTAATTAGTAATGGTTAAGCTCAAAGGCTCCAAACACAACCTAAAAACCCCAAGATCCAAGGAACTCAACTACTGTGCGATGGACTTATCGACTTTTAGGGGATTGTTTGGGGAAAAAAACTACTCATTAGGTGCACAAAACTAGTGTACTTAGCATTTTTCCTATGAAAAAAATACATTCTCAACTTTCCCAAATATAAGACTTTTCAATGTTTTTGGTCACTTTCCTTGCATTTTATTTATAGAACTGAATCTCTGAAATTTATTGAGCTTACTTGCAATTTTTTGGGGGTTTCTTTGTACTAAAACACTCAAATTCTTAGGGCCGTAAAAAAAAATTAGGCTTGTCTAAATAGACCCAAACATGACAAGATAGATCCAAATGGCTTTTAAAAAATACATTTATTAAATTTGACATTGATTCATGCTTATATACAAAGAATCTCATTTTAAAAGTTCGCCTAAGGCTCCAAAACCTCATAGCCGGCCCTTTAGTCAACAAAGCAGAGAGAAGATGACATTTAAGTAGCATGTTATATAGCTCCATTTATATATCTCTATAACATGTGTGTGTGTTTTTATAATACCAAATTGCTGCATGTTGAAAATAAGACCAGCTCAGCAGTCTCCTCAAAAAAAAAAAAAGTAAAAATAAAATAAGACCAGCGGAAAATGATATTATTATTACGGAGTATTATTTTTTGTATCAAACAAGTCAACTATCCTTTTCAGCTATGATAAATTGATAATATAGGGTAAAAAAAAAAATTATATAAGAGTAATGTTATATTTTTTAAATTTATATCTAAGAAATATTTTTTAAATGATGTGGTAGTGGGATCAGGTCTAATACAGTGAGACCAGTTGCACTACCACAACATTTGAAATGTACATTTGGGATCGATAAAATTTTGAGAAGAATAACATTCCTCTTTATATAATTAGTAATATTGTAATATTATGCTTCCTAAATCCTAATCTCTAATGATGTGATAGTGGATTCCATCGATTTGGATTGGATTCTAACAATAATAATGAGACCAACACTTTAATATCATTCAATTAAAATTCAATGGTCACTACCACATTAGAATTTAAAATTTAAATTTAAAAAATATAACATTACTCTTATATAATTAATTCGCTTGTCCAACACGCTATCATAATCACATATCATGGTTATCTCACTTTTTAATTTTGATATTTGTATACAAATGACGCATGGCTTACTAATAATTCAATTGCGTACACTCAATCACAACTCACAATTATCAATAATTAGCAAGTCGTCAAGATTCTTGTGGTCAAGTGGCATCACCTCCTCTTTTCTTAGTGAGAGGGGATGAGTTCAAATTTTTCCATGAGGGAGTGGGAGGGGTTTTTCTCCTCCTCAATTGTAGAACGCCATGTATGCTCGTATCGGGTCTATCTCTTGGGTTCTACTACTTGGATTGTGTGCGTACGTGTGTATGTGGCGTGAGTCATCCAAGTAAGTCATCAAAAAAATTATTTAGCAAGTCATATGCCAAGACCCCTAGTGGTCAAGTGGAACTACATCACTTCCCCAGTGGGGAGGTGGTGCATTCGAATCCCCTTAGGGGGATTCTTTGTTCTTGCCCCCTGTGTGTACTTCAGTCGGAATGAGTGGGTCTTGTTGGATCGACTTTGCTATGGGCCTTTGAGGGGCTTGGGCTGGGGGTGTGTGAGTATCCAGCTTGGATAAAAAATAATTAAATTAATAATTAATTAGCAAGTCATCTATACTAATATAGAAATTGAAATGGAGGGTACCAAAAGAAATTAAGATAATTACATTTCAGTCAATTTTTTGTATAAAATTTAAAAGTCAATCTTTTTTTTAAATTAAAAAAAGGATAATTAAAAATCAATCAACAATTTGTTGACAAATACAAAGTCAATCACCTACTTTTTCAAAATAAAAAGGATTTCATTTTAAAACTAAAAATTCAAAAATCACTCAACTTTAGATCTTTTTTTAAAATGAAAAATTAAAAAATTGCATTTACCCCACTATCTTCTTTCTCACCACCACCAGCCACCAGTCGCCGCCGCCGCCACCATTCCCACCATACCACCACCACCACCACCAGCCGCCGTCACCACCCCCACCACACCACCACCACCATGACCACACCACCACCACCATGACCACCACCACCACCATGGTTGGCCACCACACCTTGACCATCACTACTACCAGCCATTACCATACCACGACCTCCCCCACCACACCACGGCCACCAGCTACCACTACAGCCACCACCACCACCCCGACCACAACCTCTCTCTCTCTATCTATCTATCTATATATATACATGAGTATATATATAATATGGCCACCACCACCCCAACTTCTCTCTATCTCTTCTTTCTCTTCTCATCACCACCAGCCACCACCACGGGCCTCATCCCTCATCCAACCCCGCTAAAGCAAAAAAAAAAAAAAAATTTAAAAATTGCAGGTTGAAGCAACTGTCCAAACAATAGGAGCAACTCACTAAATGTATCGGGAGCAACTCACCGAACGTAAGGAGCAACTCACTAAACCTAGTCGTTTGGTGAGTTGCTCCAGTTTGGACTGTTGCTCCAAACTTGCAACTCTTTTTTTTTTCTTGAGGGAGAAAGGGAGAAAGCGAGAGTTCTTCATGGATCCTCTAGAGAGAGAGAGAGAAAAAAAAAGTTGAGGGGAAAGAGGAGAGAGAGATGAGGGGAAAAGGGAGAGTTCTTCTTGGATCTTCTAAACCCCAACCTCTCTATCTCTTCTCTCTCTTTGATCTCCTCTCTCCCCTCATATCTCTCTCTCTCTCTCTCTCTCTCTCTCTCTCTCAGATCCATGAAGAACTCTCTCTTTCTCCTTCTCTCCCTCAAGAAGAAAAAAAAAGTTGCAGGTTTGGAGCAACACTCCAAGCTTTTGAGGAGCAACTCACCAAACATTGAGGAACAACTCACCAAACCAAGGTTTGGAGCAACAGTCCAAGCTTGAGCAGCAACTCACTAAACGTGAGGAGCAACTCACCAAACGTAAGGATCAACTCACCTTAGTTTGGTGAGTTGCTCCATACGTTTGGTGAGTTGCTCCCGATATGTTTGGTGAGTTGCACCTGTCGTTTGGACAATTGCTCCAAGTTGCAAATTTTTTTTTCCTACTTTGGCAGGGGTGGATGAAGGAGGAGGCCTGTGGTGGTGGCTGGTGGTGGTAGAAGAGAAGGAAGAGATAGAGAGAGGTTGGGGTGGTGGTGGCCATATATTATATATATACTCATGTATGTATATATATAGAGAGAGAGAAAGAGAGAGGTTGTGATCGGAGTGGTGGCCGTGGTGGTGGCTGGTGGTCGTGGTGTGGTGGCCGGCCATAGTGGTGGTGCTGGTGGTGGTAGTTGTGTGTGATGGTGGTCGTGATCGTGGTCATGGTGGCTGGTGGTGGTCGTGGTGTGGTGGGGGTAGTGGTGGTGGCTGGTGGTCGTGGTAATTGTTGGTGGTGGTGAGGAAGAAGATGAGGGGGTAAATGTAATTTTTTTATTTTTTTTATTTCAAAAAAGATCAAAATTTGATCTCTTTTTAATTTGTAAAGATGAATTAGATTTCCTTTCAATTTAAATAAAGCAGGTGACTGATATTTAAATTTTTAATGAAAGTTGACTGATATCTAATAATCCCTTAAAAAAATATCAATAATCATTTTTAAAAAATTTACAAAGTCATCAACAAAATTAAAAAAAATATCAACTTTTGTATTGTTATTTTGTGTTTTGGTCTATTTTATATTTTCAATGTTGTGAACTTGCACCAAAACGTTGTGACGATTGCTCCCAACATTTGGAAGACTTATTCCCGACGTTGTGAAGAGTTGCACCCGACTTTGAGACGAGTTGCTCCCTATGGTTTGAAGAGTTGCTCCCACCATTTGAAAGAGTTGCTTCACACAATGTCATGCAAAATTTGATGACTTTTTCATTGTACAAAAATTGACATTTTTATAATTTAGAAAAGCCAATAGACTAACCTTTAAATTCTATACAAAAGTAGATTGAAATTTAATTATCCCAAAGAAGTTTTTTCTAACACCAATAATTACATTATAAGTATTATAACCCTTATAGTTTCCTAATCAAATTATTTCACAAGTGTGTTGAAATATCCACTCGATAAAGTTATAAAAAAAAATAAACTTCCCTCAACTACCCACTTGCACTCACAAAGTGAGTGGCACTCCTCTAGTAATTAAGAAATCAATAAGACAACGTTTGGTACATTAAGCCCCATACTTGTTCTGCCCTCTAAATGCACTTCATATTTATAGTTATTTCTATGGAAAATAAAAAAAAAAACAAGGACAATTTAATAATAAATCTATTATGTCATTTTATTTTAGAGTTAAGGACAATTAAGATTTCTAACTGCGAAAAAGTCCTCCGTACATAAATATTAAATAAAATTTCACCGGACCATACTTAATTATTAAGTAAAATTTTCTCTTTCAGACACTTTTTAATAAACTAATGATCGAACTTTAAACTTTTGACAGATTGTTGGAATTTTCACCCGTGATAGTTATTTTTAGAGATTTTTATTTAAGTTTAAATAGAGAAAAAGAGGTGGGTTTGAAAAAGAGGGCAATCTTTAATTCAATCGAGCGTTTTTAATGGAGTTCTCGTCATTCAAATGAAACAAAATCAGGTCAGTTGGAGAGATTCCACATTAGGTAGAGATGAGTTGGTGGTTTGGTAAGGCTCCCAACAAACATCCTCTGATCATGTCAATTCGACAAAGATATGCGTATATACGTACATATACACTTGAAAAACTGTACAGAATATATATATATATATATATATATACTAGGTGGTTGCTGCGTGCGAGGCATGCAGTGTTGTCTATGTCCGGGTTGTGTCCGGTTTTTTTTTTGTTGCTTTGTCGATTGTTTGTCGCATTCTGATATGTGACGTGATTGATCACATCTTATAACATTGGAGTACATAATGAGCATAAAAAATTGTATCGGATCCTTCTATATATCATTAGGATAACTATAGATGAATTATGACTCGCGAGCATAAAAAGTTTAGAAAAAGAAACGCAAAAATACAAATGCACAGATAAGAGTTTTAAGTACAAAGGGAAACCATCCTAAAAATCAATTGGTGTTAATTAGTGCTCACTCTTATCTGTGATAGTAAGATCACGACTTCCAACAATTTGATACAAGGACAAAATTGATCCATCAACGTTTTAGTTGTACAGTATGATGCACTGATTAGAATCAATACATTGAAACATCGTCTATTCACATTTAGCAAAAACACAATTGGTATTTTGGTATTTGGTCATGAGACAGTTTAATAGTTCCTCTAAATATTGTCGACAAGAGAAGTAAAAGAGAAGAGAAGTAAAAGAGAGGAGAAAGGAAAAAAAAAAACAACTTTATAAGTCCATACATCAAATCTTATATATTAAATAAATTTTCTGCTACATATGCAGAATATTATTTCGTAAATAAATACATCGCACTTTAAATACAGATAGGAAAGTTTAATCCAAAAATTAGAAGAAAGAAGTAGAATTCCTATTTAGTAACAACCAAGAATTTGCAAAGTATCAATCAGCAAAACACAGTCTAACACCAATACTATATATGATTTAACTTTTAATTCATCCACAAACCATTGTAGTATCACGTACAAAATAAACATTAGCGACCCTAAAATTTACCACCACTCACCATTTGACAACCCAACATTGGACAGATAAAGGATTTTCTAATAATTGAAAAACCAATGACACCCATTCAGTCCCTTAATTAAGCTAATACATGTAAGGACCATACTTCAACTGCCAAACTAATGCTTTAGAAGATCTAAAACATGAGCGTCAACAAAATCAGCAAATTTGGCATTTCCTCACAAAGTTGCTTGGCTTAACGTTGAATGTTTCCTTCTTGAAGAATCTCATTAAGTGAACAACACAATTTGTCAAATCTCGAGAATTTGAAATTCCCAACTTGGAATTCTGCATACAAGCTCTATGTAACCGACATATATGGAAAAATTCGACGAAAAAATATGACATTCTTGGTTGGTGTAAACATCGCAATACAAAGGAAAAAATCACATAACTCTAAATAGAGCACTTATTTGTCAAACTAACTTTAAAGGTAAACAAAGAGACAGACTTATCAAAAGGAGATAATTAAACAAAAGTGAGAAAAGGGAAGGAATACCATAAAAAAAAAAAAAAAAAAAATAATAATAATAATAATAATAATAATAATAATAAAAAGGAAAAAATGGTAAGGCTCCAAGAAGGTATATGTCACAAGAGATTCACCTTTACTTGAGATACTCTAATACATTTCTATAGGATGACTCCTTTAAATCTCTTCGATATCGGTATACACGGAGATTTTTATTAGACTTCCTAGGTATCACCTATTAGATTTTTTTTCCTCAAGTATTAAGAAGCAAACTCCTAGAAGGACCAAGAGAAGAAAAATTCAAGAAATCTTCCCCCATTATATGATCTAACAAATGGCACCTAAAAATTACTATCAGTTGCCACTTTTTTTATTATCAAATGGCACATAAAAAAAGTTAATACTGATTGGCACCAAATGTACAACAACCCGACACCTTATGGCTCTAAATTGAGATAAAGAAATTGAATGTAACATACTTAGTTGTATTGTAGAATTTTTCAAAGCTAAGAAAAGAGGGAGTTTCTAAATTTTAGGGGGGTTTGAGTGTGAAAATATAGTTTTTAAAGAAAAAAAAAATCAAATAAAGAGGGAATTTGTTTGCTGCCCTTTTGACCAATTCTCTCTTTTAAGTTGTTTGTAGAGTTTAATTGGAAGATAGTTTTACTACTAACATACTTGGAACCGGGAGAATGATGAGTGTAAGATTTAGCAAAGTAAGGTTATATAGTAAATGTTAGTAATCTATTTCACATAAGCAAGTTTTTAAACTATATCAAATTATTGTTCTTATAATATATTTCTATAGGGATTAAACAATAAAGTCGAAGAAGCATAAAACAACTTGTATATGCAATGGAAATGTGCTGTTGCTACAAACACTACTCAGAAGAGATTATTAAATCAATGAAAATGCATCAATGGTGGAACCTGATGCAAATTTTATAACAATAGAGAGATACATAAAACACACAGCCTTTTAACCTCATGCCTTCTTCCAATATCGATCAATAATTAAACGAGAATTAATAACAAAAACTGGAATATTAGGGCATTAAGTTGCTCCAAACCCAATAAGACATGGGTTTCGGTGGAGAGAAAGTTTGATTGATTTCAGTGGTACACATTAAATCTAGAGAGAGAGAGAGAGAGAGAGAACATGAAATGCTTATGAAGCAACCATGTCAAGCTCCCCATTGACTCATAAAACACTCTCAGTGACTTCGAAGAACTCCATACCACATCATTTTGATCAAAATCTCTATCACTATGTTTGGGAGTTTATGAGAGAAAAGAAAAAGAAGAGAAAGTCACAAGTGAGGAGAAAAAATAATAGAAGAGAAATGATTATGGTTTCTTTCACGTTGTTTGGGAGTTTAGGAGAAAAGAGAAAGTTATTTTCTTTCCTCTTGCCTGGGCCGGCCCTTGTGTATGAAATTGTAGGCCCCCGCCTAAAGCCCCCAATATTTTGTATAATTTTTGGCCCCCAATTTCAAACACTGAATAGTAATTGTTAAGCCCAAAGGCCCCAAACACAACCTAAAATCCCCAAGACTTACGGAAATCGGCTACTTTGTGATGGACTAATCCATTTTAGGGACTTGTTTGGGGAAAAAAACTACTCATTAATAGGTGCACAAAACTTGTTTACTTAGCATTTTCTATAAAATAAAAAATAAATAAAAAAAGTACCTTCTCAACTTTCCCAAATATAAGACTTTTCAATTTTTTTGTCACTTTCCATACATTTTATTTATAGATTGAATATTTGAAATTTATTGAGCTTAATTGCAGTTTTTTTGGGGTATCTTTGTACTAAAGCACTCAAATAGGGCAGTCCCCTTCCTAAAAAAACAATTTAGGTTTCCTAAATTGACCCAAATGGCTTTTAGGAACTATATTTCTGGATTTAATAACTGGTTCATGTTAATTTACAGAGGGCCTCATTTTATAAGTTCGCCTAAGGCCCCCAAAACCTCAGGGCCGGCCCTGCCTCTTGCTTAAAAGTTGCGAAGAAAAGAAAAGAATAAAAAATTACCATTATATCCATCAATTGTATCTTTTTGTTTTTGCAAAGAGAGGATGAGAGATATCAATGAAGAAGAGTCGGAGAGTACCCAAAAGATTATGGGAGACGTGCTTGTGATTTTTTTTTTTTTTTTTTTTGCAGCAGTTGTGTTTGGTTGGAAAATTTATAAGTGTGTGCGAGCGTGCCAGGCAAGCAAATTGCCAATGTATAAATGTAATGATCCAAACTGCGCTTCACCAGGGAGATTGTGGTGACGTTCGATGCCTTAACAAGGACTTTAATCGTGTAAAAATGTACTTAATTGAAACACTCCAAACTAATTCTAAGATACCTACTCCTAATAAAACAGTAAAGAAAGCAATAAAGTAAAAAAACTACTTTGATTAAATTAAACAAACTACAATCTAAACTTGAAGATAACTTCGAAGGTGTTCTACTCTTAAATTTAAGTATCTAGATAACAATACAGTAAGTGTATTGAGAGATATATGTTGATGTTGATCGAAGGATCCCTTTTCGAATGCACAATCCTTCTATTTATAGACGTCGAGGGTCACCAACAAATCTGTTCGAATACTCCCTCCTATTTTCAAACTGATAACTGCTCTGACACCTGTTATATCCTTGAATTGACACCTGTTCTTCAGTTTCTTCTTAATGATTAACACGTGTCTTCCAGTGGTTAAATATTTGCACAACGTGGATCAGAAATAACTGCTCATAACAGTTTCAGTATTCATTTGGGTCCACCAATTATTCTGCCACATAAACTCTTACATGTCATCTCTACATTTGCTGAATATTTTTATCACAAACATTACCCCCCGCGCCATTTTCCTTTTGGTTCAAAAAAGATAATGGTGATCATGGACAGATCATGCCAAGCAGTCAGCATCTTATACGATCTTCGAATGTTTATAAATTGCACAAAATATCACATCTGCTTGATCCTTGAAACCTTATATCTACCTTGTTCTTTCGAATCTGCTCTATTACTCATGTCTTCTTCTCAATCTTCTTTCGACACCAATAACTACTTTCCTCTAGATCTTCCCGAAGAAGTGATCCAAACGCCCTGAAATTTCTTCTCGAACCAATTGGGATCTCCCTGAAATTCCTACTGAACCCTTCACCTACTCGAAGTGGGAAAAGTGGCATGAAATGTTGAACAGACCAAGTGCTTCTTTAACAGGGCTAAATTCTTCTTCGAGCTCTTCCAAATCGATTTATAATAACCAGGTATTCCCTCCTGCTTGGGAACAACCTATTTCCCATGGTGAAGGAGTAGGATACCATAAAGGTATGAAGCTTGAAACCCCAGTTACAATTCCTTCAGTTGTTCATCCAAACTTTGACTATCCTGAAACTGAAGGGATTATTCGAAGCAGGACAATAAAACCCTACTATCCATTTTCGAATCGTCTCTCTCGAGAGCAAAATCTGTTGAATGCATGGTTGATGTCCTCAACCAGTCCTCCTGGTGAGAGGCTTCAAAGAGGCAATATCTTAATTCCTCAAGGCAGACCCCCCATTCACACATATGTAAGAGCATCTCATGAGAATTTTTCTAATGAGCATTACTCTTCAGCCTTCCTTTCTAAATGCAAATTTTTTGAGAAAGATTATGAAGAGAGAGTACTTCTCTTCGACCATTCGGTACTAGGCTTTCCTGACACCAAAGTTCAAGTGATGGATCCTACTGACGATATTGGTGATCCTTTTTTAAAATTAGACCAATTATGCAGGTATGGTCCTATTTTCGAACATATTCCTCCCATTCTGTCACCTTCTCCTTGCTTGACCATCCAAGCTCAAAGGCTTCTAGTTGCCTTTTCACATCTTCCCTTCTCCATTTTACAGAATCCGAAAACTTGAATTAATTTCGAATGGAGTTGCCACATCCTGTGCTATGAATGAAATATTTCAACCCTTGTTCGAACCCAAATAGATTTCACCCTTCGAACCTTGGCTCCTCACATAAGATGGTATTCTCATCATCAAGAAAGTGTCCATCATTTGAATTACTTAATTGATCTTTATGAAAGCCTTAAGGAAGTACCCAATGCACTTCTTGATGAAGTTTCAGAGTTCAAGAAGAAATACATCTATGGTTGTGGCAGTTCTGATGAAGAAAGCAATGTTTCTCATTACTCGAAACCTGACCTTGAAAGTCGAATTGCATATCTTAAAGAAGAAGCCAAAACTGTTGGCATATCTCTTCGAGGCAAGACTTCATTAGCCAAGGAACTTCAAAATCTTCGCAAAGCTTTGTTCAAGATCAACTTACGGCTAAATCAATATGATGAACAACTCAAGAATGCTTATCTCACACTTCGAAGCGAAGATAAATTATCTTTACAAGCCAGGAACCTGTGCCTCGAAATAGAGCTAGAAGCAGAATACTTTGCCTATTACTGGGCCATGTTTCACAATTTAGTTACTTATGGGTTTCCCCATTTTTACCAATTATGTTTATGAATTGTAACCGCATTTCCTTTTCAATGAAATGAATTATGAAAAATTCATGTTTTTATTAATTAGTTCATTCTGAACCAGTATGTCTTTTCCTTTGATGCAACGGTCCAAAAGGAGTAACCGAACCTAACGGCTATTTTTCAATAAATGCATCTTTTTCCAAACGTCACCAAAGGCTATAAATAAACAAGCACAAAGGGAAAAACAAACCTTCTAACTTCATTTTGCTTTCTATCAATTCCTTTCGTACTTTGTTCTCTTCTTTACCATTTTCTTTGCAATCCGACCTCTTCACTTCTAAAGATGACAAAATCTGGTGATAACACTCAGCTTCAGAAAATCTGTGATGACTTTGAACAAATCATCAAAGACGAACAAGAACGTTACTTGCAAGGGCAAGAGACTTGTCACGCCCCTGATCCACACATGTAAATCTAGGATACGTGGCACGCCACCAAGGCTCGTCCCAAGTCAGTAAAGTTACTGAAATCAAAATAATAAAAGTTTTGATCAAAGAACTCAACACACATTTTTTTTTCAAAGGTTTGAACACATACACCCAACCATATACATCTTACTAAAATCTGTTATCAAAAGCAACATTTTTGTAGGTCAAAAGGTCCCCAAAGATACTCCCTCGCCTAATTAGAAGTTACAGAAATACAACCTCGCCCCATAACCAATCAATATAACATGTCCCCTGTATTACAAGAATTTAAGCCACAATCATTTTCTACACAAATCTAAATAAATAATTGATTATAATATTTCACTAATTTAATTTATTGAACATAAATCTAATAAGTAGAAATTCAATTATAATCCCACGCCCACGAATGCTCACCAATTCCATTTCTTTCCTTTTGAGCTCTACCTTGAACACCTACGATGGTTATTCAATAACCACTACAATATATAAGCTATATGCTTGTGAATAACACTAATTATGCACATGGATAATAAACATGCTCAATTTCATTTCACTACAACCAATTATAGTCTCCGGAAATTACTAGTTCACTTCCACCACTACCAACTAGTCCGCGGCTCCACTCCCTAAGCCCACGTGACCTAGTTATGACCCATGCCTCACGTGCAGTCCCATAGGCCTCTGGCGGCCGTGGTCGTCACCACATCGATTACCTCATGGTGGTATAGAACTAGCAATCCCATTGACCCAAATAAACAACTTAACATGCTCACATAATTCATTACACCGTGCTTTCACAATCAAATTGAGCCTAATTTAACCACATGAATTTTACCCATTAATAAACTAATAAGCTTTATTAAGCTTATTAACATGCTTTTACATCACAAATGAACTTAAACATGAAACCATCCATATATCATAATTAATGTCACTCACCTCTTGGAAATCGCTCCTAAACTTGATATTAGAGTCCTATTATGCTTCAGAAGTAAATCCTATACAATTTTGGTAAACTAAATGTTACCAACTCATTTGGGTCACGAAAAATCTATTGATTAAACTTAAATTAAATTATACCACAAGGTTAGGCTTACCCCCACAAGTGCAAATATGAAGTCAAAATTAAAATTGCTCAACAAATGGCGCGACGATTGACGTCGAAAGCTCCGCGGAATTTCCGAGCGAACTCGTACGTATTCTCTGTATCTAACTTAATTGAAGAGGAAAGTCTAAGAGGTTGATGACATGAGTCATCAGCCACATGCCAATATATGAGTTAATCCCATTTTTGTGATTTGTGTTTACATCCCCCCAAGATTCTGGTTATTACAACTACACCCCTACCAATTATAAAACTTTATTAAAACCATCTCAAACTTAAATGAATATTTGTCTATGTCTCGTACGAGTCCCATAAGTGGTCCCATATAATTATATGAAGTTGCTAATTAGCCTACTAATTATGAAACGTGTTCAATTCGTGCTCACAAAGGTACACCTAATTGACCTCAAAAGTGGTCATCACCTAATAACATGATATTATTAACAATAAAATAATAAATCATTTAAGCCTTAATAAACATTTAGGCACATAGGGTGTTCCGTATATTATTGTCCCATCTCAACTGGGACCCATCAACACATGTCCCAACTTGGGATTACCACATTAGCCAAAACTGGGTTCCCAACTGGACACCCTCAAACAATTTAGTGGGTCAAGGCCCACATCTCACGTATACTCAAATTATCATTAAATGATTAATAATGCATGCTAAATATTATTAAAATAATCCGCGGAAGCGGGAGTTACATCTCTCCCCTCCTTAAAAAGAAATTTGTCCTCAAACTTGCGTCATTGTATAGGTCAACAGATCACAAATCACATATGGTCTTCTCAATCGAATGATCATAACATTAAACTCAACCAATAAAATAACCGTAGCCTGCAATACTAGATGTTTCCGATTGGAAATTCCCTTTGGATGCTCAATACACATCGATCAGATCTTATATACCCAAAAACCCCTCACATGCTGAAACACGACTCTGCTCTCATAGATCATATGATAGAATCAGCAGTTTAGTCCACAGATATATAATATGCACAAATCAAAACCCATCATCTCAATTCATACCGAAAATGTTCTCAACAATACCCGTTTTCACTCTTATCTTGACCATATCGATGGTCCTAAACACTCCTGAATATCCCGTAGGGCGCAATTCAAATACTTTAACAGTTAATTGATATCAATCACCAATTTATCAGCATTAAATGCATTTCCTAATCACACCTGAAATCCAACACATATACTTGTCCTTTAATATTTCAGTTTACCCATCAAACCTTTCTTTCAGCTCATAACATTCATTTTCATTTACTCACAACGGCAATATAATTAGTGGAACAAAGTCAACCACATATGCCATCTCATGAATCCCTACCAGTTCCTTACCCTTAACAAATGATCACTTTGTTATCACCCAGTCTCTTTTTGGTTACATCGAATCCTTTCCTTTCAACATAAACAATTCTGGTTTTTACGACCAAATTTTTTTTTTTTTTTTAACTCTCTATGCCATAATTTACGTGCACCTCTTAGTGTATCCATATATATTCTGATGTACAACATAATTTCATTTTTCAACAATCCCCAAAAATTTTCTCGAGACGGTTCTCAAAATCCATCACTTTAATTACAAGTATCACTAACCACAGTTGCCATTATCATCCACTTTACGTCTTTTGAAACATCACTCATTCCCTAACTTTTCTAAACCTTGAATCTGTCATGTTCTTATATATTCTCAATTCTCACATCAAAATCAAGTCCAGTTTGAGACAATGCCCAAGACGACCCTGACAACATCACATTTCTCCAATTACCATATATAAATACTCAACATTTTCCCCAAACTTCCACTTTAGAAGTATTAAGTTCGATCTAACTCTCAAAACAAACACTGTAAATGTAGTTATTTCGTAACCGTATAATCCCTGTCGTACATTTAAGAACTTCACAAAAGATTTTCAAATTTCAAACTTGTTTCCAACAACTTACTGCTAATTTCTTTTCCCCCCAAACAAAACAAGAGTTTCTTATCATTAAGATTCTAGAGACCCAGCTTTCTCAGTCTTTCTTTCATCAACTTCCATTTACAACTTTACAGTAATAGCCCACTTATTATCCAATCTTACTTTTATACATTCCAGGCATAGGTGTAGACACCCCATTTTGTCGGCTATCAGATTCAGGAGACCCATAGCTTGGCGGTTCACAATGATCGTAAAAAGACTCAAAAGGATTCTCGGAAGTCAGTTCTGTCTCTCAGAATGCTCAGAATGACCAAAATGCCCCTGAAAGCCCGAAAATTCCCAGATTTGGTCCCAAAGTTCTGAAAACGTGCTATGTCATAAGAAAAGCTATAAAATGAGTTTTTAAGAGAAATCGGGTGAAATCGTCAGCTCCCAGAGACCCTCAGAAGTCCCGGAAGCTCCCGGAAAGTCCCCGTTGACCGGTTTGACCAAGGTTTGACCAAAGTTTGACCAAGTTTGACCAAAATTATCCGAATTCACCAGAATCATTTTAAATCATGAAAAAAAGTGTTAAAACAAGTTCCAAAAAAAAATCGAGCGAAAACATCAGCTCCCGGGAACTCCCGGAGGTTTCCAAAACTTCCCGGGAATCCCAGGTTTGACCACTATGACCAAGATTTGACTTTGGAATCGGGGCACTGAAACAATTTTCAAATATTTTTCATGGATACTAGAGGTCAATAGCTTTTCAACGGTATATCGCACATAATTTCTGGTTTTAAAACGAATTTATTATGAATTTCCAAAGCCGGAAAAGGCGATCAAATCGGCTTTTATCGCGAATACCGTAAAATTTTTTAAAGTGACCTATTCCCGAACTATTTTTTATGTAAAGTAGACTCCATTACCTTTCCAACGGTATATCACAACCTCAATTTGGAGTTCGTACGTATTTTCTGTGAATTTCGGACGAAATAGGGCCTTTTCGCGAATACCGAAACTTCAGGGGGCCTAAACAACATTATCTGGACGGGGGAGGAGCAGTGCCGCCGCGGCACTGGCCCACTGCCGCCGCGGCACTGGCCCAGTGCCGCCGCGGCACTGCCCTCCAGAGCAGTGTATTTTTGTAAATAGTTTTGTGGTCCCATTTTGATTAATTAAAAGCCAAAACGACATAGTTTTATGATTTCAGATATTTGGAGCCAATGGGAATACTTTCTAAATCCCAAAACCACCCCAAGTTGGCCTATATAAACACCCCATTACTCTTCATTTTGGGGGAGTCAAATGCAAGTTTAGAGAAAGTTTGGGAGAGAAAGTTGTAGAGATAAGGTTAGAGTAGAGAGAAAAGAAGCTTTCTTCTTTGATTTTCAAAACAAAAGTGAGTTCTAAACTTTGTTTTTACTTCATTACTCCCATTTATTTCAACATTCAATACTCCCAACCACCATTTTAGTGAGCATTCAAGAGAGTGGAAGCTTCTTCCATGTCTAGTGTCATTACATATGAGTGAAACACCCATCTACAAGTCTCATGCTTCATGAATATCATCTATTGATTATCATCTACTTGCTTGTTTATTTATTGTTCATCTCTTCTTATCCCATTTCTTTTTATTTTCTTTATTTACTTACTAGTTCATCATCATCTAAGTGATGACATGAAGTTTGGGGTGAGTGAATCCTTATGGATAGTAACTCTTGACCTCAAAAACATGTTTGATAGATGATGATCATAACCTCAATACTTCCAAGGTATTCTTGGAATGTATTGAAGTTATGTTCAAAAATAAAATAAATCTCTCCAACAATCTTGGAGGTTCTTGATGATGAGTTGAATGTTGGCATTTTAAGTGGTTATAATCTTTATTGAGTATTAAAAATGCACTTTCAAAACCTCTATTTCAAAACCCCCCTCAATCCCTCTCATTTTGATTTCAAGAAAGAAAATCTTATTTTCCCCAAAATCTTCAAAACAGTGAGTTAAAATAGTGAGTGAGCTGAGTTCAAAGATTTCTCTAGAAGTCAATGCTCAACATATAGATACAAGGCCACTTGGAAAGTCTTCCTAACTCATTGAAGAACACCCATGATTTTTGGTTTGACTTGGAAGTACTTGAAAATGGTCCATTTGGACCCAAACATTCCTTCCAAACATTCTGCCCTGCTGTCACAGCAGCTTGACTAACTTCAAACTTCTTTTTGAGAAATATTTTCCAAATGGGGTGGTCCCAACTTATTTTTCCCTTAAACTTCAATGTCTTAGGAAACTGTCTGTATAAAATGGGCCTCTAGATCACTCGTTTTCATTTTCTAAGATTTTTCAATATTTCAGTCGACAGTACGGACTCTGTTTCTGAGTGACCTCTGTTTTTCATATGATTTCTCTCAATTTGTGATAGTTATTAAAGATTGGATTTTTGGGTAGTGTTCTAGACACAATAAGGAACATCTCCATAAAAAATCATGCATTGAAAACGTCCCTAACCCCTCTTTTCAATTTTCCCAAGTTCATGCTACTGTTCTGTCCACTATTCACAGCAAACACATTTTAACTTTCATTCTTTGATTTGATGCTCATATGCATTCCAAATTAGTTCATATCTTAGGAAGTAGTTCATACTACATTTTTACACATCCCATATTGATTTCATCCATCCATTCATACACATTTTAGACTTCTAAGTCATTCTAGGAATCCATGAACACAAAGCACACTACAACCTTGGCACATTCTAGATACATACATTGCATCCATACAAAGATTTGGGGTTTTTGTAACTCCTAATCTAAGAAGATTATAAGGAATGATCATGATCACACGTTCATGTTTCCCCTCGGTCTAATCATCCTTTCTCATCCGTCCCGGGGATTGAGAGGTCTTCTTTTCTCAAATATTAACATGCATCATACTAGCTTGCTAAGCATATTTTGATTTTCTTTGTTTATTTGTTTCAAGAACAATTCATGTCCCCTTTAGATTAAGGAAACTAATTACTTGATACATGATTAGACGATTTTTCCTAGGTTTATTCGTGTGATCTTTCACTTTACATTGCATGATATTTGACTTAGATCTTATGAATGATATCTTATCTTTTGATTTTCAATTTCAAGATTCTTATGTGATGTAATATACTATCATAGTATTATTTGTCGAACCAAACGTAGTATAAGATGATTATTTGGATGTTAATTGAGGCCCGTTGAGAGACGGGGCGAGTTGAGGGTGTTTTAGTCGTGACAAAGGCTCCTTCCTCTCTCGTACCAAAACCCCGAACCAAGTTCTTTGGTTATGAAGGGCCGGTGCCCTTTATCCATTTGGGTGAGTCAAATTAAGGTTTCATGGTTCCTTAAAGACCAAGTGGCGACTCTGTATCTGTTTTCAACAGACCTTTCGTTTTCTTTCCTTGATTTAAATCAATTTCAAAGCAATCTCAAATGAGAGAAGTGGTCCGATTCCGCGTGTCCACAATCTGGCGACTCTGCTGGGGATTTTTATTTTAAAAACAAAATAATACAGAGGTTTGACTCATAAGAAGCATCCTTAAAATCATCTCTTTACTGTGTTTGGTTCACCGCATTGCACTCTTGCATTTTTCCCCCCTCCGACTGTGTCTAAAACGCGGCGCTGACATTGTTCAGGTCTTGCTGTGCCGGGGCACAAGTCACCGTTGATACTGTACCTTCCAAGGTATATCAAAAAGAGCAAAAACCTCCGTACTGTCTCTCTGACGGTATATTGGAACTCTCGTCAACGGACCCTCTTTGACTAAACCCAGCCTTTGCATATAGATTCCTGTAGAACCTTTCATAGGACTGTTCATTTATCTTTTCAGATAGGACAATGTGATATAACTGTTGTATGCCCTGGCGGGATTACCCACGCGATGTAGATGCTTATGTGGCATAGAATGGGACCTCCTTTTTATGATTCCCAAGGCAATCACTCACATGTGATCACATTGAGTTGACCTGCCTAGGCACCATGACAAGGATGTCTACTCCATGCTCACAAAGATATACACCGCAAACCTTGTTTGTCGGTCCTGAGACATAGGAGTATGAAAACCTGCTAGAAAGTACGATCACTATAACTGTACTTACCAGCTTCTCCCAGAAACTCTGTCCAGATATCCCAGATATAACCGTACTTACCAGTTTCTCCCAGAAACTCTGTCCAGATATCCCAGATATAACCGTACTTACCAGTTTCTCCCAGAAACTCTGTCCAGATATCCCAGATATAACCGTACTTACCAGTTTCTCCCAGAAACTCTGTCCAGATATCCCAGATATAACCATATTAACCAGTTTCTCCCAGAAACTCTGTCCAGATTTCCCAGATATAACCATATTAACCAGTTTCTCCCAGAAACTCTGTCCAGATATCCCAGATATAACCGTATTAACCAGTTTCTCCCAGAAACCCTGCTCAAATTTCCCAGACATACCAGAAACTGTATCCCAGTCAACCAGAAATGTCTGAAAACCCCTGTTATCCCTTGGTGATCATACTGGAAAGTAAGATTGGCACACTCTATATGGTCAGGACCTTAATTGCTTAACCGCTATCTATTAGAAATAGGAATATCATATAGATTAGGGCTTACATCCGCATGCTTGTCACCCATGCATACACCATCCCCATCTCTCTGCACGCACTGTCCCGAGTCAGTCCACGTCACTGTCTGTCTAAAAAGTCATCACTGTCAGGATCTGATACACCCCTTTCTCTCAAAATCTGTCAGGTCAGTATAGATTCCCAAGGTCAGCAGCCGGAATCCTCGTGGGCCAGGAGTTCAGATAATCGTTTGGTCAGAATCGGTCCGACAGCTCGCTTCAGCATGAATAGAGAAGAGTTGGAAAACAAGGTTATTGAGTTGGGGGCAACCATAAGCCAACAGTCCGACAGTCTAGCCCAAGTCCTGAGGTTCATGGAGGAACTAAAGCAGCAGCAGCCGCAACCTCCGCCCGGGTTTCCGCCACCAGGTTTTGAACCTCCTCTACATGAGAATAATGGGGAGGAAAACTGGTTTCAAGGGGTCCCACCGCTTACGTATGAGAAGAAGCTCCAAGAGAAAATGGACAAGGTTGACAAATTGGAGAGCGTACTGAGAAAGAGCAAGGGAATCGATGATTACATGTTAGACCTGGAAGGCCTTTTCGAGCCTGTCAAGTTGAAACTGCCGGAAAACTTTAAAATGCCTGCCATCGATCGTTTTGACGGAACTGGGAACCCAAAAAGTCACGTGAAGCTGTGTATGAGTATCTTCCAGTCCATGGGTTGTACCCACGAGCACATCGCAATGTTGTTCCCTCAAACCCTTGCCAAGGCTGCTCTATCCTGGTTTCTGACCTTGGAGGTTTCTAAGACGCGGACTTGGGAAGATATAGTCCAGGTCTTCGTTGATCATTACTCCTACAACCAAGAGCTCGATGTCACCATCCGGGATCTAGAGACTACCCGACAGAACTTCAATGAGTCCTTCGCTGCGTTCTTGAGCAGATGGAGGAACAAAGTGGCCCAAATGACCCACCGACCAGTCGAAAAGGAACAAGTCCGGATGTTGATCAAGAATCTACAGCCGCTGTACCATGAGAAACTATTCTACCAGTCCATCTCAACATTTGAAGAACTATTTGAGATTGGGACTAGAATTGAGGATGCAATCAGGAAAGGAAAAATCAAGAATGAAGAATCGCAAAGCCAGTCCAAGAGGCCCGACTACTCCCGAAACCCTTCGGATGTCAATGACCTTAGTAACCAACCCATGGCCTATTCTCCCCAATCATACCAGCTCACAAACCAAATCAGCTCGCCTAGCCGCCCTTACCAAAATAGGGTACCCCGTGAATTTTCCAAGCTGGATATCTCTCCCTCCGTAGCCTTAGGCCGCCTACTAAAAAAGGGACAACTCCAACTCCTTCAGCCTCGTGCCGATCCCCCACCACCTAACTGTGACCTGTCCAAACGATGTCCCTACCACCAAGGCCCAGGCCATGACACCGACCGGTGCATACGTCTACGCCATGATATCCAAGACCTTATTGACCGAAGAGTCATTGAGCCACCAACCATTCAACCCCATGTCACCTAAGCCCCTGGCCGGTCCTTTTAAATGATCTCCTTTGCTAAGGATTGTTGAAGCTACGCAGTGAGTTGATAGTGTTTGGAACTTCTGCTAAAATAATAATAATAATAAATGGGTCACAAAGACACTCCTTTTGAGACCAAGTCGAGTCTGTTCTATATTTTGTGTCTATTTCAAGTTTGATCTTGTGGTCGAGTCTGTCTATCATCAAGTTATTGTGAGTCCGTATCGAGTAATGTAATCCTTCTCTTCTGATGGAATGAAGTCTCATTTTGCCTAATCTGATGTGTATATTCATAAGTGCATGAATCGCTGAACTGAAAATGTCACTCTTCAAATTACCATGGACATTACTTTGCTAATAAATTTTTGCAACAAACAAAAAAAAGAGAGAATCCCTAACAGGCCAAAGTCGATTTCGCGCCGACCCCCAAAGAAGAGCTGAGAATTGAATAGTCTTACTTTAAGAATTTAAAGATGCTTTTGCTCGAATCTCGAAAAGACATACTTAAGACTGATTTAGGGCTTGCCCAACACCCTTTCCACCATTTCTACCATTTCAAAGCCTTGGGCCCAACCCAATTGATAGCCATGCAAACCTGTGCGGAGTTGGTCCTTGATGGTAGCCAAACATTTCAGTGAGTTTCATCTCCACTTTCAAAAAACATAACAACAGAAAAAAAAAAAAGAAAAAGAAAAGAAAAGCTCGCTAGGTTGAAAACCCAAAAGGGCACCTAGGCAAAAGTTAGAGCTGAAAAGGTATTGATTTCCAAGATCCGACCCTAGCCAGTCAAAATGATTTTACAAATGAGAGAATAGTACGCTTCAAGGTACATCATAAAAACGTGCCTAGATCACATTTCATAGGCTCGGAACGACCACACATAAATCCCGAGAGCTGACGTGCACATTCCAGAATTTCGAAATTGTGATCAAAAGATCTCACAAAAATCAACCACATGAAAAGTAAAATTGACTGGATAGGCGAAAGTGAAAAGGATCAATCCTAAAAAAAAAAAAAAAAAGAAAAAAAAAGAAAGAAAAGAAAAGAACAGGAGACTGAAACTGAATCTTCTTATTCAAGGCTACCACAAGTGACCTAAGTTTGAACTCCTTTGACGATTGGTTTGAAAAACCCTCAACCGATTTCTTTCAAGACCTTGCCTTGAACTACGCTCGACCTGATTCCCGCTCGGGGATACGTAGGCAACCACAACGGTTCGGTCACCCCACCTACCTAAAAATCAACCCGCTTCTTTCCAACCATGGCCCGAACTACGTTGGACCTGATCCCCACTTGGGGGTACGTAGGCAAACTTTCAAAAAGAAAAGAAGGATGGCTCGCTAGGTCGAAAATCCGAAAGGACGCCTAGGCAAAAGTTAGAGCTAAATCCAAGGTGAGCAATAACAAAAGAGAGAAAAGAGCTCGCTAGGTCACCTCACTGGTGCCTAGGCAAAAAGTTATGAGCATTTGAGAGATTAAAGTCACGGTCCTTGCCTCAAGCCAGAAAACCACCTTCCACACTAGAGGCAAACTTCGGCTACTCGCCTCGTTTGCCTGAATTCTACTATCTACCCTTCATACAAGGGGCAAACTTCGGTCACCTACCTCGTTTGCCCAAAACCTCTAATAAACCATTGTCCAAACTAGGGGCAAACTTCGGTCACCCACCTCGTTTGCCTATGAATTCCACTTCGTACGCCTCAAACTAGGGGCAAACTCCGTTTGCCTAACACGATCCCTTCACACCAAGGGCGAGTTTTCATGTCACCAAGTTGTTTTGAAATAGACCATCTTTTATTCTAAAAGCTAAGGCACTAATTCAAAGCACTTTTGGGGAGAAGTAGAGAATCGATTAGATCAATAGGGAGGAATTTTCAAAAACCAGATTTATCAGCAAAGTGCTGACATATCAAGATGAGGAGTGAACATAAAAGATGAGCGGTACATCATTCATGATGAAGGCACATTGGATCGCGGCAATTTGAGAATTTCATGTCCAAGTCAATCCTTCTTTATTTGAGTCAGTAGTAATCTGATCACAAGTGTGTCAGAGACCAAGGTTTCATACAAACTAACCCAACTTTCCTTGTCGTTCCTGTTAAGTCCATTTGTCCTGATGGTCTCAAATGTGTGGGTTAAAGGTGATTCCCAATTATAAAAAAACTTTGGATATAAGCAGAAGTACCAAACATTATTACTACACCAGTCAAGGTCGCAACATGAGAAGTGTCCCAGGTACGAGTGGCATAAACTCGTAAGTGGTTGCAAACTACAAACCGATAGTTGTTTCTCAAGGCGGCTGATTGGAGGAAATATCGCCAACACCAAGAAATTATTGCTGATAAGGTGTGTCGATGAGACGTGTTGTTGAGGTGTTTTAGGGCCCAAAGTCTAGATGTGTTGATGAGGAGTGTTGATAAGATGTGTTTTAGGGCCCAAAGTCCAGATGTTTTGATAAGATGTGTTATTGAGGTGTTTATGGTTCAAAGTCCAAGTAATTGTTGAAGAGGAGCATCGGGTGTGTTAAAGAGTTGAGGAACATCAGATTTGTTGAGAAGTGTCGTTGAAGATTTGAGGAACATCGGATGTGTCGAGGAACATCAGATTTGTTGAGAAGCATCGTTGAAGAGTTGAGGAACATCGGATGTGTTGAGGAACATCAGATTTGTTGAGAAGCATCATTGAAGAGTTGATGAACATCGGATGTGTTGAGGAACATCAGATTTGTTGAGAAGCATCATGGAAAAGTCGAGAAGCATCGTTAAGATTTGAAGAACACCGTTGACAATCAAGAAGCCTTGAGAAAGCACCGTCAAAGATTCGAGGAACAACATAAGCGCCATTGAGAATTGAGGATTGAGAAGCACCGTTGAGACTTTGGGAGTCACCGAGTCCATAGTGTCACGATTAAGAGGAGCACGAGTCAAGAATCACTTCACCCAACATGACACATAGCCCATCGGTCGCGGCACACACAAATCACAAAGCCCACTGGAGTGGCAAACACACCATAAGCATTCTTTTGAGCACCACAGTATCGCTTTGAGCACCATGCTCTTCCTTGAGTAAGACCTCCAGGTCGAGCTCCCTTACAAGTCTATTAGTCGTAGCGAAGCATAGATCACCAAGCCCACTGAGAGTGGCAAATACACTGAACACATGTACTAGGACCACAAGCGTTTTACGGGCACGACACAAGTCCACTAGGAGTGGTACACCCCACATCACCTGCTCGTACTAGGATCATAACACTAGACATGATAGGACTCATGACACAATTCATATCACATCCATGCATGGCATATCACTCATATAGCATAGCATCCGCCTGATTGTTGTGTACATGCGTATGTGATTTATTCCTCTGTGCCCCGAACTACGTCCTGGTCTGATTCCCCTTGGGATACGTAGGCAGCTCACGCAGAGCACGACCAGCACTAACATCATCATCCTTGCATCTTTTGCAACGCTTTTATCCTAAATCTATAGCCTCCAAAAAGTACTGTCTCTTCAGAGATTTGGCACTCGCTTGCGACATGCGTTGCCTCGCAAGTTCATGCCAAAAAGGGGCAAACTGTAGACACCCCATTTTGTCGGCTATCAGATTCAGGAGACCCATAGCTTGGCGGTTCACAATGATCGTAAAAAGACTCAAAAGGATTCTCGGAAGTCAGTTCTGTCTCTCAAAATGCTCAGAATGACCAAAATGCCCCTGAAAGCCCGAAAATTCCCAGATTTGGTCCCAAGTTCTGAAAACATGCTATGTCATAAGAAAAGCGATAAAATGAGTTTTTAAGAGAAATCGGGTGAAATCGTCAGCTCCCAGAGACCCCTAGAAGTCCCGGAAGCTCCCGGAGAGTCCCCGTTGACCGGTTTGACCAAGGTTTGACTAGGTTTGACCAAGGTTTGACCAGGTTTGACCAAAATTGTCCGAATTCACCAGAATCATTTTAAATCATGAAAAAAAGTGTTAAAACAAGTTCCAAAAAAAAATCGAGCGAAAACATCAGCTCCCGGGAACTCCCGGAGGTTTCCAAAACTTCCCGGGAATCCCAGGTTTGACCAGTTTGACCAAGATTTGACTTTGGAATCGGGGCACCGAAACAATTTTCAAATATTTTTCATGGATACTAGAGGTCAATAGCTTTCCAACGGTATATCGCACATAATTTCTGGTTTTAAAACGAATTTATTATGAATTTCCAAAGCCGGAAAAGGCGATCAAATCGGCTTTTATCGCAAATACCGTAAAAATTTTCAAAGTGACCTATCCCCGAACTATTTTTTATGTAAAGTAGACTCCATTACCTTTCCAACGGTATATCACAACCTCAATTTGGAGTTCGTACGCATTTTCTGTGAATTTCGGACGAAATAGTGCCTTTTCGCGAATACCGAAACTTCAGGGGGCCTAAACAGCATTATCTGGACGGGGGAGGAGCAGTGCCGCCGCGGCACTCCCCTCCAGATCAGTGTATTTTCGTAAATAGTTTTGTGGTCCCATTTTGATTAATTAAAAGCCAAAACGACATAGTTTTATGATTTCAGATATTTGGAGCCAATGGGAATACTTTCTAAATCCCAAAATCACCCCAAGTTGGCCTATATAAACACCCCATTACTCTTCATTTTGGGGGAGTCAAATGCAAGTTTAGAGAAAATTTGGGAGAGAAAGTTGTAGAGATAAGGTTAGAGTAGAGAGAAAAGAAGCTTTCTTCTTTGATTTTCAAAACAAAAGTGAGTTCTAAACTTTGTTTTTACTTCATTACTCCCATTTATTTCAACATTCAATACTCCCAACCACCATTTTAGTGAGCATTCAAGAGAGTGGAAGCTTCTTCCATGTCTAGTGTCATTACATATGAGTGAAACACCCATCTACAAGTCTCATGTTTCATGAATATCATCCATTGATTATCATCTACTTGCTTGTTTATTTATTGTTCATCTCTTCTTATCCCATTTCTTTTTATTTTCTTTATTTACTTACTAGTTTATCATCATCTAAGTGATGACATGAAGTTTGGAGTGAGTGAATCCTTATGGATAGTAGCTCTTGACCTCAAAAACATGTTTGATAGATGATGATCATAACCTCAATACTTCCAAGGTATTCTTGGAATGTATTGAAGTTATGTTCAAAAATAAAATAAATCTCTCCAACAATCTTGGAGGTTCTTGATGATGAGTTGAATGTTGGCATTTTAAGTGGTTATAGTCTTTATTGAGTATTAAAAATGCACTTTCAAAACCTCTATTTCAAAACCCCCCTCAATCCCTCTCATTTTGATTTCAAGAAAGAAAATCTTATTTTTCCCAAAATCTTCAAAACAGTGAGTTAAAATAGTGAGTGAGCTGAGTTCAAAGATTTCTCTAGAAGTCAATGCTCAACATATAGATGCAAGGCCACTTGGAAAGTCTTCCTAACTCATTGAAGAACACCCATGATTTTTGGTTTGACTTGGAAGTACTTGAAAATGGTCCATTTGGACCCAAACATTCCTTCCAAACATTCTGCCCCTGCTGTCACAGCAGCTTGACTAACTTCAAACTTCTTTTTCAGAAATATTTTCCAAAATGGGTGGTCCCAACTTATTTTTCCCTTAAACTTCAATGTCTTAGGAAACTTGTTGTATAAAATGGGTCTCTAGATCACTCGTTTTCATTTTCTAAGATTTTTCAACATTTCAGTCGACAGTACGAACTCTGTTTCTGAGTGACCTCTGTTTTTCATATGATTTCTCTCAATCTGTGATAGTTATTAAAGATTGGCTTTTTGGGTAGTGTTCTAGACACAATAAGGAACATCTCCATAAAACATCATGCATTGAAAACGTCCCTAACCCCTCTTTTCAATTTTCCCAAGTTCATGCTACTGTTCTGTCCACTATTCACAGCAAACACATTTTAACTTTCATTCTTTGATTTGATGCTCATATGCATTCCAAATTAGTTCATATCTTAGGAAGTAGTTCATACTACATTTGTACACATCCCATATTGATTTCATCCATCCATTCATACACATTTTAGACTTCTAAGTCATTCTAGGAATCCATGAACACAAAGCACACTACAACCTTGGCACATTCTAGATACATACATTGCATCCATGCAAAGATTTGGGGTTTTTGTAACTCCTAATCTAAGAAGATTATAAGGAATGATCATGATCACACGTTCATGTTTCCCCTCGGTCTGATCATCCTTTCTCATCCGTCCCGGGGATTGAGAGGTCTTCTTTTCTCAAAAATATTAACATGCATCATACTAGCTTGCTAAGCATATTTTGATTTTCTTTGTTTATTTGTTTCAAGAACAATTCATGTCCCCTTTAGATTAAGGAAACTAATTACTTGATACATGATTAGACGATTTTTCCTAGGTTTATTCGTGTGATCTTTCACTTTACATTGCATGATATTTGACTTAGATCTTATGAATGATATCTTATCTTTTGATTTTCAATTTCAAGATTCTTATGTGATGTAATATACTATCATAGTATTATTTGTCGAACCAAACGTAGTATAAGATGATTATTTGGATGCTAATTGAGGCCCGTTGAGAGACGGGGCGAGTTGAGGGTGTTTTAGTCGTGACAAAGGCTCCTTCTTCTCTCGTACCAAAACCCCGAACCAAGTTCTTTGGTTATGAAGGGCCGGTGCCCTTTATCCATTTGGGTGAGTCAAATTAAGGTTTCTTGGTTCCTTAAAGACCAAGTGGCGACTCTGTATCTGTTTTCAACAGACCTATTTTCTTTCTTTGATCAAAATCAAACCAAGTTCTCAAAACGAAACATAACGAAGCGGTGGAAGCCCGGTGTCCACAATAGGTTATACCACACGTATCCAGGTACTCCCTCAAAGCAGCAAACAAATAGATTTCATTTCGCAAATTGTCATTCTTTATCGTTCTTGTGGTATTTCGAACAATTAAACCCTCTTTCCGATAAGACTTTTCATTTCTTATTTAGAAATCCAAGATGCCCTTCACAATTAAATTCCCACAAATTCAATTAGTTCTAATACCAATATCCTCAAATTGCGATTCATACCAAACTTTCATAGGTCATATCACACATGAAATACCTCTCGTTCATGAAATTTCTGAATCCAACCAATTCAATTCAAACTCTTTGAATTCTGAAACTCATCCGTATACACTGTCAGTTTATTCAGTCAACCAAACTTTACCACATCGTCATGCCTCAACCAATCACGGCTAGTTTAAACTTTTGTTTAAAATCTTTTAAAGCTTTTTGCATTTAATACCCAGAGGGTAGAATAGTCATTTGAAAATATTTTATTTATATATATATATATATATATTTTTCAAACCACACACAAAATAAAATATTTTGAATGAGAGATTCAACGGCGAAAATGATATGCATTTCGAGCTTCATAGACCAAGTTTTGAACATTTTAATACCTGAAATTCCAAAACTCCACCAACAAATCACATAATAACTCTGTCCATATTTTGTGCACAGAAACCCCAATCATTCAAACGAAAATCGATGTGTCAGAAATGTTAGGCATGTCCTCTGAATAATAACACAACTCCCAAACCCATTTGATATATCCTCAACTTTTATTGCAACTTCCCTCTTGAATGGAAAATATTTTAAAGCATTTTTTTTTCCAAATATTTAAAATAACTTGAAAATGAATTTCAAAATTTCTTAAAAATTCTTTAACACAATTGGAATCAATAAATTCAATGCAATCATTCTAATGTACTCATCCCGATCTCCAAAATAACTTTTCACATTTACAATAGAAAATGCTTCTTTTTCTTTTTCTTTTTTTTTCAAAAATAACTTTAAAATTCCATAATCTTATAATGCTACATTTTACTCGTGTGAATCCTTCATTTCACCAAAATTCTACAACTTAAATCCAACCATTCTAAACCTCAAGAGTAAATCCCCAATCATCATCCAGGTAATCCATTGTAACCACATTTGGCTCCAAACATAACTTTTCCATCCCTTTCTTAAAAATCATCCCTTCGGTCCTTTATTTCCAAATTTAAATCCCTCATCCCTTTTAAATTATACATCCCCTTATAACTATCCAAACAACCCTTCACTTGTAAAAGCGGATCCTTATCCTAATTCTTAAGGTTAATTTAAGTCATTTTTATCCATTCACTCATTCTGCGGTCTTTTCTCATCATAATCAGTTATAACGGAATTTCTATTCACCCCTTGCAGCCTACCTTAACATATCAAATATACAACCATTCAATTTTTTTCCCAATTGATCCCAACTTTACCCATGACAAACATCAATACACCGTAATAGGGTCGAGAGATTCCTCAAACCCAATAAGAATAACCAATCAATACAACACCATAACAGGGTTGAGAGATTCCCCAAACCCAGTAATATAAACAGTCAATACAAGACTATAATAGGGTTGAGAGATTCCTCAAACCCAATAGAAAATAATTATATGGTTGAGAAATTCCTCAACAAATTCATATAATGAAACCAACTGTGTAAATCCTCCATTTTCAGATACCCCAGTAACCCCATATACACCCCAATCTCAAGAATAACATGAGTGCAATGAATACCCCCCAAACAATCACAAGGATACGAATCTCCAGATAAATAAGCCAAATAAATGCTAGCCACACAACGGATGCCCCTAATACCATCCTCATAAGACCAACCTTATAGAAAGCCAAACCACCATAATCAAACCCCACATCAGAGAATTAGGAAAATATTATGAAAACTCACCATGAGGAGCAGCGACAACATAAATATGTACCCATAATGGCAATAATATACATATCAGGAAAAAAAATCCATAATACCCAACATCACAATTTTCTATCCCGAGCAATCAACAAATAATAAGAACACCCTCCGTAGTAAAGAAATCCCGAACCCAAGTCATCGTCAGAAAAATAATAACAATATAAGAATACCCAATCACATACACAATATATATAGAGGATTATCCATACCCAAGAGAGACTTGCTATGTAGTTTATTATCATATTTTCTCCATAACCCGTTCTTAAATGTCAAGTGTTCATAACACAACCCAATCCTTAGAACGAAACACTTATACCAATTCCAGTAAATAATAATAATTATCTCTGCCATAAAACCCAAATCAATATAAGAATCTAGAAGCTTCAATAATATCTCATAAACCAAATATAGAGTTGAGAGATTGCTCAACAACCCCAAGGTAACTCAAGCGACTGGATAAATCCCCAAATATCCCATCACCTGGACAAACTCAATATTTCACCCTCAGTCCCAAGAGAATATATAAGAAGCTCAATAAATACTCCAAAAATCATTACCAAATAAATTGTGAAATAAATTATAACAATAATACCATATCTGCTCAAAAGGCCCATATAAATCATAAGAAATCCAGAATTCTCCAAACTATAATATTTGAATACTAGAAGACCCACCATAAATAAAGAAATCCAAATACCCAATTTTTGGACAACAAATAAGAAAGAATCTTCACTAATAATAATACCCGATAATTTTCGAAAAGAATCCATACCCACAATCATAACCCAATACTCAATAACCCTTGATCAAGTCAATACCCTTGATAATATAATACCAGTCAAATCATTTCAGGATGACAACTCAACCCTTGATTTCTTAACCCAATTCCACTAATATTCTCAAACTCAGAATTTCTTACTAAATTCTCAATCCCCATTTCCAGCTCAATTAATTCAACATATGGGAAAACGTTTCCCTATATGCTCCATTTTATCACAATAACACTTTCAAGCATCCCTCTACATATTATAATATGTAAAATGCATGCAGCATAATATGCATGCTCAACAACATTTAAAGAATGCTAATTTAAACGTGTATGCATGTTCATGCAACTACACGTCATTTTATTCAGCTTACACGTCGTATTGGTCTCTCGTCCCCAAAGGCTCTAACCTGGCTCTGATACCACTAAATGTCACGCCCCTGATCCACACATGTAAATCTAGGATACATGGCACGCCACCAAGGCTCGTCCCAAGTCAGTAAAGTTACAGAAATCAAAATAATAAAAGTTTTGATCAAAGAACTCAACACACATTTTTTTTTCAAAGTTTGAACACATACACCCAACCATATACATCTTACTAAAATCTGTTATCAAAAGCAACATTTTTGTAGGTCAAAGGGTCCCCAAAGATACTCCCTCGCCTAATTAGAAGTTACAGAAATACAACCTCGCCCCATAACCAATCAATACAACACGTCCCCTGTATTACAAGAATTTAAGCCACAATCATTTTTTACACAAATCTAAATAAATAATTGATTACAATATTTCACTAATTTAATTTATTGAACATAAATCTAATAAGTAGAAATTCAATTATAATCCCACGCCCACGAATGCTCACCAATTCCATTTCTTTCCTTTTAAGCTCTACCTTGAACACCTACGATGGTTATTCAATAACCACTACAATATATAAGCTATATGCTTGTGAATAACACTAATTATGCACATGGATAATAAACATGCTCAATTTCATTTCACTACAACCAATTATAGTCTCCAGAAATTACTAGTTCACTTCCACCACTACCAACTAGTCTGCGGCTCCACTCCCTAAGTCCACGTGACCTAGTTATGACCCACGCCTCACGTGCAGTCCCATAGGCCTCTGGCGGCCGTGGTCGTCACCACATCGATTACCTCATGGTGGTATAGAACTAGCAATCCCATTGACCCAAATAAACAACTTAACATGCTCACATAATTCATTACACCGTGCTTTCACAATCAAATTGGGCCTAATTTAACCACATAAATTTTACCCATTAATAAACTAATAAGCTTTATTAAGCTTATTTAACATGCTTTTACATCACAAATGAACTTAAACATGAAACCATCCATATATCATAATTAATGTCACTCACCTCTTGGAAATCGCTCCTAAACTTGATATTAGAGTCCTATTATGCTTCAGAAGTAAATCCTACACAATTTTGGTAAACTAAATGTTACCAACTCATTTGGGTCACGAAAAATCTATTGATTAAACTTAAATTAAATTATACCACAAGGTTAGGCTTACCCCCACAAGTCCAAATATGAAGTCAAAATTAAAATTGATCAACAAATGGCGCGACGATTGACGTCGAAAGCTCCGCGGAATTTTCGAGCGAACTCGTACGTATTCTCTGTATCTAACTTAATTGAAGAGGAAAGTCTAAGAGGTTGATGACATGAGTCATCAGCCACATGCCAATATATGAGTTAATCCCATTTTTGTGATTTGTGTTTACATCCCCCCAAGATTCTGGTTATTACAACTACACCCCTACCAATTATAAAACTTTATTAAAACCATCTCAAACTTAAATGAGTATTTGTCTATGTCTCGTACGAGTCCCATAAGTGGTCCCATATAATTATATGAAGTTGCTAATTAGCCTACTAATTATGAAACGTGTTCAATTCGTGCTCACAAAGGTACACCTAATTGACCTCAAAAGTGGTCATCACCTAATAACATGATATTATTAACAATAAAATAATAAATCATTTAAGCCTTAATAAACATTTAGGCACATAGGGTGTTCCGCATATTATTGTCCCATCTCAACTGGGACCCATCAACACATGTCCCAACTTGGGATTACCACATTAGCCAAAATTGGGTTCCCAACTGGACACCCTCAAACAATTTAGTGGGTCAAGGCCCACATCTCACGTATACTCAAGTCATCATTAAATGATTGATAATGCATGCTAAATATTATTAAAATAATCCGCGGAAGCGGGTGTTACAAGACTTCTCTAATTCATGAGGTTCTCGTTCCCATTACTTTTCTCCACCATGAATCCTCAATTGCCGTAGGTCCTTGCCTGAGCACACCAAGCCTGAGACTCCATGTCTATTACCCCAGATTAGGAGAACAACGCCTGACTTACCAACAGGATCTTCAAAACCCCAAGTATGACTGGAAGTTTCGACATTAGCCTAAACCCGCAAAGGATTGGCCTGAATGGGTAGATAGAATCTTAGAGAACAAAAGAGAGATTCTAACCACAACGGGGATTTACCATGCTGTTCACCTTTCAAAATTTCCCATCGAATCCAGTCCTAACTTATTAGTTGCAGCCCTCTGTTTTTAGAACCCTATTTTCAACCATTTTCAATTGCAATTTGGTCCAATAGGTCCCACTGTTCTAGACATCTGTCATTTATTAGGGTTTTTGTCTCATGGGGAAGATGCTCACCCCTATATGGCTGAATCTGATAGTCCTCCAATCAATACTGATTCTAAATCATTAGGGTATACCAATTTCTTGACTACCCATAAAAAGTCATTAGGAGCAGTGACAGACAAGGAATATTACTGCTTCCTCTTATATTGGCTTTCGAAGCATCTATTTTGCACTTCTTCTCAGAGGGTTGTCCTCGAATTTTCTAACATTGCTAGAGCTCTGGCTGCTGGTCGAAGGTTAGCCTTAGCACCTTTTGTTCTAGGATCTCTCTATAGGTCCTTTTCTGATTTGTGCTTCTACCCCTTTATTCTTACCCAAGGTGGTCCTTTCTGGATATTACAACCATGGCTATATGCTTATTTTCCAGAAATTCATAACTTAGAATCCTTATCCTACACTGTTGCTCATGGAATCTTTTTTGCCTTATTACCAAATGTTGAGAAGACCTTCAAAGAATCCATCTCCTTCTTTTTCGATCTCCCTGTAATAAGGCCAAACAAACTGTTCCAACCATTTGCTGTCCTCTACAGTCCTGAAGACAAATCTCCTCTTTCTCCTCATTGGCTTTGTCAAATTTTGGATAGAGCAGCAAGTGCTCTCGAATTAAAAGCTGCATGGGGAAGTTTCTTGATTAGTAGGGATCTATTCTTTGGGAATACCCTTAGCATTAAATCTCAGGGTGAACTTTACCTTTCTAATCAGTTTTCGAGGCAATTTGGGCTTACCCAATCAGGAGTCAAGCCAATATACTTATGGCTTATAAGACTCACTCGAAAGTGCCAGAATCAGTGATAACTGCTGCATTGGCAGTTTATCATAACAAAGTCAGTAATTTGGAATTCACTTCCTTACCAGTTTATACCACTTGTACTCTTGCTTTTTCAAGTTGGTGGGAAAATCTGATGTCAGTGGAGATGGACAAGTGCCAACTTTTGAGATACATCGATTCGAAACAACCAGGTAATCATAATTTGAATTCAACTCTCTTCTTCTTAAATGACGAAAAGAAATCTGATTTATACCTGTTTTGAATTTTACAACACAGGAGTGACAATTGGGGAAGGCTCTTCACCAACAACTAGAGCTTCGAAGGTCAAGCCAAACATTCCACTCCCTTCAAAGACTTCTAAAACTTCAGCTCCTGTTCCTCCGTCCCTAAAGCCAAAAAGAAAATTGGTCCTTCCAGCAGAGAGCTCACCTCCCCAATCAGAAAATGTTGAGTCTGAAGGAGAGGAAGAAGGTAACCCTGTCCCTGCTTTATCTCGAAAGAAGAAAACCAAAATAACAATTGAACCATCTACTGGTTCAACAATCAATAAAGAAGTTCCTATTCCAGCAATTCCTATTTCGAAGGTGGAACCTGCACCTGAATCACCCCAAACTATTCCAGAACCATCTTCCCAGAGTTTTGACATCCCAAAGGTTCATAAGTCTCCTTCATCCAGTGCTCATCCTCCATTAATTGAATACCAACAAACAGTAAGTTATTTAAACTTTTCTGATATATATTTTTTTACATACACAAATACATTTTAATTAAAGTGTTCATCCTCTTATTATCCAGATTGAATCTGTTCCTGAAACTGAAGCTGGTTCTTCAAAGCAAAAAACAAGTTCCAACCTTAAATCTGCTCCAACATCAGCTTCATTCGAACCTCAGGCTGCCCCAAGTGTCTCAGGTTCTGAGGAATTTCACTTGTCTCTTCCTCCCAATCTGAGTCCTGAAGAAGCTAAGAACTTTAAAAAAGGTCTAAAGTCTGTGTTGAAAATGGGAGATACCACTGTGACCAATGTCCAGGAGTTTTTTCAACAAATGACAGGTCAAAGCAAACCAAAGATACCCTCTATAGATCCAGTAGCTGCACTTGCTACCTTGAGACTGTTTAGTAAAGTCTCTTTTGAAGTATTCGAGGACAAAGAAGTGCAAAGAGCTATGAAAATCTTGTGCCAGTTCATGCTGGATAGTTCAGCCATAACTGCTCCTGACAAAGAAACCATTTCTGCCTTGATGTCTACCTTTGATTTTGACTGCTTTTTATTAGAAAAAGTCATCGAAGAAAGAAAGAAACTAGAGGTTGACATGGAATACACAACAGAGAAGACTCTCGAGATGGACCAGTTGTTAGAAGAATTTAGTGAGAGCAACATTGCAATTGAAAAGCTTTCAAGCAAAGTTGAAAAGCTTAAAAAGAAGCTAGAGATTGCAGAAACTGAACTGGCCAAATTGAAGGTGAAGCAAGGGAATGCTGAAACAAAGCTGCTGGCTCTGAAGACAGAAATTGAATCGAAACCTTTGAAGAACCAAGAATCAATTTCGAGGCAGAAATTTATTTTTAGCCAATCAAAATTGTACACTAGGTCTTGGGATAATTTCAGATTAAAAGCCCAATTTATAAGTAAACTGGTATGAAAATTTACACCAATAGGACTTTGAAATGTATCCACATCTGATTTTTGTATCTTAATTTTGAATATGGAATACATGTTCTTACTTTGTAAATGTTGCATTTCTTTATTCTAGATTCCTTGCTTCCCAAATAGTGGGATAATATTGCTTAAGAAACTTACCATTGATTTTTCTAACATGAACAAATCCATTCAAATTTTTTAAATGATAAAATCCACCCTTGAAAACCTTGTGAATTTGGAATGGACCTTTCCATTTAGGGGACCATTTTCCATACTTTGGATCTTTAGATCCAATAGGCAATATTGTTTTCCATACCAAGTCTCCCTCATCAAAGGTTCTTGGTTGTACTTTTTTTATTATATCCCCTTGATACTATTCTTTTCTGGATCAAAATATTATTAAGAGCTTTGATTCTTTCTTCATCAATATTTTCCAATTCAATATCCATGGATGTTTGATAATCATCCAAAGATAACTGATTCTGCTTCATAACTCGAAGAGAATTAATCTTTATTTCAATAGGCAGAACTGCCTCATGTCCAAAGTTAAGGCATAGGGAGATACACCTGTACTTGTTCGCTTTGAAGTTCTATATGCCCATAAAACTTCTGGCAAAATCTCATGCCATACCCTTGGATTACTTTTTATAACTTTAGCCATATTTTCTTTTATGACCTTGTTGGTGGCTTCAGCCTGTCCATTCGATTGAGCATAATATGGGGTTGATTTTGACATTGTAATTCCCAATTTATTTGCAAATGCAATCACATCTCCTTCGAAAATAGAAGCATTGTCAGATACCATGGTTTGTGGGATACCAAATCTATAAATTATATTTTCTAAGAATTTTACAACCATTGTTTGAGTCACAGTCTGCATGGGTTCTGCTTCTACCCATTTAGTAAAATAATCTGTGGCTAAAATAATGAATCCATGACCCTTCGAAGAAGGAGGACTGATCTTTCCTATCACATCTATAGCCCATCCTCTAAAAGGCCAAGGTTTTACCACATATTGAAGATCAACAGTTGGTAAATTCTTCAAAGGACCATGCTTCTGACATTCTTGACATCTTTTGGCAAATTCAATACAATCTTTCAAAATAATTGGCCAATAAATGTTATGTCTTCTAAGCAACCATCTCATCTTAATTCCAGATTGATGAGCTCCACATAATCCCTCATGAATTTGAGCTATAGCTTCTAATCCTTCGAGATTATTTAAACATTCCAATAATAATCCATCACTCCCTCTTTTGAATAATTTTCCACTATATAAGATGTAATTTACAGATTTCAACCTTATACCTCGATCAGGTTTTTCACTGCATCCTGAGAGATAATCAATGATTGGCTTTCTCCAATCATCATGAACTTCTATATTTAAGATATCAATAGAAGGTAATTTATCTACCAATACTGGTGTAGACACTCCAATTTTGACCAAACGTCAAATCCAGGGATTGGTTACCTCTCAAAGACCGATGATGACGATGACCGTAACGTTCGAAGATTTTCCAAGAAATTCAAAATCCTCAAGATGTTCTTCAAGATTAAATTTGCAAAATTAAAAAATAAAAAGAGAGAGGATTTGAGTATTCGGGAGAGACCCGAACATTGAAGGACACATGAGAAAATCAGTCTGAAAATTTACTCAATATACATATAAAAAGGTTTTGAAAGAAAGTATAAAATGAAAATGATAAAAAGGAGTTTTAAATAAAGGAAAATTGTCTCTTGAAAAAAAAAATAATAATAATAAGAAAAGCATAGTATATTGAATAATATACCATGCACATGGGTGCATACCACCCACATGGGTGCATTTTAACACAAATATACATGAATATATAAAGATAACTCACAAAAATTGAGTTTAGATTAATTTTCCTTTCGAAAATTTAAAAAAGGAGCAAATTCAGTTAGCTCTGGCACCCGGAAAACCCAGCGGCACTCACTGAGTGCCGCGCCGGCACTCACGGGTTGCCGCCCTGCATTCAGTGAATGCCGCCCGGCACTCAGTGAATGCCGTCGTCACCCGTCGAGTGTCGCTGGCTGTAACAGACTGCTTTTCTCACATGTTCTAGAAGAAAATTTTGCACATGGGTCTCCACTCGAATTTACCCATTTATCCTTGAGATAATGAGGTCTATATAAAGAGACCTTCATCTTCATTTGGAAAGGAACTTTTGAATCAATATACAAACATATACAAGAGATATACTTGAGTTTAGAGAGAGAATTATATAGAGAATTGAGAAGAAGAGAAGAATTTCTTGAAGAATTTGAAGAGTTTTGAGAAGAATTTGAAGATCTTGGAAGAGCTTCACAAGAAATTGAAGAATTCTTTGAGGTCATAGAGGTAACCTCTTAATCCTTGGTAGAGTTAGGACAATTCAATCACAAGTTCTTAGATCTAGGAACTTTTCACATTTTCAAAACCTCTCTTCTTACCCCATTTCATCACACACCACTTAGAACTTGTGATTGAACCTCATAACACTTCATTAATTTGGATCTAATTAATGCCTTGGGTTTGAGATAAATTAGTTTTGAAGAATTTGTGTTCCTAAATAAAACTTTGATTTCCTTTATTTCTATTTCATTCATAAGGTTCATGAGATCTTCCATATCTCATTGAAACTCTTTGAATTTGATTCCTTATTCTCCTATAACCTTGTGATTCATATGGAGATTAAAATGAATCATGGTCATAATCTACACATAGTTGGTGAGATACTAGTATCAACTCATGACTAGGATCTCTTTACTATGAATCTTATGAAATTCATACTATATTCCATGGAGATTAGAGTAGATTTGTTTTTTTTTAGTCTCCAATGATCATCAAATGGTAGGAGAAGTAGTTTAGTTTAAGTCCATCTCTATGGCTTAGACTAATCTCTTCCTTGGGTTTTGAGAAGTTCTTTATACTTCATCCAAAACCTACATGTATAGATGTCCTTAGTCTCCAATGACCATCAAATGGTAGGAGAAAATGGTTTAGTTTAAGTCCAACTTCATGATTTAATAGTTGGGGTTAACAAATAAAGTTGAACTTGACAAATGAAAATAGTGAGTTCACAAACTGTTTTTGATCAAAGATTTTTAGTTTGAAATCTAACCGTTGAAATCAAGTGAAACCAACGGGAAAGTGTTAATAACACAATGTTCTACCGCTGTAATTTTTGTTTTAAGGTAGTTTCATGTTTAAAATGGTTTGGTCATGAGTTTTGTAAAGTAACAACAATCTTCCCAGAATTTCAGCACAGCAACACTCTTTTGGAATAAATAAATCGGGATTTTAATAAAGTTTTCATTAAGAACCTTAATGTGTTAGGAAGGTTCCCTAAAAAGAATGAAGCAATTCAGATTTGTTTGCTATTTTTAGTAAATCATACAAGATCTCTGGACAGAGAGTTGTAGAATCCTGAGTGAGGTCTAGTATTTTCCGTATTCCCGGAGATCTAACCGTTGAAAGCTCGATTTTCTTTTTGGGTTAGAAACTAGACTCACAGAGGCATAACATATCCAAAAACCATTAAGATCCAACCGTTGGAAGTATTTTATTTCTATTTTTTTAAGATCTGGTCTGCTCTCTGTAATTCATAAAAAACTGCTACTGTTTTTGTCAAATCTTATTTATTTCAACTCAAATGGTTCCCTAATGTCTTAGGACCCAAATCATGTTTTGAATAATGATAATTTAGCTTAAATCCAGAGGCTAAGTGGTCCAAATTAGTGAATAAATCCATGTTTTATTCTTATTCACATTCATTCATTCATGTACATCAATGCTTATGATTAGAACTAGCTATTGAATAAAGTTGGATTTCATTCTTAATAGATCTAAGCTAGAGAATTGGGATTGATTTTTTGATACCATATTATTATGTGAAGCATGTGGACTAATCTTTGTTTTGTAGCGCATTTGGGGTACAATTTCTCATCTCTTCTTTGGTTTATTTACTTCATTGATTTTAATTGATTTTCGACTCCATGTGCGACACCTTAGCTTAGGTTTTGCCTTATGTGAATATGTGAATTAGAGACCTTTTCTTAGGCTTTGTATTTTGTGTATGCATTGCACGTTTCCATTTCGCGGCTGGATCCCAGGTGAGTTCCCTAGTTCCTTACTTGCATATCATGATGTTTGCTAGTTGAATTATGTGACTTATGAATGATATTTTACCATTAGCAATTTTACACCATTTCCAACATGCTTGTGTTATGTATACCTATATATGTATTAATTGAGGGCATGCTTAGATTAATAACTTGATTAAAGAGGATGTTGAGTAGAGGCCTATCGTGAGATAGGATGAAAGGGAGTGTTTTAGTCCGCCAGGCTCCTTCCCCTTTCATTCCATAATTCCCGGACCCAGTTTATCTTTGGTTTCGCAAAAGATCAGTTTGCTTTAAAATGGTTTCTTAATTTTCCTTTTAAAAATTAAGTGGCGACTCATTTGTTTCTGAATTTGGAATTTGAAAAATGTTTTAAAAACAAAAGTGGGCCCAAATGCCGATATCCACAATCTGGCGACTCTGCTGGGGATCGAACCCAGAATCTCTGTTTTCGCAGACCAGAATTTCTGATTTTGGGTTCACTCGAGGATTAGATTGAAAGCATCCTTTAATCGAATTAGTTAATTTTTATATGCCCGTTGCATTGCACTTGCATGTCTCGCTAGTCGATTGCACGGAACTATGACCTTGGAGGCTCGGGGCAACCCGGTCGGTCAAGCCATCATGGGACCGTATGATCACCCTTGATCTCGTACCATGTGTTGGTATATGAAGCATTCTATCGGGTGTGTGTCAAGGGTCCCTTATTTGACCAAAACCCAGCCTTTACATAATAGCTTCTATAGAACCTTTCAATTAAGGAAATCAATTCTTGATTAGGATTATGTGCTAGGGAGCTTTGTATGCCCGGAAGTGATTACTTGAGATGATGATGAAACTTGCTTGATGAAAGATGTGTAACCTCTTAATCATATCTTAGCGATTCCTTCTCATATCCTATGACATTTGGGGAACATGCCGAGCCTTGATTATAAGATTACATTTCTTATATCCTGTTAGCTAAAGCATCATTGACCTTGTATGCATCCAAATTCATGAAAAGTACGGTGATAATCCGATTGTGTGATCCTTCTATCCAAAAGTTTTAAATTCACTTTTGAGAACAAAAAAAGACTTGATAAACCATCATCCTTTATCCCAAAATGTTTTTCGGTCAAGCAAAGCTCCAAACTAACCCTTGTTAAGGTATATTTTCACATGATCATCTTCGAAGGAAAAATCCAAAAATCTTGGGAATTGTTTTTTAGATAAATGCTTTTCAAATGAATTTCAAAGCAAAAATTCAATCCAATCATTTTTTGTTGAGGAATGTTTAACATCCTCATTTTCAAAAGAACTCTCGAGAATTGTTTTCAAAAGATTTTATCATCCAAGAAATGCTTTCCAAATAAATTTCAAAAAATATATATATATATACCCAATCATTGAAGGGGTAATGAGGATCACGAGTAAAAGGAGAAATTAGCGTACTTGACATGAATGAGGATTTTATGTGCTTATGTGCTTATGTGTTAGAATTAGGATTTTCCTTTCTTTGGCATATAGAATAGGCACACACACACTTGCATTTCATCCGTGTGCCATGTGTGCGGTGCATGCATTTAGCCACATCGAATCATCAAAGCATGAACATTTTGTCATTACATGCATGTGTAGCATACAAATTCACAACATCATCTCTCCAATCAAGATCAAAATAGTCTTCAAAAATTCCTTGCCTTCTGAAAATCAATTCTGCCTGCGGCCCTTTTTTATGTCATGAACCCGTAGAAAGAATGGGACAACCAGATCCCCTAGTGAGGACACTTCTAACCTTCTTGGGTTCGTCTTCTTGATTTTAGAAGAACATGAACCATCATCTTGAGATTGATCTGCCAATGGCCCTGAGAACTTTGGAGGAAAGAGTAAACAAGCTGCAAGCCGCTGTTGAGCAACAAGATTCGAGGGTGAAGGAATTGGAAAAGGTAATGCTTGAGTTCATTCAATTGCTGAAAGATCAGATGGCCAACTATGAGGTGAAAATGGATCAATTAGAAAAGAGAATAATGGATCGCCTAGAGAAGCAACAATGCCCATGTCCAAACCCACCCATGCATCAATGCCCATATCCAAATCTAACCATGCGCCCAAGCCCAATCAATCACCAGAGCTCATATCTGGTCAATCACCAAATCCCACAGTCGTACTTGACCAATCTGCAAGGCCCATATCCAATCTCAAGCTCATATCCAAGCCTGACCCCATCTAGCCAAAAAGCTAGTCCAAGCCAACATCCCAACTCAAGAAATCCTAGCCTAATCGCATATCCAAACCTAAAAGCCGGCTCAAGCTCAAAGTCGAGTCCAAAATCAAGCCAAACCCGCAAGCGAAGAATTTTCACCAACCTTGGCATGCCATTATTCATGGCCCTTGGTCACCTTATCAAGAGTGGTCACCTCAATCTCTTGGACCCAAGGCCACCATCAAATCCTTTACCCCTCAAATATGACCCATCATTATACTGCGCCTACCACCAGACCCCTGGCCACATGACCAATTATTGCATAAAACTCCGCCATGATATCCAAGATCTCATTGAGTAGAAAATGATCACTCCTTCGCTGAACCCACTGAGTAACATTTGGCATGACTTGCAATCCTTTCAATCCCAGCAATCACTGAGCACTCTCAAGGGATTTGTTGCCTCCACGAGTTCGCAAAAACTAATTAGCCCTGACCCAATCAATAAAATCGAAAAAGGCATTGACAAAATTGGGTATGAGTCAGAGGAGAGCTGTTATGCTAAAGAGTGGGACGTAGACATGGATGATGTTCCCACACATATGCTAATGGAAAGTGTTGAGCCCGAAGGGTCAAATGATGCTAGTGAGGTGATAGTGTTTGGGAATACTGCTGCTGAAGCAAATGTGGATGCTTTTGGAAATATAATAAATTGAAGATCATCTATGACACTCCAATTGAGACCAAAGTCGAGTCTAGTCCAGTTTGCAATCGACTCATGTCTAAGTTGGAGTCAAATGTCGAGTCTTCTAGTTAGTCTATTATCGAGTTTACTGTCAAGTCTTCATCGAGTCAATCGAGTCGAGTGATGTAATCTTCCTTCTATCCTAGTTGAATAAAATGTCATTTTGCTTAAATAAATGTGCATAGTCGTGAATGAATGGATCATTAAGCCAAAAGAAAAAGAAAATCACTTTTTCAAATGATCATGGAAAATGCTTTGTTAATAAATCGTTGCATTGAAAAGGATCCCCAAGTGATCAAAGAAAATCTGTGCCAAATCCAAAGAGGAGCAGAGAATTGATTAGCCTTACTTTAAGAATTTAAAGATGCTCTTGCTCAATCTTGAAAAGATGAACTTGGAACTTCTTGAAGCTTGCTCACCATCCCTTTTCTCAAATACCAAGCCTAAAAGATGAGCCCAACCAGTCCAAAGCCATAAACTTGGTCCTTGATGGTAGCCAGACATTTTAAATGAACTTCGTCTTCCAAAAAGAAAAGGGGAAAGAGGGAAAAGAAAAAAAAAAGAAAAAGAAAAAAAGAGCTCGCTAGGATGAAAACCCGAAAGGGCGCCTAGGCAAAAGTTAGAGCACAAAAAAAAAAAAGAGCTCGCTAGGATGAAAACCCGAAAGGGCGCCTAGGCAAAAGTTAGAGCACAAAAAAAAGAGAGAGAAAAAAAAAGAGCTCGCTAGGATGAAAACCCGAAAGGGCGCCCAGGCAAAAGTCAGAGCACAAAATAAAAGAGAGAAGAAAGAGAAAGAGTTCGTTAGGATGAAAATCCGAAAGGGCGCCTAGGCAAAAGTTAGAGCAAAAATAAGATGCGTGTTGATTTTGAAATCCTAATCCTAGCTAGTTAAAATCATGAAGAGAATAAGAGACAGTAAGGTAGAAAGGAAAAAGAAAAGAAAAGCAGAGAAGATTGAGAATTCTTGAGCACTTCAAAATAGATCATTAGCACATGAATTATCTCAAGCCTTTGTGTTGTTCTAAACAAAGAAAAGAAATTGGAAATGAAAAGAGAGATTTGAAAGTATCAATTAGTCTCAAAATTTTGTGAGAGGCTCAATAAGTGAGTATAAAACAATGCAAAGATATCTTTGAGGAAAATAAAGAGTGATCTGGATGGCTGAAATTGCTTTGTGAGTATGATAGGGTATGATTAAAACACGATGTATTATGAGAGTTGTAAAGATTAACTGGCTAGTGAAAATGTGAGAAGAATCAACCGCCAAAAAAAAAAGAAAAAAAAAAAAGAAAAGAAGAAAAGACGAAGAAAAGAAAAGAAAAGAAAAGAGGAAAAGAAGAAGAAAAAATGCATAAAAGGGAGAAGTAGGTCATGTTCTCATCATTCTGTTCAAAAGCTACCACAAGAAATTTGTTTCAGAAAATCTGCCCAAGAAAGAGCATTCATTGGACCCATATGGAAACATGGCTCGAAAAGCCCACAAATTCTTGAAGCCTTATTCTTTCAAGACCTCTGGAGTTTATGAACTACGTTTTTTTGACCTGATTCCCACTCGGGGATACGTAGGCAGCCTACTCGGTTCGGTCATCACCCTCGCCATCTCATGGCATCTTTCTTTTAGGCCTTAGCCGAACTACTTTGGACCAGATTCCCGTTCAGGGATAAGTAGGCGAACCTTCCAAGGTTTTCGGTCCATAACCATCCCTAAACCATGAGCATCACCCTTTGTGCCTTTGGTTTCCTTTCTTCAGATTAGGGGCAAACTTGCATAAGTTTGCCCAAAGCCACATATATATCGCCAAACCAGGGGCAAGCTTAGTTTGCTGAACACCTCATTTAATCCCAAAAGCAATGCCTCCGAGTCCTACTCAAACTAGGGGCAAACTTCGTTTGCCAAAATCCCTCTATGTCAGAGAAAAGTTCTCGAGTAATCGAGTTTGTTTTGAATGGATTGAAATAGATTGTCTTTTATTCTCTAAGCTAAAGCACTAATCTGAAGCACACTCTGGATAGGCAAAGAATCAGCTAACTCAAAAAGAGAACCTTCAAAGTTTAGATTTGTCGAAAAAATACTAACATTGTAAGATGATGAATAAATAAAAGGTAAGATGATACATTGTTCACGATGAAAGCACATTGATTCATAATAATACAGAGTCTGAGTCAGTCGCTTGTGTAATCACTTTGTCACGATTGTGCCCCTTTGATGAGTCAATAATGGTCTCAATTATGTGGGTTTAAGATGATGAATAAAGATTTGAAGAGTCTCCATGAGTATCCCAAGAGCAATGCAAGCAGGATTTTTAAACACTATCATAACACAATGCTAAAGTGAAAATACGAAGGGTCCAAGACTAGGGGCATAGGTGGCTTCCCTCTTTTTTTTAAAAAAAAAAATCATCATCATTTTATTTATTTCAAGGGTCCGCAGATGCAGGAAATCATTTTCTCCAAAGCCCACTTTCGTGGCAATTATCTTCGAAAGCCCATTCATATGGCACCCTCTCATCAAAAGTCCACTTTCATGATGACCACCATTATAAGCCCACTTTTGTGGCGACCCCATCATAAGCCCATTCACATGGCACTCTTTCATCGAAAGCCTACTTTCAGGGTAACTCTCGTTATAAGCCCATTTATGTGGCAGTTTCATCCATGAAAGCCCACCCCGGTGGCACTCTTTTAGCCAAGCCAACGCTCATGGCAAGTTTATGCACATAAGCCCACTTTGTGGCAAACATACCTCATAAGCCCACTTCCGTGGCAAATCCACACTCATGACAAGCTCATCCAAACGAGCTCATTTCAGTGTCAAAGCTCCTCGTCAATCCAGCACAAGTCATTAGCATCATCATTATCATCATCATCATCATCATTAATCAATCAAGTATTTGAGCCTTATTTGGCTCCGTTGATTCTTTGAGTCTTTATGACTTCGATTTTGCAAAAGTTCAAAATTCTTCAAGTCTGCGTGACTTCGTGTTGTAAAAAAAAAAATGATGAATTTTTTTTTTAGTCCGTGTGACTCCGTGTTTGTAAAATTATAATGTTTTGAGTCCGTGTGACTCCATTTGTGTAGAATATGATTCTTGAGTCTGCGTGACTCCGTTAATATAAAAGAATGAGTTCTTGAGCCCGCGTGACTTCATATATGTAAGATATGATTTTTTTAGTTCTTGAGTCCGCGTGACTCCGTGTTTGTAAAATAAGAATGTTTTGAGTCCGCGTGACTCCGTATTTGTAAAAAATGGGTTTTTGAGTTCGCATGTCTCCGTGTTAGTAAAACATGAATTTTTGAGTCCATGTGACTCCGTGTTTGGGAAGTGTGAATTTTTAAGATCATATGACTCCCCTTTTGAAATAGAAAATGTTTGAGTCGAATTGACTCCCTATTCGGAGATAGAAATTCGTTTGAGTCTGATTGACTCATGATTTTTGGAAATAAGAAATTCTTTAAGTCCGATTGATTCCTGATTTGTTGAAATAGAATTTGTTTTGAGTCTGATTTGACTCCTGGTTTTGTGGAATTGAATTTGTTTCGAATACAATTGACTCCTGTTTTTCAGAACTTTGAAATTCTTTAAGTATGATTGATTCCTGATTTTAGAAAATTGAATTTATTTGAATCTGATTGACTAAATGATTTTAGAAGGTGAATTTAATTTAAATGAGTCTGATTAACTTCTGATAAGTGGAATTTGAATTTGAAATTGAAATTGAGTCAAAGTGACTTTTGATTGGACAAAATTTTTATTTGAGTTGACTTCTAATTTTAGAATAAAAAAAATTTTGAATTGAGTCTAATTGACCTTCGATTTTAGAAATTGAACTGAATTAAGAGGATGAACTAATTCGAGTCTGAATGACTCCAATTTTGAAAAGATGATTGATTCAAGTCTGAATGACTCCGATTTTGAAAAAACATGAATTGACTTGAGTCTGATTGACTCCTGATTTTGAAATAATGAATCGATTTGAGTTTGATTGATTTTGAGAATCTAAATCGACTTGAGTCTGATTGACTCCTGATTTTTAAAGAATGAATTGATTTGAGCTTGGTTGATTTTAAGAATCTAAAATGATTTGAGTCTGGTTGACTCCTGATTTTGAGATAATGAATCGATTTGAGTTTGGTTGATTTTGAGAATCTAAGTTGATTTGAGTCTGGTTGACTCCTGGTTTTAGAAGAATGAATTGACTCGAGTCCGAAAGACTCCAATTTTGAAAAAATGAATTGATTCGAGTCTGAATGACTCCGATTTTGAAAAACATGAATTGACTTGAGTCTGATTGACTCCTGATTTTGAAATAATGAATCGATTTGAGTTTGGTTGATTTTGAGAATCTAAGTTGATTTAAGTCTCATTGACTCCTGATTTTAAAAGAATGAATCGATTTGAGTTTGGTTGATTTTGAGAATCTAAGTTGATTTGAGTCTGGTTGACTCCTGGTTTTAGAAGAATGAATTGACTCGAGTCCGAAAGACTCCAATTTTGAAAAGATGAATTGATTCGAGTCTGAATGACTCCGATTTTGAAAAACATGAATTGACTTGAGTCTGATTGACTCCTGATTTTTGAAGGATGAATTGATTTGAGTTTGATTGATTTTAAGAATCTAAATTGATTGGAGTCTGATTGACTCCTGATTTTGAAAAATTGATTTGATTTGAGTCAGTTTGACTTCGAATTGTTGGAATTTGATTTGATTTGAGTCAGATTGACTCCGTATTTTGAAAATTGAGTTGACTTTGAGTTTGCTTGACTCCAAATTGTGAGAAATTAAGCCAATCTGATTCTTATTGACCCTCAATTCTAGAGATGAAAGTGGATACGCATCTTAGTGCTCCCAGATTTAGGGAAATTTGAAAGTGAACCTCGAAAAAGAAAGTAACTCCAAAAAAAATAGGAGTCAGGAGTTAAATCGAGTCGACATTGACTTTGCCTTGTGAAATGACACATTTGCATCTTTGGTTTCCGCAAACAAATCTGCACTGACCCTAATGTTGCTACTTGATTCTACTATGGAGCGTAAGGCGTGAAGCGGCTCAATCTTCCAGCGTGCTACCTGATTTGGCTCAGTCGATCAGATGATTTTCGGAGATTTTGGAGCGTAAGGCATGAAGCAACTCAATCTTCCAGCATGCTACCTGATTCGACTCAGTCGATCAGATGATTTTGGGAGATTTTGGAGCGTAAGGCATGAAGCGGCTCAATCTTCCAGCGTGCTACCTGATTCGGCTTAGTCGATCAGATGATTTTGGAAGATTTTGGAGCGTAAGGCATGAAGCGGCTCAATCTTCCAGCGTGCTACCTGATTCGGCTTAGTCGATCAGATGATTCTTGGAAGACACCGGAGTATAAGGCGCGAAGCGCATCTCAGTCAATCAGATGATTCTTGAGAGATTTTGGAGCGTAAGGCATGAAGCGGCTCAATCTTTCAGCGTGCTACCTGATTGACTATGGAGCGTAAGGCATGAAGCGGCTCAGTAGATCAGACAATTCTCAAAACTCACATAGAGCATGCATATGTATCATTCATGATGTTCCCATAATAGGATGATATCATAATAGGAAAACTTGAAGTATAGGATGCATTTCTGATGATAGGAAGGAGCATGGTTCTGTATCGTCACATTTGGGAGCATGGGACACCAATTTGTTGAGCATATGCATCACGATAAGATAGGAGCATTCATCTATGTGACTACCTGCGCTTGCGTTTCGTCGTCCCTTGCCCGAACTACGTCTTGGTCTGATTCCCGAAGGGATACGTAGGCAGCTCACCCTTGAGCACGACCAGCATCTCGACTCTCCGTGCGCCCGATTTTGCAACGCACTTTTGTTTTTACCTAAATTCGACAGTTTGGTCAAAGGCTTGTCTTTCACACAGGCTTTGACATTCATTTGTGATACGCGTCGCTTCACGAACTCTGTCAAAGAGGGGCAAACTGTAGACACCCCAATTTTGACCAAATGTCAAATCCAGGGATTGGTTACCTCTCAAAGACCGATGATGACGATGACCGTGACGTTCAAAGATTTTTCAAGAAATTCAAAATCCTCAAGATGTTCTTCAAGATTAAATTTGCAAAATTAAAAAATAAAAAGAGAGAGGATTTGGGTATTCGGGAGAGACCCGAACATTGAAGGACACATAAGGAAATCAGTCTGAAAATTTACTCAATATACATATAAAAAGGTATTGAAAGAAAGTATAAAATGAAAATGATAAAAAGGAGTTTTAAATAAAGGAAAATTGTCTCTTGAAAAAAATAATAATAATAATAAGAAGAAAAGCATAGTATATTGAATAATATACCATGCACATGGGTGCATACCACCCACATGGGTGCATTTTAGCACAAATATACATGAATATATAAAGATAACTCACAAAAATTGAGTTTAGATTAATTTTCCTTTCGAAAATTTAAAAAAGGAGCAAATTCAGTTAGCCCCGGCACCCAGAAAACCCGGCGGCACTCACTGAGTGCCGCGCCGGCACTCACGGGTTGCCGCCCGGCATTCAGTGAATGCCGCCCGGCACTTAGTGAATGCCGCCGGCACCCGTCGAGTGCCGCTGGCTGTAACAGACTGCTTTTCTCACATGTTCTAGAAGAAAACTTTGCACATGGGTCTCCACCCGAATTTACCCATTTATCCTTGAGATAATGAGGTCTATATAAAGAGACCTTCATCTTCATTTGGAAAGGAACTTTTGAATCAATATACAAACATATACAAGAGATATACTTGAGTTTAGAGAGAGAATTATATAGAGAATTGAGAAGAAGAGAAGAATTTCTTGAAGAATTTGAAGAGTTTTGAGAAGAATTTGAAGATCTTGGAAGAGCTTCACAAGAAATTGAAGAATTCTTTAAGGTCATAGAGGTAACCTCTTAATCCTTGGTAGAGTTAGGACAATTCAATCACAAGTTCTTAGATCTATGAACTTTTCACATTTTCAAAACCTCTCTTCTTACCCCATTTCATCACACACCACTTAGAACTTGTGATTGAACCTCATAACACTTCATTAATTTGGATCTAATTAATGCCTTGGGTTTGAGATAAATTAGTTTTGACGAATTTGTGTTCCTAAATAAAACTTTGATTTCCTTTATTTCTATTTCATTCATAAGGTTCATGAGATCTTCCATATCTCATTGAAACTCTTTGAATTTGATTCCTTATTCTCCTATAACCTTGTGATTCATATGGAGATTAAAATGAATCATGGTCATAATCTACACATAGTTGGTGAGATACTAGTATCAACTAATGACTAGGATCTCTTTACTATGAATCTTATGAAATTCATACTATATTCCATGGAGATTAGAGTAGATTTGTTTTTTTTTAGTCTCCAATGATCATCAAATGGTAGGAGAAGTAGTTTAGTTTAAGTCCATCTCTATGGCTTAGACTAATCTCTTCCTTGGGTTTTGAGAATTTCTCTATACTTCATCCAAAACTTACATGTATAGATGTCCTTAGTCTCCAATGACCATCAAATGGTAGGAGAAAATGGTTTAGTTTAAGTCCAACTTCATGATTTAATAGTTGGGGTTAACAAATAAAGTTGAACTTGACAAATGAAAATAGTGAGTTCACAAACAGTTTTTGATCAAAGATTTTTAGTTCGAAATCTAACCATTGAAATCAAGTGAAACCAATGGGAAAGTGTTAATAACACAATGTTCTACCGCTGTAATTTTTGTTTTAAGGTAGTTTCATGTTTAAAATGGTTTGGTCATGAGTTTTGTGAAGTAACAACAATTTGCCCAGAATTTCAGCATAGCAACACTCTTTTGGAATAAATAAATCGGGATTTTAATAAAGTTTTCATGACCTTTAATATTTGTTTTCTAAGAACCTTAATGTGTAGGAAGGTTCCCTAAAAAGAATGAAGCAATTCAGATTTGTTTGCTATTTTTAGTAAATCATACAAGATCTCTGGACAGAGAGTTGTAGAATCCTGAGTGAGGTCTAGTGTTTTCCGTATTCCCAGAGATCTAACCGTTGAAAGCTCGATTTTCTTTTTGGGTTAGAAACTAGACTCACAGAGGCATAACATATCCAAAAATCATTAAGATCCAACCGTTGGAAGTATTTTATTTCTATTTTGTTTAAGATCTGGTCTGCTCTCTGTAATTCATAAAAAACTGCTACTGTTTTTGTCAAATCTTATTTATTTCAACTCAAATGGTTCCCTAATGTCTTGGGACCCAAATCATGTTTTGAATAATGATAATTTAGCTTAAATCAAGAGGCTAAGTAATCCAAATTAGTGAATAAATCCATGTTTTATTCTTATTCACATTCATTCATTCACGTACATCAATGCTTATGATTAGAACTAGCTATTGAATAAAGTTGGATTTCATTCTTAATAGATCTAAGCTAGAGAATTGGGATTGATTTTTTGATATCATATTATTATGTGAAGCATGTGGACTAATCTTTGTTTTGTAGCGCATTTGGGGTACAATTTCTCATCTCTTCTCTGGTTTATTTACTTCATTGATTTTAATTGATTTTCGACTCCATATGCGACACCTTAGCTTAGATTTTGCCTTATGTGAATATGTGAATTAGAGACCTTTTCTTAGGCTTTGTATTTTGTGTATGCATTGCACGTTTCCATTTCGCGGCTGGATCCCGGGTGAGTTCCCTAGTTCCTTACTTGCACATCATGATGTTTGCTAGTTGAATTATGTGACTTATGAATGATATTTTACCATTAGCAATTTTACACCATTTCCAACATGCTTGTGTTATGTATACCTATATATGTATTAATTGAGGGCATACTTAGATTAATAACTTGATTAAAGAGGATGTTGAGTTGTCACGCCCCGGAGCAGCATAAATAGAGAAAAATAAATTTCCTTTATGGGTCCATAGGGAATGACAAGTGAAAGTCACCAATGTCCACACCACACAGTACTAGTCCCACAAGAACAGTAAACAACTGAAATAAAAACGCGGTTCTATCTATTACAAACATCAGAGTACGGTCCACAGGATCGCAACAGGTCTGGAGACAACATATGTCTAAGTACCCGTTAACTACAAAGTACAACAGTAAAAGGAAAAGTAGTAACATAAACTACTATTTATCTTCAGGTCTTCAGTTGGCGTACGGATAGTCATCAGCCTGACCGGCAACAGTGGGGCCATCCTCTGCGTAACTCCCTTCAGTATAATAGTTATTACCATATGTTCCGTCATCTGCATTGTAAAGGACAGGGTAGTCTGGACGGGGAATGTCCAGGCAATAAAGGCCGTCAACTTGTTGAAAGCTGAGTGAGCACTAACTAACACAGTCTCATAGAAATGACATAATTACCATTATGAACAATGTATGACAGTGATACTAAATATATATTCCTCATTCATTATTCAGACATATCATTAATCGATTCTTATCGACTCCCACTCTAAGACTGATTTCACAATACCCAACTAACTATCTCGAACTGATTATATCAGCACAACATACCAGTGCTCTTGTTCACCGCTATACCGCTTTTAAGAACTCTTGCGAGCACCCATACATTGTTCTCATATAACGACTGGTCCATGGATATACCCATACTCTTGTTCACCGCTTTTAAGAACTCTTACTGTTCACCGCTTTTAAGAACGCTTGCGAGTACGATACACACACAGCTCTGGTAAATATAAATCATGGATGTGCCACAATTACTCTTGTTCACCGCTTTTAAGAACTCTTACTGTTCACCGCTTTTAAGAACGCTTGCGAGTACTGTACACCCATAATTCTCACGATCCTGATCAAATCCTTGACATACACTTATCGGATTCAACCTGAGCGAATCATCAGCTCGACACACACAACTTTGAACATACAAATCCTCTTACTGACTCACTTCTCACTTATCCAATACTACCCAGTATTATCACCTCAAACTTACTACGTTATCGTGTCGTACTATTTCTAGCATTCCGAACCCGACTACGTTACTCACCATATTATCTCAATCTCGTTATCGTATCCCATTACCTCCGTTATCCATAATATCGCATAATAAGAACATGGCATACAAGTAAACAACTACGCATTATGAATTATAACTGAAAGGAAAATACATTCATGTTCTGCTCGGGTTCGATCGATTGAGGTCCTCTCGATCGATTGAGTAAAAGTGATGTTCGATCGATTGAAGTCTTCTCGATCGATCGAAGTGAAGGTGGTCTCGATCGATTGAACTCAGTTCGATCGATTGGGACTCAGTGATGTTCGATCGATTGAACTCAGTTCGATCGGTCGAACTTCGTCTTCCACAGATTCTGCCAAGAAACGTGTAGAATGTGCTAGGGGTGTTCGGGTTATAATTAATACGTCCAGAATATGTAAAACATCATAACTAAGATACCGAGTGAGTTTGGAACTCACCAAAAGTCGTTAAGGGCGCGTTTGGGTAAGCTTTAGCTCCGAAGCTTTAATGGCGGCCTTTCTTTCTTCTCTGCCTTGTCTCTGTCTCTCTCTGTCTCCTTCCCTCTTGTTCTTCTTCTTCTTCTTCTTCTTCTTCTGTTCTTCTTCTTCTCCTCTGCTGAGTATATATATATAGTGTGTATATGTATATAGATATTGATGTATGTGTATATAATATATATCAACACACAAGCACACACTCTCTCAACTCACAAGGGTCAGCAAACACCCAATATACACGAATGTAGTGTATATATAGAGGGGAAAGAGGTGCAGATGGCATTGTTTGCGGGAAACCTGGAAATCTGATAATTACATTTTCGATCGATCAAAAGATTCTCGATCGATCGAACTCAGTTCGGTCAGTTTTGATCGATTGAAGAAAGTCTGATCGATTGAAGTGGGGACCACGTATTAAATTCAGGTCGGTAGGATTTCGATCGCTCGAACAAGGTTCGATCGCTTGAACTATGAAGATGCTCGATCGCTCGAACGAGCTTCGATCGATCGAAGATTGAATTTTATGAATGGTCAAAGGAAGTATATAGAATCTCTCTGCATTAAATATTTATTGAAAATACGGGGTATTACATGAGTAAAGGCCTATCGTGAGATAGGATGAAAGGGGGTGTTTTAGTCCGCCGGGCTCCTTCCCCTTTTATTCCATAATCCCCGGACCCAGTTTATCTTTGGTTTCGCAAAAGATCAGTTTGCTTTAAAATGGTTTCTTAATTTTCCTTTTAAAAAATAAGTGGCGACTCATTTGTTTCTGAATTTGGAGTTTGAAAAATGTTTTAAAAACAAAAGTGGGCCCAAATGCCGGTATCCACAACTGGTAATAATTTCCTATAAGTCACTTGTTCCATTTCAATATTTTCATCATTTGTTTTAAATCCAGATGCCTTCTGAGCTACATCATTAGCTTCTTCATTAAAACTTCTAGGAACATGCAACAGGTTTACATTATCAAATTTGGATAACAAATCCATTGTAGTTTCATAGTACACCTTCAATGCACTACTCATACATTTATATGTCCCATTCATATGATTTATGACCAACTGGGAATCTCCAAATATATCTACAAATGTAGCTTTAAGATCCAACAAGGTTTCGAGACCCATGATAAGAGCTTCATACTCAACTTGATTGTTGGTACATTGATTCGAATTTAATTTATCATATTTGGTTTTAATCTTTTCAGGTGATTCAATGACAAAACCAATGCCTGCAGCAAATTCAGTTTTTGAACCATCAAACCATAATTTCCATGGACTAATAGTTATTTGCCCAATTTCATAATTCCCCTCTGTTTCGAGGCAATTTGGATGATCAACCAAAAAATCTGCCAATGCCTGACCTTTTACTGCCTTTTGTGGCACATAAAACAAACAAAATTCTGATAATGCTAAAATCTATTTACCAATTCGATTTCTCAGAATAGGTCGAGTCAACATATATTTAATTAAATCAAACTTAGCAATCACATAAACTTCGGTAGGAAGAAGATAATATCTTAATTTCATAACTGCAAAATACAAAAACAAACACAATTTTTCCATAAAGGAATATTTTCATTCAACAGAATTTAAAAACCTACTAAGGTAATACACAGCTTGCTCTTTCTTATCATCATTATCCTGGGCTAATAAAACCCCAATCGATGCTTCTGCTGCTGAGATATATAACTTCATAGGCCTATCTTTCCTTGGAGGCATTAACACTGGTGGCTTTACCAAATAATCCTTCAAAGCTTGAAAGGCAGTCTGATGTTTATCTTCCCACTTCAACTCTTCATAATCCTCAGAAACATCCTCAGTAGATACTTCCATTTCCATTTCTCCATCCATTTGTTGATCTTCTGTTGCCTCGAAAATGTTTGGTAACATAAATGTGGTAGTGTTAACTTCCATTTGTTTTGGAAATGTGCCAAATTGAATAAGCATGTTCTCTTCCTTAATCACTTCATTTTCAGATTCTATTTCAACATTTCCCAAAACTTGGGATTCTACCACTGTCATGGCTTCATTATCATCATCAATACTCATTGCCTTCTCTAATTCTAATACTTTGGCTTTAATGATACTTTCCTCAGACATAGTATCAGTCTCTCCTTTGGTATTTCGATCGAACCTAGGATTAGGCTTTGAAACTTCATTGGAGTCCCTTTTGACTTCATTTCCTAACTCCTGACTTTGAGCCTGCATATTAGAAAGCAATCTCCTTTGTTGAGTTCTGATCGGGAGAGAACTAATCCTAATTATACGCTTTAACGCGCATTTGTTAGTACCTTTTTATCCTGTTTTTGTATATTTTTACTTCGTTTTCCAGTTTTTGACAGGTTTTGGAAGAAATCAACTAAACCAGGATAAACAGGGTGAAAAAGCATCAAGAAAGAAGCTGAAAAAGACAAGTCGCGCGCGCGGTCCGCGCCCGCGAAAATCAGAGAATCGCTCGCGCGATCCGCTCGCGCGAGACCCCCAATAACTCGCTCGCGCGATTCGCGCGCGCGAGGTACCAAATGTCGCGCTCGCGCGACCCGCTCGCGCGATATGCCCAAAAACCAATGTTGCGTATTTCAGTATACTGAAGACTCCTGTGCAAACGAAACTGCTAAACGACGTCCAGACTGTAAAATACATGCGTTTCAGTTCGTTTCGGGTTAGGAAGCCTTCCAAAGCTTGTATAAACTCTATATAAACTCTAAATTTACTCAATTAGAGGGTTGGCAATTAATATACACACATTCTACAACCATACTTCCAGCCATTGAAGGGAGGGAAGCAAGGAGAAGAAGAAGAAGACCAAGGATTTCCATGGCCTCCTCCATCAACCACTTGCCATCTATCACTTCTATGGACGGCTAGATCATTGATCTAGGGTTTCAATGAAGCCCTAGACGAGTAATAGGGTTTTATTTATGTTTTTATTTTAGTTTTATTATGTATGGATGACAGTCACATGTTTAGAGGATTTTTATTAACAAATCGTACTTCTATTGATTAAATCATTGCTTTCAAAGTTTATTCTTGTCTTAGATCTATTTTGACTGTGATGTGCTCAACGATCTATTCTTGCTGTGCTTGTTTAGGTTGTTTACATGTGATGGTGCTTTATTGATTCGTGCTATCAAGTATCCGAATAGTCCATGCCTAGGTTAGACGGATTAGATCACAACCCTAGTGTAGTGTGAGTTAATTCGTGCTATCCGAAGATGGATTATGTTGGTGCTTGAACCATGATTACCTTCTTGTCGGAGGAATTGGGCTTGTAGCTACAATTCCCCATATTCATCCAACTTAGTAAGCTAAAGTAATTCATAAATATTCCTATTATGAAGCTAGTGGTGGATTTGCAATCCTAGGTTCCCTTTAAACATTATCTAAAACAACTTTAATTGCTTTCATAGTTTAGATTTACTTTTACTGTATTAGTTTAAATAAAAACCAAATCAAATCTTTTTTTCCTAATTAATTAGACTTAGGTTTTAAAATTAAAAGCTGTAGTAATCAATCTCTGTGGGTTCGACTTTTACTTTCCACACTACAAATCTTTTGAAAGTAAAGCAAAAAATAAGCATACTTTTATATCTTGATACTGACAACATCAATATGGTTCTATTTATCATAGAAACCATATTCTGGTTTTTTCCCTTGGGATGTTGAAGTACATGCCATGTATTCTTTTCAATCTGAGGAGGTTTAATCATCCTTTTTTTATTTTGAGGACCTTGTTGTTCCATCATATTTTTTACCCTATCATCTTGCAAAACAAACCAATTTGGCACTCCTGGAACCAATATAGACTCACATGATTGTGATGTCTCACCAACTTCTGATGACTCTTTTAATGCCTTCATGTTTATTTCAGCCTGCACCACGTGTGCTGGTACCAATTTTGATGGTATGAATTGAGTTTGCCTTTCTCTTTGTCCTTCATATTGTTTCTTTGGTATATGTGAGAATCCTGGCCTCACATATTGCATGTTCCTTGATGGTCGAACATGATTACCAATATGAAAATTCCTTGAAAAATTGGCTTTAAAAGGAGCCACTGGTCTTGAAGCATACCTTGCTGTCATAGGTCCAGAATATGCTGAGCCTTGATAGATCGGTCCTCTAAATTGTCCTTTCCCAACATTCATGATTGGTTGGAAGGAAGGTCCATAAGAAGTGTTCATTTTCTTTTGTTCGAACAAAGGCTGTTTGTTTTTCCTGCCTGCTTTGACTCCAACCCTTTCATCATAGATTTCAACATATCTTTTTTCACAACCAACGCATAAATTTTTTGCATATTCATGGTTGAAAATTGAGACATCAGGGTTTTTCCTTGTTATTTCTTCGAGTCTATTCATCTGATCTTCTGACTTTGCATTTTCTCTTTCTTTGACTAGAGCCTCGAAGGAAATATCATGAACATTGATTGACATTTCTTGAACTGCTGGGAATGGATCTTCATCAACCCCCATTTATTTTTCAGGGAATTTCAATTTCCCTTTCTTGATCAGATCTTGAATCCTATCTCGAAAAACAGTACAATTATTAGTTGAATGAGTCCAAGAACTATGCCATTTGCAGTATTTCTTACCTTTCAATTCATCATTAGAAGGCAATTTCATCCCATCAGATAATTTAATGATTTTTCCTTCTAATAGATGATCAAAACTTTCATCCAACTTATAAACATCAAATGAATATTTTTTAAACGATCCTTTAGATTTATACACTTCAGCAGAAATATTTTTCTTCACAAGACTCTTACATGTGAAAGGTTCTTTCCCTATTATTTCTGCAGCATCTATCTCATAATTAGGATCTTTATAATATATTTTTATTGAAGAAACATTTCTTTCACTTTCTTCTTCCAACAAGGCTTCATATCTAGAAACTCGAGCAGTTAATTCTACAAGATCTCTAAACTCTAAAGCATCAAATTTCTTTCTTAGTCTAAATTCGAGACCATTTGAGCCAACTTAACAAATTCAGGTTCAGGCAGAATGATTTTACACTTTGTTCTAGCCCTTTTGAACCTATTTATGAATTGAGTAGCCTTCTCATCAGGCTTTTGACATAGTCTGGCTAAGTCAGCCATTGATACTTCTGGTTCTGTTTGGTAAAACTGAGTATGGAAAGATTCTTCCATTTGTACCCAATTATAAATTGAATTAGGGGCTAAAATTAGTAAACCAAGTGAATGCAGTATCTGTTAATGAACTAGGAAACAAACGAAGCCTAAGATATTCATTATTTCCTGCATCAGCACACTGACTGATGAATTTTGCTACATGTTCGACTATGGATTGACTTCCATCTCCTGCAAACATGGCAAAAGTGGGGAATTTAAATCCCCTAGGGAATTCGATCCTATCAACCCAGTCAGGATAAGGCTTCCTATAAATTGGAGTTTGTACCCCCCGAGCCATGGGTCCACAAATTTCATGGATCAAATTAATCATGTCATTCCTATCAACCATATTAAATGGTTGTTGATGACCTGGTTGACCAATAGGAGGATTCATTGGTGGTATTGGAGGTGGTTGAGGATTATTATCCATCCTCCTAGGATTTTCATTCCTTCGACCCACTCCTATTCCAGTAGGTTCTGGTTCGAATATAGGATTATTGTTTATTCTCCTATTCTGGCCTGTTATGTTTTCTCTAGGCCTTGGTTCTTCAATATTTATTGTTCTATAAACATGATCCTAACCATTCACATGGTTTCCTTGCACCCCTTCGAATACTGGGAAAGTATTATTAGGGACAGACATATAAAAACTTTCTTGTGAATTAGGCCTAAAAGGAGGCCAATTTATATGATTCATAGGATTTGACTGAAATAAACCATGACCATGACCTCTTTCATTCTGTCGAATTATAGAGGGATTTCCACTCGACACCATCGCTGGTAAAAATTGCGGTAGACTATTGTAAAGGGAAGTGATTAGAACATTAACATTCTGAATCATATTTCCCAAATGATCAAATATTGGTGTCAACTGACTCACCAAATCATGTTGATTTTCTGAACCAACATTCCCATTATTTGGAGTTGAATTTAAATTTTCAACTCCTATTTCTGGATTTTCACTGACTGCATGATTCCCAGTATTGCTACTCTGAGGGTCTTGGTGTGGAGAACCACCAGTTTCAGCAATATTAACACCAACATTGGTGTTATCAACAGACCTATTACTTCGAAGGTTTCTGTTTGTCATCTTTTGACACTTGAGTCCCACCGGGCGTGCCAAAAATGTTTGGTTGGAAAATTTATAAGTGTGTGCGAGCGTGCCAGGCAAGCAAATTGCCAATGTGTAAATGTAATGATCCAAACTGCGCCTCACCAGGGAGATTGTGGTGACGTTCGATGCCTTAACAAGGACTTTAATCGTGTAAAAATGTAATTAATTGAAACATTCCAAACTGATTCTAAGATACTTACTCCTAATAAAACAGTAAAGAAAGCAATAAAGTAAAAAAAATTACTTTAATTAAATTAAACAAACTACAATCTAACCTTGAAGATAACTTCGAAGGTGTTCTACTCCTAAATTTAAGTATCTAGATAACAATACAGTAAGTGTATTGAGAGATATATGTTGATGTTGATCGAAGGATCCCTTTTTGAATGCACAATCCTTCTATTTATAGACGTCGAGGGTCACCAACAAATCTGTTCGAATACTCCCTCCTATTTTCAAACTGATAACTGCTCTGACACCTGTTATATCCTTGAATTGACACCTGTTCTTCAGTTTCTTCTTAATGATTAACACGTGTCTTCCAGTGGTTAAATATTTGCACAACGTGGATCAGAAATAACTGCTCATAACAGTTTCAGTATTCATTTGGGTCCACCAATTATTCTGCCACATAAACTCTTACATGTCATCTCTACATTGGCTGAATATTTTTATCACAAACAAGTTGTGACTGACATATATAACAATATATTATATTAGCCCTTGGATTTGGATGGAATTTAAATTTATTAAGAATTAAATAAAGGGTGTTATGGGTATTAATAAAAAATCAATAATCCTCACTTTCTTTTCTCTCCATTTCTTCCCAATTTGGAGAGAAAGAAATAGAAAGAAAGTGGGGGTAACTTTTCTCTCCTTTTCTCTCCCTTTCTCTTCTCACTAAAACTCCCAAACGGAAGAAAGTGAGAGAAAGTGAGATACTTTCTATTCTTCTATCTTCTTTTCTCCCCCATTTTAAAACTCTCAAACATAGTCTCTGTTTAGTTTGTATGGAAAGAAATCCAACGGAGGAAACTAATTCCCTAGAATCACTTTCTTATGTTTGGTACATTTAAATGGTTTGGAATCCATATTGGAATAATTCCAAATTGAAGTAGTTTCTTAGAAAAATGAGGAAACTAATTCCTTATCTAGAGGTGGTAATGAGATTCCTTTCCTTAGGAATTGAGAAAAAAAGCTAAACATTAGAGATCTTCAACAAACTTGATCCTTATCTTTTGACCTTATCTAATTATTTTTAAAATTTTGATTAAGTTGTATTTTAAAATTTTGATATTATTATATTTCAATTTTGTGATCTTAATTATTTTAAAATTTTGATTAAGTTATATTTTAAATTTTCGGTATTATTATATTTCAATTTTGTGATCTTATTGATTAATATATGTATATATATATATACACACGTTTATATATGTGTGTGGTAAATATATAGGGAGAATTTAGTTTACTTATTTAAATACTATTTCAATTCCCAACTAAATTATCATAAACCAAACATATGTTGGAATCTATCATGTTTCAATTATCATATTCATTATTTACCCCAAACAATATAATGAAATGAAAAATAAATTCCTTTCCATGGATTCTGATTACCTAAAATCTATTTACTTGTATACATTCCTTTCCATGCAAACCAAACGGGGCCTAAAAGTTGATGATTCAGTCGAATCTTTGGTCATGAAGCTAATGTTAGCTTATTCATAACCAACCAAAAGAACTAAAACAGAAAGACATAAAACAAATTGCTCATAAGTACTTAAATACATATAAATATATACAGTTAGGCTATGGAAAGGACGTCATCTCTTTAACAAACAGAGGGCCTCTGTTATGACCGTCGGATCATGCTTTCATTAAGGGCAGTTTTGTCACTTCACAATTTTTAAACACAATCTGACGACCAAAACAGAGGCCCTCTCTTTATTAAAGAAATGGCGCCCTCTCCATAGAATTTTCGTATATATATATATAAGGAGAGGATCTAAAATGAACTGGGTTGAGTGAACTTATCTAGTGAGCTGGATTTTAAGCCTAAAAGAACCCGCGGTCCACGGGTTCTTTTAGGCTTAAAATCGAGTTCACTGGGTAAGTTCACTTAACCTAGTTTACTTTAGATCCTCTCCCTAGATATATATATATATATATATGGTCAGGTTCTAGAGTGAACATACTAAGTGAACAAATTTTTTTTTTTTTGCCTGAAAAAATCCGTGAGTCAGTGGGGCATTGATTTTTTTTTTTTTTTGGTAATCGGGGGTGTCCGGGCCAGCTTGCGCGCACCTCGACTAATCCCCCGAGGCCTGGAGGCGCCGGGTGAATACTCCAGTGGCCACGTCCCCCATGACTCGAACACTAAACCTCTTGGGTAGTACACCCAAGAAGCTTACCACTCGGCCACAAGGGACTTGGTTAGTGGGGCATTGATTTGACCAAATGAGAGCCTCTCATTTTTATAGGGAACTAAGAATACAATAGACGGTCTATATCATTTCGATCTAATGGTCATTATCAATTATCTTGAATACTCCTAAGAAGTATCTAGATATTTACAAGCTCTACTATCTTCTAGAATTCTCTATTGAAATTTACAATGTATAATATCTAAAAGTACATAGGATGCCCTAGATTCTTCTAGAATATATAAGTTATGCAATGCACTAGAATATTCTTTCATACGTTGCCCACCAAATATTTGAGAAAATGCCAAGCCGTGACACTAGGCAGGTCGTTTCTAAAATATTTTTTAAAATATGGAGTGAGATTGTTATTTTAGTATAATGAGATTAAATTAAATCAATGATCTTTTTGAAAAAGATGAAAACTTGGATCGGTTAAGTTTTATTATAAATTACCTTTGATAAGGAGTATGAGTTTGAATCCCAGAGAGAGAGAGAGAGAGTATCAGAGGCAAGAATTAAATTTCTATTCGGTCTATTGGTTTAGTGAGCCAGGAAACGAAAAAGTTTTGGTTTCGTTTCGAAAACATGTGAAAACACTCGAAAAAATTGAAAAAACTATAAGAAACTTGTGGAAATAAGACTTTTAATCTTAACTGTATGCACATATAAAGCTAATAATTGTTTAATTGGTCCTTTGAGAGGTATATGTATATAATTATATCAATAATATATAGTTTAAATTAAAAATACATGATGATTTAGTCATCAATCTGCAGTCAAACAGTTCATAGAATACAGAAATCATTTCATAGAAAAGAAAAGTTACATATAAGCACATAAGGAGCTATATAATAAGAAATATATATCTAAAATACATATGATTGTTCATCTAACAAATTTACATCCAATCGGTTGTAGAGTATCGAGTAGGTGCAAAAGCTGGTCCAGGCTCCGGGTATTCACAAAGATGAACATTATATATGTCTTATATATATGGTATCAATATTCAGTCCAACTCATGTAAGCATGAAACTATACCTCATAATCAGTTCTAAACCCCTCATAATCTCATCGACTACGCCCAAATTGTTGAGCAGCAAATGAAACTGTCAAAGTGTTGCTTCAAACGCGACTCACCGCTATTCTTCATTATTTTGTGACAGTAATTACATTAAACATGGTTTCGATTATCTCAAACTTGCTCCCCGTTCTTCCAACCAATATCATGTTCTCACTTCTTATATCTTTCTTTCTTTTTTTTTTTTTTTCCAATTGGTTGTAAAGTTGGCATCTTTATTTTTTGAAGACATTCCTCCAACCAGAATTAAATTATATTAATTTTCTTGAAGACATTAAATTTATAAGTAAGATATTAATTTTGTTGAATTTATCAATGATCGATCATCATAAATTTAAGTATGAATAAGTAATTTATAAGGGCTAGTTAGTGATAAGGACGGTTTATGGTTCTTGTATAGGCAAAGGTCCAATAAAAAAACCACTTTAGTGAAAAGCTCTGCACTTATATATTATGTACACTGCACTTATATTTTAAAATTTCACAGAACTACGAATTTAATAAAAGTAGTTTTGTGAAATTTCACAAATTCACAAAAGAGTATGTAAGCAGAGACATTTCACAAAACTACAAATTTAGGGTCCTTTAGACTCTTAAGTTCAAAACTAGGGACTTAACACTACTTATCCCTTTTGGGAATAAGAAAAATAAAATAAAACTGAAACGAACTAGTAAGGCAATACTTGATTTAGGTAGTAGCGATTTAGTTAGTGCTACTACCTAAAATCAAATCTTTCTCTGGAGTGGAATGGGCAAATGTTCAATTTAGCCTCTATTTGGTTCTTAGATTTTATGATGGAAGATAGAAGAAAAGAAAAGAATGTTACTAACTTGGATGTGTGTACCCTACCACATAGGATTATATCTACAGTGATGGGGTACCTTCGACCGGTCAAATGGTATGTAGGCAGAATATCACTCCTGCTGCAGCAGCTCCATTCATGCTGCTCTCATAAGTTAAAACATTTTAATATAAATAAATAAACCAATTAATAAAACTCTATGTATTAGATACATAATTAATTAAAGGGTTCTATTAACATATCTGTCACACCCCAAAATCTTGAATGTGGAATTAAGGCACATGACCGGCAACCAAAGCCTTAATTAATCAAACTAATACAGAATTAAATGCGGAAGCAATGCAATCAATGATGCCCAAGGGAAAAATACATTATGTACTAAAGTCCGAAATACTAGCATTATTACAATACAATCTTAGTTAGGGTCTCATAGCCTTAGATAAAAAAAATTACATAACCATTGTATCTATGCTACACCTAAATATTATATTACATAAATTTATCTGTGTAGTATATTTTTTGATAGTTTCGATCATGCTAAAGTTCATTTTGATCGAATTAGAGACAATGTTTGTAATATGTTGCATAAAAGGTAGGCTATCTAAAAATTCCACGAAAATAGTTTTAGGAACGTAATTAAGACGACAAACAGAACTTAGGTGAAATTTTTTGTAATTTATAGATTTCACTTGTGAAGTAATAAATTAGATGTGTAAGACGTTTTGGAAAATAATTAGAAGTTTTGAGAACTCGTGGGGCCTTCTGTTTGTCAGTTTTTCTTCTAATTTCATATTCAAACTCATTGAGGTAAGAGCTATGTTTTGATAGTTGTTAGACCTCGTTTGGTTAAGTTTTACGAAAATTCTAATTCTTGGAATTTGAAGAAAAAAAACATGTTTATACTTGTAGGAATCACTTAAGATCGGAGATTCGGTGTAGAATCAGTCTCCTAGTACTTCTCCTGAAATCTTAAGATCATAGATCGAGGTATGAATTTCTAACCTATGTTATATAGGACAAGTTACATGTTTTGAATATTAAAGTTGAAATTGTGTTCTGGGAAAAATTCATGTGTTAGTATTAGGCCCATTAATTATGCACGCGAATAATAGTGAAAAGCATGTCTAATTGATTATGTGAGCATGCTAAGTAATTATGTGGGTCAAAGGGGAGTTTTATACTATTTCATCTCGGGGTAAGCTTCTCGATATTTGAGAATTATAGTAGTGATAGCTACTGTGTATGGTTAAGGCGCGGACTTGCAAGGGCACTTGGGATGCAATGGTTGTAGGCTCGGACTTGCCGTGGGCATCGCGGTTAAGGCTTGAACTTGTCGCTATCGGATGAATGCGTATTTTTCTCCCTAGAGACTAGTTGATGTGATTAATCATTATATTGAAGCATGAGATGTCATATATGTATATGTTAGAAATTACATACTTGGCATATAACTGAGCAGTGGAGCTTTACTCCATTGCAGGTAATAAGAAGAAAGGAAATAAGAAGCGTGAAGAGTGAGGCCATATAAACGACGGGAATCGTCCTCTTGTATATGTTTTGTTTCCATTTCCATGTTGTAATAACGAATTCCGAGTAACTGGAACTATGTTTTTGTTTTTACATGGAAACCATGGAATAGTGTAGTAATGTTGTAATAAGTAGTAAAGCTTCTTTAAGTTAAGTTGAAATGGATTCGAACTCTTAAGTTCATGTGTTGTAACCGTAACTTGTTGAATTCGAGTTTTGAATGAATGTTATTAGTACTTTCATGTATTGAACCAAACAAGTGTTAACTTGTTTTGATGTCGTTTCTTTTCCAATGTTTGGCGAGATTCATGTGTGTTCTTATGGTGTTTAATAGTTTGGAATCAAGGGTGTAAATCCTTATGTGTTGAAAGGTGTAAAGGTTGGATGACTTCTAGGCAAGAATTCTATCAGGGGGTCATTCGACCGGTCGAAAGGGTTAGTCTGACCGGTCGAAGTACCCTCTACCAATAAGGACTCCTGCTCGATGGTCACTCAATCGGTCGAAGGGGCTCGTGTTGAGTTTGTGCCCTCAAACCATTACTTTATGTATGAGACATTGACATTTTAATATATGAATATCAGCTTTACATTTTTATTGTGTATGTTTCTTTCATGAGATGATTGTTAATCCTTACGTATCATAGTAAGTAATTTGTGTATGTATGAGATACATACGAATGAGATACGAATTACTATTCTTTGATGCTTAGAATTTGTCACAGTGGATGATGAGACTGGATATCTCATCAGGTTTACACTATATCATGATTAACTACCATTGGATGGAGTGATGAATCTCAATCACTGGAGTATATCTCGTAGTTAATATGCTAGTGCTTATAGTGCATTAACGAACCTGAGCTTTTCTATTGACACTTAAGACTGGCAACAGTCGATAGGAACTCAAAACTTGTATAAGGTACGTGTTCTCAATCTTGAGACGATTATGAACACAGACTATGAATATGGCTACTTTGACTTACCAATCAGTGAGGCCTTAAAGATCAACACCTAGTTATCTTGGGTATGTCATGTTCATAGGGTTGTGAACATAAATTATCAAGATAGAATCTACTCTCTGATAAAGAGTAAGCATTCCCTTGAGAATGTCAGCAAGTTAATTACAGAGAACTCCAGTCTTATTGATAAGAAGTTATCAACATATTTAGTAATCATGAGTAGCGAATGGGACTCAAGAATTACAAGAAATAATCATGATTCAGGTTGACAGTAACAGTTATCCGACTACCTGAATATGATTATGAATGCTGATGGTAGAGGGACATTAGTATACCATACAAGTATAGTTATCGCTTCGAATATGTTCTTTTGTGTTGGAGTTCAGTTATCATTTTATAGTGGAGTAAACGTTAACTGATTAGCTGGTTAGTTTGCTGATCAAAGAGTTTGGTCATGGGAATTAACAACTGGTCTAAGCCAACAATAAAGAGCCCAGGAGGTCCCATTCTTAGCTCCGCTAGGATACTTGGAAGGGCACTTGAGAATCTTGTCAAGACAAGTTCGATCGATCGACAGTGTTTCAATCTATTGAAGTCTAGATGAGTTCAATCGATTGAAGAACCTTTTATAGATCGAAGGTTCGATCAATCAAATCCACTTCGATCGATCGAAGTCTTAAAGTCGGTTTGGAAATCCATAAATAGGGTAGCTGCGTACAGAATATTTCTAATCGTCGTTTTATCGCCCAGAAATCTGCAGAAACTATTTAGGATTCCCAAACCTTCTTCATCCTCTCTAGTAGGGTTCCCACCAACCCTAGTCTTTCTGGCAAGCATCTACAGAAGTCATAAGGGTGAAGATAACCTAGTGGAGGCTTCTGCACCATCAAGAAAGAAGAAAATTAGAACTGGGTTCAAGACCTGAGGTATAAACTATTATCCCTCTTGTATTTACGCATTTAGAGAGTTAACGAGTAGTAGATTCGGGCTACCAATAAGTTTTTGTAACTTAATCTTTCCGCTGCGCGTTTAAATAAATTTTAAACCTAATTTTCCTACAGCCCCGTTCAACCGGTCGAAATACTCCCGGCATGTTTTCTTTTTCTAGCCCTTCCAAAAATTATTTAATTGTTTTCATGGGTTCTTAGGGTACCTTTGGGGACCTCTTTTAATATAAATTCATTCGTTTCAAAATATAATTACGTTTTCAAATTTATACAGATTTTACAACTTGGAAGGTATTGTTTCCAAAAGTTTTGAATACTCAATGTTGTTTTAAAGTTCTTTTCCACTGCTATGATTGTTTAATGAATTGGATGAGCCTTGGTGGCGTGCCACGTGACCTATTTCCACACGTAGTGGGATAGGTCGTGACACACAGCCTGTGTCCATAATTGTCTTAAGATTAAGAACACATACCTTATACAAGTTATGAGTTCCTATCGACTAATGATAGTTTTAGGTGTTAATAAGAAAGCTCATGGTCCGTCAATGCACTATAAGCACTAGCATATTAATTAAGAGTCTCACACCCTAGTGATTGATATTCATCACTCCATCCAATGGTAGTTAACCATGCTATAGTGTATACCTGATGAGATATCCAGTCTCATCATCCACTGTGACAAGTTCTAAGCATCAAAGAATAATAATTCGTATCACATATGTATGTATCTCATACATGCACGAATTACCTATCTCATACATACACGAATTACCTACTATGATACTTAAAGATTACAAGCAATCATCTCATGAAACATATATAATGATATGTAAACGGATATCCATATATAAAACATCAATGTCTTATGTATACAGTAATGGTTTGAGGGCACAACCCAAAAATAACATAATGAAAGGTAGTTGATAATACAAGACAAATACTAGAATTTCAAGAATATATTATAATTGAACTGATAATACTTTCAAAGTTGGGAAATGAAGAAAATATTACAAAGGGAAGAATAAAGGTCACTCACCTTAGCTTTTTATCGGTTAGGGTCCCTTTTTTAATTTACTCGACCAAAGCAGCTATGATTCAATCCTACACAATATATGCAATAAATTCTAGTAGGTTAGTTATGGTCTAGTAGTAGTACTTGGGGCTTAAATCATAATTTTTCGTAAGGTTATGGTCGCTTTTGATAATCTCAATACTATAGGGGTAAATCTATAATTTTACATAGTTTGTCCAAAATTCAAAGTTCATGATATAATATATTGTCTAAAATTATTTTGGTTAAATCCTAGTTCGGTTCATTAAGATTGCCCATTTTAAGTTCTTAGGGTCAGTTGTACAATTTTATAAATATATGGGGTCATAACTAAAATTTTTAGAATTTGAACCTCAATTGGGACATGAGTTATTTTTGTACAATAGTTCTATGTCTAAAATTGTAGTAAAACTCAATTTTTATTCATGCTATGAAATTCATTTAAAGTTTAGGGACAAGTATGTAATCACACAAGATTATGGTGATTGAACTAGACTCTCCAAGTTTTGAAGTTGAGTCATTACCAGAATGTATGCATGGGCGGACCCAAGTGCAATTCAGGGGTGGCACAAGCCCTCCTGAATTTTTGGAAATTACAAAATTATATGTAATAGTTTATAGATTTTAGAAATAAATCATCTTAAATTTCATACAGGTCTCCCCCCCCCCCCCCCCCCCCTTGAACTTTTAAAAATTCTAGACTTACATGTAATATTTTACAAGTTTTAGACACAGACCCCCTTGTACTTTTGAAAATTCCATACTTACATGTAATATTTTACATGTTTTAGATATATATCCCCTAAAATTACATGATTTATTCAAAATTATGGTGTTAAACAAATTCAATATGCGATTCTACCATTTTACACATAATTATGTATAGGTAGACTCAAAAAATTTTGCCTCGGGGGCTCTGCCCCCGAAGGGCCTGAACCCTCATATAGTCTAGGCCTCCCTAGCCAAAAATCCTAAGTCCGTCCCCTGTGTATGTGCATCGGCAATTTCGGCTGCGAAGGCCCTGTTCTTATTATATTAGCAGTAGGTTGTTAAGGCTCTGTTTGGACAACAACTTAATTTTGTTCCAACTTCAAACCTCAATTCCTCTCACCTCGGAAATCGAAATCAAGTGACTCCAGAGGCTATTTGAAATGAAATTTTGTATAGAAATAGAATCCAGATTCGGAGTCGGATCGCAGAAATTCTGACCACAATATGTAAAATTACCATTTACCCTTTTTAAACAAACTAAAATTAAAAGCAAACGATAAGGAATCTGGCCATGACCTCTTCATAGCCCCTAGATATGGGAAATATGGTTCTAATAAGACTGACTATGCCATCATAGCATCTTTGTAGTGTGAGAAATTGAATTTCTTTTAAACCAGGCTTAACTTGACGTTATAAGTTCAATTCCTAATGAAAGCATACGCACGTTCTATAATTAAAAAGTAGTAGCAGTACATACCCAAATCTATGGCATCCTTGATTTGCTTGCAGAGACTCCAATATGATCAATCCATAAAGATGTCATTTTCTCTCAATTCTCATTTTCTCTAATCGTTTCTTATTTCCTCCTCACAAGCACTAGATGGAGAGAGGTATATGAGTAGTTAGTCTGAAATGTGAGAATAGGCCAAGGTATTTATAGAATTGTTTGGCCAATCAAAAGAAAACAATTGCAATGTCTATGTATTATTAGTCCCTAGGGTACAACTAAGCCTAGCTACTACGTTTAATGAGAATTGGTGAGTAATGTTTTTTGGCCAATGAAAAAACTACACTCAAACTTATTTCATAATATCTTTTTGTACACTTTGCCACATGTCATTGTGTGAGAAAAATTGCATGTGTTCAAAATCTCAAGATTTGCATGTTAATGTGTAAGTTTATAACCTTTACAAGTGGCTATGGCAATCATTTACAAACCATAGTGAATGGACACCTAACTAAGAATTAGTTTATTTTATTTTATTTCATGTAGAATTTGACATATATAAATCTTCTCCAATGCATAGATTTGGTATTCGAACCGCATCCCTTTCTTTCATATAAAAAAAATTATTTGTGGTCATTCCATTTAACAAGATAGTTGTATAGACTTACACACATTCACACACACACACACACATATATATATATATATATATTGGGAATACTAATATCAGTATTTTAGAAATTTCAATGGTGCAATAAATCCTTCTTAAAAAAGTATTAATGGTATTTCATGATAATAATGACAAGGTCATTTGTCAATAAAACATAAACCCTCCTGGATGAGTTGTAAATATCAAATTATTTTATAGAAACCTTAGATATGTATAAACTATTCTAAGAGTTTAGGTTGTGACAATAAGTAAATATGTTAAGGAGTTAAAAATATCTAGAAATAGAAATAAATGATTGAGTTTCTGTTTATACCATAAAATATAATTCTAGTATATTATTATAATATTACTATATTATTATATAGTATAGTTATTATAAATTATTCGACTTGCTATGGAAGCCATTTGGAAATTACTTGCAGGACACTTGGCATCTTAGGATTAATGCAAAGGTAGTTACTTAAAGATCAATGGTGGCTAGAGTAGAAGTCATTTTGAAGGGAGCTTCTCTTGGAAGAAACACAGGAGGGAAATATTGTACATTCAAATTCAAATGGATAGTTATAGGCTTTCTCTATATTTAGATGTAATATATTCCTTTGTAATGGTCCTTGACCAAACAATCACATGAACACATCAATGTAGTATTACATTATCTTTTCCTTTCGGCCATCATGGTCATTAGTTTAATTAGTTTAGTCTTAGCCTTAATTGTTCTTTAATGCTTTGATACTATGGTTTAATGCTTTAATTTTGATTAGTTTAGTTACTTCCTCTTTGATTCCTTCACATACTTAGACTCCTTGTCCATTTCGATTGATAGTTTCTGTTAGAATAAGATAAGTTCGAACAAGTTAAGATCCGCATGTTTCTTTAGTTCGAAGCACGTATATTTGGTTCGAAGTACTATTTCATTTCTTAACTTTAGTTGGAACAATCCACTATTTCGAGCATTCACATTTTCTTACATTTCATCTCTATTTCATCTCACACTATTGAAGTCCTTGTTAAGGCATCGAACATCACCACAATCTCCCTGGTGAGGCGCAGTTTGGATATTTGTTACATCACACGCATTGGCAATAACTTGTCTGGCACGCTCGCACTTATATAATTCCACATATATCTTTAGAGAAATTTTCCAACCAAACATTTTTGGCACGCCCGGGTGGACACAAATGTCAAGATGAATTTTCAAGAGTTGTATGTTTCACGACCATTAACACCAAATTTTGGTAATGAAAATTGGTTAAATGATTTTGTTCCATTGTTGGAAAGCTTAAAGGATCAAGCACTTACATTGAAAGAAACTAAAATTTTGGAAATGGCTCGAGGGGTGTCAACTATTCTTCAAAATTATGAGTCAATTGATGAAAATAAATTGATTGTGAAGAAACTTCAAGATCCTTTAATGGTGGAAATAAAAAATTCACAAACACCCTCATCACCCAAATTGGTTAATCAACCAAGTAATTGTGGTAAAAATATATGGGGGGGGGGGGGGTGTGTATATTTCAACCAAATATGGTTGAGAATCATGAACAAAATCATGAACAAATTTTTGTTCATAATTATGAGTTTTTTAACATTATACAAAATGTTGAAATTTATGAAATTTTAAAGTCACTCAATACATTGGCTTTAGTTGGTCAATATCCACTTTGGCTTTGTATATCTCATCAAACATGGGTTATGACCATGTGGATTTTTCTATGGCAAGATTTTTATGAGAAACACAAAAATTATTGACAAAAATTTTAAGCAATTTGGTCACTATGTTAAATTGGGTAAATTGGCCGATGTAAGAAAGGATGCCAAAGTCGATCGGTTGTATTGCCGAGTCATATCAAATCACATGCTTGCTTCAAGGCTTACTACCTTATTTCATCCATGGTCTAGCATGCTCAAGTTGATAGAAGTTTGATATGGAATACATAAATGTATCATTTATGTGGCCCAATTATAGTCCATTAATGGTTGCTAAAAGTATGAAATGTTTGGTCTATTCCATTTTGAGTCTCATTTTGGTGGGCCCTTGATGATTAAAGTTTTGGGAAGAGCTTCATGGTAATGGGACTTAATTTATGTCATTAATGGTTGGATTCAAATGTTAAGGAAGCAAATGCTCAATTTGATTTTATTCAATGTTCAGTCCTGTTTAAAACGGTAGTAGTATAACATCCAGTCTTCGAAGTGGTAATAATTTGTGAGCCTTCGAAGTGGTAAAATTTGAGTCTGACAGTTATATAAGATGACAAATACTAGAAATGGATCCAAATTTGGCTCTTCAAAATTATCAATAGTGATTCATTAAATGGTAGTATTTATCGAAACTTGTGTATTAGCTTCAAATACAGTTTTGAGCCATTTATTTTATGTTCGAAGTCTCTATATTGGCTTTGAATCTAGTTTAAAGCCATTGTTTTGTTCGAAGCTATTACATTGGCTTCAAAGCAAATTGAAAATAATTTATTCTATATTCAAGGCTATTACATTGGCTTCGAATCAAGTTTAAAGCCATTTTGTACATTTTATTGTGATGAAAAGACACTCGGGGGGTGTACCTTTCAACTAAATATGGTTGAAAGAGATGAACAAACTTTTGTTCATGAGTCTAAGTTGTTTGACATTGTACAAGATGTTAAAACTTGTGAATTTTTAAAGCCATTACATATTTTGGCTTTAGTTGATTAATACCCACTTTGGCTTTGTGGTGCTCATCAAAATTTGGTTATGATCATATGGTTTTTTCTATGGTACCATTTTTATGAAAAAGAAAAATGTCTATATCCATATGTATATATTGTTGATTGAATCTTGGTCATAGTTGCAATCAGAGTCACAGTGATGTGAGCAGAGAGTTGATGTTAAAATTTGCTTAAGAATGATTTACATATAAATACATCTTAATTGTGTTGTTGAGTTCGAAGTTATACACATGCAATTGGTGTCTTCGAGTGAGGTGGGTTCAAAGTACAAGTGAGATCGAAGTCTCATAACTTACTCTATGAGGTATAGTGCCATGTGAAGTTGCCAAAGACAATCAATGGGCCCATGTGTTGAAATGCATGTGTCAAGTGCATGACATGTGGATTGTTAGTAAGTTGTAAAGTGTGGTATCCAATGGAATTCTTGTTATTGCCAAATAATCAATGGCTTAAAAGTTCACAAAAGCCAAATTGGCTTGCATTGGACAAGGCGCCTCATGTACATGTAATGACCGGTTCATGCTGATGAGTTGTTTCGCAAACTCTGGATGTTACAAATGGCTTGGGTCCATGTGTGTTGATTAAAAATATATAATTTGTATATTTACTAACTTTTTATTTTGATTGGTGATATATGTTTGCACCTTCGAAGCCAATTTAAGTCATTTACGTTGCGTTCGAGACTCTTCTATATTGGCTTCAACATCAATTTAAAGTTATTTAGTTTGCATTCGAAGTAGCTGTATTGGCTTCAAAGCCATTTATATTTTCGCATTCGATGTTTGTTGGCCCAAATATGGAAACCTTAGAGGGGGGGTGAATAAGGTTTTAGTGGAAATTAAATCTTTTAGAATTTAATAACAATTTAAACAACACTCAAACACAAATGTAAAGAGTTAAGGGAAGAGATACAAGCAAACCAATTTTTCAAGTGGTTCGGCAATCGCATCCCGCGGCCTACTTCCACCCCTCAAGAACGCCTCTTGAGGATTTCACTATCTCAATCTTCTTTTGGTGAAGATCAAACCCTTACAATCTTTCTACTTGAAGAACAACCTCTTCACTTGGACAAGGGTTACATCAACCCTCAATACAAACTTCTTTTGAATGGAATTTGTTACAAGAAAAGAAACTCTCTCAATAGAGTAGATAGATACAGATTTAGGCTCACAATGAATGCTCTCAAGATATACAATTGAAGACTAGAGCAATGGTATGTATGATCTCACCAAACTAGGGCTCAATAAATGAAGATGTTAAAAATTCAGTTCAATTAGATTGATCAAGAGGTATTAATGAAGTTCAAATATATGTATTTATAGCTTCCATAAGAAATTCAACCGTTGGAAGTGGTTGGGAGCATTAAATGCTTCATTAATGAAGTTAACTAGCCGTTACTGTGTTCTTCGCAGTCGTTCAGTCGACTGGATTACACAGGACAGTCGACTGAGGTTCAAAACTAATTAGAATTACAATTGGCTCAGTCGACTGCGTCGGGAGGGCAGTCGACTGGTTTGCAGTTTGATAACATGTCTGTTCAGCCTCGTCGACTGATCAGTCGACTAATGCCTCAGTCGACTGAATCGAAAGGGCAGTCGACTGCTTTTAGGCAATTCCAAAAGGTTTGTTGGATTTAAAGGTTAGTTCCTTTTTGAAATTAATTGAGCCCTCAAGAGTGATGTTCACATAGATACATTGCTTTACATAGAGTCCTAGATAATGATTGGAAACAAGATCTTCAACTTATAATTCTTCATTGAGCTTGAATCCTTTGTTTATAATCAAGTGGACATCCAGGAACTATGATTTTCTTTCTGCATACTTAAGCAATTTAAGATCATTAGAAAATGCATCTTGACAGTTTGTTAATCATCAAAATCATGGAATAAGACCTTGGGGCTAACAATTGTTTTATTGGCTTTGAAGCAAATTTAAAACCATTTTTTGTGTTCGAAGTTGTTGTGTTGGCTTCGAAGCAAGTTATGTTATTTTATGGAAATCAATAAATTGGTTCTACAAAAATTACGTATGTTTCATTTTCAAAGAACCAGGGGGGGCTATGTTTATACCATAAAATATAATTCTAGTATATTATTATAATATTACTATATTATTATATAGTATAGTAATTATAAATTATTTGGCTTGCTATGGAAGTCATTTGGAAATTACTTGCAGGACACTTGGCATCGTAGGATTAATGCAAAAGTGGTTACTTGAAGATCAATGGTGGCTAGAGAGGAAGTTATTTTGAAGGGAGCTTCTCTTGGAAGAAACACATGTGTAAATGAATTTGAATTGGTAGTTAATGTAATAGGAGGGTGTAAGAAATATGTGGGCCATACTGGCACCCACATACATTGAACTGGGTTCAATGGGCCTTGGCCTTGGTGACCTAGGGTGTATGCCTATATATATTTATATTGCTCACACATATTAGAGTTACACACACTGCAACCAAGTAGCTGGTCTCTTTCTCTCTCCCCCCCTCTCTCTCACGGTTTCTCTTTCTTGGCCATCACCATTGGAGCTATGGGGTTTAATGCGTGACATTGATGGAGACCACTCCAGTAGCGTCTTCTACGACCTAGGCGAAGCACAAGGGAGTATACGGAAGTGATATAGATGCAGCACCGACTCGTCAATCCCGTCAGGCTATATTCCGCTAGGTGAGTGACCTAAACCCGACTCCATGCTTATGTGCATGATTTTTCTACATTGGTATCAGAGCCTATAGGTTGTTGTTCGCCTATATGTGACCAAAATCGAATCCACCATTGATGGATTTCAAGTTCTTTTTATAAAACTTTGAAAAATTGATTTTCAAGTGAGTCTAATAAAAAACTCTAATAGGGGTCAGAATTTTTTACATGGTTGTGTTCCTAATGGTCTCTAGAGTCCCCCACCCCTAAAATTTCATGGACTGATTATCTCTGGTGTAGGAGATATAGCCTCATGAAGTCACTGTCGTGCGGAGCCATGGCTGCTAGCCTGCTGCAAAATAGGTTTTGTGTTTGGATGAGATACAACTGTGTCCCAGGTTGGCTCAGTCGCACCCTTTGGCATGTAGGGGCCATGCCCCAATTTTTTTTGCTATGTGCGGACTAGGTTTGGGTAGGTGGGACCACTGATTCGTGGCAGCCATGAAATGCCTTTTGATGTGGAGTTGTGGCTTTGCTGTTATGGACTTTACCAATTTTTTGTGCCTTTTCCAAGGAAGCCCCTTAACTAGTTTCATTTAATAAAACAATCTTATTAATTGAAACAAATATTTTAAATTAATTTTAAAATACAAAAGAAATAATAGATTTGGTAAATTATTATTTTTCTAGTGTTTTGAACACTGTTTGGGGTAGAGAAAAAATTTTTTGAGTAAAATTATCTCTCATGTTTTGAAGCATATAATGCGTGCTTTGTGCACATTTTACATGCTTAAAATGTATATTTTTCAATTGTTTAAAGTCCATAAAATAAATTTTTTTTAATATTATATTTTTCCAGTGTTCAGTATATTGGATGAGACTCTAAGATAATTTTTTGGTAAATTATCATGTATTTATGGTATTTTTGAGCATGTGATTTATGTTTGTGGACGTTTATTTAATTGTTTAAAATACCCATAATACATTATTAATTCTTGTAATTAATAAGGAACATAAGGGATACTGTTTTGAGACCATATAAAATTTTGTGGGACCCATAGATAGTTTTTGGTAAATTATCTAAATCATATTACTCCCTCTGTCCCATATTAAGAGTCCTTGATGCTATTTTTTTATGTCCCATTTTAAGAGTCCTCTTTGAAAAGTCAAAGAACTTTAATACACACTTTCCAAATTTGCCATTTATTATATCCAACTCTTCCCTCTCTTTTTTTTATGTGACATTATAATTTTGAATTTCAAAAAGGGCAATATTGGAAAGTTGAAAATCTCACCAATATAAAGGTTGTCCCCTTAATAAGTTGGAATTCCCAAAAGAGACTCTTAATATGGGACGGAGGGAGTAATATTTTAGAGCATATAATCATGTATTTTTATACACGTATTAAATTGCTTAAAATATTTTTATTGATTATTAGTTCAAAGAATTAACACAATGTGTCTAGAACACTAGTGGTAGCTTGAGAAATTTTTTTTTTTTGTGAATTTTCACGCTCTTTGTATGATATTTTAGAGCATAAATTGTGCTGAGTACACGATATTAATTGCTTAAAATATAACCAATTAAAGTTGTTAATTCTTGAATTTAATGTATAGTGTTTTTGTACACTGATTGGAGACTTGAGAAAATTTTCTTGAATTATCTCATTTTTGTTTTGGTATTTTAGAGCATAAAAATTTATGCTTATGGGCAATTTTTGGATTGCTTAAAATAGCCAAAATAGACTATTAATTTTTTGAAATTAATATTGGTGTTTAGAACACCAAATTAGACCATTGAAAATCATTGGAGAACAAATTCCTCAAAATTTTTGCATTTTTGGGAATTTAGTTGCTCATAGTTAATTTTGTTTGACTAGTTCAATTTATTTTGTTAAATTGATTCAAAATATTTTTGGGCCTTGATAAATTTTAAAAAATTCTTTATAATGAAAAATTAGTTTTTCAGTTATTTAAATTTTTCCATGAGGTATTAAATTAATTTGTTAATTTAAAAGCCCTTAATGAATTGGTTTTAAATTATATTTTAAGACTGAAAAGTGTGTTAATTAGTGAAAAATAATCAGGATTTTTTCATTGATTTTACTTAGCTTATGGGAGCTATCCGGACTGTGCAATAATTATTTTATTGCAAATTTTATTATTCCTTAGAGGCTCATTGCATTATAGGTCACATTTGATTACTGTTGTATGTGATTGGATGATCCGAGACCTCTAATCCGCCTCCTTAAATAGAGTGATTGATTATTCCATTCATTTTTAAATAGACCGCATGAGTGCTTGGAGTATGTGATTAATATATATTTTAATAATATATTTTAATATGGCTTAAATGAATGGACAATAATTGACAATTTATAGAGCTTGTGTCCTCACGATGTATGTTTAAAAATATTTTGTAAGTGTTTGTGAATAAAAAATCCCTTTTTTTTATGAGCTATAAATGTAATGTGAGGACGAGTGCTTTATTTCTTGTATTGGAAAAGCCTACTTATAAAGGAATGGTTTTCTTTGTTCATACAGCATACACTTGAATTACCTTAGCATGAGCTCTAAGTTGTCAATTCGAACCCACGTGGGGGTCCATGCGCACTTTTGTTGTATGGCGCACTTTATATTATTGTGGACGATCTTGGATAGGTAATAGTACCATCTAATTGATGTTTGTTTGGGAAAATCAATTATAAAAGGTTTTTCTTGATTTACAAATTTGAGATTTGATAATGAGCAATAGCGAATTTTTTGGTCTTAAATTGTAAAAAGGGAAAAATTCATTTATAATTGGATTTTAAAATAAACTTTATGAAATGTGCAAATAATAGTGTCAATCCCTTGAGCATGTTCCCAAATGTTTTTTCAGACCACACTTTGTTAATCTTTACAATAATAAGTTTAAAAAGGACTGATTTTTGTAATATGGTACTGCAAAGTAACACCTACATGATGAGTAAGAGCTTATGGGCTTTAAACTTATTCTATGGTCCAACCTATTGAACCGAATAATGGGCCTCTTGTCCAACATCATTACAACCTTAATAGCCTATAATACTTGGCTCAAGAAGGATCATAGCACGCGCTTTGTGATAAGTAACATGCACCACGATCTTGTTGGAAAGTATATATTTACCCAATAGCCAAAGAATTGTGAGATCAGCTCAAATTTGTTTTCGATGACACATTTACTACTAGATTAAGCATCTAGTTATGAAGTTCGGGAAAGTAAAGGAAACATTCCAAGTACACGGTGACTGGATATCTAAGGTCGATGACAGGTATGATTCGTGAACTCAAATTACTCGGAACATCTTTACTGGCGAACTGCAGTTTCAGGTTATGATTATATCTTTACTTGATTCACGGGTCCATAGAATACAAATCATGATCCACAACGGAAATGTTAAATTTTTTATTTTTGACATTTTTCGACATGTTGAGCTGAATACGGAGCACCAAAAAGGTAAGGCGAACCGTATAGCTACACTCTTGACCACGACTTCCATAAGTGGAAGTAAGCGCAACGCCAATGGGCCTAAAAGCAATGGTAAGGGTAAACCTGTCTAGAGGCAAGGTAGGGCTAGCAAGTTTGCGCCCAAGGCTAACAAGGTGGAAGAGCGCAGTCGAAGGCACTTTTCCAATTCAGTGGTAATAGGATGGATGTTTTTCGGTGGTAGTGTTGTTAGTACATGGTTATCTAGGGATAACTTCTTGAGAATTGTTTTGATAAATTCTAGTTTTCTCTATTAATTCATTTATTCTGAGACATGGCATGCTGGACTTAAACGCATAGGATGTGGTAGGATGATTTAATTAACTCGAAAAGCTCTTTTAGGTCCACTCGCTAAGGTTGACCTACCTATGTGTGAGTCTTGCTTAGTTGGCAAAGCATGCCGAAAGCCTTTTAGAGAGGCTGGTAGAGCTACTCAAGCATTACAGCCAGTTCACTCAGATATCTGTGGACCTACGGTTGTAAAGGCACGTCATGGCGCCTCTTATTTTTTTATTTTTTTATAGATGATTTCACACGATATGAGGATCTCGAGTACTTATCTAATCAGTTCAGGGAACTGTGTGAGGAAAAAGGGAAAACGCAGACAACTTCCTATTCCGGAAACTCCGCAACAATATGGTGTTGCAGAAAGAAGGATAGGACATTCCTAGATATGGCTAGGACTATGATGGCGCAAGTTAATCTCCCAATGTTGTTTCGGGGGGATGTACTCTCGTTTGTTGCCTACATACTAGAGTGCCTCCTCTCAGTCAGTTCCTTCTACCCCCCTTATGAGCTATGGCAAGGCGAAAAGCTTATTTTGGAGCATTTGCGCCCATGGAGCTTAGGAGGTTTTGTTCACTATACCTCGAATAAGTGCAAGAAGCTATGCTCGGGAGCTAGAAAGCATACTTTTATAAGGTATTCTAATAGCTCGACAGGCTATGTTACGTATAATGAACAAACAGGTATAGGAATGACAGAAATGGTGTCACATGATATTGAGAAAGACTTCCCCAGGTTGGTAATATCTTAACCTCTATTGAGAAAGACTTCACATGATATTGAGAAAGACTTCACATGATATTGAAAAAGATTTCTATCACATGATATTGACAGAAATGGTGTCACATGATATTAAGATATTGAGAGATATCTTAACCTCTATGAGTTAGAAGATGTTGGAGACAACATACCATTTTTAAGCGAGGGTAGGGAGATTGAGATTCCACATCCAGTAATCGCTAAAAAATGGTACTAGTCTCCAGCCGAGTGGGAGTGTACCAGATAGTGGGAGTGCACCACTAGGCACTCAAGATTCTTAGGTTATACATTGTATGTTGATGAGGAAAAAGTTTCCTATCGTTGTTTTGAATTGAGAAAGACATTTTCATATGTGTGCACAAGTGGATGAGGATGAGCCTGCTTCTTTTGTTGAAGCGGTTTTCTTCGTCTGCTGAAGCTGAGTGGATAGTTGCTATGCCAGATGAGATGAGCTATATGGACGCGAATAAGGTCTGGGAGTTAGTTGACATTCTACATGTGCGTAAGACTATTGGAGACAATGTGTTTTCAAATTCTAACGCAAAGCAGATGGTTCAATTGACAAGTGTTAGGTGCGCCTTGAGGCGATAGTTTGTACCCAGAGAGGGTATAGACCATGGAAACATGTTCTCACAAAGGGTGAGATCTGACTCCATTTACCTTATCCTAGCAACTGTCGCATATTTAGTTTTGAAACTTTTTAGTTATATGTTTAAATTATTCTTTTCTCAATGGAGAAGAAGACGATGAGATAAATATGGATCAGCCCATTGGTTTTGTGACCAAAGGAAATAAGCTTAAAAGTATGTCGTCTCAAACAATCTGTTTATTATCTCAAGATAGCAATCGGCTAAGCAATGGTACAATGTGTGTACATTAAACGGTCCAAGAAAAGTGTTCTAATTCTTAATATGTTGATGACATCCTTCTAGCTGGGAATCAGATGAGTTACATTATCGCTACTAGAGAGTGGCTATCCTTTCAGTTTGAGATTGAGGACATGGGTGATGCCAACTATGTGTTGGGAGTTTGGATTATGAGATATTATTCTCAGAATCTCCTCTGTTAGTCTTGAGGGACTTACAAGATTTAGGTTCTTGAACATTTTCACATGAAAAGCTTAATCACCTAATGACATCCTAAAAGGGACTCACCCAGACCATAGATCAATGTCTTAAGAATAATGAGAAGAGAAAACAAATGTCCAGTTTGCCATATGCATCCACAATAGGGAATCTAAAGTATGCTAATGTGTGTACTCGGTCAGATGTCTGCTATGCGGTTGGTTTAATTAGTCGTTGCTGTAGCAACCCTGGTCCTATCACTAGAAAGTAGTGAAGAGTGTCTTGCGATATGTTCGCGAGACTGTGGACCTTGTCTTATGTAGTCCGCAATGGAAGCATAATTTGTGGTATGCTTACCAGCTGTTCAAGAAGCTGTTTTGGTTGAAGAGTTTTTGCAATGGCTACACTCTTCACCTCATAGTGATGAGGTTGTGCTCATCTATGGTGATAGCACATAAGCCTAAGCATATGCAAAAGATCTCAAAGCCATTCTAGTACGTAGACATTCTTTTTTGTCACATTTGAGATGTAGTTTGCGCAAAGGGAAGTTGTCTTGAGGCACATCACCACTTGGGGATTTGATCGATATGCTTAGACATTTTATTGTGGTATTGACATTATTATTCAAGTTTTTATAAACTAGTTGGTTTCCATATATATATATATATATATATTTGTTAAAAGTGGAACGGATGCACATTTCTAATATGTCACCGGGCTTGAATCAACCTGCTCACACGGGTGATTCACATTGGTGCCGAGATAGCGAACTAGGACATATGTATTCATGGTGCTTAGATGGCAAGCAAGATAAGACATTTGTGTTCATGGTGCTTAGATAGCTAGCTAGCTAGGACATATGTCACGCCCCAAAACCCAATTGGTGGATTTAAGGTGCGTGACCGGCCACCAAGGCCTCATAACTTGTTCAGAGACTAGCGGAAGCAACATAATTAAATTTTATTACAAATATAGGTCATGAAGACCATAATATTACAAGTCATTCCAAATTTATTTCATAATATTATGATTGGCTAACTTGAGCCTTTAAATATTGCCTTTGAGAATTCCATTGGAATTACTCATATTATTTAACTAGGTAGCTAGTAGTTTAAGTTCTTCTTCTTCTATATGTCTTCCTCAACCAGGTTATCTCCCACCTTCTTATACTTTTCATCACCTGAAAGGGGTTAAAAAGATTTGGAGAGTGTGAGTAGAAGACTCAGTGAAATAATCATAATCCTGGATGATGAACATAAAGAGAAATCTATATATCAACGGTAAATAAGATAAACATAACAATTGATATATCAAGAGAGTAGAATATCATCAGGACAGGTATAACGAATACATTTTTAGAAGGTCAGATTACCAACCACCCATTCACGTACTCATACATATACATATACTGCAATAGCTAACTGATCAGAAGCACTCGTAGACCCAATAAGGAGGGTCGGCCAACTTTGGGCCACTCGTAGATCCAATATGGATCATCCCACATAGGGGCTCGTAAGTTCTTAATAGAACTAATATATAATCAAGTAGAATGGTGGTAATTGACACTGGAATCAAAGAAATATGGAACTTACAATAACATCAAATAAGATAACCTCTTTCAATGGAACGAATCAAAGTGTTCCAGAACAAATGTAAGAACGATTTCATAATTGAAATAAAACTTGTTCAAGTAATAGGACAAGATTCACCCGTGAGGAGTTGAATCAGTAAAAAGGAAATACGATCACTCACCTTGGTAGTTTAGGGGGTTAAAGAATTTCTTTTGAAATTAACCTTCAAGTCCTACACAAAATGTTTATAAAACCTGTCATTTATTCTAATTCAAAGCGTAGGGGTAAAAGGGTAATTATAGGTTTTAGGGTCATTCTCGTAATTTTACGAAACATGATTTTTTTTTCTTACTAAAATGGTCCTTGTATAGTTTTACTATAGTAATTTGAGCTTCAGAATTAGTAGTAAATTTCCGTCTCCAAAAACTTACAAAGTTAGTGTCTAAATATTCTAAATATTATTCTGGTCACAAAGGTACTGACCATTTATTTGTTGGAGTTTTACAAAATTTTAGAAGTAATTGTAAAGTTAAAAATTCATATCATGTAGTTGTTTAATAAATTCGAAATTAAAATGAATACCAGATAATGTCCAAAATTCACCAAATTTTAGAAAATGGTAGGAAATAATTTATAATGATTTTACATATTTTTGAAATACCAAAAAATACCCTTTTATTTATCCAAAAAGTTAAGTTAGATTTGAAACTTGAATTTGCCATTAATGGCGATTCAAGGTCTATTTGACTTAACTCAAGCTTTAAGCTTTGAGAAGGGCTTAAGGGTCTAATACAAATTATAAAAGTATATGCATAAAAAGGTACATGAAAATGCATAAAAAATAGAAAAGAAATATACCCACTAATGACGATAGAGTTTGGAATTTTGTACCCACCGTCGCTGGCCAAACACCACTGAAACTTCCACCACTATTCCTCCAGACTTTGTGAGTTTACACGAATTCTTGAAAACTCTCTCTATAACACTTATTTTTCTCTCCTAGAAATAACTCTCTCCCTCTTTCATTAATTTATTTTTTTATCTAACTTCTCTCTTATCTCTTTAACTATCTCTTCTCCTACATTGTGTAAACTACGTAGTATTGTTTCCTATTTATAATGTGAGTTGTGGAAGAAGTTTTACATTATATTTATTATACATTTGATTAAACAGTTGCATTAAAGAAGCCACATACATTAGAGGAAGCATATGCATTAACGGAAGAGAGTTAATGTTATACTTCAATAAATGAAGTATAACATTGCATATGGCATATTAAATATATTGCATACCAAATACGTATGTTAAGAGTAACAAATATATTGTATATTAAACACATATGTTAACATGTATTAGTCTTACTAACTGTTTCATTTTGTGTGTTATACATAAAATGATGTAAGGTTCAACTACATTAGCTGGGTAATAAATTGGGTACATTTGTGTTGGAAAAGTTCTCCTAATTAGATCATTGGTTAGAGTAACCATATGTAAGTTAGTTAGTTAGGTGAAAGACCAATGAGATTTTAACACATGGCTAAGGTTGATTGGTTAAAACATAAAAATGTGATGATATTTTACGAATTTTAATAATGAAAATTTGGGTCTTGACAACATGTGTGTCTATAGCGCTTAAAAAGTGAGCTTGAACACTTATATCTACGCAGTGTAAGAACAGCGAGCTAGATATAAACCCTTATTATTTCTATAAGTTGCCTTAAATGGAGCTAAGATGAAACCTTTATATTTGGTCGAACATAGAGAGATCCCACGAGTCTATGTAGCATGTTTACAGCCGAATGTGAGTTTCAGACGGGCGCCAAGAAGGGCGACTGTGCTGAAAAACTTAGGTTAAACATTTTGTGTGACGTTTAGACTAAGATTCATATGGCGTTCCTTGTTTTTCCAAACACAGAGTGACATGCCCATTTTTATGGAAGAACGCCATAGCATACATATTATATTGTATGTGCTTTTGCGATCGACTGTGGAGCAGTTAATGGATTCCTCTTCATTACTGTGTGAGCCATGTAGCATATCCAAGACATTAGTTATCCTACAAACTGGTTGTCTTCACGACTTGAGACTATGTCATGAAGAGGACGCTTGATGACAGCTACTTTAGCATGCTATCCTAGGGCGAGGGATAATTCCGTTCTATGGGGTGTGTCTAGGCAAGCGATCAAGTTAGTCGGATTGACATGTGGGCTCAAGGAAGACCATTCAATAACACACCATGTTTTTGTGACTCATTAGCAGGCCTGCGACAATCGTAATTTGTTACTGATATATCATGAGTACATCACATTGAGGTGGTGCAACAATTCTTTTCAAAGAGGGATTGAGAATGTTATGTCCAGTGTGGTTGAATCGTCTAAGGCATACACGAGAAGCTTCCGAGTGATGTGTCTTGCTGGTTATGGTGATGATTTGGCATTACACTCCTTTCGCTGTACTTTCTTTTCGTAAGGTCGCACGTTCTATTTCCCTATATGAAGAAATGAGAAGTTCTGTTTCGAAAGATTGGCTTTTAGTACTAGCCCTATGTGGGTGAGTGGGAGATGTAAGAAATTTTTGTGGTCCATATGGCCACCCACATACATTGGACAGGGTCCAATGAGCCTTGGTCTTGGTGACCTAGGGTGTGTGCCTATATATATTTATATTGCAAACACATATTAGGGTAACACACACTACAACCAAGTAGGCTGTCTCTCTCTCTCTCTCTCTCTCTCTCTCTCTCTCTCTCCCCCTCTCTCTCACGATTTTCTCTCTCTTGGCCATCACCATTGGAGCTATGGGATTTAGCGCGTGACATTGATGGAGACCACTCCAGTAGCGTCTTCTACGACCTAGGTGAAGCACAAGGGAGTACACGGAAGCGATATAGGTGCAGCAGGTTCGTGGTTCTTGATTGGGCTAGTAACAATGTTGACTTATCGATCCCATCGGGCTATATTCTGCTAGGTAAGTGACCTAAACCCGACTTCATACTTGTGTGCATGATTTTTCTACAGAGGAAAATATTCAAATTCAAATGGGTAGTTATAGGCTTTCTCTATAAATAGATGTAATATATTCCTTTATAATGGTCCTTGACCAAACAATCACATGAACACATCAATGTAGCATTACATTATCTTTTCCTTTCGGCCATCATGGTCATTAGTTTAATTAGTTTAGTCTTAGCCTTAGCCTTAGTTGTTCTTTAATGCTTTTATTCTATGGTTTAATTCTTTAATTTTGATTAGTTTAGTTACTTCCTCTTTGATTCCTTCACATATTTAAACTCCTTGTCCATTTCGATTGATAGTTTCTGTTAGAATAAGATAAGTTCGAACAAGTTAAGATCCGCATGTTTCTTTAGTTTGAAGCACATCTATTTGGTTCGAAGTACTATTTCATTTCTTAACTTTAGTTGAAATAATTCACCGTTTCGAGCATTCACATTTTCTTACATTTCATCTCTATTTCATCTCACACGATTAAAAGTCCTTATTAAGACATCGAACATCACCACAATTTCTCTGGTGAGGCGCAGTTTGGATATTTATTATAGGGAATTGTTATTTCCACTCCATCATTGAACCATTGCACTCCATGGTACCACTATCAGAGCATGTGGTACCATGTATGTAATGCATGACATGCATGTACCACATGCTTTAAGAATAGTACCATAGAGTGACTAGTTCAATGATGGAGTTGCAATAGCATCACCCTTAATATATCACACACATTGGCAATAACTTGCCTGACACGCTCGCACTTATATAATTCCACATACATCCTTAGTGGAATTTTCCAACCAAATAGTTTCAAACCTAACTTTTCATCAGTGTGGATTTCCTTTGTAATTTTTTTTAACTACTTTAAATTTCTCCACATGCGCCCTTAGGACATATGTTAACATTTATTTTAATTAAACTAGTAAAGGCTTACTCACTCTGTGAGTGTAGGGAAAAAAATAGAAGAAGATATCAACCAGGGCTGTTTATTTTGGCAGTTTTTTTTAGACAATATGAAGATAATTTTTTACAGTTTTAATTAGTTTTATTTTAATAATTTTATGACAAACTAATACCCTTTTATTTAAATTTTTTTTTTAATAAAACTTAATTGATTTAATTATAAACATGGGGTATAAGTAAAAAATAGTAGCTACCCTCTCTTACCCTTTATAATACTAATAACCCTTTATAATACTAATATATAAAACTCTAATTAGTGTAATGCTAACACTTACACTCCGTTTGGTATGATTTTAAAATAGAATTGAATTGAATTGAATTGGATAGAATAGAAAAGAAAAGAAATTAATAGAATTGATAATTCTCATGTTTGGTTTGAAAGAGAAATGAAATAAAATGAATCACAATTATTTACTACATTGCCGACATAAAAAGAGGAGGTGTGAAATATATAGAGATAAGTTTGGTATATCACATTGTTTTACTTAAAGTGAAATCATTTCTCACCAAATTCTATCAAAAGTGATAGGATTTATTTTTGGGCTAAAATAAGATTTACACTCCGTTTGGTATGATGTAAAATAGAATAGAATTTAATTGAGCAGAATAGAATTGAAAAGAAAAGAATAGAATTGATTTGCAATTCTAATTTTCTTGTTTGGTTTAAAACAGTAATGAAGGGAATAGAATTGAAAAGAATTATTGATATTTCCTAAAATACCCCCAAACCTAACAGACCCAAACAGCACCAAACTAACATACCCTAACAGACTCAAACAGCCCTAAACTAACAGACCCAAAACAAACAGACCCTAAAACTACAGACCATAGAACTACAGACCATAGGAAGAAGAAGACCGAAGAAGAAGAAGAAGAAGAAGAAGAAGCAGACGAAGAAGAAGAAGACGGAAGAAGAAGAAGAAGCAGACGAAGAAGAAGAAGACGGAAGAAGAAGCTGACGAAGAAGACGGAAGAAGAAGCAGACCAGAAGAACAACGAAGAAGACGAGGGTATTTTCGGAAGAACACGTTTGGAGACTGAATTCTCACCAAATCCGACCAAAATTAGTCGGATTTTACCTTTGCCTAAAACTTCAATTCTCAAGATTGGCAAGAATTGGAAATCATTTCAATTCTATTTTTTGTGTCAAACCAAACACATGATTTGCTTGTTTGTGGCATACCAAACGGACTGGTTAGAATTGGCTAGAATTGAAAATCAATTCTTTTATCAACCCATACACAAAAATTGCTACAACCAAGAATTGTAAACAAGAATTGTGTCATTCAAAACTGACCATTAGTAATACAATTCTAAATTAGATACAGTGAGGAGACTGGAGAGGGAGAGAGAGACCAACCAGCAATTTAGCAAGGCAGGAACCCTAGTCGAGAAGAAGAAGAAGAAGAAGAAGAAGAAGAGTGACTGAGTGCAAGGGGAAACCCTAGTCCAGATCGGACGAAGACTGTTGGAGAAGAGACTCCTCAACCAGGTAAGTGATTTATAACCAAAACCCTCAAAATCAATTTCATCATTTTTTCAGAGAATCAATATCTCTCTGGTTTTTCCCAATTTTCATTTATTCATTTGTTGATTGATTCCAAATTGATTGAAATTTGAAACACCCACTTACTTTTCAGTTGTTTTCACATGGGATGGGTCGGTCTCTCTCTGAACATGATTACTACTCTCGTTTCCTTGGCAACATTGGACGAAACACACACACACACACACACCCCACCGAACCGACTTCATTTCGTGCGAAGCAGCACTGGAATTTCATGATTCCTGCCGGTGGGGTTTCGTTTCGATCAACTACGATACCAAAAAGTTTCGATCGGTTTGATGATATGAATTAGAAATTTAGTTTGTTGATAATGTGAGTTTTGTTGTCTCTATATTAATAATTTTGTTTTAAAATTTTAATTTTTCGCCTAGTCCCCCGCCTATGCCCATAGGCGCTAGGCCTCCCCTCCACCGCCCGCCTACTGCCTAGCGATTTTTAGGACATTGTTATAAAACACATGTCATACTTGCTTCTGGTTTTAAGTTGTTTTTGCTCCTAACAAATCATAATTATTTTGGGGGGAGTTTATTAGTGTCAAATAATTCAAATTAATATTAATAGATAAATTGCGAGAGAAAATATACGAGTGACTTGTGCCGTTTGTAGGAAACCTATGATGTACTACCTAGACAACCTCCTCCTACAATTTTATGCAGGCTACAATTACCAACTTGTGATAATAAGGAACGCCTTATACTGAGTGATTATTATGCTGACACGAATACTATGCAAAGGTTTTTTTTTTTTTTTTTAATTTAAATCATTGAGGCTGAAGTCATTCTTGTAATCTCTCTCTGACATTCATTCTATATTTCTATTGTTAAATGTGTATTCTATCTTTTCATTTCAGTTTTGCAAACATGTTACATTTTTCGTTTTAAGACAAAGAATACACAATTTTGATATCTGATTTCAAAGTTCAGAAAACTAAAAACCTGAAGTGCAACCAAATGCCACCTTAAATAGCGGTTATCTAGTGGGGAAAAGTGAAGTGCATATTCTTCAGGGAAACAGCTAAAACTTAATAGGGCTTGAGAAGTTTAGGATAAGATAATTCAATTGTAACTTGGATTATGCAAGACTATGTTCCCCCAAAAAGGCCATACTAACAAACTTATAAGTCGTAGCCACATCACCTATCCTAATCTACATGTAATGTGAGGTAAATTGCCTCAGATGGGGATATTTAAATGCTGCACACACTTGATATTCTTACAATTAGTGGTGGCAATCGTGTCGGGTCGGGTCATATTCGTGTCGTGTCATAATCTTGTTGTGTTAATAATCGTGTTATTTCTAAACGTGTCAAAAACCTAAACCCATACCTGACTAATGCAATTCACGAGTCACCACCCATTAACCCCCATGTAATGAACAAGCCGTTTTACCAAGATCCTCTTCTTGTACGTGTGATGTGCCCCAAGATTTCTTCTCCATTGATAATATTGAGTCTTGACTCTTTCTCTTTGTCCTCAAGCACTTAGCAAAGAAGAGGATTGGAGTGTGGGGTGTTTGTGGAATGTGGATTGTGAGTCGGTGTTGTGAGCGGCGGCTGTATTGTGATAGAGATGGTTTTTCCCTAATTCACAGTCTGTATATATAGTCATGTTTTTTTTTTTTTAAACAGCTAAAATGATTGCAATTTTTTACCCATAAAAAGTAAATAAAAAAAATGTCTGCAATACTTGGTTTTTTAAAAATATATATTTCCAAAATTACCCTCTATAATCGGGTTAAACGGGTTGACCCAATTAAAAATTGACCCAACCCATTTATTAATCGTATTAAATGGGTCAACCTGTTTATGACTCATACTCGTGTAAGCTAAACCCAAACCCATTTAATTCGTGTCGTTTCGAAAATTGCCACCCCTACTTACAATATTTTGCAAACTGTTTGGCATCTTAACTTCTTAAGTACAACTTCCACGTTATCTGTTAATTTCAAAACAAGACAGCTATTTCTATCACATTAGCTTGAAGACAAAGTTTGTAAAAGTTTTTAGTTTATACCTTCCCTAAGCTATATTTTAAAGTCAAAAAAATACTGTTCATGCTGACCTATTTAATGCAACCCCAGATCTGGCAAAAATTCTACAAAGGCCATCTTTTTGTATTTTGTCTTGGTGGGACAGTTAACTTGTACTGGTAACTCCCTAGTCCCGGCATCGTAATGTTACGCCCCTTCAAATAGTAGTTAGCAGGAGCCTATTCAGCGCTTCACTACATTTTTATTATTTTGCCCAAGGCCATTATCAATGTTGATATACTACTTCTAAGTCCTTTCTGGAGGAAATTGGTGTTCTCAGATGTTGTTATTGACAGGAAGCTGCTTTCTTTCCTCTGGGTCCCTGCTCATATTTCTCTGGAAAATTTACTGGAGAAAACGTCGAGTTAAAATGGATGAGAAATTTGAACTATCCCTTGAGAAGCTACCAATTAAGCGTTTAGAGGCCATTGAAGAAAATGGACTTGAGCAATTTCCGACGTAAGCTTTTATTCTTTCGATATGTTTACTGGACGTTGATTTGATATGTATATGCAAAGTTACAGACATGTATATATGTTTATGTTATAGTGATGTAGGTTACGACGAGAAACGAGTGAACCTAATACGGCGAATAGACTTTGCTTGGGCGGTGGAGAGAGAAGACCCGGTCAAGAAGCGGAGGAAAAGTTCTTCGACGAAGGACACGACTACGCCATTGCCGTGGCAGAGCATGGTCGAGAATTTGCAGTTGGCTCATCAAGAGCTCTCTGTCATCATCGATCTCATCAACACCGTGAGTTCCTCGTATCTTGTTCACAAAACATCCTATAAAATGTATCCCCTATATATGTATACGTTTATATAATCTTTTTAGAAATCTAATAGAAGACATGATTGTTAGATTATTGTTGCCCAAATTGAAACATTCCGAATTGATTAAGATAGTGGTGGGCTTCTGATTTCACTCTCTAGACAAACTTTAATGTGCTAAGTTGGGAATTTCACGAATCTTTGGTTTTTCGTTTTGTTGTTTATTAATCTTTGGTTTCAGTTCAACTGAAGCCGCCATCTTTTAGTTGAATTTTTGGGGGTAGCAGGGATTTTTTTGCTGGTGCGTGATTCTTTTTTCTTTCTTTCTTTCTTTTTTTTCTTTCTTTCTTTCTTTCTTTCTTTTTTTTTTTTTTTTTGTCAATTATGGTTATTATTTCTCCTTGATATGATTTGGTTCTCAAAGGTTTTACATATTAACGGAAAGTTGATTTCAAAGTTGGTTCTCTAGTATCTTAGCCATTTGTCTAAAGAAGAGATGAGAGTCGATTAGCGTATAATTTGTGTGTTTTGATTTTTATGAGTAGGTTGAAACTAATGATGTAGTGACAGTGGCTGGCATGACCAGGCCTAAGCAATTACCTAATGAACTGCTCTCTGACCTTGCTGTCTGTACAGCGACCAAGCTGCAATGCTTTCGGGTACTCTTCCTCGTATTGTGTGCCTTTTATGTATTTATTCGTACTTCTTAATTGATAATTATGGCTTTCACCTTAAGAGTTTCACTTCTTTTATGATGTATGAAATCACCATGCATATTTTGCACAATTTTTGAGATGCACATGAGATGCTGTATAGACAACTCCACTCAATAGATTGATATTTGGATAGCTGCCCTTTCATGTTGGTAATATGTCATAAAATTAAATCATATACATATATATATATATATATATAGGGTCAGGCTCTCCAGTGCACTGGGCGAGTGCACTGAGCTTTTAAGCCTAAAAAACCCGCGGGTCAGCAGGACAGGGCGCGGGTCTGGGGGCGGCCTGCGGGTTTTTTAGGCTTAAACGTTCTGTGCACTGGAGAGCCTTTCCCTATATGTTTATATATATATATATATATATATATATACATTTTTATAGCATTGAATCATCTATAGCAATATATCATGACCGATCTTATATTAGTCTTTTGTTTCTGGTTGACAGCATCTTGGGAAATATTTCAAGCAATCTGCCAAATCATTGGAGCAGCAGGTTGCTCGGGAAGCAAGATTCTATGGTGCTCTTATCAGGTGAGCATGCCTCATATAGCATATATCTGTGGATGTTGGATATTCTTCATCTGTATTGTAAGAGCTTGTATTGGATCTTAATACAGCAATCAATTAGTTTCTTTCTCCTTATGTTGCCATCATATTATTTGCCTCACATATAGCTTTTAAATCATCCAAACATGCCATTGTCTTCTCTTCGTGTGGAAACAAAATAGTTAGTCCTTGATAGCAAAAACTTGTAATTCTATATTTGAGAAAATGCATCAGTAATCATATTCTTTATGTTCCTTACCCCTGACAAGCGGATAGACTGCAGCAAAACTGGAAAGTTAAACGGCAGCGCGTGGTTGCTTCTGCTCGTGGAAATGAAGGCTTCTATATTGATCTTTTTGATAACTCATTAAATGACCCCGCAAATTTATTTCGTCCATCTACTATATCTACGGTTCGTGTTGAGCATGACTCAGCTGGAATGCTTGCTGTGAATTTACCGGCGAATTCATGTCACTCTCTTCAATTCGGGTTTCTTGGTACTCATTTGGATAGTAATGCAATAGGACAAAGTACGATAAGAACCAATTGCTCAGTTGATGATGCTTCTAGAGAAGCTAAGAAAGTTGCTGCAAGTGATGATGAGTATGTTAAAGAAACGCATTCAATTCTCCGTGAAGTTCATCAGACAATCTTTGACGAGCAGGTACGTTTTTGTTTCTTTATTCTCTCCGTACTTCTGCATACTCTTTTTGACCTCTTTTTCGTACATCTTGCTCCAGGTGTTTGATCTGGTGAATCGTGAAGCATTCAACCCCTCTTTAGGTGTGAATGTGACTGATATACGTGAGAACTATATACAATTAAGCATAGGTCAAGGATCCTCTGTGTTCATTTCACTTGTGCCATCTGGGAAAGATAATCAAACAGTTGATAGTGCAGGCATTCACAGTTCACAAACTGCACTTATACCCTATGAAACACTTGATGGGCCAAAGTCAGCAGAAGGAAAACATGATGGTAGGAGAGACAAATCAGGGTTCCCTAGTCGAACAAGTTGTGAAATTTATTTACAGCAAGTTTTTCATGAACATGTGTTTGTAAGAGCAAAGGAAAGATCTAGTTCTACCGGAAGAACTCAGTTATCTGGTCAACCATTGAAGAATGGGTTAAATCTTCTGGGTCATTTCTGCATGTCTCTGGCTCACAGGATCTTTTCAAACAAAGTTCTCGCAGAGCTTGAAAACCTGGTATTAACTTGATCTTTTGTTTCAAGGAAGCAGAGGGAAAAAAAAGTGTTTTTATTTGGGTATTTCATATTATGCTCCTTTGGATTAGTTTTTCAAATTTTTAAATTAAGTGTTGACAAGCGTGACCGTTTGGATTAGCTATTTCACAGTTTGTAAAAAATTTGTCTCCTTTTTTAAAGCGAAAAAGCAGTTTTTTTCTTCTAAGAGCTCCTACTTGCAGCTTTTTAAAAATCTCTTAGGCCTAAAAGTGATTATTTTAAAAGCTTGCCCTAATGGGCTCTTAGTCTAATGTTCCTTCGTGCTTGAAGGTGTGCAAGGTCCCTTATGTACATTTAATCTCCCATCCCACATGGCATTCCCGGACATCTTCGTGGACACTCTCAATGAAAGTTCCTCAGTCCATTCTTCATGCAGGACATCAGATCCAGAAATCAGACGGCCACCATGTGAAAGATGTGAAGTCTCAGTTCCGAAGTAAAGTGGCGGTAAATGATGAGTGCATTAATGTAGAAGCGGAAGGCGCTCCTAATGTTGTTGGCCTGTTCAAAGGGAAGTCTGAAAGCATCTGTTCTATGAATAAATACGATTGTGACTTGGCAGATCTTCCCATGATCCTTCTGCAGCAGGTATACATATGTTTGTTAAAAAATAAAGTATGATATGGGAAGGTATACATCTAGAATTTTTCGACGGAATATGTGAGGCTGACAGAAGAATTCTGAAATATGAACAAGTTTCAAGTCAGGAACAAGTTTCGAGTTAGAGAACAAGTTCATCAACAGTCTTATGATTGCTTAAATCTTAGGTGATATTTCGACGCACACATACATGTGTTCCACAATATAAATGTACATGCTTGCTCACATATTGGGTAGAGAATCTGCTTATCCATATTCATGTGCTCTTATCGGACTTATTACTATTCTCACTCTCTGCCAAAATCGTAATGGAACCTTTTCCACAGGTTGCAAGCCAAGTTATTCGTTGGCTTCATGAGGAAGCTCTTATGGTGGGAATGAAAGCGAACAGGGATTTTCTATGCTTGTCATTCGAGCTAGAGCAAGGTGAAATACTTGGTCTGGTGGCACAAGTGGACCCAGAAGATATCCAAGGATGCATCTCGTGGTGGTTGGTGATGGAGGACGGATTCACGGAAGATCGTAAGCTTTGCACAGACATGTATGATGGTGCGTTCGAAACTAGGAAATTCCTTGGTCATTTGTCGTTGGATGTGTTATATTCGATGTTGATGGACTTGGTTAGTGTCTGCAATGGTGGAGGGAGCCATTGATTGTGCAAGCTTTTCTCGCACTCGGTGGTAGACAATGGGGATATCCAGTTTTGCTTTAGTTGATCACATTGTTTGTACTCTTTAGTTGTGAAGTGTTGTAATGTTTGTAGTTCTTCTGTGCCTCAGCAAGACTGTTTTCCTTTTCAGGAAAATAAATTTACATTTGAATTTGACAGTGATGAGTGAAGATTGTTAGTGATGTCAAAAATAGAGAGGCTTAATTGACGAGTGGGTTATATTTATTTACTTAAGACTTGAGGTTCTTAAAATGGCTTAAAGCTAGTATCTGACTTGTAGTTTTATCTATTTAGACTTCTGTAGTAAGTTATTACTACTACTTATTAGTAGTAATTTTAAACAGCTTTAAGCAAACTAGTACATTGAATTGCTAGTTTGCTACAAATTTCTGTAGCCCTTCCAATATGTTAGTAGATTTTCTTGAATAGTTCACAAAACCTAACTAGATAAGTACAGCAAATACCAGATATTTTTTCTTTCTTTTTACAAACTTTTTTGAGTTTATGAGGCTAACTCTATTCTTTTTATGTTTGTTGTGTTAGTGATATAATAAATGTGAACCCCACTGGTATGACTTTCTTAATTTCCCACTACAACAATGATCACAAACATTGTCTTGTCTCCCAAGTTGAGAATACAAATTTCAACATGTTCCCACTAAAAAGGAAAAAGGAAAAAAAAAAAAAAAAGCAGCACAATTACATGAACCAAAGTGGTCTGAATAATTCGTGAAATTGAATTTCACTATCACTACACATTTGAAATATTGAACAGAATAACTTTTTGAAATTTGATATAAGTTGTGGAGGTGAGAAAAGTTGGCATATTTTTTGACATCCCGATGAAGCTAAAAAAAAAAAAAGGTGATGACCATTCCCTATTTAAACAGAGCTGTCTATTGAAAACCTCTTAGTTGCTGGACACAAAGCATGAAAGTTGTGATAGATTGATGACTTTAAGTGGGAAATGATAAGATTAGAAAAATTGCTCATGACCTTGTTTGCGCCAATTTTCTCTGGTTTCTCTCTCACGGATGAGTTCTTCTGAAAGTGATGGTTGTTTTTGCCTTGCATAACATCAATTGTTCATTCTGATTTGCATCTTGACCACAAAGAGTGCTTTTTCTTTTTCTTCTCTTTTTTCCTTTTTAGCGAGTTTCTTGCGGCAAAGAAATGTGTGTATATTGACTTCGAATTTTGTTCATATTTCAGTAAATTTAGGTTGAATTTACTTCGTGAATTTAGTGAACGAAAACATTGGAAAAAAAATAAATAAATAACATTTATTTTGTTTGGCTCATCGAGTATCAATGAAAGTAAAAGGAAGAAAAAGAAAATAATATTGGAATAAAATTAATAGAACTTATAAGTAGTTTTCCAATTAATCTACCCAAAAATAAAAGAGAATATTACTGCACCCAAAATAGCTTGCTAGATGGTGGTTTTCATAGTTATGGATATCGGACCGATTAATAATAACTCGGCAACTGAATCGCGACTGTAAATGGTTTACGCTTAATTGGTTCAACTGTTACTGTTGAGCAAATTGGTTGAATTGCTTAATGAGTATGTACCTTATTAGCAAAATTCAAGAAATTCACAATGGCTTAGTAGTAGTAATTACTTATATCAGAGTAATAAACAGGTTCATAGTCTTTTTAGATCAAAATTTTTCGAAAATCTTTAGACAAGTAGCATAATTAAGTTAACCGGTTCTCGACAGTCCAGTTGAAACGATTCAGACTTATTTTGATCAGTTCAATTGCTCAAGTTAGTACGGTGTGATTTCGATAAGTATGGTGGTTTTGCTTCTTAATCTCTCTCTTGTAAAATCTTCAACTTCTCATAATTAATTAAAGCTCATTAGCATTTGCTAGAACCATCTAATCTATAACTTAAATTTTCAGTAACAAAAGTCCAACCAGGCAAACCCATAATTTTCACCAAACAAGTCTTTGCCCTAAGTGAGACGATGATGATTATGTCAATTAGGTGAGCCAATTTATTACACAATCTCCAAATGGTGTATTGTGGTAGGACATCTAATGAGTCTAAGACCCACACGTTGTTGAATGGTCAATTAACGTATTGACTCACTCAATTAAAATCTACTTCTGGCCCCACCCAAATAAATAAATAAATAAAATAAAATCAACTTCAAATAGTCGTTAATATTGTGATGACATGTCTGAGTTTCTAGCTCATATGAAAGACCGTATATGAGTGCTACACAAATATTTTCTACCACCACCCTAATAAATAAATAAATAAAAATTCTACCACCTTAAGGCTTAGTTTGGCCCCCCTTTTGGTGCTTCTTCTTTTTCAAAGCACAATTTCATGTTAATTCATTTAGTAACTATTTTATGAGCTTTGCAAAAATTGAACTTAGGACTTTTTTGGGGAGCTTTTAAAAGCTCCAGAATGGAGCTTTTAAAAGCTCAAGGTGGCTTTTTGGTTTCATGATATCTTTTTAAAGAGTAGTGTGTCACTTGTATAAAATTATCAAATAACTTAGTAGTAAATTTCATAAGCTCCTTTTAAAAAGCCACATGGGGGCCAAACTAAGCCTAAGTCGGTCCTTAATGATTGATAATTTGATTGCCGTCCTGTATCACTTAGGGGTGGTTTGGTAATGTTGTAATTTTTAATTTTCATTATTTTAAATTTTGAAACGAAAATTAGTTTTTATCTTTGGTTTTTCGTAAAAAAGAAATCTGACAATTTAAATCCACTTTTTTTTTTAGGTTGGTTTAGAAAAGAGAAAAGAAAACAGAACAATGACGAAACATGCTTTTTTTTTCAAAGAAAAAAGAAACCTATCAAACGTTTTTTAGTTTTAGTTTTCAATAAAATGAAACAAAAACAGAAAATAAAAACCGTAATGTTACTAAACGAGTCCTTACTATGGGCCCATTTGGTCAACACGACATGCAAAAGAAATCAGCTTTTCAGCCACCAAACATGATTCATAAGGTGTTTAGGTGCTGAAATACGAAATTCAATTGTTATAGCTATCATATTTTATAGCTTTTCGCGAGCGTTTCCTAAAAGCCCCTTAGCTTTCGTAAGAATGTAGTGTTGATCATTACGCACGTTCACCGAAATGACTAGTTTGCCCCTTACTTTTTCACGGATATATTTTGTCATGCACTATCGAACAACAGACCACCGCCTTGAACTTCTTTCCTTCTCTCCCTCTCCTCTCTCTTAAATGAAAAATCCAAGTAGCTGTGAAGTTGGTATAAATAGTCAATATCCTGGTTATAGTAATGACATGGTATCACAAGCAAAGAAGAACTCTTTATAAGTCCATTTGTGCCCCATGTCTCCAGAGAATCCCTTCTCCAACTCAACAAATTTTGATAATATGTAAGTGGGGATAAATAGTGACGTTGTATCCCGTGTCATTCATTATTTACTCATAAAATTGGGCTTGGGTAGAGAGCCTGAAGTTGAGAAAAAAGTACCAAAAATAGAAATTAAAAGAAAGAAAATACCATTGCCTGATAATGGTTGAAAGTTAAATAGTTTTTAATTAATAATATATATCTATAAAAACATATTAAATATGTTTTCAGTCTTTTATAATCACAAATACATCGTAAGGACACAATTGTCTTTTTGATGTTAAAAATTAATTTTGCATATATGTAATTAAATACTTATATAATCTATTATGTCATCACAATCACTTTTATAATACATTATCAACACATTACAAAGTGTTATATATATATATATGAATTATATAGTATTTACTAATAATAGTTTATAGTAGCAATCTTTACTATATCATATAGTAGTGTACTTCTTATTTTTTTGGAGGAAAAATCAAATTTTCATTTTTCCACCAAATATTAGGTTGAAAAGAAATTTAAATTTGATATGTTGTCCCACATAGGAAACTTGGAGAAATCTTGTGGGAAAGCCTCTCCTATAAATAAGAGGTGGTTCTTCATATTCTCTCTCAAATTCCCAAGGGATACCTCACAAGAGGAGACCCATGGAAGAGCTTCAAGTTTTTAATTTTTTCTTTTTAATTTTTATATATATATATATATATAATATATTATATATATAAGAAAGAAAGAAAAAGAAGATTAAAATAGATACTTATATATAACGGTCAGTTTTAATATAGTTTAAATTTTACAAATAACGGTCAGTGATCGTAGGGACTGTTTGGCGACGAAAGTCTCCAACGGTCAAGAACAGAGAGTCACGACTTTTCTGAATAATAGTTGCGATCCTTCTTCGTGACTTCTGGTGTCTATATTTATGGACATCAGTAGGCATTCGTGGTTACTTCTTTCTTTTCTGTTCTGCCTTTTTGCTTTCTTCTTCTTTTTATACATTTTCTGATTTTATGTCGGGTGAAATTTGGTGCTTCCAAGACTGCTAAACAGTGCAATTTAGACAGTCTTAAGTTAGGCTTTGTATCCTTGAGATAGATTTCCAAGAGTCCATTTGCACCATAGTGGGGAAATTACTATCTTAAAGAAAAGCTTCCTGGAAGTGCCCTTCCTATCGAATTTGTTTTTTAAATTGTTTCTGTTTTCTTTTCTTAAAATTCAGTCTTGTCATTCTTTTTCAAATTTGTTCTTTTCACCATTAGTTTTACAACACAAAGCTCATGCATAATTTATTTTGACAGTAATCTATTATGATAAAAGTTACAATAATGCAAGGGGCACTAACAAATTTCACTAATACTCACACCCACACTCTATCTCTCTCTTAGTGACACTTTAGGTCCATTGCAGACCCCACAAAAAATAAGATGTCCCTTAAACTCAATTGCTTATAGTTATAGGCATCGTTCCAAACAGTTTGAGAACCTTGGTTGGAATCCCATTCATTATCACACTGCCACTACTGACCCTCGAAATCACAGTCCCGAACAGAGCCTAAGCGGGTTTGAGAAATTCACCTGCTTACGTACCCTTCAACCGAAAAGAAAAAAGGAAAAAAATATATATATATATATATTCTACAGCAAATGAGGTTTTTAGCGACGAAAAATTTCGTCGCTAAATTGAGACCTTTAGCGACAAAAATTTCGTCGCTACAATCCTGCTTTTCGTTGCTAAAGAGACTGTTATATGCTGCTAACCTACGACCATCATGTTGTAAGTTAGCAACCCCCATATTTATATTTATCTATCTATAATACATAATATAATATAATACATATATAAACGTACCAATGTGCATAAGTGTTTTACACTTTTATCAATCGGTGCGCTTTTACTTATCTATTTTTTTTAGAGTTTTAATAAGTTTAGTATGGCACCTTTTTTTTTTTTTGGTCCATCCATAAGAGTCTTACTTTATTTTTATTTTATATGTTCTATGATTTTCTAATTATCCATAATAACACAACGTAATAAGTCCTGATTTTCTATGATTTTCTATTATCAATCGGTGAGCATTGGTGTACCAATTTTTGGATGAGCAAAAGTATTTTCTTTTAATTGAATGCCTTCTCAATTAAGTGCTACATTACCAAACATACTAAAAAAAAAATTCCAACACTTAATTGGGTTATTAAACACACCCTAAGTCTCTAATTGAATTAAAACATGGCTCACCTTTCCGTTGGTTCTGCTTTTTGGACTCTATGAAATGATTGAATTGTACCATACAAGACATGGTTTATCAACTCAATGATGATTATCCAATAGATAAATAAGTTGGGAAGATTACACAATTTTTTTTTTTTTTTTAAATCACATCATTTAAAAAAAAAAAATAGGCATTAGTTGACCGATAATTGTTTCTTAAACTTTTTGATAACGTCCAACTTACCTTACTGATCGGGAGAGAACTAATCCTAATTATACGCTTTAACGTGCATTTGTTAGTGCCTTTTTATCCAGTTTTTGTATATTTTTACTTCGTTTTCTAGTTTCTGACAGGTTTTGGAAGAAATCAACTAAACCAGGCTAAACAGGGTGAAATAGTATCAAGAAAGAAGCTGAAAAATCCATATCGCGCGCGCGGTCCGCGCCCGCGAGAAGCCAGAAGTCGCGCGCGCAATCCGCTCGCGCGAGACCCCCAATAACTCGCTCGCGCGATCCGCGCACGCGAAGGACCAAAAGTCGCGCTCGCACGACCCGCTCGCGCGATATGCCCAAAAACCAAAGTTGCGTATTTCAGTATACTGAAGACTCCTGTGCAAACGAGACTGCTAAACGACGTCAGACTGTAAATTACATGCGTTTCAGTTCGTTTCGAGTTGGAAAGGCTTCCAAAACATGTTGTAAATCTATATAAACTCTATTTTACTTCAATTAGGGGGTTGGCAACTATTATACACATCATTATATACAGCCATATACACACACTTCCAGCCCTTGAAGAGGGTTGATCTTGTCAGAATCAAGATATAAAAGTATTCTTTACTTTTCAAAAGATTTGCAGTGTGGAAGTAAAGGTCGAACCCACAGAGATTGATTACTACAGCGACTTAATTTTAAAACCTAAGTCTAGTTAATTAGGAAAAACGGATTTTGATCTGGATTTAATTAAACTAATAACAATAAAAATAAATCTAAACTATGAAAGCGATTAAAAGTTGTTTTAAATAATATTTAAAGGAACCTAGGATTGCAAATCCACCACTAGCTTCATAATAGGAATATCTATGAATTACTTTAGCTTATTACATTGGATGAATATGGGGAATTGTAGCTACAAGCCCAATTCCTCCGACAAGAAGATAATCATGGTTCAAGCACCAACATAATCCATCTGCGGATAGCACGAATTATCTCACACTAAACTAGGGTTGTGATCTAATCCGTCTAACCTAGGCATGGACTATTCGGATACTTGATAGCACGAATCAATAAAGCACCATCACATGTAAACAACCTAAACAAGCACAGCAAGAATAGATCGTTGAGCACATCACAGTCAAAATAGATCTAAGACAAGAATAAATTCTGAAAGCAATGATTTAATCAATAGTAGTACGATTTATTTATAAAAATCCTCTAAACATGTGACTGTCATCCATACATAATACAACTAAAATAAAAGCATAAATAAAACCCTATTACTCATCTAGGGCTTCATTGAAACCCTAGATCGATGATCTAAGCTGCCATAGGAGTAGAGATCGGCAAGAGGTTGATGGAGGAGGCCATGGGAATCCTTGGTCTTCTTCTTCTTCTCCTTGCTTCTCCCTCTTCAAGGGTTGGAAGTGTGTGTATATGGCTGTATATGAATGTGTATAATAGTTGCCAACCCCATAATTGAGTAAAAATAGAGTTTATATAGAGTTTGTACAAGCTTTGAAAGGCTTCCTAACCCGAAACGAACTGAAACGCATGTAATTTACAGTCTGGACGTCGTTTAGCAGTCTCGTTTGCACAGGAGCCTTCAGTATACTGAAATACGCAACTTTGGTTTTTGGGCATATCGCGCGAGCGGGTCGCGCGAGCGCGACTTTTGGTACCTCGCGCGCGCGGATCGCGCGAGCGAGTTATTGGGGGTCTCGCGCGAGCGGATCGCGCGCGCGACTTCTGGCTTCTCGCGGGCGCGGACCGCGCGCGCGATATGGATTTTTCAGCTTCTTTCTTGATACTATTTCACCCTGTTTAGCCTGGTTTAGTTGATTTCTTCCAAAACCTGTCAGAAACTAGAAAACGAAGTAAAAATATACAAAAACAGGATAAAAAGGCACTAACAAATGCACGTTAAAGCGTATAATTAGGATTAGTTCTCTCCCGATCACACCCCCAAACCTACATTTTGCTAGTCCTCGAGCAAAACTAAAATAAAAACTACTAATAAAAATCTATTCCATTTTCGTATGGATCACGATTGCATTTAGCGTATGCAACAAGCCTTTTAAACCTCTAGGTGTCCCTAGTCGGACGAGTAAAGTCTCGTGAGGGTTCTCGTCAACAAGTTACCCACAACCATCTTTATTAACTTGTAAATTTAAAAAGTTTTATTAAAAATGAAAAACATAAAATTCAATACTCCTTATTATACAACAAAGATTCGAAATAGAATAACGAACATAAAGAAACGGAATCAAACGTCTACATACATCATGAAAAACACTCTCAAGCACATGCATCGTGTAAATCAATAGAGTTTCTCATAAAATTGCACGTGTGTGATATGGTAGTCAAATGAACACGCGCATGTCATTAACTTGGAATATAACTCGGATGACCATCTAACTATGTCTTGACTACGAATCTCACAATGTCAATTACACTCTCAAATGAAACACTCAGAAACAGGTGTAATTTTTCTAATATATGGGAGCAAAGGAAATATATTTTCAAAACAAGAAATGCTCACATATGACTCGAAAAAGACGCATGACACGAAAAACAGTAGTCTCATGGATAAGATGCCAATAATCAAGAGAAATTAATCATTACCATGTTTTAATCCCTCTCCCATCGTTTTCATATCCAAACCATGTTTCCTAGGATCAAATAGGACTTTTCAAAGGTTGTAATGTAGCTCAGGTAATGAAAAAGGATAGAACGGATTAATTGGGTAGATTTAGAATGGCATTATAAGGCATGTTCGATTTCTTTCATTCTTCTTCTACAAACTTTCATCTTTTCTTTCTCTTCATTCCCTTTCATTCATTTTTCTTCTTTATTTTCAACCTTCCTCTTCTTTATTTTTTTTCTTTATTCTTTTCCTCCTGGTTGCTTTTGAAACGAATATTCAATAATTAACAAGGCAAACCCCAAACATCATCTTATTTTCTTCTTCTTCTCAATCACACATCGCCTTAACACCACTAAAAGTTGATCAATCTTTCAGGGGTGAACTCCAAGTTGGCCAAATTGGAGCAAAAAACAGGATAATGGTAATTTAAGAAGGAAATGGCATTTCAATGGCTCAAAGGGCGAACTAAGGAAATTTTTTAATTTATCGGATGGTAGTAAACAAAGAAGGCCTATCATCATGTCCTATAGTCATATGGTTCTTCAACATGTACGACAGAAGATTATTTAGCATGGTAACAAATATTTTAACTTGACTATCAACCAAAACAAGAATAATGAGACTAAACAACGAGTTAATGCGCTATTTCAATGAAATTCGATAATATGTACTTATAACCCTCGAAAAAGAAAAGATAGGCTCAAAAGCTCACCGGGTCTAGTCTCCACCATATGTTATCTAGAAATCCGAATCATATTATAGTTCACAACCAACATGTATTCAAGCGACTACGTGCAGTGCATAGGTTTATGTGCAAATCTATGATATAAAACTACGATTCAAATGATACATAACCTAAAACGTTTCATCATAACTTTAGCAAACATTTAATCACATATTCTCTTGTTTATCATTCTATAACAAATCACATTACATAACAAGAAGTATCGACTAGCGATTGCAAAACCGTAGGTAACATCGTTTATTTAAACACACTTATTGTAAATTTTAAAATTTTAGTGCATAATGGCGTGCATGTGTGTGCATACCCCCAAACCTAAACCTTTCATTGTCCCCAATGAAACAATAAAATCAAAGAAAGGAGAGTACATAAGAAAAGAACGATAATACCTCGATCTGGACAAGCATAGAGCAGGTGAACACACAAGCATGTGACAATAAAGTTCAATGTTACCTGTTACTACTAGATAAACGAAAAGAAACTAACAAAACTATTAAAAGGAAAAGAAACAGAAATATAAAATAGAAATTGAAAAACTAATCCAAATTACACTAAACGAATAAATGGAAAAGAAATAAACGAAAAAGTTTAAATGTAATAAGGAAAACAACGACTAACTTGAACTAAACTGAAACAAATAAACAAAACAGAAACAAAAACATAATCAGAACAAGTATGGGGGAAAATATAGAAAACAAAAGAGAAAAACAGGAAAAAGGGGGAATCGCGCGAGCGGCCGTCGCGCGCGCGCGAATTCCCAAATTTTTTTTTTTTCAATCTCGCGCGAGCGAGGTACCTCGCGCCCGCGAGATCAGGCGCGAGGAGATCCTGAGGCCTCATAAAAAGAAAACAAAGGAAAAAACACTAAGGGGCAATCTCGCGCCAGCGGGCCGCGCAAGCGACGTCTCGCGCGAGCGGGCCGCGCACGCCTGTTTGGTGTTTTCCATTTTGTAACTAAAATTATGTGTATATTATTAAAATACATTAATTCTAACCCCCAAACCTATCCAGAATGTCTAAAACAGACACAAACAGACCCAAAAACGACCAAAAATAACAGGAACGGCCAACATAAAGCTTGGGTTGCCTCCCAAGAAGCGCTAACTTTTATGTCTTTAGCTAGACCTTTCTAGCATAAGACTCATGGAGGCCGTAAATCGGACTGTGAACCCTTTAAAATGTCAGGAAGAGCCCGATGGTACGCAGAAATAACATCGCTTTGAATTAAATCGATTAACGGTTTGTCATTATGTTCGAATCGATTTCTTACCTTTCGAGTAGAGTCCGCATTAGGGTCCACGGGATTAGGATTCATCCACTCATCATCGTCCGCTATATCGTTTTTGTTACTCACGTTTATTTCTTTGGTAGGCGCAATATTCCGTGTTACCTCACCTTCCACCTCACATAGGGAATCGTCGTTTTTAAGAGGTTGATCCATAGCGTTAAAAACGTTCAATTTTAAATTCATGTTCCCAAATGACACTTTCATTACCCCCGTCCGACAATTAACACGTGCGTTAGCAGTTGCTAAGAATGGACGGCCTAGAATGACAGGAGTGTGTTTCCTAGCATCTAGCACGGGTTCAGTGTCAAGGACCATGAAGTCAACAGGATAATAGCATTTATCAACTTTAACCAATACATCCTCGACGATTCCTCTAGGTATTTTAATCGAACGATCCGCTAATTGTATAGTAGAGGCCGTAGGTTTCAGTTCACCTAGTCCTAATTGTTGATAGACGTGATAAGGTATGAGATTAACACTTGCACCTAAGTCAAGGAGAGCCCTATGAATGATAGTGTCACCTATGACACATGAAATCGTAGGCGTACCTGGATCTTTATATTTCGGAGGAGCGTGTTGGAATATAGAGCTTACTTTTTCCGTGAGAAAGACCTTTTTAGGAGTATGACTCCGTATTTTGCGCTTTTGTGTACAAAGGTCTTTTAGACATTTAGCATAGGCGGGTATTTGTTTTATAGCATCGAGGAAAGGAATATTTATTTTGACTTGTTTAAACACCTCGAGTATATCCTCAACCTTAGACTTTTTATTTGTAAGATTAGACGGCTCCCCAACATTAGGTGGATATGGCATTCTCGGAATATAATTCGTTGGGACCGATTCTTTTTCTTTCTTATTTTGGTTCACGTCCTCACCCGTCTTATTCGAATTTAAATTTTCATTTTTCTCACCCCCATCCGGAATTACAACAACTTCCTCATCTCTAGTAGTCGTCCTAGTCGAAACAGCGTTTACGCTCTCACTCGTACTACCCACTGCGTATTGCCCCTTAGGTTGCTGAGTAGGTTGACTCGTCGACTTACTCTCAGTTAAACGGTTTAATGTAGTAACTACTTGTCCCATTTGGGACTCTAGCTTTGCGATAGACTGTGTGTGAGAGTGTACTAACTGGACCACTGAACCAAAGTTTTCAAGTGAGGCCAACACCTTCTCCTTAAATGCATTATTGCGTGGAGGTGGAGGAGGTGGTTGGTATTGACCTTGTTGGTATTGGGGTCGGTACGTATTTGGAAAATTAGTCGACCTAGGATTATAATTATTTTGTGGGAATTGCTGCATAGAATTAACGTGTTGTTCAACAAATTCCGGATATTGAGATGCAGAAGGACATGCAAAGATATTATGGGACGGTTCAGAACATAATGCACATACTTCTAAAGAGGATGGATTAGACGGTTTGTTCATTTGCATAAGTCGGTCAAGTTTTCTATTTAATTCTTGTATTTGAAATGATTGACTTGACTCAACTGTCACCTCTCGCTTAGGTTGAAGGTATCCCTCAGAACGTACCGACACAGCCTGATGCATCGAGTTCTCGCTTAACGTTTCAAATATTTTCCAGGCCTCGTCGGCGCTTTTGTGTAGGAAAGTACCCGCACAAACGGCATCGACGGTATTCCTAACAGAGGGAATAAGCCCCTCGTAGAAGACCTGAACAAGTTGCCACTTAGGAACCTGATGATGTGGGCAAGAGCGTAATAATTCTTTGAATTTTTCCCACGTGTCATAAAGAGTCTCCCCATCTTGCATCACAAAATTAGTTATGTCTTTTCTTATCTTATTTGTACGCATAATAGGGAAAAAATTTTGTAAAAAGGCGGTGTGTAAGGCTTCCCATGTTTTTATTGTGTTTGGCTCAAGTGATTGGAGCCAAAACTTAGCTTTGTCTCTTAAAGAGAATGGGAAGAGCTGCAATTTTAATTCATCATTATTTAGGTTCTGTATTTTCAAAGTAGAGCATGTACCCTGAAAATCCCCTAAGTGTTGGTAAGGGTCTTCATTTAGACGGCCATGGAAAGAAGGTAGTAGCGAGATCGTAGACGACTTTATCTCAAAGTGAGATGCCGTCGCCTCCGGTAATTCGATACCGGCTTGTGGCGTGTAAGTAGTAGGAATAAAATAATTTATAAGTGGAGGTGGTGGCGGTATATTAAGATTGTTCATATTAGCTCCATCATTTTGATTGTTATTGTTATTTCCTTCGTCAGCCATTTTAATCGGTTTAATTTGAAAAGTTCGAGTTTTCCTTAACCGTTCACGAGTACTTTGAATTTCGGCCTCAAACAACGACGACGGAATCAGAATTGATTCGTCGTCTTGCAACCTAGCTCTAGAAGCTTGGGTTGTGGACTTACTAGTTCTTAAGGTACGTTCAAGTTCAAGATCGAAAGATTTTAAATCTGGTTTATTTGAACGTGTACCTAACATAAACTAAAACAAAGAAAAAGAAACTAAAAACAAAAACTGACTCAACAAAAGAAAAACAAATAGCAAGCAATCACGCAACTAAGATAACAAGCATTCAACTACTGTGATGCATGAAAATTATCCTGTAATGCAATGACCACGTCAAGCCCAGCGCCCCGGGTTTCCTAGCTAATGCAGTGCAATTAACCTTAAACTAATGCAAATAGTGCGTCACAGCGCCCTGACTTACAGCGGTTTAAAGAGAATTCCAAAGGGAGCAATTTATTTTATTTTATTTGAATTATTTTTGCGTAAGCTCCTTTGATGTACTTAGCTGCTCCACTCGGAAACGTTGACTACAAAATAAAAGAAAAAGTTAGTAACTAAAAACAAAAACAGAAAATAAGAAAAATAAACACTAATCTAATATTTACGAATTAACTAAACTACGATTATAAAACTAAGAGTAGTAATGCAATCCCCGGCAACGGCGCCAAAAATTGATCTTGTCAGAATCAAGATATAAAAGTATTCTTTACTTTTCAAAAGATTTGCAGTGTGGAAGTAAAGGTCAAACCCACAGAGATTGATTACTACAGCGACTTAATTTTAAAACCTAAGTCTAGTTAATTAGGAAAAACGGATTTTGATCTGGATTTAATTAAACTAATAACAATAAAAATAAATCTAAACTATGAAAGCGATTAAAAGTTGTTTTAAATAATATTTAAGGGAACCTAGGATTGCAAATCCACCACTAGCTTCATAATAGGAATATCTATGAATTACTTTAGCTTATTACATTGGATGAATATGGGGAATTGTAGCTACAAGCCCAATTCCTCCGACAAGAAGATAATCATGGTTCAAGCACCAACATAATCCATCTGCGGATAGCACGAATTATCTCACACTAAACTAGGGTTGTGATCTAATCCGTCTAACCTAGGCATGGACTATTCGGATACTTGATAGCACGAATCAATAAAGCACCATCACATGTAAACAACCTAAACAAGCACAGCAAGAATAGATCGTTGAGCACATCACAGTCAAAATAGATCTAAGACAAGAATAAATTCTGAAAGCAATGATTTAATCAATAGTAGTACGATTTATTTATAAAAATCCTCTAAACATGTGACTGTCATCCATACATAATACAACTAAAATAAAAGCATAAATAAAATCCTATTACTCATCTAGGGCTTCATTGAAACCCTAGATCGATGATCTAAGCTGCCATAGGAGTAGAGATCGGCAAGAGGTTGATGGAGGAGGCCATGGGAATCCTTGGTCTTCTTCTTCTTCTCCTTGCTTCTCCCTCTTCAAGGGCTGGAAGTGTGTGTATATGGCTGTATATGAATGTGTATAATAGTTGCCAACCCCATAATTGAGTAAAAATAGAGTTTATATAGAGTTTGTACAAGCTTTGGAAGGCTTCCTAACCCGAAACGAACTGAAACGCATGTAATTTACAGTCTGGACGTCGTTTAGCAGTCTCGTTTGCACAGGAGTCTTCAGTATACTGAAATACGCAACTTTGGTTTTTGGGCATATCGCGCGAGCGGGTCGCGCGAGCGCGACTTTTGGTACCTCGCGCGCGCGGATCGCGCGAGCGAGTTATTGGGGGTCTCGCGCGCGCGACTTCTGGCTTCTCGCGGGCGCGGACCGCGCGCGCGATATGGATTTTTCAGCTTCTTTCTTGATACTATTTCACCCTGTTTAGCCTGGTTTAGTTGATTTCTTCCAAAACCTGTCAGAAACTAGAAAACGAAGTAAAAATATACAAAAACAGGATAAAAAGGCACTAACAAATGCACGTTAAAGCGTATAATGAGGATTACTTCGTTTTCTAGTTTCTGACAGGTTTTGGAAGAAATCAACTAAACCAGGCTAAACAGGGTGAAATAGTATCAAGATAGAAGCTGAAAAATCCATATCGCGCGCGCGGTCCGCGCCCGCGAGAAGCCAGAAGTCGCGCGCGCGAGAGACCCCCAATAACTCGCTCGCGCGATCCGCGCGCGCGAAGGACCAAAAGTCGCGCTCGCGCGACCCGCTCGCGCGATATGCCCAAAAACCAAAGTTGTGTATTTCAGTATACTGAAGACTCCTGTGCAAACGAGACTGCTAAACGACGTCCAGACTGTAAATTCCATGCGTTTCAGTTCGTTTCGAGTTGGAAAGGCTTCCAAAACATGTTGTAAATCTATATAAACTCTATTTTACTTCAATTAGGGGGTTGGCAACTATTATACACATCATTATATACAGCCATATACACACACTTCCAGCCCTTGAAGAGGGAGAAGCAAGGAGAAGAAGAAGAAGACCAAGGATTTCCATGGCCTCCTCCATCAACCTCTTGCCGATCTCTACTCCTATGGCAGCTTAGATCATCGATCTAGGGTTTCAATGAAGCCCTAGATGAGTAATAGGGTTTTATTTATGCTTTTATTTTAGTTGTATTATGTATGGATGACAGTCACATGTTTAGAGAATTTTTATAAATAAATCGTACTACTATTGATTAAATCATTGCTTTCAGAATTTATTCTTGTCTTAGATCTATTTTGACTGTGATGTGCTCAACGATCTATTCTTGCTGTGCTTGTTTAGGTTGTTTACATGTGATGGTGCTCTATTGATTCGTGCTATCAAGTATCCGAATAGTCCATGCCTAGGTTAGACGGATTAGATCACAACCCTAGTTTAGTGTGAGATAATTCGTGCTATCCGCAGATGGATTATGTTGGTGCTTGAACCATGATTATCTTCTTGTCGGAGGAATTGGGCTTGTAGCTACAATTCCCCATATTCATCCAATGTAATAAGCTAAAGTAATTCATAAATATTCCTATTATGAAGCTAGTGGTGGATTTGCAATCCTAGGTTCCCTTAAATATTATTTAAAACAACTTTTAATCGCTTTCATAGTTTAGATTTATTTTTATTGTTATTAGTTTAATTAAATCCAGATCAAAATCCGTTTTTCCTAATTAACTAGACTTAGGTTTTAAAATTAAGTCGCTGTAGTAATCAATCTCTGTGGGTTCGACCTTTACTTCCACACTGCAAATCTTTTGAAAAGTAAAGAATACTTTTATATCTTGATTCTGACAAGATCAATTTTTGGCGCCGTTCCCGGGGATTGCATTACTACTCTTAGTTTTATAATCGTAGTTTAGTTAATTCGTAAATATTAGATTAGTTTTTATTCTTCTTATTTTCTGTTTTTGTTTTTAGTTACTAACTTGTTTTCTTTTATTTTGTAGTCAACGTTTCCGAGTGGAGCAGCTAAGTACATCAAAGGAGCTTACGCAAAAATAATACAAATAAAATAAAATAAATTGCTCGCTTTGGAATTCTCTTTAAACCGCTGTAAGTCAGGGCGCTGTGACGCACTATTTACATTAGTTTAAGGTTAATTGCACTGCATTAGCTAGGAAACCCGGGGCGCTGGGCTTGACGCGGTCATTGCATTACAGGATAATTTTCATGCATCACAGTAGTTGAATGCTTGTTATCTTAGTTGCGTGATTGCTTGCTATTTGTTTTTCTTTTGTTGAGTCAGTTTTTGTTTTTAGTTTCTTTTTCTTTGTTTTAGTTTATGTTAGGTACACGTTCAAATAAACCAGATTTAAAATCTTTCGATCTTGAACTTGAACGTACCTTAAGAACTAGTAAGTCCACAACCCAAGCTTCTAGAGCTAGGTTGCAAGACAACGAATCAACTCCGATTCCGTCGTCGTTGTTTGAGGCCGAAATTCAAAGTACCCGTGAACGGTTAAGGAGAGCTCGAACTTTTAAAATCGAACCAATTAAAATGGCTGACGGTGGAAATAACAATAACAATCAAAACGACGGTGCGAATATGAACAATCTTAATATACCGCCACCACCTCCACTTATAAATTATTTTATTCCTACTACTTACACGCCACAAGCCGGTATCGAATTACCGGAGGCGACGGCATCTCACTTTGAGATAAAGTCGTCTACGATCTCGCTACTACCTTCTTTCCATGGCCGCCTAAATGAAGACCCTTACCAACACTTAGGGGATTTTCAGGGTATATGCTCTACTTTGAAAATACAGAACCTAAATAATGATGAATTAAAATTGCGGCTCTTCCCATTCTCTTTAAGAGACAAAGCTAAGTTTTGGCTCCAATCACTTGAGCCAAACACAATAAAAACATGGGAAGCCTTACACACCGCCTTTTTACAAAAGTTTTTCCCTATTATGCGTACAAATAAGATAAGAAAAGACATAACTAATTTTGTGATGCAAGATGGGGAGACTCTTTATGACACGTGGGAAAAATTCAAAGAATTATTACGCTCTTGCCCACATCATCAGGTTCCTAAGTGGCAACTTGTTCAGGTCTTCTACGAGGGGCTTATTCCCTCTGTTAGGAATACCGTCGATGCCGTTTGTGCGGGTACTTTCCTACACAAAAGCGCCGACGAGGCCTGGAAAATATTCGAAACGTTGAGCGAGAATTCGATGCATCAGGCTGTGTCGGTACGTTCTGAGGGATACCTTCAACCTAAGCGAGAGGTGACAGTTGAGTCAAGTCAATCATTTCAAATACAAGAATTAAATAGAAAACTTGACCGACTTATGCAAATGAACAAACCGTCTAATCCATCCTCTTTAGAAGTATGTGCATTATGTTCTGAACCGTCCCATAATATCTTTGCATGTCCTTCTGCATCTCAATATCCGAAATTTGTTGAACAATACGTTAATTCTATGCAACAAGTCCCACAAAATAATTATAATCCTAGGTCGACTAATTTTCCAAATACGTACCGACCCCAATACCAACAAGGTCAATACCAACCACCTCCTCCACCTCCACGCAATAATGCATTTGAGGAGAAGGTGTTGGCCTCACTTGAAAACTTTGGTTCAGTGGTCCAATTAGTACACTCTCACACACAGTCTATCGCAAAGCTAGAGTCCCAAATGGGACAAGTAGTTACTACATTAAACCGTTTAACTGAGAGTAAGTCGACGAGTCAACCTACTCAGTAACCTAAGGGGCAATACGCAGTGGGTAGTACGAGTGAGAGCGTAAACGCTGTTTCGACGAGGACGACTACTAGAGATGAGGAAGTTGTTGTAATTCCGGATGGGGGTGAGAAAAATGAAAATTTAAATTCGAATAAGATGGGTGAGGACGTGAACCAAAATAAGAAAGAAAAAGAATCGGTCCCAACGAATTATATTCCGAGAATGCCATATCCACCTAATGTTGAGGAACCGTCTAATTTTTCAAAGAAAAAATCAAAAGCTGAAGATATACTCGAGGTATTTAAACAAGTCAAAATAAATATTCCTTTCCTCGATGCTATAAAACAAATACCCGCCTATGCTAAATGTCTAAAAGACCTTTGTACACAAAAGCGCAAAATACGGAGTCATACTCCTAAAAAGGTCTTTCTCACGAAAAAAGTAAGATCTATATTCCAACACGCTCCTCCGAAATATAAAGATCCAGGTACGCCTACGATTTCATGTGTCATAGGTGACACTATCATTCATAGGGCTCTCCTTGACTTAGGTGCAAGTGTTAATCTCATACCTTATCACGTCTATCAACAATTAGGACTAGGTGAACTGAAACCTACGGCCGCTACTATACAATTAGCGGATCGTTCTATTAAAATACCTAGAGGAATCGTCGAGGATGTATTGGTTAAAGTTGATAAATGCTATTATCCTGTTGACTTCATGGTCCTTGACACTGAACCCGTGCTAGATGCTAGGAAACACACTCCTGTCATTCTAGGCCGTCCATTCTTAGCAACTGCTAACGCACGTGTTAATTGTCGGACGGGGGTAATGAAAGTGTCATTTGGGAACATGAATTTAAAATTGAACGTTTTTAACGTTATGGATCAACCTCTTAAAAACGACGATTCCCTATGTAAGGTGGAAGGTGAGGTAACACGGAATATTGCGCCTACCAAAGAAATAAACGTGAGTAACAAAAACGATATAGCGGACGATGATGAGTGGATGAATCCTAATCCCGTGGACCCTAATGCGGACTCTACTCGAAAGGTAAGAAATCGATTCGAACATAATGACAAACCGTTAATCGATTTAATTCAAAGCGATGTTATTTCTGCGTACCATCGGGCTCTTCCTGACATTTTAAAGGGTTCATAGTCCGATTTACGGCCTCCATGAGTCTTATGCAAGAAAGGTCTAGCTAAAGACATAAAAGTTAGCGCTTCTTGGGAGGCAACCCAAGCTTTATGTTGTCCGTTCCTTTTATTTTTGGTCGTTTTTGGGTCTGTTTGTGTCTGTTTTAGACATTCTGGATAAGTTTGGGGGTTTGAATTAATGTATTTTAATAATATACACATAATTTTAGTTACAAAATGGAAAACACCAAACTGGCGCGCGCGGCCCGCTCGCGCGAGACGTCGCTCGCGCGGCCCGCTGGCGCGAGATTGCCCCTTAGTGTTTTTTCCTTTGTTTTCTTTTTATGAGGCCTCAGGATCTCCTCGCGCCTGATCTCGCGGGCGCGAGGTACCTCGCTCGCGCGAGATTGAAAAAAAAAAAAAAAAAAATTTGGGAATTCGCGCGCGCGCGACGGCCGCTCGCGCGATTCCCCCTTTTTCCTGTTTTTCTCTTTTGTTTTCTATATTTTCCCCCATACTTGTTCTGATTATGTTTTTGTTTCTGTTTTGTTTATTTGTTTCAGTTTAGTTCAAGTTAGTCGTTGTTTTCCTTATTACATTTAAACTTTTTCGTTTATTTCTTTTCCATTTATTCGTTTAGTGTAATTTGGATTAGTTTTTCAATTTCTATTTTATATTTCTGTTTCTTTTCCTTTTAATAGTTTTGTTAGTTTCTTTTCGTTTATCTAGTAGTAACAGGTAACATTGAACTTTATTGTCACATGCTTGTGTGTTCACCTGCTCTATGCTTGTCCAGATCGAGGTATTATCGTTCTTTTCTTATGTACTCTCCTTTCTTTGATTTTATTGTTTCATTGGGGACAATGAAAGGTTTAGGTTTGGGGGTATGCACACACATGCACGCCATTATGCACTAAAATTTTAAAATTTACAATAAGTGTGTTTAAATAAACGATGTTACCTACGGTTTTGCAATCGCTAGTCGATACTTCTTGTTATGTAATGTGATTTGTTATAGAATGATAAACAAGAGAATATGTGATTAAATGTTTGCTAAAGTTATGATGAAACGTTTTAGGTTATGTATCATTTGAATCGTAGTTTTATATCATAGATTTGCACATAAACCTATGCACTGCACGTAGTCGCTTGAATACATGTTGGTTGTGAACTATAATATGATTCGGATTTCTAGATAACATATGGTGGAGACTAGACCCGGTGAGCTTTTGAGCCTATCTTTTCTTTTTCGAGGGTTATAAGTACATATTATCGAATTTCATTGAAATAGCGCATTAACTCGTTGTTTAGTCTCATTATTCTTGTTTTGGTTGATAGTCAAGTTAAAATATTTGTTACCATGCTAAATAATCTTCTGTCGTACATGTTGAAGAACCATATGACTATAGGACATGATGATAGGCCTTCTTTGTTTACTACCATCCGATAAATTAAAAAATTTCCTTAGTTCGCCCTTTGAGCCATTGAAATGCCATTTCCTTCTTAAATTACCATTATCCTGTTTTTTGCTCCAATTTGGCCAACTTGGAGTTCACCCCTGAAAGATTGATCAACTTTTAGTGGTGTTAAGGCGATGTGTGATTGAGAAGAAGAAGAAAATAAGATGATGTTTGGGGTTTGCCTTGTTAATTATTGAATATTCGTTTCAAAAGCAACCAGGAGGAAAAGAATAAAGAAAAAAAATAAAGAAGAGGAAGGTTGAAAATAAAGAAGAAAAATGAATGAAAGGGAATGAAGAGAAAGAAAAGATGAAAGTTTGTAGAAGAAGAATGAAAGAAATCGAACATGCCTTATAATGCCATTCTAAATCTACCCAATTAATCCGTTCTATCCTTTTTCATTACCTGAGCTACATTACAACCTTTGAAAAGTCCTATTTGATCCTAGGAAACATGGTTTGGATATGAAAACGATGGGAGAGGGATTAAAACATGGTAATGATTAATTTCTCTTGATTATTGGCATCTTATCCATGAGACTACTGTTTTTCGTGTCATGCGTCTTTTTCGAGTCATATGTGAGCATTTCTTGTTTTGAAAATATATTTCCTTTGCTCCCATATATTAGAAAAATTACACCTGTTTCTGAGTGTTTCATTTGAGAGTGTAATTGACATTGTGAGATTCGTAGTCAAGACATAGTTAGATGGTCATCCGAGTTATATTCCAAGTTAATGACATGCGCGTGTTCATTTGACTACCATATCACACACGTGCAATTTTATGAGAAACTCTATTGATTTACACGATGCATGTGCTTGAGAGTGTTTTTCATGATGTATGTAGACGTTTGATTCCGTTTCTTTATGTTCGTTATTCTATTTCGAATCTTTGTTGTATAATAAGGAGTATTGAATTTTATGTTTTTCATTTTTAATAAAACTTTTTATTCAATTAAAATTTAATAAAACTTTTTATTCAATAAAACTTTTTCCCTATAAGACTCGTTCTCGCATAATGATTATTCAATTAAAATTTAAATTTATAGAAAATATATGATAATCACTATGTGAAATGAGTTTAGAAGATATTATTAAAGGATATAGTAGACCAGATATTAGAGGAGATTGTACAATTAAGAATATAGTATAAAAGTAGTTTGAAATAGAACTTAAATTAAAAAAACTTAAAATACAAAATAATACGTGAAATAAATTGAAGTTAAAATAATATCCATTATGACTAGGGCTGTTCACGGTCGGTTTTGGTCAGTTTTTGTTTTTCAGGTTTAAAAATCAACCAATAGGCTTGGTTCGGTCAGTTTTTTTGCCACTTTCGGTTGTTTGATTCAGTTTCCTTCTATGAAAATTTTGAAAATCGATCATTAGACTCGATTTCCTAAAAAAATCGCCCACTGACCTGTGGTTTTTTTAGGCTTAAAATTCAAGTGCGCATACTCAGTGTGCTTTAGAGCCTAACTATATATGTAATACCCTTTTTTGTAATATATTATATGATGAAGACCTTATAATGCTTCTTTTAATACTTGTATGACCTTTCCTTTACATTTGGTATAATTTGGATACCAATCGATTGGTATGAATACCAATCAATTGACACTTTTATCAATCGATTGGAGCATTTATACCTAATACCAATCGATTGAAACTTATTTCAATCGATTGGAATCAGATGGGCAGATTCTTTTGCCTCGGCTGGGGTTTGTCCACGTGAACACTTCCCCTCTATATATATGAGACCCAAATCTCACACTTTTTATGTTTACAGAAACCAGAGAGTGAGAGGGAGTGGTTGTGTGTGTGTTTTATATATATATACACTCATATATATATACACACACATATATATACCTTTACACTCACACACACCCGGATAGAAGAAAAGAAGAGAAGAAGATCAGAAAGAAGAAAGAAAGAGAAGGAGAAAGAGAAGAGAGGCAGAGACTGGCAGAGAAGAGAGAAAGCCACCATTGGAGCTCCTAGCTTCAATATACACATTCCCAAACACACCCTCTAATCCTAAGGTGAGTTCTAAACTCACTGGGTAACTATATATTGATGTTAGAACGTGTTTTGAATGAAGAAATGGAGTGTAAATCATGTATTACCCGTTTTTATGTTGCCGGACAGTCTTCACTGTGAAGAAGACGAAGTCCCAATCAATTGAACTTTTCCCAATCGATTGATATGCCAATCGATTGACATTTATGCCAATCGATTGAACTTTTTACCAATCGATTGATACTATTTTATACCAATCGATTGAACCTTTGTCCCAATCGATTGGAAGTTGTAGAATGTTGATTATATTGTTTAGTTTATATTATAACTGTTTAGTTGTTTATTTACGGTTCAGTATCTCCAGCATGCTTTATTGTTGTAATATAGACGTAATAATGAGATAATGTGACGTAGAATCTTAGTAACAACGAGGTTAATGGATAATGGTTGTGATGTTAGATGGCGTAATAATTATGAATCCTTTGGAGTTAACGTTCATTTCATTCAGAGTAGTCAGGCCACATTGGGGTTGTCATGTTTTGATGTTAAAGTTGAACTTAAGTAGGTTTATTAAGATTCGGGAATCTTGCGTGGGCGGGCTTTGGTCGATCATATGTTCTTTAAAGCGGTAGATAGACGAAGGTGTCTACCGCTGCGGTGGACCGGACCATTTGCCCTAAGATAGCCAGATGTTCTAATCATATGTTCTTAAAAGCGGTAGACAGACGAAGGTGTCTACGACTGCGGTGGACCGTGATCACTGGTAGATGTCGCTAAGTCGTGGCATAGAATGATGTACTGTTGCTTAAAGCGTTATATCCCTATAATGCGGTGAACTGTGCATATGTTCTTAAAAGCTGGGGATGGACTGACGTGGTATCCATGACTGCGGTGGACTGTGCATATGTTCTTAAAAGCGGTGGACGGAGCAATGGTGTATCCTTAAGAAGTAAACTACTGTCGAGTCTGTTCTTCTATCATAAGGTATCATCGGTCTTAAAATGAGTAAGAAGTTAGTAATCAGATCATCAGAATGATTAAGAAGTTACCCTCACTGAATCTTAATGGTTATCGTTTATATCTTGTTATAACTTCAATAGTTGATACCCTATTAGTATCTAATTCACTCAGCTTTCATTAAGCTGATGGCGTTTATGCCGCTGGACATTTCCATGTTCCAGCGCACCCTGGTTATGACTGTACAGGTGAAGGACCTGCAAGCGAGAACCACTATGCCAGTTATGATGTCCCGACGGAGGACTATCCCGAAGGAGGTCAGGCAGAGGAAGACTACTATGCTGAGGACTACCCCTACGCCAACTGAAGATTAGGATAAACTGTCGCTTAATTACCTTTACTGTTTTCCAGACCTTTTGTAATTAGGCATATGTTGCCTTGACAACTGTACTTCCGTTGTGTTTTATTTTGATTAGAGACTCTGATGTGTAATAGTTAGTAACCTTCTTTTTTACATTAAGTTATGCATTAACCAGAACTTAGATTTCATTCTTATTATCTCCTTTACTTATTATTGCTTAGTACTGCGTGGTGTGGACAATCGTGTGACTTCACCAGTCGCTGCCTTTGGACCCAAAAAGGAAATTTATTTTTCTCTATTTTTTTCATTCTGGGGCGTGACAAGATTTTTGGTATCAGAGCCTAGGTTTTATACCTTTCCGCTCACAGGTTGTCCCACACCATCTGGTCTTAGAACCTTGAGGTTTCATAGATAAGTATTAAGATTAGTTCTGACTTAAGGTAGCCTCTTTTCAGGTAGCATGGCACCACCGCTGTTCGTTCCAGATGAGTTTGGAGGACACTATGTGTTTGAGGATAGTATTGTGCCGGCAGATCCACAGTACTATGCCTGGAAGGTTAGGTAGAGAGCCCTCACCGAGACAGTGCAAGACATGCAGATTGAGCAGCAGAGATTTGGGACCCAGGACCTGGAGGTGATACGTCACGAGATGATCTACCGCAAGGAGACTTTTCGATTCATCGAGGAGGATTCACTACAGATGTTACGAGACCGTTTCTCTTATCAGGTTCTACTTTCAGAAGTTAGAACAGTGCATCCGCCTCCCCCGACAGAGCCACCACCCCAGACACCTCCACCCCCACCAGAGAAGGATATGGTTGATGCACCCCCTGCAGACGAGGACCCAGAGGACGAGGGTAAGGACGATGACGATGATGAGCCAGGAGATGACGATGATATGGAGGATGAGGAGGACGAGGACACTGATGACGATGAGCCAGGGTATGATCCGGAGGAAGACCCAGAGGACCCTGAGGACCCAGTTGGGATGGACGTGCCAGTTGGCGTAGACATTGTAGTTGCAGAAGGTTATCTGATGGAGGATGAGGTTATAGCAGATAGTGATGTAGGTGATGACGCTGTGGTACCAGTCTTACCAGGCAGAGTTATAGCACAGCTGGCAGCAAAATGGGCTGCAGAGATGGCTGCACACCACCATGGATTTGGGATAGATGCACCAGAGTTGGCACAGGCTATGGCACAGGCTGAGGCACTCACAGCTGCATTCGATGTAGCCCAGGCTAACCTAGCCGCCGGTATGGGAGACTTGGGAGTTGTTGTGGAGCATGACGGACCCGAGTTGGTTGAGGATGTTGTGATAGAGGATGAGGACATGATGGCTGATGATATGGATGAGGATGATGTTCTATTTGAGGTTGCCCCGGAGGACGAGGCTTCCATCTATGGATCTGATGTGGACAACTTTTGAGTCCAGTACCTTTAGGACTTAGACTTTTGCTTTTGACTTCAGGACATGTTGTCCACTTATTCTTGATACTTACATAGACAATTAGTGACCATAGCCTTTTTATATAGGTAGCCACCGGTGGTGGTTTGTTTATATCTCTTTTGCTAGATCTTGTATAGGATCATGTACTACGAGGTACACAGATAATCCGTTGTGTACACCGCTGTACATCTTTTGGGTATATATATATGGCATATTGTTTCTTTTGGTTATTTGTGATATTGTTTCATTACCTATATTATGTGGTGATTTAGATTGGTGCTGTGCTTCTTGTTGTTTAATTGTGGTTGTTACCCCGAGAAGATTGCCAGCTAATCGTTAGATCTTTCATAGGTACACCTCACACGGAACACTATGTCATGCCCCAGAACCAACAAGGTGGTCCCAGGTCACGTGGCACGCCATCAAGGCTTACCAACACTGATTAAAGTTCCAAAAGTAACCTTAATAAAAGTTTTGCTCTCAAATAACCAACTTCCATAAAGATTTTCAAGGGTTATATTAAACACGTGCCCAAACACGCCTTAACGAATTTTGTTTTCGAAAGTAACAGTTCATAGGTCAAAGGGTCCCCAAAGGTACCCCCATGCCTAATTAGAAGTTGTTTCGAACATTGGAAGTAGGAGTTTGAAATTTCCGGCATGAGGCATTTCGACCGGTCGAATTGCCCCGCTCGACCGGTCGAATGGGGTCTGGGCAGAATCCAAACCTGCATTTGACCGTTTTCACAATTGCCAGCGCTTTTCGCAAACGCCGTTAATTATCGGTGCTTCTGTAATAAACTTCATTAATTCCCGGTGCTTCCGCAAAAACGCCGCTACTAAAATAATACTCATTTTACCAAAAGAACCAAACCAACAAAACCATCTCAAATCCATGCATTTCAAACCAAACCATTTCAAATCAAATCATTTCAAACTAAAACCATTTTCAAAAGCTTTGATAACCATTTTAAGATCTTGCACAACCACACAAACCATTAATACAATAAATCAAAGACCCCCAGTTTACAAGTATCAAAAGTACAAGCTTCACATGTCTTGACAAACAAGGTCCTAAGATAAACCAAGTGCCATACTTGCATACAAAACAAGTCTTTTTACAAGTTGCAGATTAAACAACCGGCATAAGTTAAACATATATATTACAAACAATATTCAAGTGCTATAAACATAAGGAACTCCCGATCCTTCCTCGCCTCATTACCCGCGATTCTCTCCTCCAGTCCTTGCTCTTGAATGATTATTTATATAACCACAGATATATGGATTTGTTTAAGTTAACACTTAGTGAATAATATGAATCAAGCATACGGATGATAAATATGTTCTAATCCATCATAACACATAACTATTGGTCTCTAGGAAATAAGTGCACCTTTACCGATCCAAAGGCTTAAGACTTAACCACGACCCATGCCCCTTCGACATGTCGCGTTAATGCCTTTGTCGGCAAGTGACCGTCGTCACTACTAATCCTCCCCCTTCGAGAGGACATCTCACGGTGAATTAGCAAAATCCCCCTTTAACCCACATAGGCACATAAACATGCTCATTTAACACATATCACTATGCTTTTCATTTCAATATACTTTGGGCCAACTTTATACATGAGTTTTGCCCAATATGAACTACACATGGTATCTATACACATTCCTAGCATATCACATTTATTAAACCATAGAATCATCCAAAACTCAAGATTAATATCACTCACCTCTGATTTAAGCTATTAAACGTCGATCCAAAGAAAACTCAAGCACAAAGAACGTGCAGTAATTCTTCTAATACAATTCCTATTAATCAAAAATCCGATTATCAACTTTTTATGAAAATTCTATAAAAATGAGTTTTCGAAAAACTTAACCAAACAAGGCCTAATAGGTATCAAAACGACGGTCTTACCTCGTAGATTTCAAATACGGAATTTGATGAAAACCCAGCGGACGAATGGTCGTCGTTTGGCGTCGAGAAGCTCTAAGTAATCAAATCCTTCATTTGGCCTCTTTCTTGAACTTAGGTTAAAAGTTTATAAAATTATGAAAGTCATCTCTGTCTATATATACGCAACACTTTCAAAAATTGTGTTTACATCCCCACGAGTTTCCAAAACTTCTAATCAGTCTCTTAAACTTTCTACACAGCTAATGCATAGCTGTACAAGTGAAACCTCAAAATTATAAAGGTTTCCGACTAAGTTCCGTTTGGTTGGTAAAACACAAGTTTCTATAAATTTTCACGAAATTGCTAATTAGCTTACCAAATTACGTAACGTGTTCAATTTCGTCCTCACCAGGCATCTAATGACTCCGATGAGTCGCTATCAACAATATAATAATCAATTATATTCGCATATGCCTAAATAAACATTTAAGCACATAATTATGAGTTATTACTCATTTTTCCAACTGTAGGGAATTCTCATATGCCCACCTTCTGGACTGCCTTCAAGGCCAAATACCGGGTTCTCAAGAGACACCCTCCAATAGTGAGTCATCACTCACTTCACACGTATTCATTAACACAACAGTAAGCATACCATGCATGCTAAAATAATATAATTAAATGCCGCAGGAGCGAGTATGACATCCTTTTCCCCTTAAAAAAAGTTTGTCCCCAAACTTTCAGTACCTCATGCCTCAAACAGAAATGGATACTTTGCCTGCATCTCATCCTCTCTTTCCCACGTAGCTTCTTCCACTGAGTGATTTCGCCACAAGACCATTACCAATGGAACCGTCTTGTTTCGTAACACCTTATCCTTTTTATCTAGGATTCTCACCGGATGTCCAACATAGGTTAAGTCTTCTCTGACTTCCAATGGTTCTGGAGTAATCACATGACTTGAATTAGATATAACTTTTCTCAACATCGACACATGAAATACATCGTGTACATTAGCTAACTCTTGTGGTAACTCTAGCCGATAAGCTACTGGCCCCACTTTTTCAATAATTTCAAATGGTCCAACTTGTCTAGGATTCAACTTCCCTCGTTTTCCAAACCTCGTAATTCCCTTGGAAGGTAAAACCTTCAAGAATACACGGCCACCTATTTCGAATTCTAGTGGCCTTCGTCCCGTAACCGCATAGCTTTTGTAACGACTCTGAGCCATTTTCAATCATTGTTGTATTACCTTTACTTTGTCTGTTGCCAACTGAACCATCTCAGGTCCTTCTAGCCTTCGTTCCCCTACCTCAGTCCAATAAATCAGTGATCGACACTTACGCCCATATAGTGCCTCATATGGTGCCATCCCAATACTAGACTGAAAGCTGTTATTGTAGGCAAATTCAATCAATGGTATATACTTTTCCCAGTCCCCCTTAAAATCAAAAACACATAGTCGAAGCATGTCCTCTAGTATCTGAATCACACGCTCAGATTGGCCATCCGTCTGTGGGTGTAAGGATGTACTAAAGTTTAACTTTGTACCCATAGTAGCTTGTAGTCCTCTCCAGAATCTAGATAGGAAACTACTATCCCTGTCTGAAACTATAGACACTGGTGCTCCATGCAGTCTCACAATCTCCTTGACGTACAACTCTGCAAGTTTCATCGGTTCTTTTGTCTTAATTGGCAAGAAATGTGCAGACTTAGTCAATCGATCTACAATTACCCAAACACTATCATTCGATCTTGTAGACCTTGGAAAACCTGATACAAAATCCATTCTAATCTTTTCCCATTTTCCATTCTGGTACATCCAAAGGTTGCAATAACCGCTCAGGCCTTTGATGTTTCGCTTTGACCTGCTGACAAACCAAACATTTGGCTACGTGATCAGCTACCTCTCTTTTCATTCCAGACCACCAGTACACCTCTCACAAATCTCGATACATCTTGGTACTACCTGGATGAATTGTATATTTGGTATTATGAGATTCTTCAAGTATTAACTCCTTAATCCCATCCACATTAGGTACACATGCCCGATTCTTGAATTTTATAATATTGTCCACAAAGGTAAACTCTGGCTATTTATCTAGTGGTATTTCATCATAGATCTTCTTTAAAATTGGGTCTTGAAGTTGTTTCATCTTTATCTCATCTATCAATTTCGGTTGTGCTTCAATAGCTGCTAGCAAACCTCCCTCAGTCGTGGAAATCACCTCAAGTTCCAATCTTTCCATTTCACCAAGAAGTTGTTTCTGTGAAGTCAAATCGTAGGCCAAATTATTCGTAGACTTCCTGCTTAACGCGTCAGCAACTACATTTACTTTCCCAGGATGGTAGTGAATCGATAAGTCGTAGTCTTTCATCATTTCCAACCATTGCCTTTGCCTCATATTTAGATCTTTCTGTGTAAACAAGTACTTCAAGATCTTGTGATCTGTGTAGATATCACACTTTTCTCCGTAAAGATAGTGCCTCCAGATTTTCAATGCAAAGATCACTGCTGCTAACTCAAGATCATGAGTTGGATAATTCACTTCATGTACCTTTAACTGACGTGAGCCATAAGCAATCGCCTTGTCGTTTTGCATAAGAATACATCCCAGTCCTCTATGTGAAGCATCACTATAGATTACAAACTCTTCTGTACTAGACAGAATCGTCAAAATCATTGCTGACATAAGTCGAATCTTCAGCTCTTCAAAACTCTTGTCACATTCTGAGTCCCAATTAAATACTTTGTTCTTTCTCATCAGCTGAGTCATTGGCATCGCTATCCTGGAGAAATTTTTCATAAACCTTCTATAATAACCTGTCAATCCCAAGAAACTTTGAATTTCTGACACATTGGTGGGTTTTGACCAATTAGCTATAGCCTCAATCTTTTGCGGGTCCAATGAAACTCCATCTTTAGAAATTACATGCCCTAAGAAAGCTATCTCAGTCAACCAAAACTCACATTTCTTCAATTTTGCAAATAATTTCCTCTCTCGTAGTCGTTGCAATACTAATCGTAAATGCATTTCATGTTCTTCAACACTTTTGGAATACACCAAGATATCGTCTATAATCACAATCACAAACTCATCCAGATATTTTTTGAATACCCTATTCATCAAATCTATAAATGTTGCTGGTGCATTTGTTACTCCAAATGGCATGACCAAAAACTCATAATGGCCATATTGAGTCCGAAACGATGTCCTCTCAACATCCTCCACCTTGACTTTCAATTGATGATAACCCGATCTCAAGTCAATCTTTGACAATATCTGGGCCCCTTATAATTGATCAAACAAGTCATCAATTCGTGGTAGTGGATATTTATTCTTGATCGTCAACTTGTTCAACTCCCTATAAACTATGTACATTCGCATTGTTTCGTCTTTCTTCTTAACAAACAATACCGGTGCTCCCCATGGTGAGACACTTGGTTGTACAAACCCTTTATCAAGTAGCTCCTGTAATTGGATTTTCAATTCCTTCAATTCCACTGGTGCCATTCGGTATGGTGCCTTTGATATTGGTTGTGCTCCAAGTATCGTATCGATAGTAAATTCAATTTCCTTTTCAATTAGAGTATCAGGTAACTCCTCAGGAAATTTCCTCACTATTGAAATGTTTTCAATCCCCATTCCGGTGACTCTTGTATCAAGAATACTACATAAGAATCCTTGACAACCCTTCCTCATTAGTCGTCAAGCTCGTGCAGCTGACACAATATACGGTGGTGACGTGACCCCTACCCTATGTAAATAAAACTCTTCCTGATCTAGCATTTGAAATATAACTCTTTTCCTTACACAATCAATTGAAACACAATTTGTCGATAACCAATACATTCCCAAAATTACATCAAAGTGATGTATGGTAATGGTATTAAATCAACAACGAAGGTCTTTTCATTTACCTTAATGTCACATGCTTTGAACACCAATGAACTTATAATAGGATTTCCTAATGGTATTGAAATGGACAAATCAAATCACAATGGTTCTGACATCACATCCAAGCATTTAGCAAATTCATATGACACAAATGAGTGTGTGGATCCTAAATCCATAAGTACATGTGCAGGACGTGAGCAAATAAGTAGTGTACCTGACACCACAGAATCTGCGTTGGCCGTCTTTCCTGGCAAAAGGTTAAATGCCCGCGCCTCCCTTTGTTCCCTCTTTCCTTTATCTGGTTGTTGCACTGTTCTGCTTCCACTAGAAGCCACAGAACCTGCCCCACATTGTCGCTTGTTCGGGCAATCCCTCTCCCGATGACCCGGCATGCCACATTCATAACATTTACCCCTCATATCCACGTTCGCACTTTGGGTTCTTGTCTGTGTACAATTCTTGGCAACATGTCCCGGTTGGTTACAAATATGACAAATCGTATTTGCCATAAAACAAACACCCAGTGTCTACGGCCGCAAATAGTACACACCGGTTTATCTCCTCCGGAGAATGAACTTCTCCCTTGATTTCCTGAACCAACCCCAGGTGTCATTGAATAGGATTTCTTAAAGTTACCCTGGTTCCTTCCTTGATTCTCATTCTTCCTCTTCCCTTGTTGGCTAAGCTTATAGTTCCCAATATCTCTTTCTGCAATTAGGGCCACATCTAGAACTTCAGCAAATGTTGGAAGACGAAATATATCTATGTGACTATGGATATTTTCCCTCAGACTTTCTTCGAACTGCCTGGCTCTATGCACCTCATCCAAAACTATACCTGGTGCAAATCAAGCCAACCCATTAAATGCAGCCGCGTACTCATTTATCGTCACATCCCCTTGTTTCAAGTTCATGAACTCTCGCTTCTTTTGGGTCTTCACTGAATCCGGAAAGTACCGCTTATCGAATTCCTCTATGAAGCCTGCCCAAGTAGTCGGTGCTCTACTTGCGAGGATACCAACCTACCAATTCTGAGTTCCCTCTTTCAACGTATTAGTGGCATTGTCTATTTTCTCTCTATCAGTGCATGTCAAGTTTCGGAATATGCATTCCATATCCATTTTCCAAAAATCTGCCACATCAGGATCCGATCCCCTAGTGAATATTGTCGGATTCTTCTTTGCAAACTTTTCGGCAAATTATTGCCCAGCCCTTGGTACCAAATTTAGATTTTCCAGTTCCACTCCCCTTGGTGGCACTCTGTCATCCACTGCTCTAATGAACCCCTCAATAGTGGCCTTTATTCGATCAATTCGCGCATTCGTTGCATTGTCATTATTTATATCCATACTTTCACCACTTATTCCTGATAACCATTACATAATGATATCATGCATGACATGACATGAAATATATCTCATAGTATGCATATAAGATACGATGCATACAACCATTATTCATATGCAAATATAATGCACTAATCCAAAATCCGCACACATTAATCAATGTTCAAACTCATGACGTCGTCTCTCGTCCCCAAGGCTCTAAACCTAAACTCATAGCTCAAGGTCTATAACCTTTTGCTCTGATACCACTACATGTCACGCCCCGGAACCAACAAGGTGGTCCCAGGTCATGTGGCACATCATCAAGGCTTACCAACACTGATTAAAGTTTCAAAAATAAGCTTAATAAAAGTTTCGCTCCCAAATAACCAAATTCTAAAAAGATTTTCAAGGGTTATATGAAACACGTGCCCAAGCACGCCTTAACGAATTTCGTTTTCGAAAGTAACAGTGTCATAGGTCAAAGGGTCCCCAAAGGTACCCCCATGCCTAATTAGAAGTTGTTCCGAACATTGGAAGTAGGAGTTTGAAATTTCTAGCAGGGGGCATTTCAACCGGTCGAATTGCCCCGCTCGACCGGTCAAGTGGGGTCTAGGCAGAATCCAAACCTCAACTTGATCGTTTTCACAATTGTCGGTACTTTTTCGCAAATGCCGTTAATTACCAGCGCTTCTCTAATAAACGTTGTTAATTCCTGGCGCTTCCGCAAAAACACCGCTAATAAAATAATACTCATTTTACCAAAAGAACCAAACCAACAAAACCATCTCAAATCCATGCATTTTAAACCAAACCATTTCACATCAAATCATTTCAAACCAAAACCATTTTCAAAAGCTTTGATAACCATTTTAAGATCTTACACAACCACACAAATCATTAAAACAATAAATCAAATACCCCTAGTTTACAAGTATCAAAAGTACAAGCTTCATACGTCTTGGCAAATAAGGTCCTAAGATAAACCAAGTGCCATACTCGCATACAAAACAAGTCTTTTTACAAGTTGCACGATTATACAACCGGCATAAATTAAACATATACATTACAAACATGATTCAAGTGCTATAAACATAAGGAACTCCCGATCCTTCCTCGCCTCATTATCCGCGATTCTCTCCTCCGGTCCTTGCTCCTGAATGGTTATTTATATAACCACAGATATATGGATTTGTTTAAGCTAACACTTAGTGAATAATATGAATCAAGCATACGGATGACAAATATGTTCCAATCCATCGTAACACATAACTATTAGTCTCTAGGGAATAAGTGCACCTTCACCGATCCAAAGTCTTAAGACTCAACCACGACCCATGCCCCTTCGACATGTCGCGTTAATGCCTTTGTCTGTAAGTGACCGTCGTCACTACTAATCCTCCCCCTTCGAGAGGAAGTCTCACGGTGAATTAGCACAAATTCCCCTTTAACTCATATAGGCACATAAACATGCTCATTTAACACATATCACCATGCTTTTCATTTCAACATACTTTGGGCCTACTTTATACATGAGTTTTGCCCAATATGAACAACACATGATATCTATATACATTCCTAGCATATCACATGCATTAAACCATAGAATCATCCAAAACTCAAGATTAATATCACTCACCTCCGATTTACGCTCTTAAACGTCGTTCCAAGGAAAACTCAAGCACAAAGAACGTGCAGTAATTCTTCTAATATAATTCCTATTAATCAAAAATTCGATTATCAACTTTTTATGAAAATTCTAGAAAAATGAGTTTTCAGAAAACTCAACCAAACAAGGCCTAATAGGTATCAAAACGACGGTCTTACCTCGTAGAGTTCAAATACGGAATTTGGTGAAAAACCAGCAGAGGAATGGTCATCGTTTGGCGTCGAGAAGTTCTAAGAAATCAAATCCTCCATTTGGCCTCTTTCTTGAACTTAGGTTACAAGTTTATAAAATTATGAAAGTCATCTATATCTATATATAGGCAATACTTTCGAAAATTGTGTTTACCTCTCCACGAGTTTCCAAAACTTCTAATCAGTCTCTTAAACTTTCTACACAGCTAATGCATAGCTGTATAGGTGAAACCTCAAAATTATAAAAGTTTCCGACTAAGTTCCGTTTGGTTGCTAAAATGCAAGGTTTTACAAATTTTTACAAAATTGCTAATTAGTTTACCAAATTACGTAACGTGTTCAATTTCGTTCTCTCCAGGCATCTAATGACTCCGATGAGTCGCTATCAATAATATAATAATCAATTATATTCGCATATACCTAAATAAACATTTAAGCACATAATTATGAGTTATTATTCATTTTCCCAACCATAGGGAATTCTCACATGCCCACCTTCTGGACTGTCTTCAAGGCCAAATACCGGGTTTTCAAGAGACACCTTCCGGACTGTCTTCAAGGCCAAATACCGGGTTTTCAAGAGACACCTTCCAACAGTGAGTGATCACTCACTTCACACGTGTTCATTAACACAACAGTAAGCATATCATGCATGCTAAAATAATATAATTAAATGCCGCGAAAACTGGTATGACACACTATGGCTGGGAATATGAGATATCAAGCGAGATTGGGAGCACCCATTCTTGAGGGTATGGACCCACCTGGAGTCTTCGAAACATTCATGCAACGGATGGAACACATTAGTGACACCTACAATAATGCCAACCATCGAGCTAACAATGGCAACAACCACACTGCTCCTCCAAGGTAGACGAGCGACAAATTATTGGAATGATTTCGTGGCCTACGACCCGAGAAGTTCGACGGCATGGCAGAATCATAGAAAGCTGAGCAATGGGTACGAGAGTTGGAGCTAATTTTTGAAGCCCTAGAATGCAGCGAACTGGACAAGAGATGTCTAGCCGCGTTTCAACTAACTTATTCTGCTGCAGACTGGTGGGAGGCCGAGAAAGCACAATCGGGATCGACGCTGCAAGGAGAATACCTTGGAAAATATTCAGGACTCGATTTCTTGAGAAGTATTTTCCCGAGGACGAAAGAGACCAACAAGAGAGGAATTTCCTGAGTCTAACCCAAGGAAACTGAACGGTAAGGGAGTGTAACACACAATTTAAGCGACTTTCCTGCTTCGCTCCACACATGATAGATACCCCCACCAAGAAGGTCAAGCGATTCCACCAAGGACTCAACCCACACCTCCAACACATGATGATAGGCCATCTGGGCCAGTCTTTTGAAGGGATTGTCCGTCTCGCTTCAATTTTGGAGAAAGATGCTTACTTTATGCAAGGACCACAAGCGAATCGACCTCTACCCAGGACCTTCTAACTGAGGAACTTTCCAGCACAGTCATCAAGGAGCAACCAGGGATGGAAACCCCAGATTAACAACTACCAGGGAACCAAGCGAACTTGGATGGTACCAGGAAGCCCCAATCTAACCTTCTTCGACAGCAGATTTGACAGCCAGGACCATCTCAGACACAGCCCACCGCCCAGCGACAGAGTACTAATGGATGTTTCAACTATGGAATGCCCAGACATATTACAAGGTATTGCACAGCTCCCAAGACTAACCGCTAAAATGACACTGTCTGTCGCAACTGTAACAAGCCTGGTTACATGAGCAAGGATTGTCGAGCACCTCATGGAGGCTACTATAGAGCACTGTTCAAGGACAACAAGGGCAGGTTAGGGTGAATGCCATCATCCCTGGCAATGCAGGATACGATGCTGAGGAACAGTAGAACTTGGAAGGTACACTCATTTTATTTCACAGTTAAGTTAGAGCTTTGCTTGATATCGGTGCCGCTCGTTCTTTCATAGCCATTAAGATTGTACATGACTTGGGTTTGGTACCCCTAGCACTTAAACTAACTCTTAATGCCATTTCGCCCTTGGGAGTAATTGTTGAGTTAGGTAGGATATGCAAGGATTGCCCCTTAACCCTAGAAGATAGAAATCTCCTGACAGACTTGATAGTTTTGTCGATGTCTGAGTTCGACGTGATCCTAGGAATGGATTGGCTTACCAAGTATGGAACAGTTCTAGATTGTGTTAGTCAGACCATTGTCGTTTCGACACTTGGTTGCCCGTTGATCAGATTCCAATGTCAGACGTTGCGCTACATGTTCATTACGAACTGCTTAGCCGCGATCGAGAGTTCAATCACGGAGCTTACTATCAACCAGATCCCCGTTATCAAAGATTTTGAAGATGTATTCCGAAGTATCTCTGGGCTTCTACCAAAAAGAGAGATAGACTTCTGTATTGAGCTAGCACCCAGAACATTGCCGATTTCCAAAACCCCATACCGGATGGCGCCGGCAAAAATGTTAGAATTGAAGAAGCAAGTTCAGGAACTTGCAGACTTAGGTTTTGTTCGCCCGAGTATGTCTCCTTGGGGAGCACCAGTTCTATTCGTAAAGAAGAAGGATGGAGAGCTATGACTTTGTATCGACTATAGAGAGTTGAATAAGGTCACGATTAAGAATAGATATCCACTTCCCCGGAAAGATGACATGTTCGATCAATTACAAGGATCAAGGATATTCTAGAAGATTAATTTGCATTCAGGGTATCATCAGTTACTAGTTTGAGTGCAAGACATACCGAAGACTGCCTTCAGGACGAGGTATGGACACTACGAGTTCTTAGTGATGTCCTTTGGACTGACCAATGCCTCGGCAGTATTCATGGACCTAATGAATAGAGTATTCAGACCTTATCTGGATCAATTCGTTATAGTATTCATTGATGACATCCTGATTTACTCAGAGACAGAAGAAGAGTATAAGAAGCATCTACAGATTGCTCTACAGACTCTCAGAGATAATAGTCTGTATGCGAAATTCAACAAATATGAATTCTGGCTTCAGGAAGTCAAATTCTTGGGACATGTGATATCACAGGATGGAATTTCTGTAGACTCATCTAAGATTGATGTAGTTTTGAGCTAGAGTAGACTGACTAACGCGACCGAAGTTAGAAGTTTTCTTGGATTGGCTGGATAATATCGGAGATTCGTGGAAGGATTATCCAAGATCACAAGACCATTGACAAGTTTGACAAGGAAGGAGACAAAGTATGAATGAACTAATAGGCATGAGGATGCATTTCGTGAATTAAAAGAGAGACTAATCTCGGCGCCTATACTTGTGATACCCAAGAGTGGTGAGCGATTCACAATCTACAGTGACGCATCTCACCAAGGACTTGGTTGTGTGTTAATGCAAGATGGAAATGTGATTGCATACGGATCAAGACAATTGAAGCCGCATGAGAAGAATTATCCAACGCATGACTTGGAACTAGCTGCAATTGTGTTTGCCTTGAAGATTTGGAGGCACTACTTTTATAGAAAAAAGTTTGATCTATTCTCAGATCACAAGAGTTTGAGGTACTTGTTCTCTCAGAAGGAGTTGAACATGCGACAACGAAGATGGATGAAACTACTCAAGGACTATGATTTCTCTTTGCAATACCATCCAGGTAAAGCAAACGTTGTAGTTGACGCTTTGAGCCAAAGGCTCTGCCTTTTGATCACTTCGATTTTGATTAGAGAATGGCGAGCATTGGATTCGTTAGCCGAATTTGACCTTCGACCAGTGGGATCGGAAAAAGGACAACACTTTGGATGTCTAGTCGTGCAACTGACTCTCATCAGCCGTATCTTGGACGCTCTATAGTCAAATGAAGATTTGAAGCTGTGGTTTGCTAAGATGTCTGCGAAGGAACCAGAAGTATGGAATATTAGTATGGATGGAGCATTGAGATGCAAGGGAAGACTTTGTGTGCCAAATGATGGTAGTCTCAGAAAAGATATTTTGGACGAAACACACAAGTCAAGAATGACTATCCATCCCGGAGGAAACAAGATGTATAAAGACTTGAAGAGGAACTTCTGGTGGGAAGGAATGAAATGAGAAGTGGCCAAGTACGTGTCACAATGTCTTGTTTGCAACCAAGTGAAGGCAGAACATCAGAGACCGCCCGGACTTCTACAACCGTTACCAATTCCCCAGTGGAAATGGGAACACATCACCATGGATTTCGTGGTTGGATTGCCAAAGTCTGAACAAAACCACGACGCTATTTGGGTGTCATGTCCCGGAGTAGCCAAAAATAGGGAAAATTTAAAATTTTCCTTTCTGGACCCATAGGGAATGACGAGTTACATAAAACTGACATGTCCGTGCAAACATTCTAAACGTAGAAATATCAGAGTAAGAGATTTCATAAAGTCTAATGGTATTCATGGAGGAACTTTTAGAGTTTGCTACTTAGGCTATTATAGGGCTCCAAATGAAAACCACAAAAGATAAGTTGGGCGGTTAACGCCACTTAAGTTATTACATCAACCAAAAGATAGTTAAAACATAAAAGAAGTCTTAATTCGGAAGTAGGCCAGGGTCCTTCTTCTAACTGGCAAACCCGTAACCCTCGTTATCGAACTCTTCCTGATAGTTTGCCTCAGGATCACCTTCCTGATAGTTCTCGTGCTGAGGATAGTGATATGAATCTTCATTGTTACCTTGATAGTTCTTCTCATCATAACCTAGACGTAAAATGTCCAGGGCAGGGAAGGAGCCGTTAGCTTTTGAAGCTAAGTGAAATCGTCTTAATCGAACACTCTTAATACATTTAAGGATATACAAGTATAATAATATCTTGAACCAACGTTAAATAAGCATATGACATGATAGAATGACGACACAATGCATTATCGATATATTTGACTTTAACTCAACCATGGACACCACAACCGACTCATGTGTCTTGTTACATTACCAGTGTAACGTCGTTGGCTTAGAGTAGAATGATTACGTTGCTATCGTCGCCTAGCAGGGCCCTATAGCAGTTTTAGTTTTAAAAGAGTGTAATCATTGGACTCGTAGGTCCTCATGACCTTGCCGGGTGAATAGAATAGTTACAGCGCTATCGTCGCCTAGCATGGCCCTATAGCATTCAAAAGGTAACTATTGTATTCAGATGGATACTTTGCTATCGTCGCCAAGCAGGGCCCTATAGCATATCAATCATCAATTCATACATCACTTTGATGATTTCAATGGAAACTCTGGCTATCGTCGCCTAGCAGGGCCCTATAGCAGTTTCATTGTTGTTCCCATTTACTTGACTGTACCATTCGGACCACTACGGTCCACTCAACCATGTAAAACCATATGACTGGGTTAGTCCCCGTGACTAACCATGCAGACGTCAACATTGACATCATGACTCGACTACGTTCGTATGAATGTTCATGGGATTGTATAGACGTAAAAACATGATAGCAGGAATACCAATGAATATTAACTAGGTATAAAGTATAACTAGCTAACATGCGTTCATTATATAAGAACAAGCTCAACAATTACATAGTTCGTACTTATCAACTTCCTCCACGTAGGGTGTACTGGCACACACATAATATACAAAGAATAATTCTACAATATACCAAGTGAGTTAGGACGACTCACCTTGAAGCGGGTGCGTAAAAGTGCGCGTAGCGGTTCCTACAAAGTATATAAATGCATAGAACGTTGATTAATAAGTGTACAAACATTAAGGGCATAATGGTAATTATGTCGGGTGGGTCCCTAAACCTCAATATGATGATCTGGACATCATTCTGAGTCTCACGCCATTGACTAGACTCAAATCGGAGTCCGTCGCATAAAAGGCTGGATTTTCTATACCAGTTTGGGCCCTAGAAATAAGCTGCGTTTTTGACCGTGTCTAAAGGTCACCAAATTTTAAGGGAATATTCTAGGCATTATTCTAAGACTCTAGGAACTGACCGCGTATTTTTCTGAGCTACGGTTTATTTATTACGAATTTCTGAAGTTTAAATCGTCTAATAATAGGCTGCGGGGCCCCATAATTATAAAATATGATTTAGGGAGATATTTGGCCCTTATAAATATTTTTATTAAATACTAGGCCTTAAAATAGGCTAAGGGTGTTTATCTCATAATTTTCGGGGCTCGTTTGGTATTTTAAATAATTAAAATACAACCAAACGGATATTATATAAGTAATTAATAATTATTCAATTATTAAAGCTAGGGTTTTGTAAATAATAATTTACAACAGAGAGGTACTAGACCTTAGGAAAATTTAATATAATTTTTCTATACTTAAAAAGGGGTCATTAGGTATTTATTACTTATTTATTTTAATTTAAAACACTTTACTTATTATTTATTTAAACTAATAAATAATAAGTATATTATATAAGAATCTCATTATAATTTCAGAATATAAGGTTATATTATAAAGAATAATATTTCATATTATTAGAATATTATTCTTGGGTATTTAAAACTAACTTTTTTTTTATTTAACCATTCAAAACCATTTAAATATACTATTTATAATTATTATTTATATACTATATATAAATAATAATAGATTTATTTACTAATCTCAGTTAATATATACTTATTATTACTAAAATAGTTTATTAAAACACTAATTAGGATTCATAGAATACTTAGTAATATAAAACAGATTAATAAAACCTTAATTAAGGTCAATAGAATAATTAGAATATAAAATTAACTAATTATAATTATCAGCAAGACCCGCGGGTCAGCCCGGGTCCAACCCGAACCCACGGGTCACCCACTTACACTCTAACTATAACCCTACTTAAAAGATCCGACCCGCTTACCACTTACTTATTATAACCCGTATCCTCTACCAAATATACACTCATATTGACCCGACCCTACCCGAAACCCAACCTGACCCATGGGTAAACGATATAACCCGTTAACCCACGGGTCATTTCTTCTCCGGTGAGTCAACCTCGCCGCCTGCGAGCTCGTTTTCGCCGGAAAACTTCAAACGCTCATATCTCTCTCTCTACTCTATGAAAATGCTTCATTCCAATGCCAAAACGACCGGTTTGGGACCCTCTACAATATACTAGGAGCTGAGGATGTGGTTTATTCGTTTTCTAGACCCACTGTGAGATTATTCTTTTTGGGTTTTAAAAGAATAATGCTATGCATGGCCTACCAAACAAGCCCTAAACCAAAAGCTGCTTATGGGGGAGTATGTGGGGGTCAAGGGGGTCCGTTTGGTACCACTTTAGAGGGGCTTTAATGGAGGTTTTGGGGTGACAGAGAGCTTTAGGCTCTGTTTGGTTCATATGAGGGGGTCTGGGTGTGTGTGTAGAGGTGTGTGAGTGTATAGGAGTAAGCTGGGGTTGTGGGATTACCTCTGGAAGTCTCGGGTTCCCTCTCTCTTCTCCGGTGAGCTCTCTCTCTCTCCTGTTTCCCCTTCTTTTTCTCCAGCAGGTGCGTGTGAGTGAGGGTAGGCAGAGGGGTGGGTATGGTTGCTCTCAACTCTCGGTGATATATACACTAACCCATCCACCTACTAACCTACACATGCACACACATACATCATCTTCCCAAGATTGAAATGACTGTGCTTGGAGAAGGGAGCCGGCGTGGGAGGCTTAGCTCAGTCCGTCCGTTTCTCTCTCTACTCTCACTGGTTCAACACAAGCACAAACCTACTTATGCACGCAAAGCTTCACGTGGTGTAGTTACAGTTTGTAAAAAAAATAAATCTGTGGGTTAGACTGTTTCGTGGGTTTCTTAGGGGGGCTGTTTGGGTAATAGGTTTAGATTAGTTAGGTAAGTATACTAATGTGCAAGCCAGTCCAGGTAATTGCAGATTTTACGGGTCAGTGTGGTATGTCAGTCCGAGTTCGTAATTTACAGTCTAAGTTGATAAAATAATACACATACATCCGTGTTCAGGTTTCTGGAATCATGAAATCAAAATGCTGGAAATACGGACAAAACTTACGGGGGTTCATTTTATAATTAATAGAAATTCACGGGTATTACATTGGGTAATAGTAGATCGACTCACCAAGTCAGCGCATTTCATCACCTACAGCATGACGTACCCAGTTGAACAATTGAACCGGATGTATCTATAGCAAGTCGTGAGACTGCACGGCGTACCTGTCTCAATAGTTTCAGATCGAGATTCACGCTTCACCGCAGAATTCTGGAAGAGCCTTCAAACAGCAATGGAAACTTCATTGAACTTGAGTTCAGTCTTTCATCCACAAATAGACGGCCAGACAGAACCGGTCAATCAAGTGATGGAGGATATGCTACGAGCTTGTGTCATTGAATTCGAGAGTTCATGGGAGACATATCTACCTTTGATCAAGTTCGCCTACAACAACAACTATCACTCAAGCATAGAGATGGCACCGTTTGAAGCTTTATACGGAAGGCCTTGCCGATCGCCGCTATGTTGGGCCGAAGTCAGAGATAGTCAACTACTTGGGCCTGAGATTATTCGAGAAACCAACGAGAAGATCCAAATCGTACGAGAGAAGATGAAGACAGCGCACTCCAGACACAAGAGCTATGCCGACAAGCGACATAAGGATCTAGAGTTCGCAGTTGGAGATCATGTACTACTCAAAGTTTCGCCAGTTCGAGGTATCGTTAGATTCGGACAGAAGAGGGGCAAGCTATCGCCGCGATTCATTGGACCTTTCGAGATTCTAGATGTGTTGGGAAGGTTGCTTATCGACTTGCATTGCCACCGAAGATGTCGGGAGTGCACAATGTTTTTCACATCAGCATGTTGAGGAAGTGTACCCACAACCCAGTGCACAAGATCAGTTTTGAAGATATCGAGGTGAACGAGAACGCAACATACGACGAAGGACCCGTGCGCATTCTAGACCAAGGAGTGAAGAAGCTCATAAACAAAGAGATTCTGCTAGTGACTTATTATCGCTTAGTACTGCGTTGTGTGGACAATTGTGTGACTTCACCAGTCACTGCCTTTGGACCCAAAAAGAAAATTGATTTTTCTCTATTTTTGCGGCGTGTCAATATATATTTTTGATCACTTACCAGGGGGAGATTCATTGATATTTAGACACCAAACTTTCTTAAAAGTTTCATGATTTAATTATTTTCTTAGAAAATAACTAAAAGATGAACAAAAGTGAAACTCAAGGGGTGTTGGAAAGGAAAAATGGAATATAAAAAGGTGTTTTAAAGACACATGGGACTAAAAATACGGAATGTAATGAGCTTAGAGTGAGTTTAGTGATTTTGAAAATACAAAAAAGTACAAAGGAATTAAGTTTTCACTAATAATTATGTTCCTAAGATTTAAACCCAAAATCAATTTGTTCCAAAAATCTAAACCAAACCCAAAATACCAAACCCACCTCATAGATGTATACAAGTATCTGTGTACATATGTATTGAATGGCTATATGTATACATGTATATATGGTGTGTATGCATGGAGTTCGGCTTCAGTGCTCACTAGGTGAATGCACTGGACAATTAAGTCTAAAAAAACCGTCGGCCGCTCCGCTAACCTGCGCCCCATCCCGCTTAAAAACCCAGTACGTTCACCCAGTGCGCTTACCCAGTGAGCACTGGAGGCTAACTCTGTATGTATATATGCATGGTCCGTATATATGGTGTATATGTATGCATGTAAATATGCATATATAGTAGAGAGAGAGATGCTTTTTTTAGTTATTTTTTATTTATTCTTTTTTTTTTTTATAACTACGAGTATTGTTGGCATTAGCGAATTAAGAACGGAGGTCTCTGTAAATTTTGCAATCTAGAGGGAGGTGTGTGTAATACAAATCCAAACCTCAAGAGACGTATGTGTAATTTTGCAATATAGAGGGAGGTCTGTGTAATTTTGCCAAACCTCAGGGGAGGTCCGTGTAATTAACCCAATATCTTATTTTCCAAAAGAAAGGGATACCCCAACCCTACCTACCCACTTTCCGCCCCTGATTGTCTCATACACCCTTCGTCCCATATTTAGATTCCTTCTTTGAGAATCCAACTTATTAATAAAACGTCATTATTGTACACAATAAATGTTTAATCTTTCAAATTTACTTCCTTCCAACACTCTTTCTATCTCCTAAATGAATGAATGTAAAATTGAATAAGTAGTGCAAAATGTGCATTGACTTTTCAAAGATGGGCAAAATTATTCATCAGTTACCAAATAAAGTTTGAATTAATTTCAAAACTACCACGACATATTAGCAGATGGATAGTTTAAGTACACAAACTGACGTACTTAGCATTTTCCTTAGTTGATATATGAGATAAGATACTTAATAAAAACATAATAATACTTTACTTCATCTTTGAAATAAAACACCTAGAAATATCAACATTATGAGTTATGATCTGATTAATTTATGCTTTTGTAAGTACATCATCCACGTGCAACGCACGTATAATTAAGCTAGCATATATATATATATATACACATAATACACACACATATATCCATATTAGCATTTGCTCGTGCTATGCACGGGTATCATTCAAATATATATTTTTAAAATCTATATATATTACCCGCAAAGTTTGTTAAAAAAAAAAGTAAAAATAAAAAAAGTAAAAACAAAAATGGAAAAAATATATATATGGTGGAAGAGAGGCTAATACAGTAAGTGAGGTTTTATTTATTTATTTTTATTTATTTAATTTTTTAAAACTTTTTGAATAATATTATATTTTAAATATATATATATATATACAGTTTTATATCTATATAGATATGGTATAGGAATACCATGTGGCATTTCAATTACATAGGAGGTGCCACGTGGCACCTACATTACTATATATTATATATAGATATAGATATGTGTGACAAGTATACTATTGTTTATGTGAGAAGATGATGGAGACAAACTCAATATATATATATATATATATATATATTTGTTTTTTTGCTAAACACAAACCCAATATATTTATTCCCAAAGTCATCTTGATTAAAAGTGGAAATTCTTTCAACATATTTCTTTTCTTCTTTTTATTTTATTCATTTTTGTGTTGAGAAGAAATTTCACAGAGTGTAATGGGTTTGTTATCATGGTTGAATAATCTTATTCATCATATCTAATCATCTTTGGGTCCCATTATGATCAATGCCAAGCAATATTGAGCCCTTTTTTACTCTGTTTTTTGACCTTCGATGAGCTTTTTTTTTTTTTTTAAGAATAATAATACTAAAGTTCTCAAATTTGCATCTCAAATTCGGTTTCAAACACATATTGCAGTAAATCTATCTACAATTTTTAACAAAAATTTAAATGATCTCATTATCATTGAAAAGTAATACTCCATCAGTCTCAAAATAATTGTCTCATTTTTTCTTTTAAAGTCCCAAAATAAGTATTTACTTATGAAAGTCAACTATAAATTTTAATAAACTTCCGATAATACTCTTATAATAAAAACAAAGTAACACTTATGTATCGTCCCAAAATAAGTAAGAAAATTAAACACACTCATCACATCCAATGGTAAAATAGGAAAGTGACCTTGTAATAGACCAAAAAAATAATACTCCGTATAATGCATATTTCTTAAACAAAGTGCAAACTTGAAATGGTCACTTATTTTGGGACGAAGTGAGTATTATAGTTCTCAAATTCGCTTTCCGACAGCAAAAGTGAGACCATGTAAAATAATTCTGCTACTACTTGATTTTCATTAGACGTTGTTTGAACAATTTAAATGTGTTAGGGAAACAAATTTAAAATCCATAGCATTGCTCATGTGGTTCCCAAATTTAAATCTCAACACATGATACTAGGATCACCAAACTACTTTTGATGAAAATGAAGTGGTTCCGCTACAATTAAATTGGATTCATCGCTACATGCATGTGCTGGGTTTGGGATTAATTTATGGAAAATATAACATTATTCTTAATCATTATTAAATGTGGAGTAATGTTATGGTTCCTAAATTTTTGTACTAAATTTGATTTTTTTTTTCTTTTTTCTTTGTTGATAATCTAAATTTGATTTTCTACACACATGTTAGTAAAATTTCAGAAAATAACCTTTAGTTTAATGAAAATCATGATCCCATATTTGTCAAAATTTGACACAAGAAATTAAAAATCATACCATTATAAATGTGACTCCATCGGCCATATGCTAACTAGCTAAGAACAAATTTGGGATAAATTTAGAATCATTTAAAAAATAAAATAACCAAAGTACCCTTAGTGGAGCAGGCCAGTATCATGCATTGTGTGGGTCACTCTCAATTAGAAAATTATGCATTTGGTGGAATTGTGGAGGTGTGTGGGGTCCACATAATTTTTTTGGAATGTTTGTCCACACAATTTCTTTTTTCAAATTAAGGAAAGACCTTAAAAAGTTATTACCTCCATTTGACCCTTCTATTTTTTATTTTTATGTTTTTTTTTTTTGAAGGATTGACCCTTTCTATTTTTCCTTTCCCCCTCTCTCTCTCTCTTTAGAAGTCGCTCTTTCTACCCAGACTACAAACAAGAGCTATCCTCCAAATCTATTTATAAAATTTTCTTTTACTTTTTGCCCTTTTAAGACCACCGGCAAAGTATCATCATGGATTGCACTTCTTTCCCTCCTCCTTTAATGGTTTAGGTTTGCTTTGCTCTCTCTCTCTCTCTCTCTCTCTCTCTCTCGCTCTCTACTTGGTCTTTTCTTAAACACTTCCCTTGTGCTTGGTAGGTTGCGCCGTTGGGATTAATGGGCCCTATTTTCCACTGAAGATGTAATGGTGGAGAACTCTTTTTCTTCGCTGCTTTTCTTTGCCCATTTTCTTGCTGTCTCGCATTTGGGGATCCTAGGGTTCCTGGACCGATAAGATTCGGGTTTATGTGTTTCTCTCTCTAGAATTCCATCACAATTGATTTCCCTCTATTGGGTTTAGGAATGATTATCATGGGTTTTTAAGGATCGAGAAAGTTGGTAATTTTTCTGGGTCTCTGCCTTCTGATCAGTTTGTGTTGATTTCTTAGGTTTTTAATTTCATTGTTGGATTGTTCTTTGCGAGATTAATTTAGGCGGGTTTTCTTAAGATGAAGAAGAAGATATGATGATCCTATTTTGCATCCTATTGGATTTTTGGAATCAAGAATTTCAATTCAATTTCTCTGGAACATCAATGGAAGACTCTACCTGAATTTTTTTAATTGAATTGGGATTTTATAGGTGAGGTTTGATTTTGCTTGGATTGAGAAATCTTGAATTATTTTTTTGTCCTTAATTTCTGATTTGTGTCTCTTTGTTGTAGAACCTGACGGTTTCAAGAGCTGCATTGAATGGACAGAGAGCTTCACCCTCCTCTGGTAAATTTATAGTTATCTCTCTCTCTCTCTCTCTCTCTCTCTCTCTCTCTCTCTCTCTCTCTCTCTCTCTCTCCAATACTATGTTTGCTTTCAGTGATTTGAGTTAAAATACCAATTGGACATACCATCTTTCTTTTGTAGTTTGTATTGCTTTGCATTTTGGAACAGCATGTTCTTATAAACTAGTTTCTCTCATTGTCCAATATTTGTAGCAAATGAGGTATTTCAAAATTTTCCCCAAGCTGCATAGTAGCTATTAAACTCACTGTTATTTGATTTATAGAGTGATATTTTTACGTAAAGAAAATACGGTGTCTTGGTACGTTCCGATCCTACAATCTTATCAACTTTATTTTAGAACAGTTCGGCTGCTTGGTTGGCTATATTGCTTGAACCAAGAAGTCCATGTGATTTTTTATGCTTGATTGAGTGAACAAGTCTTTTAAATGATTTTCTAGCAAGGATTCATTGTTTTTGTTGTCTATATTTCAGATATATGAATTGGGATTTAAGCTTCTCAGTGGACACCCTCAATTTTGAATTTCCAATTGAATCTCCCTTTCTGGAATATACTTGTCAATTTGTCATATTGCTATCTGCATTGGAACTTTATAATTAGAGGCTTTAAGCTACTCCCTGGAGCCCATCCCTCACTCTCTCTCCCTCGTGACCTCTGCACAAATTGTGATTAGGAATTTTCTTGCTTATTCAAATGTAGTTCAAAGATGGGATATTGATTTGGTTTCCATGGATATTTATCCATGTGTAAAAATATAAAACATTTGCTCCTCTCATCGACTCTTCATTTTCTTAGGATAATCTTAGGCTATCCTTCCGCATTCCTCTTTTTAAGATGCTGCAATCCCACTAAGATCATTCACTTAGTTTTGCTTTTGCAAACTAAAAAACATATATATATGTATGCTTCTTGTATAGTTGTAAAAGTGCCGGCATGGGATCTAAAGGGTGGGTGGGGAACTAGAGTTTCATTTTTTTTTTATCATCAACTACTTGGTGTACTAGAGTTCCCTTGTTGAACGGGGGGCCTGAAAATGAAATTTTACACACAATAAACAGTTATAGCTTGTAAGTCAAAGTGATACGCTTTTAAGTGTTTTTTTGTTTTTTTCCTCTCTTACACAGAAAGGCAAGTGAACTGACTAACACTAGATAGAGTTCTTTGTTATTGGAAATCTAATCATGTTCATGGAATATATGGTTCATACTGTCAATTCCGGCATGGTTTATCGTATAGAGTTGTTATTTTTGTAGGGAAACACTATTTATAAAAGGAAATAAATCAACCACAAATGCTATATGTGCACAGGTTGATACAACAGCATGCTTTTGTAGAGTAGATGCAGGCCTCAAAACTGTTGCCGGAGCAAAGAAATACGTTCCCAGGACGAAGCTCTGTCTTCAGCCCAGCATCAAACCGTCAATTCATCCCACTAGACAGAAGCCAACACGTGGCGACAGAAACCGAACCCAATCACCTCTGCTTCCGGGACTCCCCGATGATCTTGCCATTGCATGCTTAATCCGGGTGCCACGATCGGAGCACCCTAAGCTCCGGGGGGTCTGCAAAAGATGGTACCGTCTTTTAGCTGGTAATTTCTTTTATTCTCTTAGAAAGAATTTGGGCATTGCGGAAGAATGGATATACATAATGAAGAGAGACCGGGAAGGAAAAATTTCATGGCATGCCTTTGACCCAATAAACCTTCTTTGGCAACCTCTCCCACCCGTCCCTAGAGAATATTCCGAAGCTGTAGGGTTTGGTTCTGCTGTTCTCAGCGGCTGTCATCTCTATTTGTTCGGTGGCAAGGACCCGATAAAGGGCTCAATGAGACGGGTCATTTTTTATAGTGCACGGACTAACAAATGGCACCGGGCCCCAGATATGCTTCGACGGAGACATTTCTTCGGCTCTTGTGTTATAAACAATTGTTTGTACGTAGCGGGCGGCGAGAACGAGGGGGTTCCCCGATCGTTAAGATCGGCTGAAGTCTATGATCTCAGCAAGAATCGATGGTCCTTCATTTCGGATATGAGCACCCCAATGGTGCCCTTCATTGGGGTTGTTTATGAGGGCAAGTGGTTCTTGAAGGGTCTAGGGTCCCACCGACAGGTTCTTAGTGAAGTATACCAACCAGAAACTGACAACTGGCGTCCGGTTTACAATGGGATGGTTGCAGGCTGGAGGAACCCAAGTGCTTCAATGAATGGTCATCTCTATGCTTTGGAGTGCAAAGACGGCTGCAAAATTAGGGTTTATGACGAAGCTACTGATTCTTGGAGTAAGCATATTGACAGCAAGATGCATTTGGGGAATTCCAAGACTTTTGAGGCTGCGGCACTTGTACCCCTCAATGGGAAATTGTGTATTATTCGTAATAATATGAGTATTTCTCTAGTCGATGTTTCGAAATCTGGAGGCGAAAGAGGTGATTCAGCAGAACATTTGTGGGAAAATATTGCTGGGAAGGGGAATTTTAGGACTTTAGTCACTAATCTCTGGTCGAGCCTCGCTGGTAGGAACCGCCTTAAAAGTCACATTGTTCATTGCCAGGTTCTTCAAGTTTGAGGACCAAGTATATCTACACCAAAGGACTCTGTTGTCCATAACTTGTATGGGCCCTCTGATCTGATGAAAAATCAAATGGAGTACAACTTACAAGTCTGTTGGTGTAATTTGTAGTTTGAATGATCATATTTGCCAGTAGTGGTGCTAGATCAGTGATGATATTTGTTTCGTTTAGTTTTGTTTTGTTTTGTTCAGTCTGTACTGCAGCAGTAGAAGAATTTAAATCATACAAAGGTGTTACATGTTTTTTGAATTAAATAGCATCTTCTCAACTTGAAAAGTTCTCTTCTTGTGGTATAGCTGAAAATATAGTATTAATCAAGCAAGCCATAATTGCTATAATTCTTGTGGATGACCAAACTTCGAGGGCCTGTCTGGCAACTTCTGCTTTAGTCATTTGATCGTAGAAAATCGCATCCAAAAGGCGGTCAAAGATAGCTTTTGGTCAATCACCAAAATTCTGGTATCAACACATTTTTCTGCGATGCAATTGCAGAAGCTTGTTTTATCAAACAGTTTTTTTAGCTTTTGAAGTTTTACAATCACTTATGGATTCAAAAATTTACTGCCAAATGGGACCTAACTAAGTATGATCCCCTTGTGCTTGCATCACTTGTTCGGATGTGGTACGAAGTCATATTTGTTTGGTAGCTAACAAGAGATTGTAAATAGCTGAAAGCAACAAAGACCTGCCAAAGTTCTGAAATGATCAAACCTGAATGTTAACTAACAACATAAACAAAAGGCTTAATTACAAATTTACAACCCTTGAATTTTGGTCCCCGTCTCATTTTAGTAGTGTAAAACGTGCCGGGCTGGGCCAACCCGGCCCACCAAATTTCGGGCCCAGGCGGGTCGCGGGCTGGGTCGTGCTAGGCCCACGTTCCAGACGGGCCGGGCCGGGTTTGGAGACAAAAGGGTGGACCCAGACCGACCCACTTGGCACAGCCCTAACGGGCTGGGCTGGGCTGGGCTGGGTTGGGCTGGGTTGGGTTGGGCTGACTGGTTGGGTCGTGGGCTGGGTTCTGGGCTGGGTTTGTGGGCTGGGTTGTGGGTTGGGCTGGGTCGGACTGTTAATTTGATAATCATGGCTGGGTTGGGTTTGTGGGCTGGGTTCTGGGTTTGTGGGCTGGGTTCTGGGTTGGGTTGGGCTGGGCCTAATGTTATTTTGGTCATTAGCTTTTTTTTTTTTTTATATCATTTCAGGGAGGGTACAAAGGGTTGGTTTAAATCTAAAAATATTGTTACTTTATAATTTATATAACTTATGTAAACTTACACTAAATTTAAGTATACTATTATTGTATTATTAATTAACTTATAATGTATATTCAGTATGCTTATATGAGTTAATAACATGCACTTTTATTTTTTGAGAAGATATAACACTATTACCTAATCATATGTACATACTACTCATATACTTATAATTATACCTTTTATGCTACTCATTAATATACATACTACTTATATCTTGACTTATATATTTAATCATTGTTATTTTAACTATATTTAAACAAGTAATTGAATAATAATAAAATATCAAAATTTTCTGAATATACCTCTGAATTTTATTGAAGAATAATTGAGAAAAAGTACAATAGAGCAAAATATTGGAGTTAATTGAAAATTAAAGTAGAAGTGTTGAACAAAAGCAACTAACAGTGACATAGAACAAGTAAGGATTAGAAATACACTTGAAGTGTTGAACAACGGCAACTAACAGTGACATAGTACAAGAAAAAATCTTCTATTCTTCGATGTCCAAGTTTGCAAAATCTTCGAGAATTTCATTATTGCAGTCCTGAAAGCGGTTCTTTGCGTCCTCCCAGTCTTATAAAAATTGCGCAACTATAAATTGTCTTCTATTCTTCGATGTCCAAGTTCGCAAAATCTTCAAGAATTTCATTTTTGCGGTCTTGAGAGCGGTACTTTGCGTCCTCCCAGTCCTTTAAGCACATAAGGCAGTCCAACATGTCTGGGGATAATCTGCTCTTCCTCTCATCCAGCACCCTACTACCTGCACTAAAAGTAGGGGTGTAAGGAAAACCGAAAAAACCGATTCGACCGACCGAACCGACTGATTCGGTTCGGTTCGGTTCGGTTTTCAACAGTGTTCGGTCGGTTTCGGTATCTAGAAAAATTAATTTTCGGTTTTCGGTTCGGTTTCGGTTTGACTGACAATTACACCGTAACCGAACCGACCGAAAATATACTAACGTTTCATTCATTTAATATATGTATTATGATATTATCAATGTATCATGTATATTGTATACAATATATTTATTAATTATGAATCATGATACATGGCCAGTGGGGCCAGTGGCCTGGGCAGTGGGCAAATATATGATATATAGAAGAAAAAATTGAGAAAACCCTAAAATGCTAAAACTCTTAAAGGGTTTCAACTTTCCCTTGGACTGACTTCAGTCAAGCGGCGCCATCTCTCTTCTTCTTCCATTCAGAATTTAAGATCATTCTCATCCCTCTCTTCATCCTCCACTCTTCTTCTTCCATTCTCATCCCTCTCTTCATCCTCCACTCTCTTCATCCTCCATAGTCCATTCCTTTCATCCTCTCGGACCACCACTGCCACGCGGTCGCCGTTGACCACGACCACCACGCGGTCGCTGCAAGCCTGCAACCGCCACCTGTGATCACTGATCACGACCTCCAAGCCGTCGCTGCATCAGCCGCCGGTGACCACGACCACCACACCGCCGCTGCTATCTGTAAGTTTGTAACAGTGGATGACTTGTTCTTGTCTTTTTCCATTATTATTATTCCATTATTCCATTAAATAGAGACTTGTTCTTGTATTTGTTTGCCCTTTTTTTATTTGTAATAGTGGATCTACTCTAATATTGAACAAATGAAATTAATTTACTTGCAACTAACAGTGGATCTACTCTAAAATTGAACAACTTGTAAGTTGTAACAACTAACATGTGTTTTTCCATTTATTCTTGTTGTATTTGCTTGTGTTTTTCCATTATTATTATTCCATAATAAAATAGAGACTTGTTCTTGTCTTTTTTTTGCCCTTTTTTTATTGTAATAGTGGATCTACTCTAATATTGAACAAATGAAATTAATTTACTTGCAACTAACAGTGGATCTACTCTAAATTTGAACAGCTTGTAACAACTAACATGTGTTTTTCCATTTATTCTTGTTGTATTTGCTTGTGTTTTTCCATTATTATTATTCCATAATAAAATAGAGACTTGTTCTTAGTCTTTTTTTTTTTGTCCTTTTTTTATTTGTAATAGACTAATAGTGGATCTACTCTAATATTGAACAAATGAAATTAATTTACTTGCAACTAACAGTGGATCTACTCTAAATTTGAACAGCTTGTAACAACTAACATGTGTTTTTCCATTTATTCTTGTTGTATTTGCTTGTGTTTTTCCATTATTATTATTCCATAATAAAATAGAGACTTGTTCTTGTCTTTTTTTTGCCCTTTTTTTATTTGTAATAGACTAATAGTGGATCTTTTTTTCAAGATGTGATTAATTCAAATGTTGACTATGCTACCAATCAATGTATCACAACAATGCTTATGCTTATGAAATTAGTAGCGAGTAAATCCCACTAGTATAAACAAGATTGTTACTCTTAATTAATTACTAATCTGGTTCTTCTTGTTTGTTAGTACAAAATGAAATTAACTAGAAGTTAACATGTTTGGGAAATTAATTTTGCAAGTCTCTATAATGATTCCAGTTTGTTAACATGTTTGGGAAATTAATTTTGCAAGTCTCTATAATGATTCCAGTTTGTTAACATGTTTGGGACATTAATTTTTCAAGTCTCTAAGTTACTCTTGTGGTGGATTTTTAATGTTTGCAGGATGGCTGATACGGTAAACCAACCCCCTACGGATGCGGCCGATTGTAATGAACGTCAAGGTCTCCCGCCAAAACCCCCCAAGGTTAGTGGTAAGAAAAGATCGTATGTTTGGGACCATTTCACCGAGGTTAAAAGCGAGGACCCTAATGCTAAGCGTAGGGCTAAATGTAATTATTGTGGGACAGGGTACGCATGCGAGTCTAAAGCCAATGGGACAACGTCAATGAAAAGTCATTTAGAAACACAATGTAAGAAAAATCCTCATAGGAAGGTAGCTACGACACAGACCACTTTGGGTTTTACACCAGGTCCGGAAGGATCTAACAATGGTGGGTCACTTGTATCGGTTTCTTTTTGTGCGGAGGATATTAAAGAATCTTTAGCAGAAATGTTAGTAATTGATGAGTTGCCTTTTAAATTTGTAGAGAATGAGGGTTTTAGGAGATTCATGTTAAAAGCATGTCCCAAATTTTCTAAAATCCCATCACGAATAACCATGGCTAAAGAATGTAAACAAGTGTTCTTAAGAGAGAAGAAAAAGTTGAAAATTGCATTGAGAGGGCAACGGGTTTGTCTTACTACTGACACGTGGACATCGTTGCAAAATTTAAACTACATGTCTTTGACTGCACACTATATTGATAGCAATTGGCATATACAGAAAAAAGTTCTGAACTTTTGTATGGTGGAAAGTCATAAGGGTGATACACTTGGTAAGGTTATTGAGATGTGTTTACTTGAGTGGGGAATAGATAAGTTGCTTACAGTCACCGTCGATAATGCAAGTTCAAATAATGGGTTAATAAATTTTTTGAAAAGGAAGATGAAGAATAGGAATGACACAATACTAGAACATGAGTACATGCATATGAGATGTTGTGCTCATATCTTGAATCTCATAGTTCGTGATGGATTGAAAGATATTGATGACTCAATATTGAAAGTTAGAAATTCTGTTAGATATGTGAAATCCTCTCCACAAAGGTGGAAAACATTTCAATTGTGTGCCGAGAAGGAAAAGATTGCATCTAAAAGTGGTGTATCTTTAGATGTGCCAACTAGGTGGAATTCTACTTATATCATGTTGGAGAAGGCGGAAAAGTTTCAAAAAGCTTTTGAGCGGCTAGAGGAGGAAGACAACAACTTTGTTCGTGATGTAACTGGGGGTGAGAGTGTTAATGTGGGTGAGGATGAGAGTAGTGGTAAGAGAGGAAGTGTTAGACTTTTGGGTCCTCCTTTTAACGACGATTGGGAGAATATAAGATTGTTTGTAAAATTTTTGAAGATTTTTTACGATGCTACTTTACGTTTTTCGGGGTCTAACCATGTCACGTGCAATTCATTTGCTATGGACTTAGTAAATATTCAAGATACCATTGAAATTGAATGTAAAAAAGGGGATTTAGCTTTGAGAACGATGGCAGTCAATATGAAAAGAAAATTTGATAAGTATTGGGGGAACTTTGACACTATGAATCCGTTGTTGTATGTTGGTTTAGTTCTTGATCCTCGTTATAAATTGCGCTACGTTGAGTATATTTTTGAGTCATTCTATGATGCGAAAACGACTATTGAATTGACACAAAAAGTTAAGGATGTATTGACATCTTTGTATGAATTTCATGAAAGGGAGGCAGGAGGTGGTGGCTCACAAGAGACATGAGGTAGTCAAATAGTGGAAGGTGGATTTAGTAAGGAGGATATGGATTTGAGGACATTACGGAAGATAGAGTTTAAGAGACGCTTAATGGAAGCGGAAACTCTAGAAAATAAATCAGAGGTGGAAAGGTATCTAATAGAGAGTTGTGAAGATGATTCAAATGGATTTGATATATTAAATTGGTGGAAAGTTAACTCTATTAGATATAAACTGCTTTCTAAGGTTGCCCGAGATGTGCTTGCAATTCCTGTTTCAACCGTAGCTTCTGAATCTGTGTTTAGCACGGCGGGTCGTGTTATTGATTCATACCGTACTTCATTGGCTCCAAAGGTGGCTGAGGCCCTTATTTGTACCCAAAATTGGCTTCGTTCTTCATCTGCTTCTATTAAACTTAATGTGGCAAACGATGATATCGATGAGTTTGATAAGTTCGCCTCAGGTATATGTTTTAATTTTATGCATTCCACTTTTTGAATAAGATATCATATATGTATTCTTTGTAATGTGTTTTTTTTTTTTTTTGGTTTCCCTTTTTTTTGTAGAATTTATGGATGAATCAAGCACGTTGGACTCTACACCCACGGTTATTGTGGACGATGAATGACAATGAAAGTAGTGGTGGACGGATGGATTATTGAAGCGTGTAGTTAGTTTGATGATTTGGACTATTAATTTGGAGCATTATTATGTTATATTATGTTTGTGTTTATTACCCTTAGCTTGGGCTATGTTGAATATTCTATTGTTGTTTGGAATCTTTGGATTGCTTTGTGCTTGTGGTTTTTTTTTTTTTTTCTTTTCAGAAGCTAGTTTGGGAATTTGGCCTTATAATTTGGGGCATGATATTGTACTATTTTGGCTAATGATTTCAGTTTGGGAATTTTGCATGTTTGCTAGTTTATTGGCAGCACAGAGAGGGAGGGTCATGCAATTGCTTATTAGTTATTCAGCTATTGCTAATTTGCTACTCAATTCAAGCCCAATTATAGCTTAAAATATTGGAATTGATAATAAGCCCAATCAAAGATTGAAAATGAGCCCAAAATTTGCCCAGTAAGCTAAACAAAAAATTGAAGTCCAAACAAAAGGCCCAACAAAAAAAAAACAAAGTAAAAAATTATTCATAAAAAAAAAAAAAAAAAAAAAAAAAAAAAAAAAAAAAAAACCAAAACCGAAACCGACCGAATACTACGGTTCGGCTCGGTTCGGTTTTAACCCACCATTCGGTCTGCTTCGGTTTGTTCTCTCTACAAAACCGAACCATCGGTTCGGTCTGCTTAAAATGCTTAGAACCGACCGAACCGAACCGATTTCACCCCTAACTAAAAGCAGACTCCGATGCTACTGTGGAAGCCGGAGGTGTTAGTAGATCACGGGCCATGATGGTCGGGCTGGGTCATGGGTTAAAGTGGGTTAATGCGGGCCGGGCCGGGCCTGGGTCGTGGGTTTCATATTAGTGAACCAGCCCGGCACGGTGAGGTGGGCTGGGTTTCGAGAGCCGGGCCTACGTGGACTGGGTTTCACTATTTGAGCGGGCTGGGCTGGGCCAACCCAACCCATTTTACACCTCTACATTTTAGTCTATATAGTTTCAATTGTGCTAATTTGATATCCGGAATTTTTAAATAGAAGTAATGTAGTCCAAATGTCCAATTCAGTGAGAAAAAAAAAGGACAGAATTTACCCACTGTTGTGCGCACTATTATGCTGATAACTTGATAAGCGAGTGGGGAGATTGATGATTTTTCATTTTTGCCCCTAAAAAACGTGAAAGTGCATAACATATGAATAAATTCTGTCAATTTTTCTCACTGAATTGGACATTTGGATCACATTGCTTCTATTTAAAAACTCCAGGGACAAATTGACACAAATGAAACTACAGGGATTAAAATGACACAGGGACCAAACTTCAAGGGTATATATTGTAATTAAGCCTAAACAAAATTACCATTTCTGAAATACAACCAAATGTATTCCCCCAATTGGGAATTATTCAATCCAATTGTCCAAATAAGTCTCCACAATGAAATATGCATTTAACCCAAGAAGGGGGAAACTATGTTACTGTTGACCAAATACAAGGATCTGAACAACAAAAAATTGCATCATGATGCACTACCACAATAAACGTCCAAATTTTTTTTTCCACTTCTCTTTCTCCTAAATGGCTACAAAAAGAATACTTGACAAAGTATCTGAAATGGAAACAAATTCATAAAGTGCAGAAGCTTCTAGTCCCTGGATCTAGAGAGGAAAGATTGCGCGAACGAAAAGCACTTCTCCTTCTGCCTTTTGTATTCATCGTACCGCAAGAAGAAATAGCCAAGATAATCAAAATCGATTGGAGACATTTTAGCCTGTAAAAAATTTTAAATTATTTGATTAAAATTTTCTGTGTTTCTAAGGGTCAAAGTAGGCAGCTTGAAGATTGAAAATACCTGGATCAAAGCCCATAGAGCCCAATACAAGTGTGAAGCCAACATGAAAGTACTTGTTTCTACATGCAGAGATTCGAGATCTTTGATCGATACCTGTCATTAGACACAGATCAGTTGTACTCTTCACAGTTCTACAAGTTAGAAGCATGTATATCATGAAGTCTCGTCAAAGCCCGATGCAGAAAAAATGGGCAAGGGATTATTATTTGGTAGCGGTGTCACCACTAGATGAAGTCTCATCAAAGCCCCATGCGGAAAAAAGGGGTAGTTAACTGCAGCTTTATACTACCATTTTGTAGAATATGCAGATAAACTTCCAGTTCCAGCACAAGCAACTTTTCAACCATTACATCAGTAACAAAATAGCATAATACTAGAAATGGGCCAAAATCTAATATGGAGAACACTAGATGACAAAAGGGACAGATTGCCGATGAGTATGTGATGTGTTCTAGCAACATTACGAGAGGAAGAAACACAATAAACCCACAAAAGATGCAAATTGAACAATGGGAAATTTAAATTCATGAGCTATATATCAAATGTGGAACAGCTATGCATGACAATAGCACCAGTCATTGGGAAGGTCTTAGCAATGGGGATCTTTATCTCCAAAAACCAAGGTGATATTATACTGTAAATCTATTTGGAACTAAGTTAGAAAAAAATCCAATATAACCTAACAAGATGTTCATGAAAGCAAAACACAAGGATGCTCCTACTGTGATGATATGCTCAAAAATGCATGTAGGTAAGCTTTACATAACCAAACCAAGTCTTGGGTCCCAATCAGTTGGGGTCGACTGTATGAATCATTTTTCTCCATTCTGCACGATCAAGAGCTATATACACACTTAAATTATATATATATATATATATTCATATCTTGTTGCACTACATACTCCCAGGTCAGTCTAAGTCTGCCCTCCCTCTAACCATTTCAGACACTACGATCTTATCACTCTTTCGCACAGATGCAGCTACAGGTCTTCGTTGCACATGGCCGAACCATCTAAGTCTATTATCCCTCAACTTATCCTCAATCTGTGCCACTCCTACAGTCTCTCTAATGTACTCATTTCTAATTCTATTTTTCCTAGTCTTACCACATATCCACCTTAGCATCCTCATCTTAGCTATGCTCACTTTGCTAATGTGTTGTTTCTTAGTTGCCCAACATTCTGTCCCATAGCTAGCCTAATTGCTGTCCTATAAAATTTTCCTTTCAATTTTGCTGGTATTCTCCGGTCACATAATACTCCGGAAACACTCCTCCACTTAAGCCAGACTACTTTAATTCTATAGGTCACGTCATCACCAATCTCTCCATCTCTACTAATCATTGAACCTAGATAGCGAAAGTGTTCCCTCTTGGGAATCTCCTGGCCTTCGATCTCATTGCTTCGTTGTCTCTACTTCCACTGGTGCTAAAACTGCATTCCATGTACTCTGTTTTCGTCCTACTTATCTTTAGCCCCTTAGTCTCCAGTGCGTCTCTCCAAGTTTTCAGACAAAAATACTTTTAACAAGTCAGATTAGGCACATCCAATCTCAAGTAGGACTTGACTTTTACCAATTTGAAAGCCCATTTTAAAATCATTACAAATGCAAAATATTTCAGAGGCAAGTTTGTCAAGGTTTCCATCCTTACGTACCTCAAGTGGTTTCGCAGGTTCTAAATAGTGCCTGAAGAAATGATATTGTTCATCCTTATCTGGATATCTACAAACACCATATTCAAGAATCAATAACTCGTATGACGTATCCCATGTTTGTCATCGTCATAATAGCCTAAGGAGAAAGCAAGGAAGATAACTTACAAGGTGTAGTCACAGTCATAGCCAGCATATTCGTTGAAGTGATTTCCGATGTCGAAACCTCTATAATTGTACGACCCATACTCAAAATCAATGAAGTAGAGTTTTTCTGGATGCCCACCACCAAAAAAAAAAAAGGAAGGAGTCAGAAAGGGAAAAAAAAAAAAAAAGATATGCATTGGCAGCTATATGTATCTTTCATGAACACAACGATGAGGATATTCCTTTTAGTTCAAAATGAAGTCTTTGTTCCACTATCCTTGTTAAGCAATAAACCCAAGCACCCCTCTGAATGGACTAGAAGGGCATTCCTCTACACCAAAATGAAGTACACCTGAGGAGTTGATTTGATCATTTAATTGGCCTGTCCTCCACAAATTTTGAGTCTAAGTGACCATGAAAGGACTTTTCAATCTTGTTGAAGCTTCATATACATTGTCAGGCACATGCTCTAACAACTTAAGCTTTTGGAGCAGTTGGTGACTTTAACAAATCTAAAACCAGATCCATTGACATCCAGACACTACAGCAATGTGGATTACCAGGTTGGAGATGGGCTTAGATGGCAACCCCACGAAGAGGATGGCAATGTTAGCATGTATTTGTAAGAGAGAAAGAACTTGTAACAAGTAAACAGAACATGATATGGTTCTATGAAAATCTCAAGAGAAAAAATGTAGATGTAATGGAAAAACTAAGGTCAAATGTACCTTCATCATCGTTAAGCATCAAATTCCCAGAAAGTAAATCATTGTGTGCAAATACCACAGGAGCATCAAGAAGGCCAGTCAATTCCTGTAGCATAATCAAACTGATATTTTCCTTATATGAAACCCAAGTTCCTCATACCTTTAAAAATAAAGATAAATAAGCATATGATAATCCCAAATCCACCCCCGCCCCTCGAGGGCTTGAGCCAGAGCAAAAACAAGATCCTCCACCAACACCAAATCGTTTATCCCCCTTTCTGGGTTGCCTCTACGAGCAAGAATTAAGAATGTGCAAGCTTAATGTAGAATTAAAGAGGAGTAGCTTTAAAGCATTTCTGTTGGCTTAGTTTCTAGCACCTCAGAACTTGCCAACTGCTAAATCCTATTGACATCTCTAAGAAAAAGAATAGACAAATCTTTCCAACAGGTACACAGGGGCCTTAGTAAACAAAAGTAAAATGTAAATAATATAACCCAATGGAGTAACAAAAAATCCAGACCAAGGATCTTCATCTTTACAACATATTGAAAGAATAGTCCCTTCGTATATTAGAACAGGAAAGACCACAGATGGCATGACATAAAGTAAAATCAAGTTACGAGAAGGGAAATAACCTTGAGCTCAAGAACTTCGGAGTGAACTTCTTTGACTGAAATTGTCTCATACTTCTTCTGCTTCTCGTTATCCTCAAATGTGAGAGTAGATGCTGCAAGAAAAACAAGGAACTTGGACATGAGAAAAGTGACATGTAGACGAGAATTTTTAATATTTGATTTTTATACACCAGACTGCCAAAATTTGAGCTGATATTTTTTTTTTCTCAGTATACAAATTTGTAGCATATCCTTTCCTTTCTTTTTCTTCCCCCCCAACAGTATCCAACACCGAGAAGCAGACGCTAGTTTCAGATCAGAAATGACCTTTCTGAAAGAACTTGAAGATATCATTCCACAGCTGAGGTTCTTTTGAGCCAGGAACTTCAACCTGGTGGAATTTACGAAGTTGCTTTGCAATTTCTGCTGCAATCTTTGGCTTTCTCATATCTGTTAATAATATAATATCGTATAAGAAAGATTGTAAGCCTAATCCAAGAAATTCCAATGTAATAGAAACTCTCAGTTACTGGGCCATCCATCAGCTGCAATAAAAGGTAACACATGCAAGGACGGGAGAAATCAAGAAAATAATTGTATCCTAACTGACATGGAGAGGAAACTTATTGGAACCACAAATTGAAGATGCACATATGAGAACTGATAAAAACCTCTTTGACTTCATAGCTAAGTTCCAATAGCTTAGAATCCTATAGACTGGATTGATTCAAGTGTTTTTAACACATGCTACTCAAGCTGTTCACTTTCAAGAAACTGTGAATCATGCTGTATGCAAACTAATGTCAGTTGTTGTGATCAGTGAATATTTAAAATATGATCATCATAATTTGTCAGTTGTTGTGATTATTTGTTAACCGAAAATAAATGCCAATGGCCATGCTATGGACATGTGAACATTTCTTGTTAAATGATACATGGAATCAATAGAAAAACTAGGATGAAAGGAATAGCTAATCTTGATATAATATAAGTAGAGGATAGAACTATATTCCGAACATATATTTGATTACATAAGCAGATAATAATCAACACAAATGCCATAATTTGACTGCGAATGATCAATTCAATACATACCCAGGAACAATTAGCATTGTAGCAATTTCTAAGTAGGCAGGACCGGGGTTACCTGGATTGTGGTATCTCCCATGGAACCACGATCCGAATCTTGCGATCCTGATCGTGATTCCTAGGGGATCCGGATCTAAATTTCACGAACCAAATGATCAGAAGAAGATAAATAATTACTTACATTACATAGTTATAATTGAAGTAATGGATGAAAAATTATAATCATTTAAAAGCTTCTAAGATGTTTGCATTTGAGGCTTAATTTGATCTTATTTTTCTATATTTTGTGTATTTGAAATTTGATTATGTGAAGTCATGGAATGATTTAGTACTACATACCTATATCCACTTATTTACCCAAGTGTTAGTCGAAACAAATTGGTGAACCAAAGCGTACCGCATACCAAAAAGTGAACCAGCGAAGACTACCCCACCCCCACCCCAGTACCGCGAACCAGGCTAAGTGTCGTACCAAGCACCCATACCGCAAACCGGGGTGAACCACGTTCCAGGTAACATTGGGCAAGACAATCATGACAGACTAGAGTGGAAAAACTAATGAAACTCCAACGTGCTTAGTTGAATTACTTACGTCTAAAGAGTGACAAATAAAAGATTTAATGTCAAACAATACCCTCAAATGTCATGAAATGGTTTTTAAAGTTGATATACAGACCTATAGAAATAATATCCAATTCATTCTCTGATAAACCCATCATGCGCTGATTTCAATTATGATCTTTGTTACGCTTACCTGATGGAACAAGTGTCCGTGCATTGATAAATGATTGAACCATGCCATTTCCAAAAACTCCAAGCAACTTGGCACCAAATCCTGCAGCGGAGAGGGATCCAATGGCCTAAAAACATCATTATTTAAAGCATTACAATATGGATCTAACAACCAAAGGTTAGGGACTAGGAACAAAAAATTAACAATCAACCTTCACCCAGTAAGTAGCACATTCCACTTTAAAGGGGGAAAACAGGTTAATAAAACTTAGGAAGAGAGGTAATGGATATATTTAACAAAATTCGGCTCAAACGTTTCAACTTACCTAGGAAAAAAAGGAAAGAAAGTAAAGAAGAAAACTAGTGAAAGTATCCAATTTTCTGATAAAACGTTGAGCTTCCTCAAAGAATATCACAATTTGCATAACACTAACTACAATTGTGATCATCAGCATATAATCTACCCAACATAAAATAACTATAACTCAACCTTTTGACTACCTATGAAAGTCCAATGAGATAATTATTGTATAAAATTTTTGCACAGCTTTACTGATCAGTGATCATTTAGTCTGAGCTGAATTATAATCATCCAAACAAATCACACTAGCAACAAGAGGATATGAAGCCTTATCATCTGTTCAATTCAATAGCATGATCTGTGACCATAAAGCCAAAAATTAAATGCAAGCTCATCGTGTTTCTGTAGTAATCAAGCAGTACAGCTACCAGAGTTAACCCCAAGTCTGTTACATAGATATGTTATTAACAACACTGTGACAAGACAAACCTTTTGGTACTCACCTGGAATTCCCGTTCACGATTGATGACATACTCAGTATTCGGCCCATACAGTCTGACCATGGTATCTACGACGTTATCACTTTCTTCCCTCACAGATACCTTCAGTACTGCAGGGATGAACAACGGGTTCTTGGTTTGAGTATGGTTGAAGGACTGAATAATTAGTTTTAAGTTCAGCAACATTCCAAACAACCGACATGGTTTTCTAACACTAATGTGCAAATTAACAGAATGTAGCATAGTTCAGTAGGTAAAGAACTTGCAATCATAACAATAATTATGTTACTATAAAACAAAGAAAATACGCACAAAGATTTGTGATGCCACCAGAAACAGTCTCTACAGTGAAGCGTGAACTGTCCAATTTCGACCATTCCTTGAACAGATCTTTAGAAAGCTCTCTGTTTGCAAGAATTCAACCAAAATTTTTAGGAGATTAATAAATAGATAGACGGACACAAACACAGCTTAAGGCACTAGCGAATTAAATTGCAGCATATGACATGAATAAGAAATTTCATAAAGCACATTTTCTACAATTTCAACCCAGAGATAATAAAGAAGAAAATCAAATTTCCGAGGGAAAAAAAAATGAGCCCAACTAAGCTTTGTTCTATAATTTTTTGAATCGAGTCTAAAATTGTCGTTTTGACTTTAACAACAACTCAAGTTTTTGTTTTTGTTTTTGTTTTTTTTTTTTCCATTGTCAATTCGTCGGCACCTGAACTGTGCCTAAAAATCAAATGACCATTGCACAGAATACAGAAACCTCAGTAATAGATATACATATATATATATATATATAAACATAGAGAGAGAGGGTGAAACGAACATGACGCGAGGAGTCATCTGGGGAAGAGATAGAGAATGGTCGACGATCAGAGAGGAAGAAGAGATTTCAGAGCTGCTTGTTTCGCGAGCTCCCTCTGCAACTTCCATGGCGTTCCAGATCTTCACTGCCCCCATTCGCCTCTCTCTCTCTCTCTCTCTCTCTCTCTCTCTCTCTCCAAATTCGAATCCTGATATTTCGAAGAGTTATGGGGGATGCCTTATGTGCCGGGAAATACATATACAGGACGACTATACGTATAGACGGACAACAGGTTTTTACTGAAATGACAGTTATGTCCTCTGCTGTTCAAAATAGCAACATTGCTTCACCAAAAAAATAAAAAATAAAATGGGTAATACTTTAATACATTTAAAGATACAAATTTTTAGATATAATCCGAAAAATGTATCTACATGTTTTCTGTAATATCATATTTTTTTAGTTGTGTCTCAAAACTCAAAAATTGTGTATTTAAATGTCTTAATTAAAAGGGCAATGCTATTGTAAGAAGCTTCTCATGTGAGAAGGCGGGTTTTAACCGTTGGATGAGCATCTAGCCATAAGATTCCCAGGAATCTGGAGAAGCATCTATTGCTAGATGCTCATCCAACGGTTAAAACCCGCCTTCTCATATGAGAAGCTTCTCACAATAGCATTCCCTAATTAAAATAAAAATCAATAGCAAGATTAGAAGTCATGTGGTCTGAAGGGTCACACTAAATCAGATTACCAGCTGATGACTGGATGTGACGTCGTGACGATATCACTCAATCAAATTCTAAAGAGTTTTTACTTGTTCACCGGAAAGCAGACACGTGGAACTTTATTTGTTAAGCCTACCAAGACTTCTCCTGAATCTCGAGATGTTTATTTGGTCAAATAATAGTGATGGTTCGTTTAGCAAAAAAAAATAAGAGTAATATTTGGGGCACTAACAACTTTCACTAACACTTATTAACACACTCTATCTCTCTCTTAGTGGCACTGTGGGCTCCGTAGTGGACCCCGCAGTACTACTAGGAGAGAGATAGAGTGTGTTAGTAAGTATTAGTGGAAGTTGTTAGTGCCCCTAGCATTGCCCAAAAAATAATAATAATAATAGTGATGGATTTAATTTTGGGTAAATTACACTAAACTCCCTTGACGTATAACCTAAATACACAGATATCCCTTGTGTTTTTAAGAATTACACTATACTCTCTTGACACATGACAGACCCTAACAATGTTAACCGTTTAAATAAAAATACCATGATACCCTTGTCCGCCTAACTGGCAATTCACTTCATCATTATCCTAAACACCAGTGGCATAAAATTCCAATGGCTTTAAACTCCAAGCTTAGGTTTGTAATGTCATACTTATACATCTGTAAGTATATAAAGCTCACTAGTTTGGGATTTCCCTTTGCAATTATATATTGCCCTATTTGTTGTGGCGAAAGTGAGAGAGAAGCGTGTTTTACAAATTGGGTGAATCTCAGTAGCTTGGGTTCTCCTTTGCAACCCTTGCCTTGTTTGTTGTGGCCCAAATTATAAAACTTCTAATTTGCTAATTCCATAAGAAAAATCAAAAACATAGAAATACATGCATATGAATTCACGTGTGTATGTTAATATGTATTTTACATAAAACGGTAGTAAAGGTGATAGTGGTGGATGATGGATGTGACGGTTGGATAGTGGTGGGTCTTTGTTCTTGAGAGAGAGACAGAAGTGTTCTGTAGAGAGAGAGAGGTTGAAAGCGGAGAAAATCATTTCTTTAGTTTTTTTAATTTTATTCTTTAACAAGGGTGATGTTGTCATTTATAACATTTTGACTAAAAAATCATCCTTTTCCATTTGGTCAATTATAGATTAACTGACGGGAGGTAAGTGTTAGTACTTAATAGCAAATCTCAAAGAAGATTAATGTAATATTTTAAAATACAAATGAGGTTTGTGTAATTAGATCATACATCAAGTTAGTGTAATTTACCCTTCAATTTTTCACATTTGTGATGTAGGAACCATATAATAATTCATGAAAATACAATTCTTTTTCTTTGGAGCCATAATAGGATAACATATGCAATTGTTATTCAAGTAAAACACAAGTGAATCAATCATGTCTTAAATGTCATGTGTAATAAAAAAAAATATATATATATATATATATATATATAAATTTTATGTTAAGATCTCCAATAGGGAAAGTCATCAGTTTAAAGAGAGGCAATTTTTTTAAGTGAAAAGTTACTCAATCCAAATTTATTGTTGGAATTAAACAAAAATTCTAACGATTTTCTAAAATTTAATTAAACATTCCTGATAATTTTATGAAATTTCACTAAACTTTCTAAAAAGTTTCACAAAATTATCAGAATTTTTTTGCCAGTTTTACATATGAAGGGCCTTTCGCTCAAAAATTTTCACTGTAAGACTTAACTCTTAAAAATTACTCTAAAATTAACTAAACCCTAATTGCCCCTAAAAAAAATGCATTACAATGTTGCCTTTTAGCCTCCAGGACACAAAATAGACAAACTGAACACATGAACTGTTAGAGCAACTCCAATCATATTATGCATTTTGATTATGTATAATGCATAATATGGTTCAAATATTATATTTGCATAGTAAATTTTGCATAACCACTCCAATCATGTTATGCATTTTGATTACCCATCTATATTTTATTATTTTTTGGATTTAAAGCATTCTTTGATATTTTTACACTTTCAACGATAATATTCCTAACGATCATATTTTAACGACTATACTGCACCATTCATATTTCATAAATAACGCATAATATAAAAACGAATTTCTTCAAAAAAAAAGAAAAAGAAAAAAAATGTTGTAAAAAGGAGAGAGAAGAGGTTGGACTGATGAAAGAGTGGGTTTCATTTCTTCACCATGGCTGATTTTATACCTTGAATTTACTGTGTTGGATTTTATACCTTGAATTTACTGTGTTGGAGCGTTGGGGAAGAGCCAAAATTTTGAACAAAAAAATGACTGTGGGTGGTAGAGGTGGGATCAACCCATTTGCATAACCATCCAACCACATGTATATATGCAGTGGAGGGGGGAAACAATTAAATATGCATAATGGTTATGCATAAAGGTTGGAGGGGTGTTTTTTGCTCACATTATGTATAAATTCGAATAAGATGCTCTTTTGCAGTGAAAGGTTGGAGTTGCTCTTATAACTCAGAACTCGATAATTAAAATATTGTACCCGAGAAATGTGCATAAGAAAAACATAGTTTTTGTTAAGAATTTTGTGTATTGCTAGCAAACACCAATAACAACAAATAGTCAAACATATTTATGTCATAAACCACATGTAAGTTTTGTATGGAATATTCAATATAGTAGAATCTATACTGCAAAGTATTGAAAGGTTATCAATGAAAAGTGCTTAATTAATAGAACTTCCACGAAACTTGGAACTAATAATCTGTAGATGGATTTTATTTTATTCTTATTTCAATTGATTAACTTTGACAAGTTCTATTAACACCATAGTAATGTGCAATTTTTTGGTTTTTTTTTTTTTTAAAGTGGTACATCAACATTCTTTCGCCATATTATTGACGTTGCGAGCTTCGCACAAATTATACGATTGCTTAAATTACGAGAGCATATCCTTTATAGCACCTTATCATATATACTTTTAATTTTCTAATCTTTCTATATTTGTACAGGAGGAGCAACAATAAAAGTATTTATTTAACAAAATAACAATATTATACGAAATTTTTTATTTAAGACAATTTTTAGAAATCTTAATCCTGGGAGTATTATAATGTGCAGTGTTCCGTCAACTGTAAGAAAAATATTATTCTATCATCATCTTAATTAAAGGGTTTTCTTTCATGCAGCTTAATTTCCAATCTTTTATATTATAAGGAACAGAGAAAATTAATCTTCATGCTGAAGAAAGGCAAAGTCGTCGGTCGGTGTTAACATTAAGATAGAAGAAGACACTGACACGACACGCCTTTGAAGTTGTCAAACGAGAGAGAGAGAGAGAGAGAGAGAGAGAGAGAGAAACATATCGGGAATAGGGTTGAGTTCTCTATATTGAACAAGGAAATTACGTGGAGCCTCATAGTTATATCTCTCTTGTGAATTGTCAACACCGACAAAGTTTCAAAAGTATTATTATACGAAGCAGCAAGCTAATTAGGCTTAGTTTGGCCTCCACGTGGTGTTTCTCTTTTTTTAAAGTCCAATTTTATGTTAATTTATTTGGTAACTAGTTTATGAGCTTTGCAAAAATTGAACTTAGGACTTTTTTGGAGGGAGCTTTTAAAAGCTCTAGAATAGAGCTTTTAAAAGCTCAAGGTTGCCTTTTGATTTCATGATGTTTTTTTGAAGAGTAGTGTGTCACTTGTATAAAATTATCAAAGAACTTAGTAATAAATTTCATAAGCTCCTTTTAAAAAGTCACATGGAGACCGAACTAAGCCTTAGTATAACAGTAAAATGTTTCTTAGATTCAAACAATGTGGTGATGTGACCATATACATAAAAAAAAATTACATTTTTAAAAACATATATTGAAAAATCTAAAATTAGTTATCCAACCAATAACGTCATCTTCTAATTTTGGATTTTGGGTCGTCAATCGTAATTGTGGACAGCTATCACGTGGCACTTGCAGAATTATAATTTTTTATATATATTTTTGGTAGTTTTTAAAATGCAAAAAAATAAAATAAAATGTGTGGTCCTGCAAGTGGCCACGTGAGTGTTGTCACAATTGCTATCGCCGATCCGGACTCCTAATTTTGTGTGTGTGCATAGTATTTGACAGAAAATATTGATAGCATCATCAGTGTGGTACTATTGATCGGGCGTGCTAGGGGTTTTGTACGAAAGACCCAAAAACGTGTATACCAAACTATCCCTCTAAGTACGGTGTACAAAAATAGTGATCAGACGATTGTGTTAAGTAAATAGGGATGAACCCTTACTAGAAGTCTAAAAGTTCTCAAAAAGTACTGAAGCGTACACATTTGAAAGTGGAGAAAATAATACAAAGCAAGGCTTTGAAAGTGAAAATATATTATATTAAAGGAAATTACATAGAAATAGAAATTACATACTCGAAGGTAACTAAAATGCAAGAACACTAAAGAAATTGTTATGTGAATGTTTTTAAAATGCTTTAAAGGATGATGTTTGGATGCATTTTGAAGAGTTTTCGTTGAGTTGTTGGAGGGTTTATCTGTTGAGAGTTGTTGATATTTCTTCAAAACTAAGTATTTTTGGGCCTTGTCCTATGTTATTTCCCATGCCCTTGGAATGCTAAAATTGTCATGTTCAATGTATTTGAAACTCCTCATAAATTTGTGAGACCTACTTCCTTTGACTATGTCGGCAGAGACATACCAAGAAGGACTGCACTTCAGTGCTGTTAAAACAGTGCTGTTTGTGCTGTTCCTCTCACAAAATGAACAGTAAAACTGCTTTTGCATAAGCAGTTTTTCAAAAACTGCCCAGTTTTACTGTTCATTATGTGAGTGGAACAGCACTAACAGCACTGTTTTAACAGCACTGAAGTGCTGCCCTACCAAGAATCCAAATCACTGCCCGAATGACGATGGGGCCATGAAGTCAGAATTGATGGTGAAGGGTGATCTTAAAAATCATAATGAAACAGAAAAGGGCCCACTTTTTAAGTGGACAGTTTGTTGATGAGAGTATTTTTGTTCATTCAAAAAATCGTTCATTAATACTCATTTAAGCATTTCTTTAGCTAATGCTGTGGGATCCAGTTTAAACCTAAGTATTTTATTGGCCAATACAGTGGGACTCAGATTTAAACAAATTGAATCCCACTATATTGGCCAATAAGATACTTAAATGAGTATTAGTGAACCATTTTTAAGTGAACAAAAGTATTTTCGTTCGTTGATTGTGGCCAAAAAGGCCATGCTACCCGAAGTGGCTGCCCGAATCGGCTTGTGGTCATGGCCACAATTGTATCCAAAAACGAGTGTCATTTTGCAAAGTCATAGTTTTAGTCAATTTGTAGGGTGTACTACTATTTCCCAATTCATTATTACCATGAATTGATGTGTCATTATCACATATTCACATTAACTTAGTGAAGTTAGTTATTGCCATGCCCGATGGCGATGGTGCACACAATTGCTATGTATCCGAATTTTAGTGGCCATGTAGTCCAAGTTTCAACAATTTTTGGGATCCATATTTGTTACTTCCCTAAAATAGGTAACTCGTTTGTTTAAGCATTTTTGATCAAATCTCTCAAATAATCGGTCATGTCACTTGGGTGTAAACACATAGCATCCAAGTCAATATCATACCACTTTCATTGTACATCAGTTCATATGACTTAATTAGGCGTCTATTTATGGTGAGTTCACATGGTAAAGCAACTAAAACTTGCAATTAAGCTGTTTGTGATGAAATGTTTAACAAGTGTTATCTACCACTATGAAGCACGGGTACTCCATTCTCAGTGGAGAACCAGTATTGGGTACTTGGAGGGTACCGTTGCGCGTACCATACTGCTCGGTACGTACCGGGTACTCCTCCAGCCATGTCGGACTGATTTTGACTCAAAGTTTGTGCAAGGGTATGGCTCCGACACAGTATGGGTACGGTGTCCACGGTCAAAGAAGAAGAAAAAAGAGAAGAAGAAGATAGAAAATGGAAGAAGAAGAAGAAGAAGAAGAAGAAGAAGAAGAAAAAAGAGAAAGAAAGGACAGACCTGATCGTCAGCGTGTTGTTCTCCAGCCGGCATCGTCTTCTTCTCCAGGTGTATTCTTCTTCTTCTTCCTCGTCTTCTTCTCATCTTCTCCATCCCCTCTCTCCCTCTCTCTCTCTCTCTCTCTCTCTCGGTGGCTGCGAATCTGCGATCGAAGCCCTCTTTTGGGTCGATGAAGGTATACAACTAACCTAAAGTTTATATATAATTGATATTTTAAGTTTATTATGAATGGACCCCTAAAATTATTACAAATATTAAAAACTTAATTGTAATTTTTACTTATTTAAAAATAACACCACATAACTGACATATATCTACTATTTAAATCCCAAATTTATATGATTATTTCTAAAAGACCCACAAAAAAAATGATAAATTTAATAGTTTTTATTTATTTAACATTTGTAGTATTGGTATTTGTATACAAATATTTTAAAAAATGTATTTTATTCAAGGTACTCTAGCCGTACCCGTACCCTACAGTTTTGGAAATTGTCGTACTGCCGTACCAGTATCGTATCGTACCCGTGTCACGTGTCAGTACTCGTGCTACATAGATCTACCATATAACTACGAGCATCTGCACAGCAGGTATAGTAAACTTAAGGCTCATGTTTGGTAAGTTTAGTGTACAGATGAAATACACTCGCAATGGGTATTTGTTCAAACGGCAAAGGAAGAGCCGTGTGTGATATCAAACGGCACACATTGTTTTGTGTTGTGTGGGACTAGGCGGCACAATGTGTGCCGCGTGATATCACACGGCTTCACATGTGCCGTTTGAATATTTATTACTCTTATTTCTTTATACTCTTCATACTCTTATTTATTTTCAAATTAATCATTTTATTTTCAATAGCTAGCCTTTTTGGACACAACTTTACACGGCACACATTGTGCCGTGTGATATCACACGGCTCATATAATGCCGCTTGGACATCACACGGCACAATGTGTGCCGTTTGGCTCCTCACGGTTCTCATTGTGCCGTCAGCCTTGTACAATAGTTGAACTTAGCGGTACATTAAACTTAAGTTTCCTTAAGTTTCAGTGTTGTACTTTGTTGTACCATCAACCCATTGCAAGCGTCCCACATCCAAACTATGCTTAAGTTTGTTGTATGAGCAACCCACTGTGGATGCTCTAAGTTCAAATAATGCTTTTTTCTGTTCCAAATTAAAAAACCATTTTATGAATTTCTCTTATCTATGGAAGTTTATTTAATATGGTAAATTTTAATTTTTCATTATCGTTTCTTTTTAAGTTAAAATCCAAAATAAAAAGTGTAAGAGTTTGCCGAGCCGGCTGTAGTCTAATTAGCATAGTCTATCTCTTTCTAATGGGGAGGGTTCTTTAGTCGGAATGAGTAGCCATTGTTGGACTTTACTGTGAACCAGTGTAGGGTTGTGGGGTTGGGTTGGGTTGGGGCTAAAGTGTACATGTGTGTGTATCTAGTCCGAATCCAGGTAAGTATAAAAATAAAAAAATAAAAAAAGTATAAGAGTTTATATAATAAAGAATAAACTCATAAAGTACGAAAGTAAAATATATATTAACTTTTCACGAAGAACTCTTAAATTATTAAGTCCCAAGTGTTGGTCCATAATTAGTGAACCGAGTCTAAAATCACTTTAAAAATAAGTTCTTTTATTTAACTAATATAATGCGAGTACTTGTTTTATGAAAATTTGAGTATTGTATTGGGAATGGTGAGAACGTGATTAGATTTTGATTAGTCTTGCTTTATATCTAATTTTTATAAAAGTTGATATCATATTGATTTGACAAAGAGTTTAGTTCTTGGAGCATTTTTAATGAAATAAGGATACAAACACAGGAACTATTGGAACTGATTTTCTCCAAACCACATGAATGGTTCTTCGTATTTACCAATTAAGTTTCATACAACATTTATGTCGCTCATTCCATTCGCTGTAAGTCCGTGAATTGCATTTTGTTATTCGAATGTTGTTCGTTCCTGTATTCTGCAGTGTATATATATATATATGTTAGAATCATGTCAGATTATTAATCTAAGTTCACGTAGTTTTCGTACCTTACTATATATGGTGTCCAAATACATTGTACTACACAAGTTGTACTACTAGTCTAGTACATTCTCTTTCCTTTCTTGGGTTCTCCCTTAGCCTATATATAAAGGCTATCTATTGCAATGATACTTACACCATTCAATACACAATTCATAGTATTGTCTCACTCTCTCTCCCTCTCTCTTATATATTCTAACAATATATATATATATATATATACACATGTATGTAAATGTGTGTGTACATGTAGATACAATATGTCACTTGTTTGTGATTATGACTCTTAGATGTTTATTTAGTAATAGTAATTCTCTATTCCACATGTAGAAGGTACGTAAAATGGCCCCAGGGCACAATATAGTTTTGTTTTCTTCTAGTAGGTTGGCATTGTTGTTACTAGGTGTTGTTCTCCATGAAGAAGTTACTTGGATTGCTTTGATCCTATGGCATTGTTGAAACATATTCTTAAATACTAAGGACCAAACTTAGAAACTTTGTTATCCATCTGATTCTAACATTGAACAAAGAGAAAGAAAAAGAGGAGGGTAAGTTTTAATTGTTAAGTGGTATTGCCATTATGTTACGATCTGCATTATTCATGCGTAAATTCCCAAAGAAGAAGTAAATAAACATTCTTTTGCACATTGTAAATTTGTTAGTAGCTCATTTTAAACATATATTTCTTGGGCACAGTTAAAACTGGACTGAAGGCAACACCTACTTGATTGTGACACAAATCTTTTTTTTTTCTTTCCTGTTTGGACTGGCGGAAGATAATTCTGCTTAGTAATAAGATGCTACAATCGTTCTCTGTGAAGGCCGTTTTGAAGCAAAATGCCCTTTTCTTTTCCCATGGTATCTCAAATTGGCTTATCCGCTTTACTGATTCTTGTCTTTTTGGCTATAGAGAGGAATGCATAGTAGAAATGTATATAATTTAAAAAAAAAAAAAAAAAAAAGCGATGGAGTTGATAGCCAAAGGGTGGAGTGCTTTGAAGGAAGTCGATAGAGTCATTGATTATGCAAACTTAATGACAAAAGGCTCATCCCACTCCTCAGGGTAAAAAAGTACAGAACAAAATCAGTTTATATTTACTGTTTTCACTTCCTATATTTTTTTAAATAGTTCCTTCGATTTAGACTATAACCTCACACATAATCTCAAGTAGTTTATAAGCCCACTTAAAATGTGGATTTCATTATCAAGTCTTCCTTTCCACTAGTAGATTATAACCCAATTGAAGAGAACAAAGATAGATAGATCGAACAATTTTACAAGTGAAAATCTAAATTAATAGATACCGAAATTAACATACCTAATGTAATTTGGATTATGAGTTAATTAGGAATCGCCAGGTCCATGTCGTGTCCGTGCTTCATAGATTATCATCGATAGATGTTTCAATAGTTAGGTTTCTATCAGCAATTGTGTCTCTCTCTCAGCTTTCAAGTATTTACTCAATTTTTCTGAGCAAAAAAAAAAAAAAGTATTTACTCAATTTTAATTTTTAAGTTCAAGAATAGAGATCATCTCCCCTAAATCTTTTGTATCAGAGGCTAGGGAAAACTTTGAGTTAGCTCTGGAGGCTGACAATTCAATCTCCCATGCTAGATAGGGAGGGGCATGTAAAGCTATGTAAGGGAGAAATTTTTTGGGTACCCCCAAGGTACCACGTGGCATGCAACTTGGTACCCCGCACCCAATATAAGTGCGCCACACGAACAATAGAACCTACTACAAAAAATTATAATGGCCCCAACAATTCTATGTGGCGCTAACTTATTGGGTGTGGGGCACCACGTAGGCACTACCTTGAGGGTACACAAACTTCTCTAATACGTACCACTTTTCTCGTGCAATTTTTTTTTTTTGTTCAGTTCTCAGAGGGATCATATCCAAGATGATTTATTAAAAGACATCCAGAAAGTGTAGTTCTAAACTTCTTTTGCTCTTTTTTTTTTTTTTTTTTTGTTTGTTTGTTAATTTGGGACAAGATTGTTAAGGTTGAGTTGATTTCATTTTCTGTCAGATGGATAATGGCAGGGGTTAACAAGGACTTTTTATTATCTCTCTTTTTTGTTTTGTATTTGGTTTGGGTTTGGATTCGAAAGTGGTAATATAATTAACTAGTTAGTGACTAAGCAAAAATATATATATATATATATATATATATATATGGGCGGTTATTTGTACATGAATAGGTTTGGGAAAAAGTCGAAAAATGTTCACAAATAATGACCAAGGGAACTAAATGCTAGAGCAATAGTTCAAGGTGAAAACATCAGTCTTCTTGTTTTTCTTTTTTCTGCTTCTTTTTTCTACAAATTATGTTTTCATGCATATAATTAAGGATACTCAACGCCTTTTTCATCATGACAGAGGAGCTGCTCTATTAGTGGAAGGTGCAGACATGGGCGATCCAGATGTGCAGTATGAATTGGGTTGCCATCTTAGAGTTGAGGTAAGGTACCCTGTGCATTATATATATATATATATATATATTGCAACTAATATTGGAACTTACCCTTTAATCTTTGAGATTTAATTAAATCCCTTGAGCTTGCAAGTCATACAGTAGTTTGTTCTACTTTGACAGGCATTTGGCTTATCTTGAGATTCTGTTCTTGATTTTGAATGTGGTTAAGTTGGTCACTTTTTTTCTGTGGAAATAGCCACAGGCCCACAGTTGCATGAGACCGATAGACTCTCTCTCTCTCTCTCTCTCTCTCTCTCTCTCTCTCACACACACCTAAACCGTTAATTGACTTTGTATAGTAGAACCAACAATTCCATCTCATCCTTTCAAGTATGAGTATGTAATTTTGATTTCTTATCGATTATGGCCGCTCGTATTCAGAACGTGTGTTAGATATTGTACTTGAGCTTGAATTGTGTGAGCACTGACACTTTCATCTTGCTTTGTGCTTTCAGCAAAAGTTCTCTGCTGGTATAGTAGTTGAAAAGGTAAATTGCTTCCAAGTTTAGCCCCAGAATATGGTACTACCTTCCAAATTTACAGTTTTGAGTGTGTTTCTTCAAGACCTCAACTTTCATAGAGCACTAGAGTTGGTAACTAATAGCCCTTGGGAATGTTTTAAGCTATGTGGCTCACATTTACATTCTTATAGAGTATCTTTCTTTTGTTATTTTTTTCTGCTGGTTTTTGTATAGAATGACTACATCCAATCAGATCAGCAAGCTTTTCATTATTTGTAGATCATTCATTTTTCTTTTCTTAGCACGGTTATGTTAGTAATGCTTTGACAATATGCTTCATAATCTAAATGAAAAACTTCCGACATTTTTCTAGTTGCATCCAGGTGCTCTTTACCTTCTATAGGCGCTATATATATATATATAAGTGATTTTTCTCTCTTCTCATCATAATGCATTTGTAATCATATATTTATAAGTGAACTCCGATGGATCAAAATTCAAAACTCTCTTTTAGCCAACAGTGGTTGACTGTGTCACATACCCGTTTTGTAACATGCAAACCATGGACAAACAATGTGTAGTGGCCGATTCTTCAAAATCCACCATCGATCCATACTTCTTCATAGCAAACACTTTGAGGCTATAAAATTTTTTTTTTATTCATAAAATTTTTAGCCTTTTCGCCACTGTCTGCGATGATAATTAAAAACATGAAATAAGTTAGAAAAACTACAAGACATTACTCTGTATCAACCTTAGATAATGCCTCTTCTGACATTTCATTCTTCTCTTGAACCTTTTCTCGACGAAATCCCCTAAGGATCCCTGTAATACTAAGATTGACGAGACTCACCCCGCCTCATGTGCGGAAGCAAGTGAATTACTATAATTCAACTCTCTAACTCAAACTAGCTCAATCTTCCATGAATTCAACTTCACGTGGCCTAAAAACATCAGTTTACAACTCAACTATGCAAACCGACCAATAGTACTGTGATCGAAGATGATTGGACATGGTTTCCAAATTCCCAGGATATATAGTTCTGTATTGGCCAAATATTGAACTGTTAAGTTATCAATTATTCTAAAAGCTTAAGTTGGTAGAGAATGGATCCAACAATGTATACCAAGCTTCAACACTCTCCCTCACGTGCAACCCCGACTTGCACGTGAAGAACACTGTAACGACCTTGGTGGTGTGGGCGGGCTACTGTAGGTGCCTTTGTGACAACAGTAAGTGCTAGCAGGCTACACACTATGGGAAGTTCGTCCCACATCGCCTGGGTGTGGAAAAGTAATGTGCTATATATGTGTGATTCCAAGTCTCCTAGTACGAGGCCTTTTGGGTAGTGACCAAGAACAAATCTGTGCGGGTTTGGGCTCAAAGCGGACAATATCTTACTGAGCGAGACTTGGGTCGTGTCAGGATGGTATCAGAGCTAGTGTGCGGGCTGCTGTAGGTGCCTTTGTTGGGTGTGAAAAAATAATGTGCTATATATGTGTGATTCCAAGTCTCCCTAATACGAGTCTTTATGGGTAGTGACCCAAGAACAAATCCGTGCGGCTTTAGACTCAAAGCGGACAATATCTTAGTGAGCGAGACTTAGGTCGTGACAAGCACACAAACCAAACTCCATCATAGTGGAAACAAATAACAAAGTGCAATATGCACAACAAAGTGGGAATAGAGAGTCGAACTCATGACCTCACACAAATAAGACTTTGATACCATATTGAGTTACCAATTACTCCGAAAACTTAAGCTGTTAGAGAATAGGCCCAACAATGTATATCAAATTTCAACATAAACCGAGCTCAGACTTTGGCACATTTAATACGTGCCCGCTTGCATCTAATTGTTTGATCACTTGGACAAGTGTCTACTATATACTTTTATTTTGGAAAAAAGAAAAAAGAAGGTATGGTGCCTTTTTGTTAAGGAAGCCACTACTTGGTATTTGGTTATCATATTGTTTTACCTAGTAATTCTTCGGAATGCCTTCACACATTCTTTGGTATTTGGTTTCTAATTTTTTTGTTTTGTTTTTATTGTGTATTTATGATTGACTCTAATATGAGAGAAATTTACTCTAAACATGAAAATAAAAATTGAAAACCAAAAACTATAATATTACCATGCGAGCCCTTACTATATGGACACATAAATACCAATGTCCCTATACCTACTATTGGAGTGTTACTAATCTCAGCTACACCCATTCACGTATAGAGCTAAGCTTAAGTGGTGTGCACAGGGTAAGCGCACTGGGTGAACGCATTGGGCTTTTAAGCCTAAAAAATCTGCGGGGCGGCGGGATGGAACGTGGGTCAGTGGGGCGTTCCGTGGATTTTTTAAGCTTAAAAGCCCAGTGCGTTCACCCAGTATGCACTGGAGCCTTACTCTTCACGTATATATATATATATATATATGCAGGGATATGCTGGTGTAGGTATAACAAATGAGTCATTTCTACTATAACAGGTTAGCTCTTCCCACCCTAATATGGATTTTTTTGTAATTGCAATAGGGTAATTCCAGCCAATTGCCTGCATTAATTGGTTTTCCACTACATATCAACAATACTTTCCAAATGAAGTTTCTTTAAGATGTTTCAATGTGTAAAATAAGCGCTCAAACACACCCTGAGTAATTCTAAATGGTCTGACTCATTGGGAGGCCGGAAAGATTATTTCCTGTTGAAAAATTGGTATTTTGTTACGGGATTGCTAAAAAAAATTCTCTCTCTCCGCCTGCCCTTTTATCGTTGGAGATCTTTATTTGCTGGATTTATGAGTTGTACAAGTCAGTAATTTCTTGCCAATTTGTGTTGGCTACTTTTTTTTTTTTTTTTTTTTTAATATATATATATAGAAACATATATAGTGGCATGTTTCAGCTGTTGAATCAAGTCCCAGAATCTCTTACCAAAATTCATTTCAAAGAGCGGTTCTTCTGGTGGAAGATCAAAGAAGAATGAGGGAAGCTCAGTGCTGGATTCAGTCGAAAATTAATGGCAAGAGAACAATTTGGAATTGCTGCAAAATAAGGATACGATCGATCTCGGGTTTAAATGGTTGAAAAGACTTGAAGAAGAGGAAGAGAAACGTCTAGTGTCTGAATAATCATACAAAATGCACGTAATCTGTTAATGGATTTTTATGGCGTCCGGCATTGATTTTGCCTCTCTCTCAAATTACATGCTCATTTTTAGACATGCTCTAGCATCATATGGCTCTAATATTTTTCTTTATTTTGAAATTTGAATTGGATTGTAATCAGGGGGACATCTACATAATATTAAAATAATATTACAAAACTTGTGTACAGTGTATATGAGCACTAGTAAACAAATAATTCCAGTAAATAAATAAACAAATAAAAGCTTTTTGTATTTCATTAGAATAGTCCAATACTAGTACATGCCAACCAAAAGCTGTGACTGCTCTTTCATTAAAGGGTTACTGGGCAAAGAAAAATGCAGAAACTCAAGACCCAAAAGTATATCTAACATTGGGAGAGGTACACTTTGATTGTTGAAAGCTCATGTGCCATTACAATAAAAATGGCAATTGGAATGGGAAAGCTAGCTGTAAAAGTCCTGTTTGAGTTGACCTATATTTTCCCCAAATGATGATGTCTGAAAATTTTGAAAGTAGCATTTGGTAATACATTACCTATCTCATCTTAAAACATGACCAAAAGATGAACCAGAATAATTTTGGGTACCAACCCAATCCCCTGTAAGTCCCTTTGGCTTTGGTTTTGAGATTTCACATAGTTAAATACAAGGGATTTGACCAGTATTTTTGGCATCCCTAAGGGAGGTCAGGGGTTTGAAACCCTCAGGAGTCGTGCAAGTTAGGATCTCAAGATGGACAATATCCAATTTCGTGCGGGGTCAGATACTACTGCTAGCTTGTCTCCCTGATTTATCTGGTACGTGTGTTGTGGGGTTAGTGCACTTGTCCAGGGTTTACCCATGTTCTACTCCGATAAAAACGACAATATGTATTAATTACAAAGTCGTGGAGGATAGACGTGGGATTTGCCCTCGTATCCGAAAAAAAAAAATATAATAATAATAATTCGGTACCATTTTGTGAAATTGTTATGTGAGTGGACTATCAACTATCAAGCGCGAGAACCATGTGGGTTCTAATTTATTAGAAATGTTTTGGTTTTTTCAGTTCATTCTTTCAGCTTTCTTTTTCTTTTTCTTTTCTTTTTTTTTTTTAAATTTTTTTTTTTTATTTTGGTTAAAAGGAATGCATTAGGTGTATCATCTGGAATGGAAATTTTGATTCCGACCGATTCTGATCCGAAAAATTCTGATTTTGGCACCAAAAATTAAATTCCGAAATTCCGAAAAAAATCGGAATGGAATCGGAATTGTTTTGAGAATTTTGAAACTTCCGAAAATATGTTTTCCAAAATTTTTTCGAAAAAATCCGAATTTTTTTTGAAAAATTGGAAGAATATGGACAGACTTGTTTGTCCCACATCGAATAAGAAGAGAAATGAGAGAATAGGAGACTCTCTATAAAATCATGACTTACCCTTTTCAATAGTATTTGGATTCCGAAAATTCCAAAAATTGTGAAAATTTCCAATTCCAATTCATGAAATTCTGTAAATTTTCGAAGGATTCCGATTCTGAAATTTCTAAAAATTTCGAAAATTTTGAAATTCCGAAATCGGAAAGGAAAATGAAACTCCGAAAAAAATCATAACGGAAATTGGAACACCTATTTAATTTCTAAAATTTTTGAAATTTTTTCCGAAAGAGAGTATCCTAATCCGTTCCGTTCTGTTCCGGCCGAAACACACCCCTAGAATACATAGAAGAAGTTAATGCCCTTTAGAAGTGGACTCTCTATGATTATAAGGCTACCCATAATATTATTATGTTCATCAAAATGTGCTTCGAAAATATAGAGTGAATGTACAAATTATGGTTATCAAGAACATCATAACGAAGTAAAGGCATGAGACTAGGGGTGTGTTTCTGCCGGAACGGATCGGAAACACCCATTTCAGAAAAAAAAAAAAAAAAAAAAAAAAAAAATTCTGAAATTTTCGGAAGCCAAAAATGCATTCCGAATTCCGTTCCTAAATTTCAGAAATTCCAAAATTATTTCCGATTCCGAAATTTCGGAATTTTTCGAATTTCATCAGATTCGGAATTTTTCGGAATATTCGGAATATTTTCGAAATTTTTTGGAATATTCAGAATTCAAGATTAATGGGATTTCACTTGAGACTTGTAGGCCTTTTATAGAAGCACATCACATCCCCTCTTTTATGTTTTTTCGATGTGGGATGAACACAGTTTTAGGAATATTTTCGGAAAAGTTTCAGAAAATACATTCGGAATATGTTCTGAAATTTTTCGGAATATTTCGGAATATTTTCGGAAAATACAATTTCGGAATATTTTCAGAAATTTTTCGGAATTTTCGAAATTCTAAAAACAATTCCGATTTCGATCCGATTTTTTTCAGAATTTTCGGAATGCGAAAATTCGGAATTTGAAATGCATATTTAGTTGTCAAAATCGGAATTTTTCGGATCGGAATCGGAATTTCCGTTCCAAATGACACCCCTACAAAGAGACTATACCTCAAGGTCCTCAAGTATGATGGTTCACAAACCCAAGGTCAACTGAACCTTGGGTGTTCTATCCAGAGGTTTGATATTTGAGCGTGGGGGATTTATCCTGTTTCAAAAGTCATGACTCAAAGGTTTGGTATTTTAGTCATAGGGAGAGTACTCACGGACAGCAGAAATTTATCAAGTTTTGAAAGTGTTGTTCGGGGAAGAGAGATTTAGTTCGAAGTGTGCGCAAACTAGCCCGAAATACTATTACCAAAAACAAAAACAAAAACAAAAACAAAAAAAAAACCCACCCAAGGTCTACTACTATTATTATGGTAATCTAGAACTCCTTTTAAGATCAATTACTTGCAATTTTACCCCTTATAAATACCTGAGAGTTGAGAATTTATTTAAGAGTAATATTTGGGGCACAACCTTCATACAACTTTCATACAACCTCCCCAAAAGATGTGTCTATCTCTCTCCTGTGATGTCACTGGACCCCACAGTGACACAGGAAAGAGATAGACACATCTTTTGAGGAGGTTGTATGAAAGTTGTATGAAGGTTGTGGCCCAAGTGTTACTGTATTACCCTTTATTTAATCACTATGAATCCACATTTTAAGATTTGAGTTTTCAACTTTTCACCATAAATTATACCCCTTTTCTCCAACTATTCAATCAAAAGATATATTATTTCAATAAGTCTATCTAATAAGATGTGACGATGAATTCGGGCCACAGGTGACAGATTGAATGATTTGTTATCGTCTCTTAAAAGAAGAAAACAAAATATGGTTTTTAGAAGGTGATGATGGGATTTAAGACTTTACAACATATGTATTTTCAAAGAAATAGTAAAAATTTGATTGATTTTCTTCAAAGGCCACACACAGTTGAGCAACACGTTTATATTAGTGAATAGTAAAAATATCAAATAATCATAAAGTCGGACCCATACATATAACTATCAGTATATTGTATAAGTACGTTGGGGGTTTTGATTTATGAATGGCCTATGCTTTGGATTATTATATGGAAACTCACATTCACACTCCGTTTGGTATGATTGTAAAATAGAATAGAATAGAATTGAATTGAATTGAAAAGAAAAGAATAGAATTGAATTGATTTGTAATTCTAATTCTCTTGTTTGGTTTAAACAGAAATGAAAAGAATAGAATTGAAAAGAATTATTGCTATTTCCTAAAATAGCCCCATTAGAAAATACATTATTCTTAAGATCTGTTTGGATATGTAAACTTGAATTTGGATTAAAACTTACCCAAACTAACTTTACCCAAATTAACCCCCAAACTTAGACCTTACCCAAACAGACCTTACCAAATTAATCCCCAAACTTAGACCTTACCCATACAAACCTTACCAAATAAATCCCCAAGCTAATTAACCTTGCCCAAACGAAGCCCTCAGATCTTCATCCTCTCTTCATCTTCATCACTGAGACGAAGCCCTCAGAAAATGTCGACGTCGAAGCCCTCAGAAGATGTCGACGTCGACGTCGAAGAAGACGAATGGGAGAAGAGAGAGAGGGTGAGATTCTGTGTATATATATATATATAATATATGCGTATAACTGTGTATATACATATATATAGAGAGAGAACTGTGTATATACATATATGTATATATAGAAATCTGTCTATATATGTATATATAGAAATCTATACACATAGATATATAGACGAGAGAGAGAGGGAGAGCCTGGTTCACAGCCCACAGGTGAGGGAGATGATGAACAGTAGATGGGTAGTTTGGGAAAAAAAAAATTCCAAATCAATTCTTGAGGAATCCGACCATTTTTGGTAGGATTTGTAAAGCACCCAAAACAAGAATTGGATGGATTTACAAATGAATTCATTTCTGGTTTTGGGACAAACCAAACACAAGAATTCCACAAACAAGAATTCCAAATGAATTCTATTCTAATTTTTAGGATACCAAACGGCCTGTCAGTTCGCCGCAGCAATGGGACATCGTGAAACGGAAACCACCACCTTCCACATGACCATTTATCTATTATTCGAGACCAGTAGTCCACGCGCGTATGCTGTGCGAGTGAAGACTGACTTTTTGCAGCCAATTAGATAACCCACCTGAGAGATATTTTGTTTCTTTTCATTTCTCAAATGCTATTAATTGAACCAATCAAATTTATTTTCTTTCTCTTTTCATCAACACCAAGGACTGTTTGGAATGCCTTAAGATTGAGTCTACTATTCAAAAGTTTACTAGCACTACAAAGTAAATATTGGATACAACTGTGACACGTCGTCATTATTGTAATACACTAATACATATGGAGATTGTGCTTATTCGATTTTTTCTTCTTCTTTTAGAAATGGGGGACGAGAGTATAAATAAAAGAATTTCGATTAGTTTGCAATATCACATTACCTAAATAACTGTGACAACGACTATTTTTTCCTCTAGACATGAAAATAGGTAGAAACTACGTAAAGGCTTTGTGATTAAGCCAAAAATACTCTTCAATCTATAAATACTACCAACATGATACTAATTTTTTTTTACAAAAACCATAGGAAATGTAAGCATGATCAACACTTACTTTTAACTTTTACAATTTGGCCCTTATACTTTCCACCTCACTAGTAAAAAGATTTTAATTAAGTAGTCACAACAAACCATAACACACTTGATAATAAGAAGTTTTATGAAGTTAGGCCAATGACTTCTCGATAACCAACCAAACCTCCATTCGGATGATTCAATTTGAAGAGATTGAATTGCTAGTATTTTTTTTTTTTTTTAACTGCTAATTAGTTACAATCTCATCGTCCTTTACAATCTCAAATAATTTGATGGCCTTGTTTAAGTTAAACTAGTGAGATGGACATGTTGAGTTTCACAATGAGGCTATTTGGGAAGGCAGTAAACTTGTTATGTGGTTCATAAGTGAAACTATTTTACAAATATGACTATCTTAAAACTAGTAATTTGTTAAGTTAACGCACTACAACAAAATTAGCCTTTTAAGACAGAAAAAAGTGTTACAATAGGTCATAAAATGTGTCACTAGTTGTTTTACCAACACTTACTTAAGTGTCATAATAGGTGTTGTCGCTAATTAAGCTTTGTTGAGACACTTATCCAAGTGTTGGTAAAACTGTCGGTAAAGGTTACTTTGTAACGACAGAAAAAAATTATCATTAAAAGTGTCACTAAATGTTACTTTTGAAGTGACATATATTCGTGAGTAATGACAAAACGAAAGTGTCATTAGAATTGTCACTAGAAGCTACTTTTACTAACACATATATTTTTGTGTCGCTACGAGTGTCATTAGAATTGCACCAATTTTTTTTTTCTGACAGTCTACCAAGTTTTGAACTTAAGACCTCCTTAAATATGTAACAGTCTTGAATCCGCTTGAACAAATAGCCAACTTTCAACTACAAATGCAAAAATTATTTATTTGTATATAATAAATCATGTACTATTAACATATATTTAAAGTATTAAACACCATTAGTAATATATTTTATATTACTAATATATTTACTTGTTTTTATATTATGTATTACTGTAGTTATTATTATCGAATACATTTATTTAATTTATTATTTAAGTAATTAATTTTTATTAAATCTAATAATATGGAGAAATATTTAAAATAACTATGTATTCAATCCAATCCAGGGGCATAATTATTTTTTGAACATTTAAAATCACCTTATATTTATGTCACCAAACACCTACATAATATATTCTTCCATTGTAACCACTTTTACAATTCAGTACCCAAACACCACAACTATTGTAATCTATTCTGACAAAAGCAATTTCAAAGCTATCGCAATCGCAAAGCGAAAACTACCCTAAATTGGACTCTATATTTTCCCTTGTGTTGTCCTTCATGCTTAAATAATATTAAAGATTAGAAAAATTAGACAGAATTACCGACGTCGTTTTATTAAGGTAGGACAGAGGGAAAACGTTTAAATTTCAAACACTGTTAATTAACGACATTGTTTTACAAACGCCGCTAATTATCGGTATTTTGTATGAAAACGATGTTAAGTATCGACATTTAACTACCAAGTGCTGGTATTTGCGAGCGCTCTTTAAAATCTTGGTAATTAACAACACTTATTTTTTAAAAAAAATACTGGTAATTAAAGGTATATTTTTAAACGCGGAGACATGCTGTTTTTCTTGTTATGTTAATTTTTTTTTTTGTTTATTGAGATAATTCTCTCTTTATAAAGAAAAAATTAACAAATGTCGTTATTTTGTACTTTTGAATACGCTTATTTTTTTTTATAGAAATAATAAATTATGTGTTTTTCAAGTAACTTCTAAAGTCATGGTTTTTTTTTTTTAGGGACGAATAATTATATGTCCTTACAAGGAATTTTTAAAGACACTTATTTTCTTTTTTATATACCAAAAATTGTATGTCCTTATAAGTATCTTCTAAAAACAATTATTTTCTTTTGTAGAGACCAAAAATAATGTGTTCTTACAAGTCACTTTTAAATACAATTATTTTCTTTTGTAGAGACGGAAAATTATGTGTCGTTACAAGTAACTTCTAAAGACACTTTTATTTTTTGTCTCAAAATAAATGTCTCTATAGACCATTTTTGTTGTAGTGACGTTACCTTGATTATCACAGGAATTTAGATTACAAAAAAAAAATGACGATTGAAGCTAGTCAAATTTTAGACTTTACCCCCTTGGGGTTTCACCAAGTGGCACATGACCTCCTTGTAGTTAATAGTGTAACACATGACCCCCCTGTGCTTTGGTTCTAAGTGAAACTGTTAGGGTTTCTAACACCTTTACTGTAAAGACTAATATACCCTCCATTGATCAATGGAAATTGATTCCTCATTCTCATTCTATTTACACGATTAGGAAAGTTGCCCAGATCAAATCTAGAACTTGCAAATGCAAACCTCTGCTACTGTTGTGAATTCTAACCTCGAAGAAGCAATCACTGATTCTCTCTCTCTCTCTCTCTCTCTCTCACACACACACACACACACACACACTGTTTATTCTTCTTCTTCTTCGATTTCTTCTTCGATTCTAACATTTTGTTTCGTATGTACCTCTTTACTTGGTTGGTGTTGCTTATGAATTTTGAGTTCCTAGATAAACATGTAGTGGACTTTATGTGCTAGTCTTTGGATTCTTTGAAAGCCAATTTTTTGGTTTCGAGGTTTTGAAGTTTGGTATGTGGCTTGTGTTGGCTGATATTGAGTGTTGAAAATCTGATTTGTTGGTGTGCTTATGGGTTTACTTGGATTATGGTTGCTCTCGGCATGGAATTTGATAGAGATTGTAGCTTAGGTGCTTGTATCTATGTCTAGTCCAGTTTTCTCAAAAAGAAAATATATATATATATATATATATATATATCTAGTCTAGAATTTGGGTGTTTCATCATGGTTTTGTGACCCCCCAAAAAATTCATGGTTTTGTTTGGCTTTGGCCTTTGTGTGGCCTAGGGTCTTTGTCTTTTAAATGTACTGCTATTGGTTTTGGGGGTCATTGCTGATTCAATGGTGCCCAACTGGATTTTGATGGATTTTAATGAACAAAAACAGAGCATTTAGTTTGAGAAACATTCCCCAAAAATTCCACATCCCACAAATTCCTTCAGTCCAAGATCTCTTCACTAGGGTGGTTCACCATTACTCTCTCTCTCTCTCTCTCTCCACTGTCTTGGAAATCTGCAGAAACTATTTGTAGGGAAATGTAGAATATGCAGAAAATGCATTGGGGTTATGGGGAGCAAGACGGGGGTAGATTGGTCTTTTTAATCAAACCATTTGGAGAGAAATGTTTAATCACTCACCCAAATCATGCGTGATACTCACTCTCTGTTAATATTAACAGAACCCCTAACAGTTCCACTTAGAACCAAAGTACAAGGGGGTTATGTGTTACACTATGAACTACAGGGGGGTCATTTGCCACTCAGTCAAACCCCAGGGGGGTAAAGTGTAATTTGCCCTATTTTGAAATTAGACTTGATTTGAGCTTTGAACTAGGCTTTGAACTAGGCTTCTCTTTTAGGTCTCAGGGATACATTACTAGTTTGTTATTTATTTGTCAATGAGGATTAGAGGTAAGTAATCGGATTCTTGACCTTACGAAAAGTGGAGTACTATGTCTGTTGCCTTTTATACATAGACTTAATCACTTTATCCCTTCAACCTTAGTCTCAACAGGTCAATAGTTGGTTCATTGAAATTTATATAATAGGATGTTTACTCGAGCTAAACTCTAAACCATCTTGGTAAAAAAAAAAAAAAAAAAAAATTGATAAAGACTTAGCCGTGTTTGAAAAACCAGCAGTTTGATCACTTCTTCAAATTTGTTCAAATATGGATATATATATATATATATTTTTTTTTTTTCAATTCTCCTAATAACTAACAACTAAGAGGCTTGTCAACACCCCTTTCACCCTAGTGGGGATATTGAGGGTTCGACTTCCCTTAGGGGGAGTCTTTACTTGTCCCTATTTGTTCTTCAGTCAGAATAAATGATCCAGTATTACCAAAAAACTATCACGACCTAACGATTCTCGTTTTGATAGATCGTTTCAAAATGTGATACACTAGCAAATTGGAACGCCTAGCTATTTGGGCGTTCCCGCTTTAAATCACCTATACCACTAAAATCTAGTGAACTTATAACACTACAACATTCACATCGATTATATTTTCTCATTTAGAACTTTACTTAACAATAAAATGATTAAAAAATCGTTTCTTGTTTTAATCTATCATACTACTTTCCTTTTTAAGATCGAAAGAAGTATACTACCACCGAACCACATTTTATATCACGTGGCGATCCGTGATCCCGATTTCGTTCCTCGTACCGAATCGATCTACGATCCAATTAAGTAACCTTGGAATGATCTTTGTTTGGCTTTGTTGTAAATCATTGTAAGACTTTAAAATTAAATTGGATAGGGCTGTCCAACAAAAACCGAACCCGACCAAACCCGACCCCACCCGACCGAACCCGACCCCACCCGTGACTGTTTGGTTGAGTCATGGGTTTTACAAGTCAAACCCGAACATGTTTCGGATGGATGTCGGTTTCTCCCTTCAAACACCCGACTACACCCGACCCGACCCGACTGTACACAACATGATTAAATATATATATATTTTAATTACAGACTATGCAATAAAACTTTGAATGTGCATGTATATATATGTATGTATATAATTTGTGTGTGTTTTACAGCTCTATAGCGATTGTTCTCAAGTTTTTCTTCATATCTACAATTTGTGTGTGTGTGTTTTTTTTTTTTTTGGTTTACAGATCTATCATCTACACATTGTTGTTTTTACTTAATTGAATGTATAATTGTTTTTATTTTACAGATCTATAATTGTTGTTCCTCAGAATTTTAGTTGTTCTTTACATTGTACAATTTTTCTTCACTTTGTTGTTTTTAGTCGGGTTTCACCCGACCCAACCCGAAACCACCCGAACCCGAACTCACCCGAACCCGATGGATGATGAGTGGATCACGGGTGGAGAAGGTCTAACCCGACTGCTATTCGGGTGGATGATCGGGTGAGGGCTAAACCCGACTCACCCGACCCGTGGACACCCCTAAAATTGGATTAAGAGTGTGTGTATTCTTCCATAATTCAAGTAAGTGTGTATATATAAATATAAAGGAGGCTTGTGAACACATCTCTCGAACCAATACCTGCTTAAAAGCAAGAGTTATATTTGGGGCACTAACAATATCCACTAACACTTACTAACACACTCTATCTCTCTCCTAGTGGCATTGTGGGGTCTACAGTGGACCCCGCAGTACCACTAGGAGAGAGATAGAGTGTGTTAATAAGTGTTAGTAGATTTTGTTAGTGCCCCTAGCATTGCCCTAAAAGCAATGCTCCAACCTCCTGCCATTGCCTTTTTAAATTTCGGTACTGTCAAATCCTCACCAGAGCAACTTATTTGGATTATTGTGTCTAACAACCATATTTTCAACAGATATATCCCACACAGAATGATAATTGAAACGAGGAATGATAATTAAGGAGTAATGTTAGACACATTTTGAAATTCACACTGAATTTGACATCCATCTTTAAATGTATGTACTCTGTGCTGTATAAGTAGTGCACAGAAAAATATAAAAAATTCACACAGCACAATGTATATGTATTTAAAGCATAAGATGTCAAATTCAATGTAGATTTCAAAGTATGTCTAACATTACTCATAATTAAGAATGGTAGGTGAAAGATTGAATGATAGTACAAGAGGAATGGTAATTAGGAACGGGTAATACTTTGGACACACATATTCACACAACTTTTCGGACACAATTTAAAAATGTGTCTATTTTTCTCTTATGTCACTGTAAAATACACTAATATTATATGAAAGAAATCGACATATCTTTTAAATAATGTCCCAAGAATTATATAAATGAGTGTGTCCATTACCCAATAGCAACAAACCCCTTGAAGCAGAATTGTCAAAGTTTTAACTCACTTTTTTCTTTTTGGAAATTTTAACACTGTTTAAAAAAAAAAAAAAAAACCCTTGCATCGTTTCAAAGCTAATTAAATTCCAAAGGGATACAGTTGGAGTGACATTATATAGTACTTTCTTGAGAATTGGCGTAGAATCCACGCGCTTGGACTCAAAGTGGGGGAATAGAGAAGGAATAATAGCCATCTTTCTCTTTTCTCCATAATAAAAGCTCCAACTCCATCGGAAATTTCTCTTCCATACCACCCACCCCTCTTTCTCTTTCTCCTGAAAGGGTGTTACCGGTCACCCTCTCTCTCTCTCTCTCTCTCTCTCTCTCTCTCTCTCTTCTCGGAAGGTGTCAAATTAGGGTTTCTCAGCCTTTTATACACGCTATTGGAAATGAAAGCTCATCATCATTAACACAACACTACTCACAATGCATAAACAACCTTTAACCCCACCCCCCCTTCGCTGATCTTCTTCTACAATCTCACACTCCTTCTCTATATTCATCCTCTAACCACACACATATAACTTAGTAAGCGCAAACAAGCTTTGGGTTGTCCGTACAATGGAGTCTATTCTGTTTCATTGTTAGGGTTTTGAGCATTTTCGTTGAACTTCAAGCTTCAGCTTATTAGGGTTCTTCATCAGTTATTGAACATGTCTCGTTTGTTTACTGACCCAACAGCGAGACCGACTCGACCCACCTACGTCCCGCCGCACCTAAGAAACTACAATGGCGGCGTCACTGTGACCGCGCCTGAGAAACCCAAACCATTTGGGTCCACCACCGACTCTTCCTCTTCACCTGGTTACCGATTCGATCGGTCTGGTCGAGGCCGTGGCAGTGATCGCGGCCGTGGTCGCGGTCGCGGTCGGGGTCGGGGTCGGGGTCGATCGTGGGGTCCACACAGAGAAGCCTACGACCACCCAAATCCAAATGAGGACCCATTTGATGTTGCTGACAAATTTGATGAGTTACTGGTTGTTGAGGACACCCATGTTAGTGGGGTCATTAATTTCGATGCGTACGATGACATTCCAGTTCAAACCAGTGGCTCAGATGTACCTCCGCCGGTAAATACATTCGCTGAGATTGATTTGGGTAAGGCTTTGAACGATAATATAGAGAGGTGTAAGTACGTTAAGCCCACGCCGATACAACGTTACGCTATTCCGATAGCCATTGCCGGACGGGACTTGATGGCGTGTGCTCAGACTGGGTCGGGAAAGACGGCGGCGTTCTGTTTTCCGATCATAAGTGGGATTCTGAGTAATCATAATCGTGGGTCCCACTCAATGGCGGCTGGTCGAGGGTTGAGGATTGCTTACCCACTTGCTCTTATATTATCCCCTACCAGAGAATTATCTTGTCAGGTGAATTATGTTGATTGAATGACTTTGAGTTTTTGTGGTTTTGTAGACTTTTTTTTTTTTTTTGATGGGTTTGAATTAAATTATTTATTTTATTATTTGGGTTTGTGATTTTTGGTAGATATACGAGGAAGCGAAGAAGTTTTCTTATCAGACTGGTATCAAGGTTGTGGTTGCCTATGGAGGTGCCCCTATTTCTCAGCAGGTATAGTTGTTTGGAACTTTTATGTTCTCCTTTTTATTGTAATGTTTTCAGTCACATTGATGGAGAGGAGGTGGTTCTTTGGTAGTTGATTGAACCAAAGCTATAGCAGAGTATGAGTTGCGTTTTCTTGATAGTTTTGCCTTAGAACTGACTTCATGTATTTTATTGCAATTTTTGTTCCTATAGAAGGTCTGAAATGGCTTTTCTTGAGTAGTATTGGCATGCCGGTCAAGAGATTTTAGCAAGCATATCCCTGTGCTGCTTGAGCATGTAGTATAGTGATCTTTCTTGTGAGATTGAATTCTGGAGTTTGGTGTTTATGGTCGTAGTTATTTCCTAATAATATACCTGTGAGAGTTGCACCATCACAGGGGCTTGGTTACTTTGCAGTGATAGCTTGGATCTTCGTCGTTGTTTATTGAACCTCTTCGCTTATCTTTCTTATATGCATGAGGTCTCTATCATGACAAACTGTGGTTGCTGGTACCACAATAGTGAAGTGCAACTAATTATCTTTACTGGTTTCTTTTGGTTTGATTTCCTCTGTTTTTGATATGCTGACTCTGGTGCTAAACATGCTGTTAAAAGTAGAAGTTTCTTCAATTTTTTCTTTTGACAAAATGGAATAAAATATTTCTTCAATTTGTTGTTTATTGCTTTCTATTCTGCTTTTCCAGTTAACTCCTGGTGTTATTGCCCTTGTATTTGTGTGAAATTTCTGTTTAGTTGTAGTTTTCTTTTCCCGGTGTAGTGTAACACCCCTTTGCACGAGATGAAATTGTTTTTTATATTATGTTTGTTTACAATTTTCCACATTTGGATTTTGATGCTGATGTCTTATTTAACTCTGCCTCTGCAGTTTCGAAATCTTGAAAGGGGTGTTGACATCTTAGTAGCCACTCCAGGGCGCTTGGTGGACATGATAGAAAGAGATAGAGTTTCTCTTAGAATGATCAAATATTTGGCTTTAGATGAAGCTGATCGAATGCTAGACATGGGCTTTGAGCCCCAAATTAGAAAGATTGTTGAGCAAATGGAGATGCCTCGACCGGGTTCAAGGCAGACGTTGCTTTTCAGTGCTACCTTTCCAACTGAGATACAAGTTGGTTCCCTGAAAACCTTGATATGTTGTTTGTCCCTGTGTTAATCCTTTTAAGATGCGTAATGTGTTGCATGTTATTGGAATTAATACTGTACTTAAGTCTGATTTATGTGCAAACAAATTGGACTTTAATCAAGTTATTTAAATTCCTTTCTTGTACATATGAAGCAAGTAGCAACCAGTGGTAGATGTAAAACAAGCTATTTAAGGGTCTGTTTGGGCGAGCCTAAAACAAGGTCTGGTACCAATCTCACTTTCTATGTGGTTTTATGAGAACCAAGGTTGTGTTGGTATCAAGAAGAACCAATTTTAAGAGAGATACTAGACTGGGCATGAACTTCAGGTGCAAGAAGTTTCTTCATATGAACCGGCTTTTTGCCTTCTGAAATAGCCCCTAAACTTCCTTTTTCTTGTACATATGAAGCAAGAAGCACTAGATGATGCACTTTTCCTTGAGAAAAGATGAATGCATACTGGTTAATTTGCTGCATTTATACTGTTTCCTGTTGTCTTTCTTCCGAGATGACTAAAGCCACATCCTGATTTTACTCTCCATGCCTTGGATTGTTCATTTCTTGGCTGTTCCATTATCAACTTTGCTGTGTGCATGTTGCAGAGGCTTGCATCGGATTTTCTTTCAAACTACATATTCCTTGCTGCTGGAAGAGTTGGTTCCAGCACTGATCTGATTGTTCAACGAGTTAATTTTGTCCGGGATATGGACAAAAGAAATCAATTGATGAATCTTCTCAAGGCCAGTGGAGCCAATGGAAAGGTGCAATTGGTGGGCCGTATCGTCATTGTTTTCCCATCTGCATTTTATTCTCTGTTCCCTCCAAAATTTCAATTTAAGACGTCCTTTTTCAGCTGGTTGATTAACAGACAGTCTTCTTTGTGATGCAGCATTCGCTGACCCTAGTTTTTGTAGAGACGAAGAGAGGAGCAGACGCATTAGAAGACTGGTTGTCCAGGAATGGTTTTCCTGCAACAGCAATACATGGTGACAAAGTGCAAAGGGTTAGGAAATTCTCCATTTTGTTCTACCATTTTGGAACTTTTTATGTTCTATATTTGATGATCATGCTTGTGTGTATGGTTTTACCCATTTAAGCACTTCTTATTAATAAAATACATAAATGCCATTTGCTTTATCTGTTTGCAAAGGTTGCAGTTATTCCAAACTTTGGTGGTCGTCATGGTCTAAACATACCCAATTTCTCCATTTTTGCTTGTATAATGTTTATAATTGATTCGGTGGAAAACCTAACAATAGATTGTGTTGGATATCCTACATTGCATGGGTAGAGTCCCCGCATGTGCTTCTTATTTTGAGGATGAGTTAGGCCATTGGTCTTTCTATTTGATATCAGAGCTGGGTTGGGCTCTACTCCTTGTTGGCTTGCCCTGTCGCTGCTGGTGAAGTGGGTGTGTTGGATATCCCACATTGCCTGGGTAGAGCCCCGCGTGTGCTTCTTATAAGCTCGGGTAATTCTCTCCTCACAAGGCGTCTTTTGGGTGAGCCATGCCCATTGGTCCTTCTATTGTATGCATATTGAATATTCCTCATGAATATTATGTTTGAGAGATAGACATGTTGCTATTGTTGTTTGATTAGCCAAGAAAGGACTCTGTATTTTTTTTTTCCACCAGAAGAATTTGAACTTAATTAAGACTTGTCAACAAAGTAGTAGTAGTAATACTTGATCGAATAAGTGCTTATAGTATTGTTTTGTTTGCTGCTATGAATTTATATTTGTTGGTGAAATTTTAGGAGAGAGAACGAGCATTGAAGTCTTTTAAAAGTGGATTTACGCCTATTTTGGTGGCTACTGATGTCGCTGCGCGAGGACTGGATATCCCCCATGTCGCCCACGTCGTCAACTTTGACTTGCCCAGAGATATCGATGACTATGTTCACCGGATTGGCCGGACGGGCAGAGCTGGCAAATCCGGTCTGGCGACAGCTTTTTTCAGTGACAAGAATGCCCCAATTGCGAAGGCTCTTTGTGAGCTCATGCAGGAAGCTAATCAAGAAGTTCCTCCATGGCTAAGCCAATACTCTGAGTCATCATCATATAGTGGTGGTGGTGGTGGTGGTCGAGCTCATCGGCATGGGGGAAGCAAGTTCGGTGGCCACGACTTCCGAAGTGGTGAGCAGTTCAAGAGTGGGAATTACAATTCTAGCCACTATGCTGCTGATGCGGTTGGTGATACTGATCCTTACCCTTCAGTTGCTGACAATTATTATGCTTCTGCTAGTGCAGAGTCCTACACTGCTGGTTCACATGGTTATGAATATGATCATGGATCTGTTGTTGCGAGTGGCTGGGATTAAACAATGAGCCCTTCTCTTTTGGTTTAGTTAATTACTTACTCTAGATCTGTATCTCATAGTCCCAAAAAGAAAAAGAAAACTCTAGATCAGTATAGTAATAGTTTTACGTGCAAAAGTAGCTGCCGAAGACTTAACAACAGGAAGAAAGAAAGATGAAAAGTAAAATTCTCAAAGCTTGCATCAAGTTTGGGTTTGTCGAATACACTTGAGAAATGTTACCTGGTCATTTTTTTGGGTGGATGATAATTTTTGTCTTCCGGGTTTTGGACTTGATGAAATGCCATCCTTGTAGAAAGATTCTTTTGGAAGCTGTAATAGAGAAGTATATGGCATTGGATGTTAAAAATTCCTTTTTTGGTCTTTGTAAGGAGGATAGCTGCATGGATAAATGTAAAGCTTGAAGTGAGAATATCATTGCATTATTTTGTCTCTGCTCTCTATCTTTGTAAGAGCATCTCCAATGCACCAATCACCATACTATTTTCAGCATGCCAATTTTATTTTTTGGCACTACTACAGTGTCAAATGCTATATTTTGACATTTCTGCTCTAATGTTATATGTCATTTCAAATGCTACAATTTCTAACTACTACTTTCAACTACTCTCTCCGTCCCTTTTTTTGAGTCCTATATTCTATTTTGGGATGTCCCAAAATTAGTGTCCACTTTCCCAAATTGGCATACAATTTTTATTTACTTTCCACAACTATTCTTCTTTGAAAAATTTACACCAAGACAAAACTAAAAAAAGTTATTATAATGATTAGGGGCAATTGTGAAAAGTAGGTGTAGATTCTTTTTGTCTCCTTAATAAGTTGAGTTCCCAAAGGTGGACACAAAAAAAGGGTCGGAGGGAGTATCATTTTTTTTTCTTACTATGTTCCATGGTTTTTAGAGAAATACAGTGCAAGGAAAAAAAATGAATTCACAAGACCCACATAATAGAAATTGGATAGAATATTAAGGGTAGTAATCAATACAAAAAATGAAAACAAAAACTGAAAACCGAAACCACAACGTTACCATGCGAGCCTTAAATTTATAAAGTTTTTGTTAGGGGCAAAAACAGGGTGATGTTATTACCACTCCATCATTGAATTAAGGCACTCCATGGTACCAATCTTAAAGCATGTGGTACCATGCATGTCATGCATTGCGTACATGGTACCACATGCTCTGAGAGTGGTACCATGGAGTGCCTTAGTTCAATAATGGAGTGCCAATAACAATTCTCCAAAAATATCATTTATATAACTATGAAAGAGCTGTTGGGCTCAAATTCTAGTCGTTACAAATCAAATTCATGTGTTGGGTTCAAAATTCTAGCCGTTACAAGTCAAATTCATGTGTGTTTTTACCAAATGATCTCAGCCATTGGTGCTCAAAAAAAGCAAATGATCACAGCCATTCATCCGTTGCAAATTGGCACATACCATTTATCATGCCAAATTTGGCACAAAATGTTATCCTGACAAAACTCGTGACGGTACAACTGTTGCTGCTCATGTTAGTATTCGTTTGTTTTATGCACCCGGAATTTGTGCCATTAAGTGGTGCTATATATGCTGAATTTATTGTCTGCATTAGGAATACTATTTACACTATCATGTTCAAGGTACAGTCACCAAACTCTTGAAGAAGGCTATATATCAATGTCATGTAAAATCTTTTGAGGTACTTCAAGTGATAAAATTTGTAAAAGATGTGGGGGATACAAATTCATAGCTCAACCATAATTCAAAACTAATTTTCCTGACGACAAAATAAAGAAATGTGAATTCAGATTGAAATCCTTCTTTCTTTTTTGGGTAATATACAGATTGGATTAAAGAACCAACAAACAAAAAGGATATAACCATTTCATCTTCACTGGTTTTGCATTTTCTTGTATGAAATGTACAAATCTATTAACCACTCTTCATGTGAGAAATTATTCAGTAAACCCATCACCTCATGTAATGATGGTGATGCGGTGTGAGGTTCCAATCCTATTTAGCTATGTGTTGAATAAATAAATAATTCCCACTGTGTATTTCTATAGCTCTTTGCGCTGACCAGCTTGAGGTGAATTTTCCTAGAGGAAGCTAGCCCATATTATCTTTTTGCATCCGGATGCTCAGTTGCAAATGGGTTGGTGCGGCTGAGTGGGCAGCACGGCCTGACGACCCACATGCGTAATTTTCCTTTCGCACAAGATAAAAGAAAAAAAAAAGAAAAAAAAGGAGAATGAATATAACACACGGTCACTGTGACTAAGGCATTACAGAATGCCACTATCCACCATATTCGTGCCTCTATAGTTATTCTAAGTTTGCATCATTAGGATGAGCCTTGTACTATTTTTGAGGTATATATATATATAAAAAGAGTAATATTTTGGGCACTAACAAATTTCACTAACACTCATATTCACATTTTATCTCTTTTTTAGTGGCACTGTGGGGGCCCGCAGTGGATCCCATAGTACCACTAGGAGAGATATAGAGTGTAAGTGTTAGTGAGATTTATTAGTGCCCCTAACATTGTTGATAAAAAAAACCTACCATGAAATGTTAGTATTACTGTCATTCTTAGAATGCGAGGAAAATTTCTGTATTTTTTACAGACCTCATGGGAGAGGTCATTGTAATTTGGCCGCTAACAAATTTTAATATAGGTAATAACATTTTGACAACTATTGATATCCCTTTTGGTATTGCCAAAAAAAAAAAAAGAAATTCGCTTTTTAGACAACCTTTATAATAATACTAGTAATTGTTCGTGCCAGTGGGCACGGTGTAAAAAGAAAAAGGTAAGTTAAACTACAGGAATGCTCTATTTGTTTTGATGTAAAATGTTTTTTTCAAAAATTATTTCACCAAAAATATCTTAAATCAAAACAAACAGAAATGAACCTTTCACAAATCACATAACAATTTTTTTGTTTTTTGGTTGACAAAATATATTTAACCATGAAATCTAACTGCTAAAGATGTGAAAGCAAACATAGTTGTTTTGGGGCGTTGCCTCGATAGAAGAAGAAAGAAAGGGAAAATAAAAAATTTTAAATAGGGTATTTCCTAAGCCTCAATCATGCAATAAATCAGTAAGACAATCTACATAATTAAACTCAATTGAATTAAAAGAACACTTTCACGATTTCTCTTCCATCTTTCTCCTTCCCTTTTTTGTGATAAATTATTAATTATCACAATAATAGAAGTCAATTCAAATGTTAGCTCGTAAGCTGCAGGCGCATTTGCCTGCTGTTTAAGACATTTCATGTACATGTGTCCAGTTAGTCCACAAATTTTCTAACGGATTTTGATGTTTCTAATAGATTTTTCCGTTACAAATTAAAAAACGTTAGAATATACTCTGGCATTAGCGCTAGCATTCAGTGGTGTGTCGAACAAAATATAAATAACTTATGCGTTGTCCACATCTTCCTTACTCTACTCTGCAGTTTGAGTGTTGCCATAAATGGACTATATTCCATGCAAGCTTTAGAAATCCAAAATCATTTCAAAGTACTGGAAAATTTCATCAAAATAATGAACAAAAAAGCCATCGCTATTTTTCCCAAGCTTCGTTTACTATGCTCTTCTATATGTGGCATATAGAGATCAGAAATCCAAAGTAGAAAAGAGGCTCTTTTGTCAGACAATAAGGGGCTCTTTATTTGTTCTAAAGGAAAAAACAGAAATCAAAACAACTAATGAACAAAAGGGAAAGGGATTCATATTGATTTTCATTAATGTAATAATCATTGACAGGAAAGAGTTTGAATCAAACATTTTGTTTTGAATCAAAATGTACCAGAAATGCATATATTGTTTTGAAAACTTTTAAGAGCATATAATCCCATATGCATTTACGAATAGTCATGAACTACTGTGTTTATTTTTCTATATCTTCCCTTTATTTTTAGCTCACTATTTTTATATCTCTTTTAATCACAACTCCTTTTCAATCACTTCCTATCATCGAATTAGTATGAAACCTAAAAAAACAAAAGATATGAAATTCACTAACTATTCAGAGAGATAATGGGGTCCAAATCAACTAATCAAATAGATGAGTCATTAAAAAAAATTGAAGTACCAAGAATTCTTGTTATATGTCCGTTCCAACAACGAAAAAGGAGCAAATTGCTCTTCGGTACAACCAAGTGGTTTGGTTGTATATACAACCAAACCACTTGCCACGTGTCATGCTTCTATTGGTTGTTCAGACAACTTTTTTGACTTTTCATGGAGAATTAATTGAAGTGTAAGGGAGCATTAATTGAGGAGTAACCGGCTATCACCGGTAGGGGTGGCAATTCGGGTTCTCGTGTCATAATCGTGTCATTAATCGGGTTGTGTGCTTTGGGTTTAATTTTTAGTTTCGAGTGCTATTCATCTATAATACAAACTATTTTAAATTAATCGTGTCATGTCGTGTCGTGTTCGGGTTGTCTCTGTAAAACGGGTTGTCGTGTCAAAAATTGCCACCCCTAATCACCGGTACTCTTACCTTCTAGTTTATGTTTGTTCCTTTCTAATATTTGATTATTCCTTTCTCACTCACTTTAGTTCTTGTAGTTTATATTTGTTCCTTCTTAATAACTTATTATTCCGTCATCACTAAACTTTCTGGTTTTTGAAACAATTATTTTTGAACAGGAAACAGAACTAAGTAATCCTGCAACAAGTTGTTGTGTTCAAGGAATAAATAGTTATAATTAAGAAACAAAACATGTGAATTATGGGACTAAGACTCAGTGATCATGGAACAAATATTTATGATCAATGATCAATAGTTATGATTAAGGAACAAAATTTGTGAAATCTGGAACTAAACTTAGTGGTCCTGGGAACAAATATTTATGATAAAGAAACCAATATTTATTAACAAGGAACAAAATTCGTTGAAATCTGGAACTAAAACTTAGTTTATGAAGGAAAAAAAAAAAGCCACTAAACTTTATGGTATTTAGAACAATTATTTATGAACAAGAAACAGAACTAAGTGATCCTGGAACAAATATTTATGATCAACAATCAATAATTATGATAAATGAACAAAATTTGTGATATCTAGAACTAAACTCAGTGATCATGAGAACAAATATTTATGATAAAAGAACCAATATTTATTATAAAGGAACAAAATTCGTTGAAATCTTGAACGAAAACTTAGTTAATGAAAAAAAGGCCGAGCCGAAACATTCTGGTCTTTGGAGTAATTACTTATGAACAAGAAACAAACTTAAGTGATCTTGTAACAAGTTGTTGTGTTCAAAGAATAAAGAGTTATGATTAAGGAACAAACTTGTGAATTATGAGACTAAGACTCAGTGATCATGAAACAAGTATTTATGATCAACAATCAATAAATATGACAAAGGAACAAAAGTTGTGAAATACGGAACTAAAACTAAAAAGAAAAGGAACACAAAATTATGAGTATAGAACAAAAAAATAAGAGAGTGGAACTAATAAATGGGACAAAGGAACAAAAGTTGTGCAATATGAAATTAAAACTAAATGGGAAAGAAACAAAAAATTATGAGCATGAAACAAAAATATATGAGAGTGGAACAAATAAATATGACAAAGGAACAAAAGTTGTGAAATGTGAAACTAAAACTAAATGACAAAAAAACAAAAAATTATGACCATGAAACAAAAATATATGAGAGTGGAATTAATAAATATGACAAATGAACAAAAGTTGTGAAAAGTGGAACTAAACTAAATGACAAAACAACAAAATATTATGAGCATGGAACAAAAATAAATGAGAGTGGAACTAATAAATATGACAAATGAACAAAAGTTGTGAAATGTGGAACTAAAACTACTTTGAGAAAGGAACAAAAAATTATGATCGTGGAATAAAAATTTATGAAATTGGAACTAATAAATATGACAAATGAACAAAAGTAGTGAAAAGTGGACCCAAAACCAAATGAGAAAGGATCAAAAAATTATGAGCGTGGAACAAAAATATGTGAGACAGGAATTAATAAATATGACATAGGGACAAAATTTGGGAAACATGGAACTAAAGCTAAATGAGAAAGGAACAAAAAATTATGAGCGTGGAACAAAAATATATGAGAATGAAACTAATAAATAAGACAAAAGAACAAAAGTTGTGAAATTTAGAATAAAAACTAAATGGCAAATAAACAAAAAATAATGAGCGTGGTGTCACGCCCGCCCCAAAAGTGGGAGGCGATCCCTTCGAGGATCGCAACGTGTTACGTTGAGAAGCGTGAAAGTAGGAGTAGGGACAAGTAAAAGTTAATAGTCGCCACCTAACATTATTCGGGAGTTATGATCCCTGCAAAGACAATGACACAATCGTCTTTTGAAGTTTACATTTTATGATTTCTTTTGTCTTTTTGTTTTACGTGCCGGAAGTAAGAGTCGATGCCCAGTGACGTGAAAGTAACCGGAAGTAAGTGTCGGCGCCCAAGTGAGTAAAAAAGTGCCGGAAGTAAGGGTCGGTGCCCAGTGCTTCCAAAGATGTGAAGTAAGAGATGATTTTAGTTAAAAGTTTTAGTAACGTAGACAGTAAAGTGACGAGTTTAGTAACGTAAATAGTAAAGTTAGGGAAAGTAGTAAAGGCGAATAAACCGACCAGTGGATTTATTCGGAGGCCACACCACTAAAAGAACATAAGTAAATAAAAGAAAACGGCAGAGCAACTGACCAGTGGATTTATAGGGAGACCACACTACTAAAATAACATAAGTAAATAAAGAAAAGAAAAAAACGGCAGAGTAACCGACTAGTATAACTTAAACTAAATGAGAAAGGAACAAAATATTATGAGCGTGGAGCAAAAATGTAAGAAGCTGGAACAAATAAATATGACAAAGGAACAAAAGTTGTGAAAAGCAGAACTAAAACCAAATGACAAACGAACAAAAAATTATGTCCATAGAACAAAAATAAATGAGAGTGAAACTAATAAATATGACAAAGGAGCAAAGGTTGTGAAATGTGGAACTAAAACTAAATGGGTATGGAACAAAAAATTATGAGCGTGGAACAAAAATATGTGAGACAGGAATTAATAAATATGACATAGGAACAAAATTTGGGAAATGTGGAACTAAAACTAAATGAGAAAGGAACAAAATATTATGAGAGTGGAACTAATAAATATGACAAAAGAACAAAAGTTGTGAAAATGTAGAATAAAAACTAAATGATAAAGAAACAAAAAATAATGAGCGTGGTGTCGCGCCCGCCCCAAAAGTGGGAGGCGATTCCTTCGAGGATCGCAACGTGTTACTTCGAGAAGCGTGAAAGTACGTGAAAGTAGGAATAGGGACAAGTAAAAGTTAATAGTCGCCACCTAACATTATTCGGGAGTTAGGATCCCCGCAAAGACAATTGACACAATCGTCTTTTGAAGTTTATATTTTATGATTTCTTTTGTCCTTTTGTTTTATGTGCCGGAAGTAAGAGTCAATGCCCAGTGACGTAAAAGTAACCGGAAGTAAGTGTCGGCGCCCAAGTGAGTAAAAAAGTGCCGGAAATAAGGGTCGGTGCCCAGTGCTTCCAAAAACGTGAAGTAAGAGATGAGTTTAGTTAAAAGTTTTAGTAACGTAGACAGTAAAGTAACGAGTTTAGCAACGTAAATAGTAAAGTAAAGAGTTAGTAAGTCTGGAGTTAGTAAAGTTAGGGAAAGCAGTAAAGGCGGATAGACCGACCAGTGGATTTTTAGGGAGGCCACACCACTAAAAAACATAAGTAAATAAAAGAAAACTGCGGAGTAACCGACCAGTGGATTTATAGGGAGACCACACCACTAAAAGAACATAAGTAAATAAAGAAAAAAAAAACGGCGGAGTAATCGACTAGTGTAACTTAAACTAAATGAGAAAGGAACAAAATATTATGAGCGTGGAGCAAAAATGTAAGAAGCTGGAACAAATAAATATGACAAAGGAACAAAAGTTGTGAAAAGCATAACTAAAACCAAATGACAAACGAACAAAAAATTATGTCCATAGAACAAAAATAAATGAGAGTGAAACTAATAAATATGACAAAGGAGCAAAGGTTGTGAAATGTGGAACTAAAACTAAATGGGTAAGGAACAAAAAATTATGAGCGTGGAACAAAAATATATTACAGTGGAACTAATAAATATGACAAAAGAGCAAAAGTTGTGAAATGTGAAACTAAAACTAACTGACAAAGAAACAAAAAATTATGAGCCTGGAACAAAAATATATAAGAGTAGAACTAATAAATATGACATAAGAAAAATGCTGTGAAATAAGGAATTAAACTAAATGAGAAAGGAACAAAAAATTATGAGCGTGGAACAAAAATATATGATACTGGAACTAATAAATATGACAAAGGAACAAAAGTTGTGAAAATTGGAATTAAAACTAAATGAGAAAATAACAACAAATTATGAACATGGAACAAAAATATTAGAGAGTCGAACTAATAAATATGACAAAGGAACAAAGTTGTGAAAAGTGAAACTAAAACTAAATGAAAAAGGAACCAAAAATTATGAGCATGGAACAAAAATATATGAGACTGGAACCATTAAGTATGACAAAGGAACAAGAATAGTCTACGTACGTATCTAGATATGAGATAGTTTGAAAGAGAATAGTTCTGTGCTTGTATGTGTGTGAGTGTGTGCAAGTGTTTTTAAAAGTTGGTTGATCTAGACCGTGAGTGTTTGAAATAGTACTTTTTAGTAAAGTCGAAATAGTTAGGAGCTTTAACATGTACGGTGTAGTCCTAGGCTTTAACGTTTGAAAGAGTCGTATGTTTTAGAAAGTGTTTTGAGTAGAAGTTTGGCGTAGATCGACCGTGCGATGAGTACTGTGCCCGAACGTCCTGTGAGTAAAAAACTGCCCAATGCTTCGAAAGACGTGAAGTAATGGATGAGTTTAGTTAAAAGTTTTAGTAACGTTATCACACCCGTCCCGGAAATATATTCTTTTAAATGCGTATTCGTGTTATAATAAAGAGAGAATAAGAGAAAGAAGAAAAATAATACTAGAATCAAGTAAGTCTTTCTCATTGATATGCTCCCTATTTATAGGGTAAAGTAGGGGTGTGTGAATAAATATCACTTTACAATTAGATCCCTAACCTAATACAAAATGTGGACAGCCACACATAAATATGTAATATTTACAACACTCCCCCTTGGATGTCCACCATTAAATGATTGTTGCCTCATTAAAACCTTGCAAAGGAAAACCCAGTGGGAAAAACCGAAGCTAAGGGAAAAGAGTACAACGTTCTTCAGGAACTTGGTGGATGCGCATAATGCTGCCTCATTAAAACCTTGATAAGAGAAAACCCTGTGGGAAAAACTCTAATCGAAGGAAAAAGAGTACAGAGCGCCTAAAATTCATTGCATACTTCAGGATGCTTAGTTTATGATCACTCCCCCTCATTTAGAGAAAATTTCAGTTGGTCTGATGATTGAGACGACGCATGCCAATTTCGTACACCAATTTCTGAAAAGTTGACTTGGGTAATGCCTTAGTAAACAGATCAGCAAGGTTATCGCTTGATCGAATCTGCTTGACTTCAATTTCACGATTCTCTTGAAGTTCATGTGTAAAGAAAAATTTGGGTGAAATGTGCTTGATCCGATCTCCTTTGATGAAACCTCCTTGAATTTGAGCAATACATGCAGCGTTGTCTTCATAGATTATAGTCGGCTCATCAACGACTGGAGTTAATTGACAACTACTCCGTATATGTTGGACTAATGATCTTAGCCAGACACACTCTCGACTTGCTTCATGGAGTGCTAGAATTTCAGAATGGTTGGAGGATGTAGCTACTAAAGCTTGTTTAGTAGAGCGCCAAGAAATAGCCGCATTATTGTTCAGAAATACATAACCTGTTTGTGAGCGACCCTTATGAGGATCGGATAGATAACCTGAATCTGCATAACCAACTAAGTGGGAATGATTAGATAAATCAGATGAATAAAACAAACCCATATCAATGGTCCCACGAAGGTATCTAAAAATGTGTTTTATTCCAGTCCAATGCCTATAGGTGGGTGCAGAACTAAATCTTGCAAGCAGATTCACAGAAAATGAAATGTCTGGTCTTGTACTTTGAGCCAAGTACAATAGTGCTCCAATAGCACTCATGTATGGTACTTCAGGACCAAGAATTTCTTCATTTTCTTCTTTTGGTCGGTATGGATCTTTCTTGACATCTAGGGACCTGACGACCATGGGTGTACTTAGTGGATGAGATTTGTCCATATTAAAGTGCTTCAACATCTTTTCAGTATAGCTTGATTGATGAACTAATATTCCACTAGTATTTCTCTCGAGCTGCAGGCCGAGACAAAATTTTGTTTCCCCAAGGTCCTTACCTTGAAAAATAAAGTAAAAAAATATATTTAACTAAGTAATGAACTATATTAAATATTATTCAACGCATTATTCAAATGTCCCAAACAAAACTCATCTCATGCAAATAAGCAAAATTAAAAATAATCCAACTAAAGAAATTATCCAGCTATCTAGACTGAGGCTGGTGGTTCTCCTAACATTATATTAAATGCCTCATTAGTGACAGCCTCTCCATCTTCATCCTGAAAAAAATCGGAACAATCCAAGTGGGTGTTGCCAATTGTGTATCCAGATGGGATATCACTATTTTCCCATTCTTCCAATAAGTTTGTCTCCGCGGTTCTAATAGATGCTTGGTACTGCTCCACCTCCTACTTGGACGCACGACAATTGCGTGACCAATGTCCACTTTTTCCACATCTGTAACAAACATCATTGGGCGCATTTGTATTATTAGGTGTGCCCTTGTTACCTTTGGCAGGAGTTGCAGACCATTTCTTGTGGTTCTTGAAACTAACACTCTTTTGTGGACCAAAATTATTGTAACCACCTCTCTTGGAATGATTATTATGACCACCTCTTCTGGGGTTGCCACCTCTTCCAAAGTTAATATTTCTACCACGTCCCCTACCTCGGCCTCTTTGGTGGCCAAAGTTTGCATTTGCTTCAGGAAATGCCATGGCTCCAGTTGGTCTAGCATTATGATTTTTCATTAGAACCTTACTATTTTCCTCTGCAACAAGGAGACAAGTTACCAATTCTGAATACTTGGCAAAGTTACGCTCTCGATATTGCTGCTGCAGGAGCACATTCGAGGCATGGAAGGTTGAGAGTGTCTTTTCTATCATTTGAGCATCTGTCACTTTTTCACCACATAATTTAAGACGAGAAACAATATTGAACAATGTGGAGTTATATTCTGAAACCGTCTTAAAATCTTGATACCTCAAGTTCAAAAACTCGCTATGTGCATTGGGAAGTATAACCATCTTCTGGTGGTTATACCTGTCCTTCAGGGACTGCCATAGACTCAAGGGATCTTCCTCAGTTAAGTATTCATTCTTGAGGTCATCATGAATATGGTGACGCAAGAAAATAAGTGCAGATGCTTTCTCTTCAGGAGACATTTTATTTCCTTCTTCAATAGCATCACCCAACTTTTTAGACTGCAAGTGAAGTTTGGCATCAAGCTGCCAAGACAAATAGTTCCCTCCATTGACAGCAAGAGCATTAAATTCAAGTTTTGTAAGACTCGACATCTGAAGGGAGAAAAATAAATAAATGAATAAACAATTAAATAAGATATACAATCTGGGCATGATAAAAATTAAAATACTTCAGGATTTTAAATTTTTATCATGTGAAACTTCTAGTTTCAATTAACCTTTTTTTTTTTATTTGAATAATAAAACATGAATAAAAAAAAATTAACTTCGAATAAATGGAATAATAGAACTTCAAGTTCTAAAACATATATCACAGATCTTCAGGTCTGGATTATTATGTTCATATGGAACTTCAGGTTCCAAAAATACATCACAGATCTTCGGGTCTGGACGATTATTTAATAAGAAACTTTAAGTTCTCATATATATCACAGATCTTCAGGTCTGGATTATTATTTTATATAGAACTTCAAGTTCTAATATATGTATGTATATATTAGTGTATGTATAAATTTGAGCCATATCAGGATTTTTAGAATGAATGGAGTAAAGCACAATAATCATCAACTAGTAAAATAATACTATAAAATTGAAAAAAAAAAATCTACACTTTTAATGCATGACAACCAAGTTCCAAAAAAAAAAAAAAAAAGAGTAAAGAGGTTTTTTTTTTTTTTTTTTTTTTTTTTTTTAATACTAGATCGTGGCTTAGTTAGGCTAGATAGACAAACATGTATGTAGATAGATAGATCGTGGCTTACTTTTAATGCATTGACAAACATGTCATGAATTAAATAACAATAAAATAATTGATAAGGAGAGTTTTTTTTTTTTTTTTTTCACCATCAGACCATTGATTGTGGCTTTACATATTGAGAAACAAATCGTGTATGTATATGTACACTGATATATACATACATATCCGAATTTTGTCTTTGAGCCGTACTCAAGGTCGTGGCTGTTGGGTTCAAAAGCAGAGAGAGAAAAAAAAATGGTGTGATCTTGTGGTTTGAGAAACAGACGTGCATCATGGATTCCATATGTCTTATGTGATTTCTATTATAAAGAAAGAAAACTAACCTCTTTTTAATACCTAGGGTTTTGAGAGGCTATCGTGCTGATAACGTGTTATAATAAAGAGAGAATAAGAGAAAGAAGAAAAATAATACTAGAATCAAGTAAGTCTTTCTCATTGATATGCTCCCTATTTATAGGGTAAAGTAGGGGTGTGTGAATAAATATCACTTTACAATTAGATCCCTAACCTAATACAAAATGTGGACAGCCACACATAAATATGTAATATTTACAACAATTCGGAATTTTTAAAATTTTCAATGTTATTTGATAATTATGGTATTGGTTGACTGTGGTCAACGGAAGGTGTCAAGTAAGAACACGGTGATTCGGTAATCATTAAGACATTCGTGTGATTAAATGTTATTTGGCTATCTGGTAAATTGTGAATAGTGATATTACTTGTGTAGCATAATTTCTGATAGTTTTAATCCTGTCTAGGATCGGTTTAATGATTTTGATGATAACGGCCGATAGGATGTGTTGCATAAAAAGGTAGGTTATCTAGAGATTTCACGGGAATTAGTTTCGGACGTAATTACGACGACAAACGGAACTTAGTCGGAAACGTTTGTATTTTATAGTTTTTACTCGCAGAGTAATGAGTTGGACGTGTGCAACGTTTCGTAGGATAATTAGAAGACAAAGGAATAAAAGTTGTGAAAAGCGTAACTAAAACCAAATGACAAAGAAACAATAAATTATGACCATAGAACAAAAATAAATGAGAGTGAAACTAATAAATATGCTAAAGGAGCAAAAGTTGAGAAATGTGGAACTAAAACTAAATGATAATGGAACATAATATTATGAGCGTGGAACAAAAATATATGTGAGTGGAACTAATAAATATGACGTAGGAAAAAAAGTTGTGAAATGAGGAATTAAACTAAATGAGAAAGGAACAAAAAATTATGAGGGTGGAACAAAAATATTTGATATTGAAACTAATAAATATGACAAAGAAACAAAGGTTGTGAAAAGTGAAACTAAAACTAAATGATAAAGGAACAAAAAATTATGAGCATGGAACAAAAATATATGCAAGTGGAACTAATAAACATGATAAAGGAATAAAAGTTGTGAACAGTGGAACTAAAACTAAATGAGAAAGGAACAAAACATTATGAGCATGGAACAAAAATATATGAAACTAGAACTAATAAATATGACAAAGGAACGAGAAAAGTTTACGTACGTATCTCGATACGAGATAGTTTGAAAGAGAATAGCTATGGCCGCACCAAAGTAAGGGTTGCATACGTATCTCGATACGAGAATCAGGCCGTATGTAGTTCTGTGCTTGTATGTGTGTGAGTGTATGCAAGTGTTTTTAAAAGTTGGTCGATCTAGACCGTGAGTGTATGAAATAGTATTTTTTTAGTAAAGTCGACGTAGTTAGGAGCTTTAACCTGTACGGTGGCTTTAACCTTTGAAAGAGTCGTATGTGTTTAAAAAGTGTTTTGAGTAGAAGTTTGGCGTAGATCGACCGTGCGATGAGTACTGTGTTCGAACGTCCTATCATCAAGCTATCGTTTATCTTGACGGAAGAGGCCCATTTGGGGCAAAACTGTTTTTGAAGTTCATATTTGATGATTTTTTTGTCTTTTTATTTTACATGCTGGAAGTAAGTGTCGGTGTCCAGTGACGTAAAAGTAACCGGAAGTAATAGTAAAGTAAGGAGTTAGTAAGTTAGGAATTAGTAAAGTTAGGGAAAACAGTAAAGGCGGATAGACAGACCAGTGGATTTATAGGGAGCCCACATCACTATAAGAACATAAGTAAAAAAAAAAAAAAAAAACGACGGAATAACCGACCAGTGGATGTATATGGAGACCACACTACCAAAAGAACATAAGTAAATAATGAAAAGAAAAAAACGGCGGAGTAACCGACCAGTGTAACTTAAACTAAATGAGAAAGAAACAAAAAGTTATGAGCGCAGAAGAAAAATATATGAGACTGGAACTAATAAATATGACAAAGGAACAAAAGTTGTGAAAAGCGGAACTAAAACCAAATGACAAAGGAACAATAAATTATGACCATGGAACAAAAATAAATGAGAGTGGAACTAATAAATATGATAAATGAGCAAAAGTTGTGAAATGTGGAACTGAAACTAAATGAGAAAGGAACAAAATATTATGAACGTGGAACAAAAATATATGAGAGTGGAACTAATAAATATAACGTAGGAAAAAAAGTTATGAAATGAGGAATTAAACTAAATGAGAAAGGAAACAAATTATCAGCGTGGAACAAAAATATATGATAGTAGAACTAATAAATATGACAAAGGAACAAAGGTTGTGAAAAGTGGAACTAAAGCTAAATGATAAAGGAACAAAAAATTATGAGCATGGAACAAAAAATATATGAGAGTGGAACTAAAAAATATGACATAGCAAAAAAATTAGTGAAATGAGAAATTAAACTATATGAGAAAGGAACACAATTATGAGCGTGGAACAAAAATATATATGATAATGGAACTAATGAATATGACAAAAGATCAAAAGTTGTGAAAAGTGTAATTAAAACTAAATGAGAAAGGAACAAAAAATTATGAGCATGGAACAAAAATATACGATAGTGGAACTAATAAATATGACAAAGGAACAAAAGTTGTGAAAAGTGGAACTAAATTTAAATGAGAAAGGAACAAAAAATTATGACCATGGCACAAAAATATATGAGACTGGAATTAATAAATATGACAAAGGAACAAACGTGTAATAAATTGACATTGGTAATACATATAATAGCAATGGAGACCAATGAATTTTCATTGAATTAGTTGTTTTAAGTGTACAACTACCAAAGTATTTGGGAACCAGATTTGTTGGGAATCGTAGTATTATTCTATTTTTTAAGTAAGACTTGGGCCCTTTAGATTTGGGTTGGGGCCCTCTATTTAAACAAGTGCTCGTATAAGTTTGTTTTTTAACTGCAGTATAAACAAATGGACATAGGATTATAAATGTTAGACTGAAAAATGGGGCCCTTTAAATACCAAAAAAAAAAATGGTGGCCCAAGGCGGTTTGCCTTGTCGGCCTACCCCCAGGACAGGCCCTGACTTTTGCTCACCAATGCCTCTACTAGGCGACATGTGTTCTATTCCAGTAATTATGTTATTAGTACAGTGGCAAAATGAGAATAAAATGTGACTTATGCCACATAATAGAGACATGAGTGAGCAAAGGGTGAGCAAAAATATTTTCCTATAATGTACTCTTTTCGTTCCATTTTATGAGTCCCTTTTGGGAATTAAGGGGCCACTTTTATTTTTGTGAGATTTTCTAACTTTCTAATATTACCTTTTTTAAAATTTAAAATTCTAGTGTCTCACCAATGAAAGAGAGGAAAAAGTTATATGCAGTAAAGGGCAAGTTTGAAAGGTGTGTATTAAAGTATTTTGACTTTTCGAAGAAGACTCTTAAAATGGAATATCAAAAAAATTACATTAAAAACTCTTAAAATGAAATAGAGGGAGTAACAAATTACAAAAATAAGAACACAAGTATAATAACCAAACAGTCCACAAGTGTAATAATCCAACCCCACATGTGCCTTAGATTTTCAGCAAAAAGATTGAGGAGAGAGAGAGAGAGAGAGAGAGAGAGAGAGAGAGAGAGAGAGAGAGAATTGTTACCGGTAAAATAGGTGGGGTGTGGGATGTGGGTACAAAACCAGATTTGGTTTTGCTTTATAAATGGTAGTACACGTGGATGGCTGGGATGAGTTTTTATGTCCATCTAAAGGCTGGGACTGTTTGGTTGTATATACAACCAAACAGCCTGTACGTACCGAAGGCATCTCCTAGACAAAGAGAGAAGAAAGGACGAATGAGTCAGCAAAGTCAGGGGTTTCTTTGGTAGAAATCCAACAGCTGAAACTGTCCACCTTAGTGGACGGCTAAGATCTCTTTTGTGGGAAAAAGGCTGATCTCCAATATCATTTAGATTCTAATTCATACAAAGTAAAAATAAAAAAAATTGCTTGTGTCGAGAGTAGATGTGGCGAATTGATCTGCTCCATCCTGCTCGAATTCGCCATTTGGCGAGTCGCAACTCGTCCCGTTCTATGGATGAATCTAGTTCGTGACTCAATTCATTGGATATGAGTCTGAGTTGACTTCCATATTTGCAACCCACAACTCACCCCGTGACTCAGCTCGTCTAACCCACTGACTTGCCACCAACTCACCTCGCCTCGCGGACCCACCCCGCCCCGCCTCGCGGACTCGTGAATAAAACTTATTTATTTATTTATTTTCAAATAAACTATTTATTAATAAACAATTTTATTAAACTTTTAGGTAAAAAATAAATATATTTTAAAAAAAATAGTTTTCAAATACTTTTTTCAACAAACAATTTTTAAATAAAGTATTTTATTAAACTATTTTTTAGAATTTTTTTTATTAAAAATAAAAATAAGCTTTTGCAAGCAACCCGCGGGCTAACTCGTAGGCTAATTCGCCAACCAACCCGCGAGTTAGCCGCCCCGCCCCGCCTCGCCTCGCCCCGCCCTGTTGACCCACGAATTAGTGGGTTGGGGCGAGTCACCCTATATCCCTTACCGAGTCAATTCGCCCCGTCCCGCCCCGTCTATTTCACGGACCGACCCCGTAACTCGCCAAAATTCGCCCAACTCGTCAAGGTGATGGGACGGGCCGCCCCGTTTGACACCTCTAGTCGAGAGGGTTTTGTGAGTTCTCAAAGAGATTCAAATAGCTCCTATTTGCTCAGCAAAAAAATAATTAAAAAGTACTCCGTAGCTCGTATTTAGAAAAAGGAAATAAGAATAAGGCTTAATATCAAAATGTATCCTTAGAGTTTGGTCTATGTTTCATTTGAGTTTTTATAATTTTAATTGCATTAATTTGATCGCTCTAGTTTTAAATTATAAGTAATGTGATCCAGAATAGAACTTGGGCTGGAGATTGATGGTGTTCCATTTTTACCCTTAAAAACCTTATTGGACTTTTATCAATTTTTTTCCTCATACAATGACATGTCAGGACTACACTGCTTCTAATTTAAAATACATGGACTAAATTGATGCAATTGAAATTATATGGATTAGAATGAGATAGAGAACAAACTTTAGGGGTATATTTTGTAATTAAGCCTAAGAATAAACCAAAAAACAGAAAGAAGCCCTAGAGCAGGGGCAAAAAAGGAAATACGAAGGCAGAGTGAGCTGAGCTTCCCCTCTATTTAAAGAAAACCGAGTTCGCCTCCGAACATTCTCTGTCGAGTTCTATATCTGATAGAGAGAGAAAACTCAAAAACTCCATTAAAACTGTTTGTGCTCTTTTGTGTTCTAATAATCGGTTAATAATAAGCAGCAGCAGCAGCAGCAATGGAAGCGATTACAGAAGGAGTGAGCAACATAATCATCAGCAGCGATCCCCACAAGAATAATAATAGTAATAATAATAATAATAATAATAATCGTATTCAGGTCTCCAACACCAAAAAACCCTTGTTTTTCTACGTCAATCTTGCTAAGGTAATTTCTTTCTACATCTCCCTTTTTACATTTTTCTACGTCTGATCTACATTATACTATTTTCCCGGATCTACGATTCGTATTGTACATAATGGGTTCAAATTAATGGAGCATTTAATTTTCATCGATATCTTTGCGGCCCACCACCCCCCCATTTTATTTTTTATTTTTTATTTTTATTATTGTATAATGTGCTGTTGTTGGTTGTGGTGGAATTGTAAATGCAGAGGTATATGCAGCAGCACAACGACGTGGAGCTTTCTGCACTCGGCATGGGTATGGTCTTTCGCCTCTCTGCACTTATAGCTTATCTGTTGTGTGTATATGCTTGCATATATAGATACAAGTACAGACCCGTGCCCGCGGGCACGGAGCTAAAGAGAAGAAGAAGAGATTAATGAAACTATATAATCCTTTGCCCATGTCATTCCAATGGCCAAAAATTAAAAACTAAACTTCGTTGCCCATACCATTTAAAGAGCGTTCAACCCAAATTAGGAGCTAAAAATAATCTCTTAGTTTAGACCCCAAAAAAAAAAAAAAACACACACACAAACAAACAAAGTCCTTAATCACTATTCCAAACCCATAGGACACATTTATCTGTCAAAGATGATAATTGAACTATTAGTTGTTTAAGTGTATATAACAACCGATTATCCAATTAAAATGGATTATTGGTCAAATCCCGCCAAACAACACATGGCCATAACGTTCACTTCCTACAATTTCACATGTCTAGCCCACCACATAAGTGATGCCCATAAATCACCGCCCTCCAACAAACAGGCTCTATGAGTAATACTATGTTCCTAAATTTTGAATCTCAAACACTTCTTAATTACATATGTCGGTAGAATTGAACAGATGTATTAGATGTGGATGCCTTTATTTTCTTTGAATGCTACTTTGTAATAATTTGTTTGATCGATTTATGGTTGCTAAAAAAAAGGCTTTACATGTACATGTTTTGCTTACACAACGCAAATTTTAATAATTGTCAATGCCCATGGGTTCGGTACAAAAAGAAAGGGCTAGAGTTGCAGGGGCATTGGTGGTACAACGGCGAGGGCGGTCTTTATTTTTTTTCAAACCAATTAGAGTGAAATTGATTTGAAACTCAACCTGTTTTCATTTTTCACAAACAGGACCCCATCTATGGTTTTTGTCAATATACAAATTCGTTGTCCCATTCCTTTTTATATTGGTTCTTATAAAAACCAAGATCAGGTTATTGGTTTGACAAAGAACCAATCATCGCAATGCACATAAACAAAATAGGAAAGGATAAATATCACCTATCTCTCTTGAGGTTTGGCCTTAATACACATACCTCCCCTCAGACTTAAGGAATCTCACTTCCCTCCCTTATTTATGAATTTTAGTGTTAGATTCCCTTAAATTTTAGTGTTAGAACTTAATGACAAATCCCACGTAAGTCGGTTTTATTACATTCAAAAAGTCGGCTTAAAGTTGGGTTTTGTAAGACCGACATTAAAGTTGGTTTTAGTAAAACCGACATTCAAGTTAATTATTTTTTCCACAATTAATTTTCAGAGTAAAAAGAGAAGGGAAAAAAATTCCGTTAATGTTGGGTTTTGGAAACCCAACATTAGTATCGGGTTCTGGAAATCCAACTTTAATGTCGGTCTTACAAAACCCAACTTTAAGCCGACTTTTTGAAGTCGGTTCGTGGGATTTGTAGTTAAATTCCAAGGCATTTTGATTTAATAATTAAGTTTTTTTTAGACTATTTTTGTGAAAACAACTCTAGAGTCAGTACTTTTTTTAAACTATGTCGCCAGTGCAACTCGTCCTGTGAACCACAATAGACTCATGAAACAGAATTCTTAATAAAACAGTCCAGTCAAGAAAACATAGTAAAAAACATAACCAAATGTACCTGAAGCACCCACCATAGATAACTTCAGTCGAAAATTGTCTCTAGAAAGTTCAATCCAAAGATCCCATTTCACTTGAGTCATAATACTTACAGATTCACCGCTTCAAATTTATGTTAGTCTGGGACTTAGTAAGCAAAACAGGAACGTTGCTCCAGAGTTAAAAAAACCCATAATAGGAAAATATCCACTTAGTACAAAAATGGGCAATAATTCGAAGAAGAGAGTGAATTCAAACAAAGTCCGAAACTAAATTTAAGTTTGATTCCCCAAAAAATCGTTGGAAAGTAAAGAATCTTAAAGGGCAAAAAAATAGAAAACCCTAATTCACAGGAGTAAATAAGTTAACTGATTTAAGTTTAGAGAGAAAAGCCTCTATTTGCTTCATACTAAGCAGTAGATTAAACTTCGCCTCCTCAACAACTCACACCTACTCTTGCACTGTAAAATAGAAGAAATTCAAGTACAGTATTTAAAATGCCTCAAAACCCTAAAAATCAAATGAAACTCTTAAACATTAATTACCTGAGAGAGAGAGAGAGAGAGAGAGAGAGAGAGAGAGGTGAGAGGGGAGACCAAGAGGGATATGGAGAAGTTGAGAGATGGATGAGAGATGGATGAGAAACGTGAGACAGTGAGCGGGTTATGAGCGGTGGAGGGTGGGTACAGAAAGAGGAGTGAGAGAAATTGGTGTGCAGTTGGGAAATTCAATTTTTTTTTAATCCTACCAATTTATAGAGAGAGAGAGAGAGGGAGAGAGAGAGATTGATACTCAGTTCATGAGAGTGCAATGAATCTGTTTTGGAAAGAGAGAGAGACGTGATGAGAGAATTCGGGGATCCTGAGAGATGTATAAGTTATATGGTGCATTAGTTGTGTTGATGAGATTGTTTAGACCATTGGATGAAGTGGATCTAAGGGTGGAAAGTGGATATGATGTGCATAAGGGTCAAGATTTAAAGTTGAGTAAATGGAGAACTCTTGGCCCTTGGATCAATTTTTTTGTGGGGTCTACACCATTCCCCAAAATTAGATAGACTAGAAATAACCCGTGCCTAAAGGCACTGCTGGAAAAGGTACCAAGTGTGCATTCGGTCAATAACTAATTCTATAATACAATTGCACGCGTATGTTAGCAACAAAGCTAGTATTTGAAGTAACAAACTTAAAATTTTGAGTAGAAATTGTTGTAATTACTAAAAGGTTTGAATAGATTTTTGGCTACTTTTTTAGTTTATTCGTGAGCCTTCACATATTATCAAACATAATAAAATATATAAGTGTCAAAAACTTTTATTTTCAGCATTTAATTAGGTAATTAGACGTGCCGTTATTGTTTAATTCGTACTAATAGTGAAAGCAATAGATATAGTGATTAGTGACATTCTTTAGAAAGTTTCTGAGTTTTATAAGCAAGGGATTTTCAACCTTTTTTTTAATACGGATAAGGATTAGATTTGGAGTAATACTATGCTTCTCAAATTTTGTATCTCAATGATTCCCAAACACATGTGGCATTTTGGGTCACTTGATTTAGATTGAAAAATGTTGAAGTAGTCGTACCTTTATTGTAGATAGTCCCACTGCCACATGTTTTTTTAAATCGCTTAGGATATAAAATTTAGGAAGCATAGTCTCAGGCTCTCAGCCTTTACCTTGTTAAAAAAAATAAAATTAAGGCCACTTTGGTATACTAAAAATATGTTATAATTCCTTTTTTTTTTTTTTTTTACAGTCCGGCTGTCACTGTCCAATTAACATTGCTCATACTTCCGACCTCTATTAATTTTGTTTTGGCAAAGAAGATGTTGACATGAAGTTTAATAACAATTAATAGAGATGAAATCCATGTTATTTTAGGATACCTATCTCTAAATTTTTTTTGGCCAATTTGTTGATGATTGCCTTTTCCCTTGATGAACATATCCAAAAAGTTTCCTATAAAAGTTTTTGACAAAGAACTGACAATATACTCTTTTGGCATTCAAGGAATTAAATTAGGCTAGAGAGCCGGGTTTTTTTTTTTTTTTTTCCTTCCTCTTTGAAGCGTGTATTAGTTTTTGAAACTGAGTGGGAGAGATAAATTAGGCTAGAGAGCCAGTTTTTTTTTTCCCCTCTTTCAAACGTGTGTCAGTTTTTGAGACTGAAAAGTATTTTGGAAACAATGAAAGGGGAAAGTAAAGTAAATGAGATTAAATTAAGTATTGACCAATCATAAACATGGAGACGAAATAGGCTAGGACATATTAACTTAACCATTGACCACACACACTAAAATACCTAATTTTATCCTAACCATCCTAGTCATATATTTTTTTAAATAAAATCATAAATGTGGAGATGAAATAGGCTAGGACAGATTAAATTAACCATTGACCACACACACTAAAACACCTAATTTATACTAACCATCCTATTCATCAATCCCAGTCAGCAAAAGTCCATCATAGTCATATTTTTTTATGTGTCCTAGTCACACAATCCTCCAATATTCTCATGAGGGAGTCCTCACTTTGACTCTATTTACAGCCGTTGGATCCAGTTTTCATTAAGGGTGGAGAAGTAATTTCACAGACTAAAAAGTGGATCCAACGGCTGTGAACCAGAAGTCCTCACTCTGAGGACTCCCTCATGAGGAGGGGACTGTATGTATATGAGTATGTAATCTTTAGACATATGTATTTCGTTGGTACCCTGAGATTAGATTGTATTACCACAGAGTGCTAATTCCCTTAGCTGCTCATTGTTTCTGGATAGTTCAATGATTTAGGTTTTAGGGCATTTCTTTGTCTTGATGTTTTGGAAACCTAACACTATTCTTTACTGTGTTTACTAACTAAGAGATGATTGATTATACATGTATTATATTATATACTCCCTCCGTCCCATAATAAGTGTCCACTTCCATTTTGCACAATGTTAAGAAAGTTGTATTATATTAATTTTTTTGGTTCATTAAAGAGTCACTTTCCAATTTTACCCTTATATGTGATGGGTGTTTGACTTTTTGCTTATTTTGAGACCACAAATAAATGCTACTTTGTCTTTATTATAAAGGTAGTTTTGGAAAGCAAGTAAAAGCTATATACCAATTTAGGAAAGTGGACACTTATTGTGGGACATCCAAAAAAGGAAATGTGGACACTTATTATGGGACGGAGGGAGTACATCTTTTCCTGCAGCCGTTGTTTCCCTTTGGTGACCCGCATATCAATATGGTAAAAGTTTTAGAATATGTATTTTCCCCCTTTCCCTCCAGCCCTCCCTCCCAGATACGTACCTCCCGTTAAGGCTCTGTTTGGTTCCTGGATTTCGTGAGGGAAAAGAAAAGGGAAAGGGAAAGGAAAATTAATTCCCTTATGCGTTTTCCCTTGTGTTTTCATGCTTAATAACATTAAAAATTAAAATTTTCTAAATTATAGTTATAGTAAATGAATAAAGGAAGGGTAATGACTCACAATATACAAAATGCCTATTTTTTTCCCCCGACTAATTCTCTTTTCTTTCCTATTTTCCACATGTTTTTTTTTTCTCTCTATTTTTCCTTTCTTTTCCCTCACCAAATCCAGGAACCAAACAGAAAAGGGAAAGGAAAACTAATTCCCTCGTGTTTTCCCTTGAGTTTCCTTCATGTTTAAATAACATAAAAGTTGAAAATTTCTAAAATATAATTGTGATATAAGAATAAAGAAAGGGAAATGACTCACAAGTCACTAACATTCCAAATTTTAATTTATTTATCAACTTATTCTCTTTTCTTTCCCATTTTCCTCAACCAAAACAAAGGAAAAGATTTTCCCTCCATGTTTTCTTTTCTTGTCACTCACTAAATCCAAGAACCAAACAATGCCTAAAATTTTCAATGTAAATTTTACTCTTTGGTTCAGTGATATTAAGAGCAGGTTTTAGCAACTAAATTTTCCTTCCACATACTCAAGTCATGAGAATATTTAATAAACACACTTGCAAGGATTCATGACTGCTAAATGAAAGAATTTAGTGTGGAGAGTTTAGAGGATGCAAATTCAACCTATAATTTGGATTCTGGGTCCAACTTGATTTTGTAATCTACTTCATTTAGCTTGGTTTTATGCAAATAGTTATTATGTTGTGATTTAATTTGAATATGGATGTTTTGTCATATTCGGTTTGCATTATATTAGCACTTGTGGATTCAGGTTGTAAGTGGATCTTTATTACATTTATTTTGCTAATCTGGATCTTTGTTACATAGAAGCGTTTGAATTTGGATGTTCTCAGATCCATACCAAATTCAACCATAACCTTTATTGGATAATGTTAATTTAGTTGATAGAATCTCAGTTTAATGTTAAATGATTATGTCTTAGTTTTACTTTCTGTCACAGATACGAATCTAATAGGACTTCTAAATATGTCCTTGTATTGCGGGTTGGCAATATGATTTTCGCTACTTTCTAATCTAGCACTTTTTATGGGTATTTCCAGTTATTGATGATTTCCTCTATTTATACGCAGCTATTGCCACAGTTGTCACAATTGCAGAAATTCTGAAAAACAATGGATTGGCTGTTGAGAAGAGTAAGATTCTTGATGTTGTATTTATTGTTAAACAAATAAAGATTATTTATATTTCATAGTATAATTAAATTGTCAATCCTTTGAGACTTAATGGTTACGTTCTGCAGAGATCACGACATCAACTGTCGATATGAAGGATGAATCTAGAGGACGCCCTGTCCAAAAAGCCAAGGTTAGATTATGATGCAATCTATTGACTTTTTGTTAATTTGCTAGAGTGCATGAAAAACCTACAAGGGCCATTGCCCATTCGTGGTCCAACTCACATTGAGTTTTAGTATTAGAGACAAATCTAAACTTTGGCACTATTCTTTTTACGAAGTGACTGCTCTCAGCCTGTCACATTCAAAGCAGCATTCATATGCTATAAGCCTGAGCTTTTATTATTGGCCCCTTTGCATCTAAAAGTCTTGCAAGGTAAAAAGTTGTGCACTCTTTTTATGCTTTCTCCCAGAGAGAGAGAGAGAGAGAGAGAGTGATCACGCGGTGGTTCATCTGTTGGGATATTTTTCAGAATATGCTTTAAAAGTTGTTCATATTTAAATAAATTTTCTCGATAATGCCACCATAGTGCATGAAAATCTCAAGCGGAATACAAAACCCCGTTTCATAATCAGTTTTTCTTGTCCTTTTAAAATGTAATTGAGTCATTATTTTGTTTTCTTTCATTTTAGTATTCTCCATGATTTTCCATGCATGTTTCATTTGCACAAACATGATAGTTATTCTTCTAGCGAATCCTACTTTGAGTGTCACCTTGAGAGGTTAATAACATGCGTACCTATCTGTTTCTCAGATTGAGATATTGCTCGGGAAGACTGAAAACTTTGATGAATTGATGGCGGCCGCCGCAGAGGAGAGGGCAGCCCATGCGGATGGTGAAGAGCAGAGTTGAAAGGGTGGTCTGGTTTGTTGGTCTTAGTGTTCAAAGTAGTTGTGGAATTATCTAAATTATAATCTGTCTTTTCAACTGTGGCTACCAAAGGTACTGTTGTCTGGAATGAGTTTGGACGCCGGGATAATTTCTCTAAGGAGATCAAGATTCAATTTTGTTGTGTGATATGTTGCTTCCTGGTGTTGTTTTAAATATGCACTATACAGTCTATACCTGCTGTTTGCCTTTTAGGTTGACAGTCACAAAAAACTCAAGTAGTTTTACACCAAGAAAAAAAAAGAGAGTAGGGGTTGTACATATTTTAAAGCCTGAAAATGAGTTGATCATCTAATATGATCACAACCAGATGAACTATATGATTTTGCATTTCACAATGTTGGATGCAGAAGGGAATGTTAGTTATCTTTTTTCTACGTTTTGCAGTACACCTAGGTAAGCCTCAACTACAAAATCAAATGTGCAAATCAACACTCAGCTTTTATATGACATGCATGATCTTCACCTGACCCAAGTCTCTGCTATGTGTTCACAAGCATCTGCTAGATAACAATATGATAATACATTAATGAGAGTAAATTTTCAACTTCAAAGCCTGCCACCTCTCAAAGATTGGATCTGCCATTCTAAAAGAAAGTCAATCTGAGAAGCTTCTTTTCTTTCAAGAGCAGAAAACATATCAAAAATTAGATTTCAATGTTCAAATTCCACTTTTGAAGTCTCGGCTCACAAAAATCTGAAATCCGAGACAGCTAAAACAATATTGAAAAATTCTTTTGAATCCCCCCTCTTCTACCCAACACACTTGGCTTTGAGTAGAACTCCATTATTTTGCCTTTTTCCTGGCAATTCTATGCTTCATCTTCTCTCTCAACAAGTATCTTTTTGCACGCCTCGTAACACATGAAAGAAATTCCAGCAGCAGGAATAATTTTCATATAGCTCGGCCCCAACCCTCTGTACAAACCTGTGTGCCCTTCCATCTCAAGTATGCTCACAAGTGCATGAAGCATATTCTGGTATTGTCTTCCATTTAGAGCCCCGGCTTGCATGTGCTTTCTAGCCACCTCAAGTGGGAAAGTCACACTACACGAAATTGCACCGGCAGCAGATCCAATTAAGAGGGTCGCAATACTTTCAATCTCATCTTTGTTCAGAACCTTTTTGTAAGCTTTCCGTAACGTATCGTATGCGAAATAATTGGTGGCAGCATATGGGACTACTCCAATAAGACTTGGGGTAAGGCCTCTGTATAGTTCTGCAGGTCCCTCCTCTTGCACAATTTTCAACAAAGCATCTAATATATTTTTGTATACCCCTCTCTGTAAAATAGAGGATACCCTTGAGTTATGAGATAAAGCAAATTAATGCAGGGAGGGTAAAAAAGAGAGAGAGAGAGAGAGAGAGAGAGAGAGAGAGAGAGAGAGAGAGAGAGAGAGAGAGAGAGAGAGAGAGAGAGAGAGAGAAGTTTTTTTTCCCTTCAAATATACCTGGACAGTTAGTCGAGTTTTGAGCAACTCAAGAGGGTAGGTGCACAGAGTGGAGCTAATTCCAGCAATAGCACCTGCAATTGGAGATGCCGGTATAGGTAGTTTGGGCTCTTCTCCAGGTTTAGACGTCAATTGCTTCTTAACTGTATCATAAACAAATAACTGCAGCAAGGTTCATTTGCATGAATAAGAGTCTATCAATCGCTTGAATCAGCGGAGACCAATGTACGAAAATATTGCAAGCCAAATAAGATATTTGATAACTATTTCAGAACAAAGGACCTGTGACCTGATGATTACGACTGTGTCATCATATAAAGTTCTCTTTATTAGAGCATCCACAATGGGACACAATATACAACAAACTTAAGGATTGTTTGTTGTGGGACGCTTGCAATGGGTTGGTGTGTACAATAGTGTACAACAACTGAACTCAGTGAAACTTAAGTTTAGTCTATAGCTAAGTTTTACTAATATACGAGGGCTACGACACAGAGTGTGCAGTGAGAGAGTACACGGCACACACAAAACTTACAAAATACTCTCCTTAAGTTAACTATACGAATTGTGGATGCTCTTAGTAGACTTTAATACCGACGACAATATAGGTGAAAAAAAAACTTTCAAAGAGTTGATGTCATGGAGAAGCTAAGCAAAAGAAGAATCCACAATGGCAGGGACTTATAGCTAATAACTTATTTTGCCAAATGCCTAAAAGTGATTTTTATGGCAATACTCTCGTGTTTTAAGTGCCCACTTAGGATGTTGCCGTTCACTTTTTAGTCCGCGGCCTTTCTTCTTTTGCTTCAAATAGCTATAGTAGATAGTTTCTAAAATGTATAGCCCAGTTCGATAAATCCTATGATAACAATATTGCAATTAAAATATTTTCAGTCCTACTAGAGGATCAAGCCAATAGCAAGCTAAGAGAGCACACACAACTTAATTAAAATGTATATAGGGCATATACCCGAGAGTCACCAAAATACAAAAACACCAAACCATGATATCTCTCTAGTGTACAAATTCATTTGGAGCTTCCTGATAATTGGCTTAAAAAATGTAAAAGCTTCTCTCTAGCCCGAAATTCCCAAACACCCCATATACAGTTGCCGCACGCACTTTACATGAATCTCCCCCATTGTTCGCACTATAACTTGATTATAGAGGACCAAAAACTAGAAGGGCTACAGAGTCCGGATCCTCAGCAGCCACAACCCTGGCAGCACCTGTGTGGGGGTTGGCAGCACCACACAATAATTCTTTTATTATTATTATTATTATTATTATTATTATTTGTCAAAAAGAAAAAAGGTAAAATTTGTGGGGTGCGGCCAGGGTTGTGGCTGCCGATGATCCAAGATCAGGGCTACAGTTGTCAAAGACCATAAGACAAGCAGAACGTATGAATTATAAGTACAGAAAGAGAATTACTCAAAGAACAATAATTGCAAATAACAGCAACCATGAAAGACAAAAGACACAAGTTAGTTTCATGATGCAGTACCTTCTAAATGAATTTCTTTCTGATTTAACAAAGAAAAGAAAAAGATGGCTGACTATTGATGCCAATAAAATAAATATAATTAGGCAAAAGACCAACTGTTGTTCCTTCATATAAGCAACAAGCAAAATTACATATGATATCTTAATCGATCAATCATCACAATTTCTAGCAAGAATTAATTCACACACAAACACACACACACACACACTCACACGTACGTGTGGATTCTCATATACCTCTATTGCCCTGCTCGGTGCAACCCGGATGACATTGACCAAATTACCCCTAAATAATCCCTTCCATCCTTCTGTCTTCATGATATTCTGAAAAACTTCAGTGGTTGAGTTTCCACAACTCCCAACCATTAAATGTGTCCTTATTGTCTCCAGAGGGGCAACCGATGTCCTCGACACTACACCAGCAATTGCTCCACTGATCAACCTCCTCAAAGACGGATTTCCAATCTTAATATTCAATTTAAGACCATTTCTCTTCTTCTTTTTCTTCTTCAACACCACCCCTTCCTCTCCTCTCTCCCCTACCTCACCTCTCACTAGTTCTGGTATTCCAAAAATCTGAAAACCAGGTTCTGGCAAACACATATATTTATTGGATAGATTTGCATAAGGAAGATTTAGACCTTTCTCAGTTGAATTTGGGGATATCCCAAATCCCATACCCATCTGTCCAACACTTGCAAATAAGCCGCCAGAATATAAATAATCATCTCTGGGACACCATAGAAACCCAATTCCAGAATTTGAGAATAACCCATCTCCATTATCTTCCAAACCTTGCAATCTCTTTATACCCATATATGCCAAGCTCAAAATTAAACCTACCCCCCCCCCCCCCCCCCCCCCTAGATATGCAATAAACCCAGAACCGACAGTGATGATAGTATCAAAACCTTTGAGGTTCTAAGCTAAAACCATTTGATCTTAGGCAAATGGGTACTTGTCAAACAATATATATAGTAGCATATGGGTGGAGAAAATTAGGCGGAAGGTCGAATCTTCTGGGGAACAAAAGCATATAAAACCTACCAATACAGTGTATTGACGATAAGAGTGTATGGAATATTTTACTGTGGGTAATCAAAGAGGAGAGGGGTGGAGATTTCCAGGTGGCTTTGATGAAGAAAACCAAGAAACGGTGAAGCTTTTGCTTTGCTCTTCTCTCTCCCTCTCTCTCTCTCTCTCTCAACCAGGCTTGAGAAGAGAAGAGAAGAGAAGTGAAAAGGAAAGGAAGAGATGCTATAGACTTAGAAACAATGCCTTTTGCTTTGCTCTGCTCCACAAAAGCGTGTCTTAGCAGCAGAGTCACCTTTCGTTTGAAGATTTATACACTTTTAGAGAAAATTACACTTACCAACCAAACACATCTCTAATTTATGAATCTGACCAAATTGGCCTTTCCTAAGTTCCTAACCCTGAGAATGACAGTAGTGTAGGCTGTTTATAGATGAGTCACAGCACTTGGGTCAGTGCTTTTAGTACTGTTTCCTCCGTTTGAAAACAACTTCCGCTTCTGTAATTCAATCTCAACATATTAGTTATGGTAAAAAACTGGCCAAGATAGCTTTTGGCCAATTGACTCATCTTCATTTTTTTTTTCCTTTTTTCCAGTTGGAAGCACGTTTGTCAAACAATTCCTTTTAGCATTTGGAGTTCCATACCCACTTATTATGGGTTCCAAAAACAGAGTAAGTTTTATTGTTTGGTTCATATTTATCAATATTATGGGAGTTCATCGGTCGGTCGATTTGGTCGGTTTCACTCGGCTTAATTAGGTTTTTAACTTAACGTAAATTTTAGAAAATCGACTGTTCGGTTCTGTGGGTGAAGACCCCTAATCATTATCTTCATTTTTAGAACACTGCATGTGCATACAGTGTTCCAAAGAATATGTAAAATTTGAGACAATTGTGTAGTTCTATAATATTGCCATCGAATTATTTTACAATTTTAAAAAAAAAAAAAAAAGAAGAAGAAGAAGAAAGAAAGAAAAGATTTTATTGAAAATTTGAGGAAATATACGTTAATCCTGGATGGTTATCGATAATTACATAGATGTTTAGCGACCGCTTGGGAATGGTGAAAATAGGTTTAGGTTCAAAAATCAAACCATGTCTCACTTTTACTAGTTTTTATGAAAACCAGTGTTAGGTTATTTAATAAAGAACCAGTTCTTGAATTATTTTTAAGCCAGACACTTCTATGTACCTGAAAAATGCTACACAAACATAGGACTAATTTTTTTTATAGAACCACAAAACCAATTCTTGTATTAACTAAACAGCCTCTCAACTTTCAGGATGTATGACAAGAGTAATACAAATTACATCATATGCTTGGATTCATTGGATGCCAAAGAATGTGGATATAATTGATGTACTTCTGATCTGATGGGAGCACCCAATTATCAGATTTTGTCTAAAAGAGATTCCAAAAATTGTCATACCACACAAAAATCAGAGAGTAGGATTGAAAACTTCTGTATCTCCATATGTGAATATGTGACCAACTGGTCACGACTCACAAGTTAAAGTTATGCCTTATCCTTATGCTGAATCATAATTTTGGGAATTAATATGTACTTCATATTTTTGTCTAGTCGACACAGACCCATTGCTCAAACCATTTAAATGGGTAACCAATAAATACAGAAAGAAACAATACAGTATCTTGAGGTGTCAATTGTCTAACAAATATCAAGTCACAATCATGTGTTCATCGTGGGGCTGTCGTATTTCTGAATCTTCTACAGATAGAGACTATATGATGAATACATTGAGTATCACTCAGACCATACAAAATGGTAGCAATCCCACGCAAAATTGTTATCTCAGAGAGAGAGAGAGAGAGAGAGAGAGATTATGATTCATAAAGCAGATAATTAACTTTTTGCCCACAAAAAAAATAACAATAACTTGCTATAGAACTGATGGTCTCTTCCCAGAGTAACAAACATGTAATACCTAATATAAATTCCATGATCCACCGTAGTTAGATGGGTTTCATTTTGACTTCCCTTTGTTTGAAGCTCCTTTCTTTGATGTTTTCTTATAAGGTTTCCCCTTAGGTTTCAATTTGCTTGAGGATGATGAAGACTTCCCCTGTTGATTTCTTCTTCTCTTATCCTTCTTCACATTGTACATGTTAACAGCCTATTCCAAAAAATGACAAAAGGCTGATTAAGCAAAGATATCAAATAAATATCCTAAAGAAACGAAGCTTAGATCATTAAACCACCAGACAAGATTTAATAGACTGATTCAAGCACACATACCTTCTCAACATTGAGTATCTCATGGGAATTCTTGGAAATTAACTTGTTCAGAACTTTCTCAGTTTGCTGCTTCTCTAGTGAACCCATTCCCGATCCTTCCACGACTGGAAGGTACTGAACGCAAAACCACCAAAAGAAAAAGAAAAAGAAAAGGTGAGACAAATTTTCCATTAGTAACTGCACCAAAGGACAGGTACTTCTTTTCGGTACTTTGGGACTTTGGGACAAGAGTAGAAACCTTTCGGTACTTCTTTTCATGTTTTGCGGCCTTTTCACCCGGTAACTTCTTGTCAAATTTCCCACCACTGGCTGTTGAAGTTGCTGCCATTCCAGCTACGTTTTGTAGTTCGTCTTTGCTAACTTTTCGAGGTGCAGCTTGGGTCCCTGTTATAGGTAAGGCTGTTGCAGCAAGTTGTACATGGCTGCAGAACAAACCAGTAAACAGATCTTGAATTACAATATGCAAGCTCAGAGCATATTTCCTCAAATCCCCAGCCAAACAACCCCCCAAACCACAAAAAACGTAGTGTACACACACAGTTGTCAAGGATATACCCCTGTCCCAGGATCTATGAGATACAAAATCATAAACGAACAACCAAACACAAGAACACCGAATTTTGCATGGTCCACCCAAAACTAGGGCTACCGGCTACGTTCACAAAGCTGTTGAGATTTTTCACTATGCTCAAAAGGCAAAAGGATAAGATACCATACCAGAATACAAGGATAGGATCATAGGAGCCCTTAGATAAGATAGAACTAGGGGCTACATCTACATGCTATAATGAGAAAATTAACAAAAAATACTCCTTATATAAACAATACATAACTGGATATGCAAGAGTGGGGCTTAGTGTACTGTACAGTGTTATCTATCAATATGTCTATTATAACAGGAGCCCTCACCACATGATTAACGACCAATTGAGTCTATCGAAAGCCCTCATTATCCCCCATCATTTAAAAAATGGACCCTTTATAAGACTTGCTTTTCTCGCCCACATACTGATTTAGACAACATCAGATAGCAATCAGGATTTGAGATTCTGTTGATGGGATGAATGGTAAAACTAGTTCAGTCATTAAAAAAATTATTTTTGAATTCTACAGCTCCGTTTGGTATGGAAGTAATTTTTTTTTTCGCGGCACATGTATAATTTTTTATGTACATCGGATATAGAGAGAGAAAAGGATGAAAGAAGGGTAGCGAAGAAGATGAAAAAATTATAGAGTGATAGTTCTCTTTGTTATAAAAGTGAAGGTGTATGGGGTTCCATCAAGCCTCAACCCATGTCCTTGTATACGAAACACTTCCTCCAACTTAAAAGCAGAAGCAAGTACAAATTGCTTTTTTGAAGCAGTAAAAAATGTATTAGAATGCATCTTGTAAATAAGTTGAAAATGAAGATGATGATGTACTTTTAATTGGCAAGAATGCATTCGGCAAATGTCATTCCAAACAGACCATAACATACAGGAAAAAGCAATGATGAAAAATTCCTGTCCCAAGACCCAAGATAAATGGAAAAAGGGTAAAACCTTGGCAGGGCACCAACTTTTGCAGCTTCTTTCAAATTATTCAGCCGATGTTTCTCGTGCTTTTCAACTCGCTTCTTTTTTTCAGCTCGTCTCTTCGCAAAAGGATCTACTCCTGGCTCTGCAAAAGTTACAACTTACAACTATAATCATTGCAAGCTACCTGCGTGGTGTTTCAGACCCGTGATCGTGGAAATTCTGCTCATTAGCATATGATAATATTGTATATAGAAGTACACCATCTAAATCCTCTATTACATGGACACTTTTTAATAAAAAAGTATCCGTGTTGGACATCGACACTCTGACATGGGTACAAGATATTTGTCCTACACTTCAAGTGGGACCACACCAAAAAGCATGTTATCTACTTGTATAATATTATTAAAGTCTCCAACCGTATTCCTTTAGCAACAAGGTTCCTTCAAACTGGTTGGAATCCTCATGTTGAACTCTTATTTTACGTAAAAACACTACTTTATTATTAAAAAAGAAGAAAAATACAGACTTAGCTATGTCCCCACATCCTTAGATTCATGTATTTGAAAAGTTTGACCCCTTAGCACGTTCAATTTATGAACATTTTAGATATTCCACTCGTTTTTGGATGTAAATATACAAGTGGAAGGAAAATAATGGCAATAACGCCTTAACCGTAATAGCAATAATTGCACATTCAACAATTTACCATCAGTCATCTTTGCCTCAATGATGGGTATATCTTTGTCATCATTCACACGATCATATCCGTGGCGACGCTTCCAACTACCAGTTTGTTCATCATACACAACTTTGTCCCTTTTGTGTTTTATTATGCCTGCAAATCATTAAAGCAACACAACTATAGAATTGCATAGCATGGTTTGCCCATAGGCCACTGAGATTTTTTTTATCACAATTCACAACACCTTTCTTTTTGGCAAACAATTCCCATTTCGTTGGAGGTTTACGCTTTGGCAGCTGAAAAGAATAGGGAAAGTATGAGATAAGCAATCAAGTATCAATGCTGAACATAATAATCAAAATTACAAGCCATTACAACCACAGATTTTCATCACTCCTAATAAACTCATTGATACTATGAAGGAAAAGGACCATATAAAATTATCCATGCCGCCAAAACACCAATTAAATCACAACATTTACAAAACTTTATTCCCCTCTCCTATCAACTTCAAGTTTCAAAATGCTCATACTTTAGAACAATAAAACTTGAAGTTAAGTTTTTCCCAGTGTGGGGGAGAATATCTAGAGCATGTTAATAAGAAAAAAAATCAACTTAGGATTCTCAAATTAGAATGCTTTGGACCTTGTATACAAGTTTAGAATTGGATTGAGTCCTATTCTATGCTAATGGTATACTTCAGTCTATAATTCACTAGATTTAGGTAGCCAATGGCATTCTATAACTTCTCACCCAAACCTACCCCTACCCCAATTAAAGGGCTTCCCAAACCCATCCCATTAGAGACAGCAAAAGGGGTCAAATAGTCATCAATTATTTTTTGTTTCAGTAAACCAGTTCAAATACGACTATACTAGGACAATAGTTCTAAGACTTCAAGATAGGAAAGCCATCCTTCTTTTAAATTTCACTAAGAAATGGGCACTTGATAAAACAAAAATGTGAAAAGTATGTATCAAGAACAAAGTCATGAAGCAATGTAAATACAAAGAATGCAAAAATGGTATCACGAATGAAGATCAATAAATGAGGTAATAGATCGTGATTATCGGTAAATAATTTATGCTTGTTTCTTTCTCTTGTTTGAATAGAGAATCTTACAGGCTTCTCTCTAGGCAATCTTGTCGTCGGTGGAGGCAAATTGACAATAGGACCATCAGGATCTTCAGTTGAAGGTAAGTTGAAAAGAGCATCTGCAACTGCTTGAACTAACTTCGTGCCATTTTCTAGGCATTCTTTCACTAGCTCCTCCCTAGATATTCAAGGAAAGACAAACACACAATAACCTAGCTTTAAAACCATACACGTAACTTAACACCTTCTCCACTAATAGAAAACCTCACAAAACCCATGCTATATCAGATTAAACATACGTTATCCCTTCAAATAACATTTTACACCAGTCTCGTCTCAATTCCTAATCCCATAATGTACAGAAAGCAATGTTGCAATTTGTTGAGAATTTTTCATTACTATTGCATAGCACACTATAAGTTCTTTGGCAAACTAAAACGTTCCAGTAACCTCCAACATTAAAATATCCATTACGAATCTTCACAGAAAAATTCCATCAAACTAAAGCAGTAAAGGCGTTTTTGGTTACATATTTGCAGACTCATGGTTGCATTTTTTCACTGTAAACAGGAAACAAAAGATTTCTGACATTGCCATCAAATGGACAATCTATAAACACTTCCGAAAAAATGTAAAGAAACATTGAAACTATTTTTTTAGTTGATTTCCTCAATGTAAGGAAATGTTAAAAAATAAAAAATAAAAAAAAAAAAAAAAAAGGTCCTTTAATGATGTAAACAAAGACCCTTTGTTTACTCAGATCTTATGTTTGGGACATACTGCTTGCTTTGACTGTGAATCTTTATGCAGAACAAACTATCAGGCGTTTTAATTGTTTCTCTGCAGAGGTTAATTCGTTCAATTCTATATATAATGCAGTAAGCGAAGCGAGATAAGGCCTTAATTTGAACTCACGCACACGGAGCAGATAGCAATGCAAAGCAGCATCACAAGAAAATTAATATTATTCCTTGATAACCATAAATCAATCAACCATAACTTCACTGTTTGGTAACTGAGAAAATACCACAGAAAGTTTAAGTTAGTTCCCATTACATCAAACCCAACTAAAACGGGAAAATAGAAACTCCACTCAACTGCGCCGCAAACAATTATTAGGCTTAGTTAACAACCTGTATTTAAATATTAATCCAAAAGCTTACTAACATAACCCTAGGAGTCATAGATTTTTTTTTTCTCAGCAGCCAAACAGGTTGGAGCCAATAAGGAAAAGGGAAAACTCTAACCTGGTAGAAGGAATAGAGGGGAAGTGGTGATTAGGGTCGAAGGCCATGAGATTGCCGAGGTCGATCTGGTACTGTTGTTCGGCCATCATCTTCTTCGTCTCTCTCTATCTCTCTGTGATGTTAAGCTCAGAGATCGACAAGACCCAAAAGGAGGAGCAAGGAGGGTTTATGAAGTTTATATATATAGTTAGGTAAATTTCTCATATTTGGGGGTTTTATATTGTTGGAAAATAATATTGTATTGACACTGTTACGAAAGAAAATACTACTTATCAAAGGTGTTGAAGAGTCTGACTGAGTCGTGTGGAGAATACTGTCCTTAAGGGTAATTTTCGCCCCTCAGAGTTCTTGCCTCGGTACAGAAAGGTCTCAGCGGTTTACCCTCCAGGATTAAGCAACCTCGTCTTTGTTATCGTACACTCGATGAACAAAGGGCACAGAACAGCCTTGTTGTATGTATTTCAGTGATCAAACCAGAGAAGAACCAGAGAAGAAACGCAGATTGTATTTCTGTGTGTATTCACAAAGGAGACACACGTTTATATAAGTTTAGAAACCCAATATAATCCCATGGTCAAAGCAAACGTGGATATAATTTTGGCACAATATATTCACAACGGTTTAATAAAGATATGGGATGAATCTGGACAGGAAAAATAAAAGGAAAGAATTTCAATTTAAAAGGAAGGATTTGAAAAAAAAATAATAATTTGCAAAAGGCCGGGATTTGCACCCCCTGCGCACGAGTAAGACGTGACGCGCCCGGTTAAACGATTTCCGGATCGAAACCCAAATTTCTATTGGATTTGGGATTAGCTTGGGCTTGGCTCATGTGCGCGTGAGAGCCCACATGTTCCAACTTATTACTAAGCCCATAATGTCAAAGCATATATTAAGTCTCTCAACTCCCTCTTCCTAAGCAATGTGGGACAAGAGTCTCCACCACACTTTTACCCAATACCACACCAACTAGAGAGATGTAGAGAGAGAAAGAGTTTGGCTTTTGAAAAACACCCACTTTGGACCACAAATTACAACAATCCCCCACATTTTTCAAAGACAAATTTTGAGAAGTAACGATTGACCACTTTATAATATTGTATCAGTGATGGTGTCTTTTGGACTATGAACCAACACCTAGGGAAATAAGAATTAAAGTTGGTGAAAATAAAATTTCTATGAACCTCATTTCTTTGTGTGAATTAAAGTACTTATCACCTACAGTACACTTTGATAAACAAGGCTGTTAACGCGGTTTGGCACGTTTCGGCCATGCGCCATACCTGGATTTCATGAGAGAACCTGCCTAAGTTCTCATAAGAAGCGGTCCCACTTCCACACTCATATAGGTGAATTCATCAAGTATGTATTGCAACTATACATACCACCCAATAAGGACTATGAGTTCATTAAGAGTTAAGACTTAACCTCACACGTTGCAGTCTACACTATCTACACCATAGGGATGAACTATAATTATGTATAATTGATAGTGTCTCACCAAGTCAACCAATAGTTTGTTATTACCCATATGAACCTAGTTTGTGGGATCTCCACTCATATAGATTGGGTTACCACTACTATTGACCTCTGTTATGGGCATAAGTCCCATCCCCCTCGATGTATTGGCCACTAGCTTTCTTGCTAATGGTTTGGTCAGAGGATCTACTAAATTCATCTCTGACCTCACAAAGTCTAGGGATATGATCCCATCTTTTAACAGCTGTTTCAGAATGTTATGTCTTAGGCGAATATGCCTACTTTTCCCATTATAGGCCTTATTTCTTGCTCGGGCTATTGCAGCCTGACAATCACAATGTAACGACACAGATGGAACTGGTCTCATCCATAAAAGGGATATCTGCCAAGAGGTTTCTAAGCCACTCAGCCTCAGAACCTGCCTTCTCTAAGGCGATAAACTCGGATTCCATAGTGGACCGAGTAGTGCATGTCCGTTTGGATGATTTCCAAGAGACTGCACCTCCTCCAAGGGTAAATATATACCCACTTGTGGATTTTGTCTCATCTGAATCAGAGATCCAGTTAGCATCACTGTACCCTTCTAGTACAGCGGGAAATCCACAGTATGTCAAACCAAAATCCATAGTACCTCTGAGATATTTTAGTACTCTACATATAACAGTCCAATGTTTCTTATTAGGATTATGAGTGTATCTGCTCAACCTATTAACTGCATAAGCAATGTCAGGTCTAGTACAGTTCATAAGATAAGTAAGACTGTCAATTATTTGAGCATATTCAGACTGTGATACACTAGTTTCATTATTTTTCTTCAATTGTATGCTCTTATCATAAGGAGTACTAACAGGTTTGGTGTCAAAGTGACCAAACTTTTTAAGGATCTTTTCTACAAAGTGTTCTTGAGACATCATGAAACCCTCATTGGTTTTAGTTAATTTTATCCCAAGTATTACATTAGCTTCACCTAGGTCTTTCATATCAAATCTAGATGATAACAAATGTTTTGTTTCATTTATCACAATCATATTGGTACCTAGAATAAGCATATCATCCACATGTAAGCAAATGATTACACCAACATCATTATCAAATTTATGATACACACATTTATCAGCTTCATTCACAATGTATCCATTAGAGGTCATTACACTATCGAATTTCTCATGCCATTGTTTTGGTGCTTGCTTTAAACCATACAAAGATTTTACTAATTTGCAAACTTTATTTTTGTTTCCAGGAGATACAAAACCTTCAGGTTGTTCCATGTAAATTTCCTCTTCTAATTCTCCATTAAGAAACGCTGTTTTAACATCCATTTGATGAATAATGAGTTTATGCAAAGAAGCAAGAGCTATTAGAATTCTAATAGATGATATTCTGGCCACAGGAGAATAAGTATCAAAATAATCAACATCTTTCTTTTGAGTGTATCCCTTAGCTACAAGTTTAGCTTTAAACTTATCGATAGATCCATCAGGTTTTAACTTCTTTTTGAATATCCATTTACATCCTATAGGTTTTGTACCAGGAAGTAAGTCAACCAATTCCCAAATATGATTAGCCATGATAGATTCTATCTCACTATTAATCGCTTCTCTCCAAAAGGGAGCATCGGGAGAGGAAATAGCTTCATTATAAGTCATTGGATCATTATCCATTAAAAACGTGAAAAACCCATCTCCTAGGTTTGTTTCTCTCCTATCTCGTTTGCTTCTTCTTAATTCAATTTCTACGGACTCATTCGAGTCAACATTAGGCTCAACTGTAGGTTCGAGTCTTGGTCTCTCAATGGTTGTTTTCAAGGGAAATATGTTTTCAAAGAAGTCTGCATTTTTTGATTCAATTATTATGTTTTTCTCTAACACGTCACTTTTAAGAACTAAGAATCTATATGCAACACTATACTCAGCATATCCTATAAATAAACAATCTGCTATTTTCGAACCTATTTTCCTTTTCTTAGGTTCTGGAAGTAGAACATTCGCTAGGCACCCCCACACTTTAAGGTATTTCAAGTTAGGTCTATGATTTTTCCACAACTCATAAGGGGTCTTTCCTGTTTTCTTAAATATTATTCTATTTTGAATGTGACACGCCGAGAGGATAGCTTCCCCCCACAAATTATTAGGTGCTCCTGAACTAATTAACATAGCATTCATCATTTCCTTTAACGTTCTATTTTTCCGTTCAGCTACTCCGTTAGATTCTAGTGAATAGGGTGGAGTTACCTCGTGTACTATACCATGTTGTTCACAAATTTGGCCTAGGGGGCCAAATTCATATTCACCTCCCCTATCAGACCTAAGTTTTTTGATCTTTTTATCTAACTTGTTTTCAACCTCAGCTTTGTATTGTATGAATTTTCCTTCTGTCTCATCTTTATTTCTAAGTAAGAATACTCTAGTATATCTCGAGTGATCATCTATGAATGTCACATAATATCTCTTACCACCTCTAGATTCAGTAGATTTCATGTCGCCTAAATCTGAGTGAATTAAGGTGAGCAATTCAGTTTCTCTTTGTACTACTTGTTTGCAAGGTTTCTTAGTACCTTTTGCTTCACTACAAATTTGGCATTTCTCATTATTAGTGATACTAACATTTTCAAGAATGCCTAATTCTTTCATTTTCTTTATATAAGAAAAGTTCACATGTCCTAATCTAGCATGCCATAAATCATGAGAATCAATTAAGTAAGCAGAAGAAGTAGTAGCATTTCCATTCAAATTATCAAGAATATTCAAAACAAACAGACCATTGTTGTAGTACCCTTTTCCCACAAACACCCCATTTTTAGTCATTACAACTTTATCAGAATCAAAAATAACTTTCACCCCCACTTTCCCAAGCAGCGACACAGACACAAGGTTCCAACGAATATCAGGCACGTGGAGAACGTCGGTAAGAGAGAGGATCTTTCCGGAAGTTAGCTTGAGAACTACCTTCCCTTTCCCGATCACAGGTGAGGGCCTAGAGTCCCCCATGTACACTTGTTCCTCTCCTTCCCCTACTGGTGTGTAGGAGGAAAAAGCACTTTTGTTGCCACAGATGTGCCTGGTAGCCCCAGAGTTTACCACCCAATTTTTCTCTTCTGTCACTAAGTTGACCTCAGAAATGACAGCCATTATAACATCTGCATCAACTAGATTAGCTCTAGGGACAGGTTTGTCATTTTTCTTCCTGTGTCTGCATTGAGCAGCATGGTGACCCGGTTTGCCACATACAAAACATTTCCCTTTCTTTTTAGCAAACTGGTTTTGGGGTTTGAGATTTTTGTTGAAATTTGTTTTATTGAAATGTGGTTTGTTATTCTGCCTTTGAAAATTCCCTTGGGTGCGATTAGGCTTTTCCTCAACGAGGTTAGCCTTGGAAGCCATAGCTTTGGCTTTCTCATTCCGATCAAGTGAACGGTTCTTTTCTTCAATGCAAATATGAACAACAACTCCCCCCAAAGTCATTTCCTTTCTCTTATGTTTCATCATATTCTTATAATTTTTCCAAGACTCCGGAAGTTTTTCAATAATTGAACCGGTTACAAACGGTTCGGGCAATTTCATTCCTTCATTACTAAGTTCCGAAACCACAAGGTGAAAATTGTGAATTTGAGTATAAACATCTATGTCATCGGTCATTTGAAAATTGAGAAAGTTTCCGATGGCATATTTTTTAATTCCGGCATCCTCAATAATATATTTGGTGACCAAAGCATCCCAAATTTCAGTTGCCGATTTGAAGGTACAGTAAATATCAAAAAGTTCATTTGATAAGGCGTTCAGAATAATACTTTTGCAAATCTTGTTTGCATTTTTCCAAAGAGGCAATTCGGTTTCATAATTTTCAGAATCTTGAACGGGTTTTGGTTTAGTCAAAACGAAATCAACCTTTGCAATGTCAAGAATAAGTAGCAGTTTGGTTTGCCAGCGCTTAAAGTTATTCCCGTTAAACGATTCCATTTTTGTGACATCGGGAATAGCTTTAGTTGCGGTTAGCATAGCAGTATCCATGGAACTTACTCTTAAGAATGTTGGAAAATAATATTGTATAGACACTGCTATGGAAGAAAATACTTATCAAACGTGTCAAAGAGTCTGACTGAGTCGTGTGGAGAACACTGTCCTTAAGAGTAATTTTTGCCCCTCAGAGTTCTTGCCTCGGTACAGAAAGGTCTCAGCGGTTTACCCTCCAGGATTAAGCAGTCTCGTCTTTGTTATCGTGCACTCGATGAACAAAGGGCACAGAACAGCCTTGTTGTATGTATTTCAGTGATCGAACCAAAGAAGAACAGAGAAGAACCAGAGAAGAAAAGTAGATTGTATTTCTGTGTATATTCACAAAGGAGACCCACATTTATATAAGTTTAGAAACCCAACATAATCCCATGGTCAAAGCAAACATGGATATATTCACAACGGTTTAATAAAGATATGGGATGAATCTGGATAGGAAAAATAAAAGGAAAGAATTTCAATTTAAAAGGAAGGATTTGAAAAAAAAAAAAATTGCAAAAGGATGGTCCAACCGTGTGAGCCCGCGAGGCTTGGAGGCAAGGATTTGCGCCCCACCCCTGCACGCGAGTAAGACGTGACGCGCCCGGTTAAACGATTTCCGGATCGAAACCCAAATTTCTATTGGATTTGGGATTAGCTTGAGCTTGGCTCATGTGCGCGTGAGAGCCCACATGTTCCAACTTGTTACTAAGCCCATAATGTCAAAGCATATATTAAGTCTCTCAACTCCCTCTTCCTAAGCAATGTGGGACAAGAGTCTCCACCACACTTTTACCCAATACCACACCAACTAGAGAGATGTAGAGAGAGAAAGAGTTTAGCTTTTGAAAAACACCCACTTTGGACCACAAATTACAACATATATTACAAATAAGGCAAATTACACAAACACCCCCCATGTAAAACTGTTTTCACTTGTACCCTAAAGTAAAAATGACAACAAAGTGACCCCCTCAACTCTCTTTGTGTCATTTTATCCCACACCTGTAAATGGTTGTGGGTTCAAATCTCTTAATGTGGTGGGGGTTTTATGGGATGGGAGAGTAATACCACCACCACTTGTGTAGTTTATAATTACAAGGGTAAATTATACTTTAGTCTATTAAACTATTCATCTATTTTTAATTTGGTCCATAAACTCTTTTTTTTTATTGGGTCCTTGAACTTCAAAAAGTCATTCAATCGGATCCAAATTCTGACATTATTAGCTTAAATTATTAGAAATTGTCACATACATTGCGCGTAATGCTTACATATCACTGTTAGGTTAAGACAAATACGGGAGATTGTGAATAGTGCAAAAAATCACATTCAATCAGATCCAAAATCGCGTTCAATCAAATTCGAAAACACATTCGACTATATCCAAAATCGCATTCAATCATACCCAAAATCACATAAATTTTTAGTCATTCACAATCTTCCATGCTTGTCTTAATCCAAGATATGACAGGTAAGCATTACGCGCAACGTTCGTGGCAATTTCTAATAATTTAAGCTAACAGTGTTAGAATTTAGGTCTGATTGAATGAATTTTTGAAGTTTAAGGATCCAATTGAAAAAAAAAAATAGTTTATGGACCCAATTAAAAATAGTAAAAACAGGTGTATAGTTTAATGGACTAAACTTTAATTTGCCCTAATTACAAATAAATAAATAAATAAATAAATAAAATAAAAGGGTTAGTTAGCATTTAGTCCATAGTGACTACCCTTTATACTAATAGGTCCAAACTTAAAACAAACTTAGGATTAGGTCCCTAACCAATATTTGTGACCAAACTACGCCCACTTAAAATCAAAATCAAATTTCAATTACTCTCAAAGAATGCAACTAGATTTTAGGGCTTCAAATTCAAGAATCCTGGATTGATGCTAAACCAACGAATTCTACTCCTAGATTTTCTCGCTTCAACTTCATAATCAATTCCTTCAGAGATGGGTTTCTAAATCAGTGTCTTTTTTTGTAAAAACATTTCTCACCCAAACACTTGTGTTGAAGTTGCATTCACCAAAGTCAGTCTGCTTCTGATATGAACGACGATTCCAAAAGAAGATGACTACAATTTGATCCAGACATAAAAAATCCGATGGGAAAAAAAGTGAGAAATTTATACCATAGTATATGTAAACCAGTTGTAGTTGCAGTCCAACGTTTTCATTTTAACTTGCTTATCTCCTTCATCTATAAAAAATTGCTGATAGTAAGAAGTTAGGGTTTCAACTATTCTGTTGAATAACACCCAAATATTTGAGTTGTTGTAATTTTTATCCAAGATTTTATCACCTTGTAAGAAACAAAAACGAGATTCAAAAGTACAAACGTCTTCATAGCAGAAAAATAAAATTTTATTCATTCTTTCATCTGTGTATTGTTTATTGGAGAACTCATATAGTAAAATAATGAAATATTACAGTTTTTTTTTCTTAAAAAAAAAAAAAGAAAAGAAAAGAAAGATTTATATGACCATCTGTTGCAGAAAACTGAGATAAAGAAACATGGGATTTACATTTGTCATTACTTTTACTATATCTGTAATTTCAACAAAATTGTCTACTCCTTGTGGGCTTTATAGTATTTTCTTTAGCCAAATTGCTCACAAACCCTAACTTAACAAATTAAAAAAACCAGAATAATTCCACCATTTTATTATACATCTCAGTTTTTTTTTTGGTGGAGAAATTTTACATTGACATTTTTTCCAAATCTTTTCACTCTTTTCTGCAAATTTATACTGTGGTATTCTTTTATACAAATTACTCACCAAATTCACATATAGAAATTAGTCACAACCAATGTACTCCCACCATTTTATTATAGATCAAATTTATTTTATATTATTTAGTGAGATATTCAACAATACAAATTATCTCAAAACTTCCCACTATTTCCTGCTAATTTATATGCCTTTCATTTTCAGCACATACAACCAAGCCTAATCCCAATAGAAAGTGGAAACTACTACCAGGAAAAAAATTCAATGCACCTTGCTGGGGTTTGGGAATGCAATAAATGAAATAAAGTACGCCCAAAGCACATCAAAGAGATGCAGAAGACACCATTCTGCCATACATATGAGGCTTTCATAACAATCATTGGTCCATGTGTTGTTGAACTCACCAGGGCGTTCATGAACAAAGGAAGGCTACAAGGCATTTCAAGAAGCAAGAGAGTTCCAGTTGCTAGAAGATTAGTAAAGACTATACAATTTCCCAACAAATGTTTACAAATATGTAACCATGACAGTATTTTTGCTATATTATCTTTTGTAGCGGTGACTCCGTTTTGGTGAGAATGTGATAATCACTCACTGTTTATATCAATAATATCAGTCAGCTACTACATGCATAAGAAATTGCTCTACGGTTTCCCGGGACATGTTTATAACAATATATTTGCTTCTATATATTTAGTGGTTGTGGCTTCCTTTAGAAGAATATGTGACAGTTTGATCACTCACTGTCTCTATCATGTCCATTTCTGTAATACCCGTAAATTCTGTCGTTAATAAAATCAGTACCCGCATTTTTTTTCGTACCTTTCAGTATACGAATGTCGTAATTCTAGAGCGTGATTAATACGTGTTCATATTTAATAATTAATTCCTCGGACTGTGAATCTCAAACCCGGACTGAGTTTCACGTAAACTCGTAAAATCTGCATTTATATTGGACTGTATTGCTCGTACACCTAGACGACGACTAACCTTACATATATAGAAGGTTTAGTACCATAGGAATCTTGTCTAATTTGGGCCTTGTACTACCCAACCCCCATTTGACCCTTGTGTAAAACCACTACCCCCCCCCCCCCCCCCCCCCTCCCTTACCCGCCGGGTTTAAGCACCCACACCACCACTGCCGGGCTCACACCCCCACAACCACTCAATCAATCTCCTTCAAGTCTTCTCTATACCATCAAACAGATACACAAAGATCTGTGGACATCTATGTGAGTATGTGTGTGGTATAATGCCTATATGAAGGTTTAAGAGTTGAGAGAAAAACCGAGAGTTAGAGTGAGAGCAAGAGATTTAACCACCCACACATTCCCTCACTGCCCTCACTCTCTGCCCCTTACCACCACACACACACATACTCAAGAAGAAGGAAAAGAAGGCGCAGGAGAGGAGAAGAGCTTGCCGGAGACGCCAGGGAAGAGAGAGGGACTTTACTGAGGTATTTGACCCCTACACCCCCCTATGCTTGTCTCTATATTATGTTACACATCACAAACACACACACCGACCCATACACGCAGCCAAACAGAGCCTTGAAGCCCTGTTCAAACTCCGGTAACCATTAGAACACCACCAAGAAGCTTGAAATCTCAAACTCAACCAAACAACCCCAAACTTAGACCAAACAGACCCCCTAGATCCCAGATAGGTCCCCCATGAACAATTTTTGGAATGGTATATGTTTGGTTAACCATGCAAGTCGTTATTCTCGAAAAACCCGAAAAGGATAATTCGTTCGTAGGAGCCTTAAACATATAAACCAAGAACCCAGGCCCTAGTATGTTGTAGAGGGCCCCAAACCGGTCCTTTTCTCGTTGGAATCATCAATTTTCATGGAGAAACGTCGGAGATATGGCCGTTGGAAGTTTTCCGGCCAAATCGGGGCGCACCGGCGGCGAGTAGCTTCGCCGGAGAAGGAGACCGGAAACCTAGGGCTTTAGAGGCTTGTACCCCGAGCTTCAATGGGTGTACAAACCCATTTCCATTCGGGTTATATCGTTTTAATTCTATCGGGTCGGGTTCATTTAAAATAACCCGAAGGTTACTAATCCAAACGACGTCATTTGGTATCGGATCTAACCAGATTTGGTTGGATCTGGTTCGAGTGAACGAGCCGGGTTGGAATGTGAGATAATTTGGGTCTGGGTTGGGTATACGGGTTGATCCATTTATTAAGTAAATAGAGGATCCGATTGGGATTCGGGTTTGACCTGCAAGTTCTAACCTTGGACTCTAGTGAGTCTCTAAATGGGCTGGCCCGTTTAAGTCGGGTCGGGTCGAACGTGATCCGCGAGTTTTTGGTCCCGGTTTCTTCTGAGTCCTTAAACGGATGATCCGTTGGGATCGGGTCGGACCTGGGTTGACCCGCGGGCCTTTACTATTCATTATAATTATCTGTTTTATATTATTAATTATTCTGCTAATCTTAATTAAGATTTTATTAATCTGTTTTAAATAGTTAAGTATTCTGTTAATCCTAATTAGTGTTTTAATAAACTGTTTTAGTAATAATTAGTATATATTAACCGAGGTTAGTGTATAAATATATTATTTATGATATATTTTGTATTAATAAATAAATATAAATAATTATAAATGGTTTTAAATTGTTTTAAAAATCTAACAATAGTTTCAATAATACTGTAAATTATATTCTAATAAATTGTAGTATTATTTTTTATAATGTTCTTATATTATTAAATTATGAATTATTATTATATGATATACTTATTATTTATTGGTTTAAATAAATAATAAGTAAATGTTTTAAATTAAAATAATTAGGTGATAAATACCTAATGACCCCTTTTTAAATATAGGAAAATTTTATAAAATTTTCCTAAGGCCTAGTACCTTTACATTATAAATTATTATTTATAAACCCAACTTTAGTATTTTTTTTTACTATTAATTACTTATAAAGTATCCGTTTGGTTATATTTTAATTATTTAAAAGGTAACTTAATATATAGTCCTAATATAGACACCTAACTAGAAATTAAACCCTTTTAAAAATGAAATTAGAAATAGGTCCTTAATTTATTTTGAGGACCAAAATGCCCCTATATAATTATATGTAGAAATATATCTATACACATATATAATATTTACTTCCCACAATCAAGGTTTTAAAATTCAAAACCCATATTAACTATATATATATATATATATATATAGAGAGAGAGAGAGAGAGAGAGAGAGAGAGAGAGAGAGAGATAAACAAAAGTTGAAGGAGAGAAAGAAAGAAGACTTCGCAACACCATGTCCACCACCTTCCGTCATAGGTGATTCATGAAGTTCGTCGACACAGAAGCTTGATTCATTATCGACTATGTATTCTAAGAATTTTGGTACAAATTTTTCACATTTTTTGAACAAGTAGCTTCGATTCAAACATTGGAGTTTTTTTTTGAGAAAAATGGTTATTGTTTTGATTAGGGCTTGGCTTCACACTAAAAGTTTTTCGATTCGACGACGACGACGATTGGAAGACTGGATGACAGCAATGGCTAGAACACTAACTCAAGTCTTTCGTGTAACCTCTATAATCTTTTCATTTTTTTATACATTATATTTGTTTTGTTTGCAGTTTTTTAGTGATGTGGAAAATTTCATGATCTCTAAGAGAATAATAGTGAGAAATTTGTTTGTGTGTGTATATATATATATTTGAATGGAAGTTTCACAAAGAATTCGTCTTATTAAAGTTATTGTTTTTGAACATAAGTGGAAATTTCTCATCAAATTTGCGGTTATTTGGTGAGAACTTCTCACTTTGTTAATGAGAAGTGATAAATTTCTGATACATATGGTCTGCATGTGTGTATGCATTTGAACAAAAGGTGAGAAATTCTCACTAAATATTCACAAATTTCTCACCTTACATTAAAAATTCGAAAAAAAAACCCTTTGCTAATACCATTACGTATATACATAACACAACTATGATTATTTTTAAAAGAAAGACATGCAAACATACTGAGAAGTTTTTCACTTAATAATGAGAAAATATTCTTATATATTAAGTGAGAAATTCTCACTAAATACTAAGAAAATTATCCGTTGATTTTAGGGATATTAATCTCATTATCCATGATCTCCTAAAAATACGCTTCTCATAACTGCATATAACACAAATTTGGAAGTATTTTGAATATACACAGCTGTATATATATATATATATATAAGGTGAGAAATTCTCACATTACTCTTTTAAACCGAAATCCCTTGATATTAGGGATATTAAACCTCTTATCCATGATCTCCTAAAAATTCGTTTCCCATAACTGAATATACCACGATTTTGAAAGTATTTTGAATATACACAGCTCTCTCTCTCTCTCTCTATATATATATATATGTATGAATTTCACACTATATTAAGAGAATTTCTCACCTTTTTATCAGCAACCTTCAATCTTCCATACAAAATAATCTTATTTTTGTGATTCAAATCAATATAAAATATATAGATCATTTTCTACTATAAACGTATTACATACAGATCATTTTATCAGAGTGAGTAAATTCCTTGATTTTAGCAAACAAATTTGAAAGTTGATTTTAGCAATATTTATTCTCTTATCCATGATCTCCATGGATTACACTTGCCATACCCGTCATTCACACGTCTTATTTGTGCCGGTGGTACATATATACATATATACATCTAATCATATGGCCAATTTCGAATGCTCTAATAACAAATTTCTCACTTAGTAATACAAATTTCTCACTTTTTGAATGGATATAATACGAAATTTCTCACAACTAAGTCACTTCTTCCAACAAGTTTATCACCAAATTCTCAAATTATGAATTCCAGCATGATTTCGCACTATACTGTGAATTACAGTTATAAATTTCGCACTATATTGTGAGAATTTCTCACCTTATTATCAGCAACCTTCAATCTTCCACACAAAATTATCTATTATGTCTATGATTCGAATCAATAAAACATACAAATCATTTTCTACTATAAACATATTACATACAGATTTAAAAAATGCATTGTTTTGAACCACAAATCAACATAATTTTTGGAATAAAAATCTTATCCATGATCTCCTTACAATCCGCTCTATTTATTAACTACCTTATATAGCTTTATTTGAATTTCGCATGTGTCATATATATGTGTATACAATACAGTTAAGTATATATGTCTGACAAGGGTATAGTGGTCCGAATTTATACTAACCATTTAGGAATAGGGACTAATTATTGATTTCTGTTGCAAATTAAGGATTAATTTCTATACACCAAATCAAGTTAGGATCAATTCCTATTAATGGCCATAATTAGGGACCAAATTGTATATTTCTATTATTTAAAATACCAAACGAACCCTGAAAATTATAAGAAAAATACTACTAGTCTATTTTAAGGCCTAGTATTTAATAAAAATATTTGTAAGGGTCAAATGCCTTCCTATACTATAGTTTATAATTATGGTGCCCCGCAGTCTATTATTAGACGATTTAAATTTCGGAAATTCATAATAAATAAACCGTAGCTCAGAAAAATACGCGGTCAGTTCCCAGAGTCTTAGAATAATGTCTAGAATATCTCCTTAAAGTTTGGTGACCTTTCAACACGGTCAAAAATACAGCTTATCTTTAGGGCCCAAATTGGTATAGAAAACTCAGCCTTTTATGCGACGGACTCCAATTTGAGTCTAGTCAATGGCATTAGACTCAGAATGATGTCTAGATCATCATGCTGAGATTTAGGAATCATCCGGCACAATTACCATTATGCCTCTGATTTTAATAAGCTTATTAATCAATGTTCTATGTAATTTTATACCTTGTAGGAACTGCTACGCTTACTGTTACGCACCCACATCGAGGTGAGTCGTCCTAACTCACTTGGTATATTATAGAATTATTCTTTGATCATATATGTAAGCCCAGTACGTCCTGTGTGGACGATACTGATAAGTATTAGTTATGTGAACGTGATATTGACTCTTATATAATGAATGCATGTTAGCTAACTATACTCCATGCTTAGTTAATATTCGCTGATATTCTTATCTATCATGATTTCTGTTTCTATAGTCACATAAACATTCATATGAACATGGTCGAGTCTTGATGTCAACATTGACGTCTGCATGGTTGGTCACGGGGACTAACCCAATCATATCAATATATACATTGAATGGACCGCGGTGGTTCGAGTGGTATAGTCAAGTAAATGGGAACAACAATGAAACTGCTATAGGGCCCTGCTAGGCGACGATAGCCAGAGTTTCCATTGAAATCATTGAAGTTATGCATGAATTGATGGTTGATACGCTATAGGGCCCTGCTAGGCGACGATAACAATGTATCCATCAGAATACAATAGTTACCTTTCAAATGCTATAGGGCCCTGCTAGGAGACGATAGCACTATAACTATTTTATTCTCCCGGCAAGGTCACGAGGACCTAAGAGTCTAATGATTACACTCTTTTTAAAACCAAAACTGCTATAGGGCCCTGCTAGGCGACGATAGCAACGAAATCATTCTACTCTGAGCTAACGGCGTTGCACTGGTAATGTAACAAGTCACATGAGGCGGTTGTAGTGTCCATGGTCGAGTTAAAGTCGAATATATCGATAATGCATTGTGTCATCATACTACCATGTCATATGCTTATTTAATGTTAGTTCAAGATATTGTTATACTTGTATATCCTTAAATGTATTAGGAGTGATCGGTTAAGACGATTTCACTTAGCTTCAAAAGCTGACGGCTCCTTCCCTGCCCTGGACATTTTACGTCTAGGTTATAATGAGGAGGACTATCAAGGTAACCTTGAAGATGCATATCACTATCCTCAGAATGGGAACTATCAGGAAGGTGGTCCTGAGGCAGACTATCAGGAAAAGTTTGATAACGAGGGTTACGGGTTTGCCAGTTAGAAGAAGGACCCTGGCCTACTTCTTAATTAAGACTTCTTTTATGTTTTGAACTATCTTTTGGTTGATGTAATAATTTAAGTGGCGTAAATCGCCCAAACTTATCTTTTGTGGTTTTCATTTGGAACTTCTGTAATAGCTTAAGTAGCAAAACACTTTAAGTTCCCCCATGAATACCATTAGACGTTTTTTTGTAAAATTCCTTACTCTGATATATATATATATATTGTTAGTATGTTGCACGGACAGGTCAGTTTTATGTAACTCGTCATTCCCTACGGGTCCAGAAAGGAAATTTTAAATTTTCTCTATTTTTGGCTACTCCGGGGCGTGACAATTTCACAACTTACATGACAAAGAAAAAGAACACCATAGATGCTATGGATAGTCCAATAATTTACCATGATCTATTCGAATTTTTGTATACAATAAATCTGTGCTAAAAAATATTGCAGTCCCAATTTGCCACACTACAGCAGTGAATAATCATGATGCACTATACACTTAAAATGGTGAGAAATTCTTTAAATAGTGAGAAATTTCTCACAGGTCATAACAAAGATAATTAAATGGTGAGAAATTCTCACCGTTCACACAAAAATTGAAAGAATATGAAAGAATATAAAACTTATTTTGAACAATAGACATTAGTTTTTGAAACAATGTGAATTATTGTGAATGTATATGCTCTACTGAGCCTTAAAGATTTTTGTGTACATTCAATCAGATGTGTATATGTTAAACAACAATTACATAACTTTTTTGTTTTCCATTCTTCATTTTTCCGTTCTATTGCCTTTCTCCACTGCCATGAACAATTTCTCAGTTTGATTATCAAAAAATATACCTTGATTGGAAACAAATAACATCATGGGAAATCGTCTTATTTTGTTCTCACTTTCTTATTAACAAAAGTGAGAAATTTCTTCTTAACAAAGTGAGAAAAATGGTAAGAAATTTCTCGCCAATCACAAGTCATGAAACTAAACTGAACATGAATCGAAAGATTGACTTACAATATTTGAATCTAATTATATTGTTAATCAGACAATATATCAGATTTCTCATTAACTCAATCAAGCATTTCAAATTTCAATTAACTTAATTTTAGCAAACGACTCCTAGAATCATGCATGCATATATGGCCATATCTCCACATCCCTATAATTCAGCACTCATTATCACGTTTTTAAGTTAGGCCTAAGAATCAGTACCTCAATTAATCTTATCTAATAAATAGATTATTTTCAAAATAATTAAAACAATAAACAAAAAAAGGGCATATTCGTCCAAAACATGTATCTGAAAATTAGGCAAAAGACTAATTTTTAATATGTCCTAAATCAAGGGATCAATTTAGTAACACCCAATTCAATTTGGATTTAATCTATTTTAGGCGCTAAATGGAGGACTAATTCATAGGTTTCTAAAAAAAATAAGAGATTCTCTCCACACTCGCCAATTTTGCTCTTTACACCCACTATTTATTAAATCTCTTTTATTACCATTATACCCCTATACAAAATGATAAATGAGGACAATTTTATAGAACCATATAAATGTAAAATAGTTACTCTCAAACACACCTACACAACCAACCCTAACTCAGACATCTCAAGAAAACAAGAAAAAACAAAAAGGGAAAACGTTATCCGACAATCAAACTGCTTACATTTAGTTGCCAATTCGTAAACGAGAAGTAATCATGGAGTTGGTCACCGAGTTTTTTGAAAGAGTAAAGTTACTGTGTAATTTGAAGTTTCATAGATTTGATTCTTCCTTTTTCTCATGGAAATCTTGATTTGAGGACAAGGCCGTTCATCACGGTAAACAAAGTAAACAACCGTTTAAGACCTGGCCTCCACCTCTAAAGTACCTTCAAATCCAATTGTAAATATGATAAAAAAAAAATCAATTTTACATATAATTATGTACAAATAGTCCCAAAAAAATTCACTTCAAGGGTTTTGCCCCCGAACCCCTCTATAGCCTTGGGGCCCATATCTTAGAGTTCGCATAGGGCCCATACATGCATATGTATGTAAACATAATGTTATTATTTGTAATGTGAATGAAAGAGTTGGGGAGGATGGTACGTGTAGAGAGTCTAGAGACTAATTAGATATTGAGGGAGGTATTAGGGTTAAGGTTATTTAGGGAAGAAGGATGGTGTAAAGAGCATTTTGTTTTACTCGTAATTTAAATGAGGGTGGTGGACCAAGTGGACCTAGTCTAGTTGGTGTGACCTCCTCTCCCTAATGGCTATTGTTGGGCTTTTGTTGTGGGCTATTGTGGGGCTTTGGGGTTAGGTTGTGATGAGTGTATGTGGTGTGTGTGTCTATTCATAATTCAGGTAAATATATATATATATATCTATATCTATATCTATAATCTATATTTATATATAAGTGCATCGATCCCCTTAAGTGTTTTGAACTTTTATCAATCAGTGCATTTTTGCTTAACTGATTTTAGTTAGAGTTTTAATAAGTTTAATATACCATTTTTTTTGTACGGTCCATAAGAATCATACAATAATACAACTTCATAACTCTATTTTTAATAAGGGAGATTAGATACGATTCTGTACGTATATATATAATATATGGTTCCCTATTTGTAATAAATAAGCTGACTTAGGTAGAGAGTAATTTCCTAATTGGAGTAGAATTGTATCTTCATTCCTCAAGCAAAGCAAAATGGATATTCAACTGCTTTGGGTCTATTCAGTCCAACCTTTTAAAATTGTTCTCTCTCATGGATCATTCTACAAAAAGAAAATTTTGGCTCATGTTTGACATGAAATTGTTTGGCTCACGTTTGACATGAAATTGTTTTTTTTATTATTTGATAAAGTGCGGTCCAGAGGTGATTTTTGGCTCACGTTAGTGAGTACTTATAAAATATTAGTTCTATTTTTTTTTTAAATTCTTAATGGACTCTATTTTCCCCCTTTGTATCATGTTCTTAATGTTTGTTTTCCTATTAACAAAGAATAATTTTGTCCTAAAATTTCCAACAGCTCTAAAGAGGGATAAATAAATACTATTATATTACTCTAATCATTCATAACTCTATTTGAATTGTTTCAATTTTAAACTCTTATATTTTTGTACATTCTGCAGGGATCTCCTAATTTTTTTTTCCCGGCCCCTTTCTTTGTTCAGGTTGCCTTTTGTTGAGATAATTATTCATTTTTCTTATATTTTTTCTTTCTAGAGTAATAATTTTTAAATCGTAATTATTGATTATCATATGATTAAGCTTGAAGGAGATAACTAAATATCATATTGCTAATATTTGTATCAAATATTACTCACATGATACAAAAACATTTTTCTTTTTTTCTTTTTTTGGGACGGAGTTGTAACGGAAGAGGTTTTAGTGAAAAATGCAATAGTTGAGGGGGTCAATTTGTCAAGTTTTATGGTTTAGAGAGGTATTTAAGGGGTAGTTTTGGCCAAAAAGAAAGTCAATGACTTTTGGGGTTAAATAAAAGGTGCGGGGACCTATGGTTGAAAAGTGTTCATCATAGAGACCTATGGACAAATGCCCCAATAATGCTAACCTCCGTTGAGGTAAAGGTGAAAATACGGGGATATCCTTGGTGGTTTGCGTACTCTGACCTTCCATGTAAGAGATGGAACAAAGTTCATAGTGCATGCTGTTAAATAAAAAAACAAAACATTATTAATGGGAAAACTAACAGATTTTCTTAGCTGTAAATAAACTTTTCTATACCATGTTTTGTACTTTGGTCCCTAAACAAATTTTTTTCGCATTTTGAACTCTCAACTAACATTTTGTAGCAGTTTGCCCCCTCCATCTATTTTAACCGTTAAAGGTGAAGAGAAAAGTTATTTTTTTATATTTTTCCCACTTTGTCTCATGTTTTATTTTTTTGGTCAATGAAAAGGGAGTTTTATTAGACATGGAAAAAAATCGTGAGGAGGTACACACATTTCAATAAGTAACAGAGCTCAATAAAAGATGCGATTGGCCGTTTGGCAACTTTTTTTTTTAAAATGTAATTAAATATGAAAAAATGCGATTGGCCAAAGTTGTTCAATGTAGCTTTTGGTAAATTACAATTACAGATGCTATTTTGCTAAATATTTAATTTTAGCTTTTGGAGTTTCATAAATATTGAAAAAAATGACAGTTATTGCCAAACATTGCCCATACAGGGGGTATATATATATATATATGTAAGGGTAATGCTAGACCCATCCCTAGCATTACCCTGCATGGGTCTAGCATTACCCTATATGTAATTAAAATACAACAATGCTAGGGTGACAAACACTTACAAACTGCATTTTACTCAAAAAAAAATTATGGCCTCTGAACTTCAAAACATTGACTACCGAGTTGCAATGTGCACCTTCCGTCTAAAAAAAGAATGAAAAAGTCTCACATGGGCAGCACATGGTCACTTTTGATCGCATATTTGACATTTAACTTGTATTTGGTAAAAAAAAACCCTTTATACCTTTAAATTTAAAAATCATATAATTTATGAATGAGGCTATAAATTTATATATTACACAAACGAGGTAATTTATAAATCACTCAAAAACAGGTAATTTATAAATGAAGTTATAAATTTATAAATTACATTTCTGAAATAGTACAAGGAGATAGATTACTTACACAAAAACAAGTAATTTTTAAAAGAGTTAATTAGTAATAAATCCAATTTACTCTAAGATTGTTGTAATTGACCCAACCAATACAACATTTTAATGATAGGTCCATATTTTTATTTAGTGACCAAACTACCCCTATGACTCATCAAAAGAATCATTCCCATTTAAACTCACCCAAAATCAAGGGTTTTTAAATTTTAGACACTATATTTAGATATAATATATATATATATATATCTCATCATCTCCAACGTTTCATACTCTCTCTCTCTCTAGAAAAATATACTACATATCAGTTGATTGTCAACCTCCTTCCACGAACATATAGGGCTCTACATTTAATTGCAAGCTAAAAAACTTCCTAGGCGTCCAAAAAGTGTGACGGTGAGGCTCCGGTCGTCCAACTCCGACGAGTAACGACAATGGGGATAAAAGGTGAGATTTATTTTTTCAATCGTGTGAAATTTCGGTACTACATGTTGATGTATGATTTTGATAGATCATTCATTGTGGAATTGAAGACAAGATTTAGGGAAAAATCAGTTTTTGCATATGACTGCAGTCTGGAATTTAGCACTCACTATTGCATGTTTGGAAAATTTGTAAAATTCCACAAGAACTTTCGGTGGTGTGAAAATTCCCCAACAATAATTGACTTTGATGGATCGTTCATTCCGTAGTGCAAAATTTAACACTGCAAACGTATTAAATTTCACACATTGCTCTTTCGCAGCATGGTTTTGGTAAAGGCCAAAAAAGAAGCAACTATCTTGGAGAAGATCACCAACACAGATTTGTCAGCTTTTTTCGGCAGAGCCAGTTTTTACTTCTCTCTATTGGACGTGCTGGAGTCTTTCACAACCTTCGCAGGGATGTGATGGCTTCATAGTGGTGCTTTTGAAATGGAGATATATGTTGTAGTTTCATTGTGGGATTGATGATTTTTTCTTTTCCTTAAATTTGTTTGCCTTTGTATTGATCTTGTTTTTGAATGTGCTTGGGGTGGATTAGCGTGGTCCTGTTGGATGCATGCAAGGTGTTTTGTCGAATAGTTTGTCTTGTGCACTTGACTGATATTTGAGAGTGGCTCTTGAATTAAATTGTTCTTAATCTTTCTGTTTTGGATAAACAAATTAGATTTGTGGCAGTATGTAAAACATTTTTGATCTTAATAGGGTTTCGTAGTATCAGTTTGAAATTTCATGCTACTCGCAGCGAAAAATTTAACCTAAACATTATTCAGCAGTATGAAATTTCACACTACTCGCAGTGAAAAATTCGTTCATTTATTCCAATTGAGTTAATATCTTCTCTTCGATCTATTGTTATCTCCTTCAATCTTAAAACTCTCACGAATGCAGTATAATACATACTGTCATGAATGATTATTGGTAGAACAGAAAACCCATGGATGACATTAGCAAGATGTGACAAACCCATAATGTAGATACATAAAATCCTGGGATTTTATTTTCATTTATTAGATATCCAAAAATAAAGGGATAGAAGATCAGATTTTTCAACAATTTTGATTTATGGCACAAACACAAAAAACGGAAAGCACTATAATTATGGGATATTAATTCAAATGAGATATTGGCAAATCAAAATGCTATCATAACTACCAGAATTAATGTGTATATATGGCAAGTCAAAATCAGATTTAATGAAAGCAGTGAAATTTTGCAGTGTAAAATTTCACTTGCAAAATTTCATTAATAAACCAGTTACAGTGTAAAATTTCACACTAATAAACCAGTTGCAGTATGAAAATGAACTATTTGCAGTAAAATTCAATATCCTCAGAATCATCAATCCAAAACGTAACACTGAGCCCAGACTCGTTTATGATGTGATATCTAGATTGAATATGCAATACACTGTGAATTAAAAATGGTGAAACTCATTTGTAAGCGTTTTGTAAAGTAATATCCTAAAATATTGGGATATAATTTCTATAAATATTGTAACCAATATCAATTGGGTTTTGATTAGATTTGGTCAGATTTGGTAACTGATTCAATCATTAAATCTGAATTAAATAGATGTGTATATATATACGGTTCTATATATATAGGTTAGGGGTAGAATAGTCATCTACTAATTCTATAATATGATATTTTGGACTAATCTCTAACAAGAACTATAATCATAGGGTCTATTATTATGAAGTACGAAATGGTGGGCCTATTATAAAAAACATTAGTAGAATAGGATTTTTGACCAAATTTTTCTTTTTAAAAAGCAGTTCGATTATTCCATGTATATTTTTTTTTTGGATCTATGTACCTACCTATGATGCAAATTTATAAAAGGAATATATTTTTATTACATTTATGCAAAAAAAAACACGTTTTTACATGTTTGTTTAATTTTTAGTTGTTTTCCGCAGGATTTTCGTAGTCGGTATTTATCTCATTTGATAGATATCCATATGTTTTTTTTAAGGCATAAATGGGTTTTTTTTAAACCAAAAACTATGTAAATGTCAAATATGCCCTAAAAAATTGACCCTATGCCACCCACGTGAGACTTTTCCGTCCATTTTTTAGATGGAAGGTGCATATTGCAACTCAGTACATAACTTAGGGTCCAAATTGCAACTCGATAGATAGTTCAGGGTTGACATTGTAACGTTTTGAAGTTCAGGATCCAAATTGCAACTTGGTAGATAGTTCACGGTTGACATTACACAGTTTTCAAGTTCAGGGTTCAAATTGCAAAACCGTGTATAGTTCGAGGGAGCATAATTCTTTTTACCCATTTAGTTATCAAACCCAACCTTAGTCTCTTATTTTTGCTGGGATTTTATATTTCAACTTCTTACTCCAATCTTGCTGCTTTTGTTTACTTTGGCGGACTCCAACGGATAAGCATTACTTGCTAATCTAATTTCTTTTAATTTTTGGAGGTGACTTTTGTTTATTTTGGGACGTTGGTAATTGTTATGGTTTTGTTCTCTAAAATTTCCAGTTAATAGTATGAGTAATCAATGAGCATAATATCTTATTTCATAAACAACACTAAGAATATTGATATTACAACCTACTATCATCTATCATTTTATTGAATTATGGAATCATAAAATCAAAACACAATTTATTACATAGATAAGAAACCGGGACTTTGAGAGACTGGGAAGACATCCATAAAATTAATCCCCTTACTGTATCTTTTGGAAAAACCCAAATATGAAGTTAGACTTATTGTATATTTTAAATGCAATACTAATAAATTTCATGATCAATACATTATTTGACACAATAAATTTAAAACAAAGAAGAACTGTATAAAACCACTATACTATACGAGTGGCGAAATATGAACCACTTATTTGTGTATGTACACGCACCCAAAGCAAGGGTTAGTTCAACATTCCTGATCTAACATTACAATTATACAAAGTTTTCATATTTGCATTCTTGTGATTATGATGATATGATTGTATATTACGTGCTTGCAAAAACATATTGTATGAAGAATTACATCGTATATAAGTTTCATATTTTTTTTCTTCATTACTTTAATCCATTAAGTCTAACAATTACTAATTAGTTTTACAAAAACATAGTAAAAAGAACATTTTTATCACTAAAGTGGTTGACATATTTGTATAATTTGTTTGAATGAACTATGAATGAGCATATGCCTGCATGTGGTACTATCCATAATTGGAATTTATTATTTTTGATTTAGTGAATTATACACAAACTTTTGGGGGAAAATGGCATCACAGAGAAATAGAAGAAATTGGTACACGTTGTTCAGTGATGAGAAAAGAGAACTTTATATACAAAGTACTAGAGACTCAAGAAAAAAGAGAAGGGTAACTGCTAACAATTCAATAGCGGAAGACGGAAATAATTATCAAACAAAAATTATAGGGGGGTGTCCATACAATTTACCTATGGAGTACTATTTATTGTATGGTTTCCTTGACTCACTATTCTATTGTCTACCGTTTTTTTTTTAGAAAAAAATTCTACCTAAGTGTTACATTTTTTAGACGATCCATTGAAGTCTTATTAGTCATGATCACTATATTCTATATCTGGTTGCTTCAGTATAATCACCCAGGAATCCTACTCAATCAAGTATTTTTGTGGATACAATAATTATTTTTTATTTTGTTAAGCATGGTTACAATTATCTAATTGAGTCCTAATGTTGTTTACTTAAATCCGTCCAATTAAAGGTGTTATATTAACAACAGGATTCAATAAATTCTATTTAAGTATAAAAGTTTTTATTTTTATTTTTTATACTTACCATAGCAGGATACACACACACACACACACACACACACACACACACACACACACACACACATACACACACACACACACACACACACATCCCACCCTCAACAAAGCTCAACAATGGACACTCATTCTGACTAACGAACAACAAGGGGGCAAACAAAGGAATCCCTCTTAGCGGATTCGAATTACCCTCAATCTCCCCACTATGAAGTGAGAGGTCATACCAATTGGGCTATACCTGCTTGGTATTTAAGTATAAGAGTTGTCTCTTACTTCATTAGGGCTCCTTATTACTTTAATGCTTTTATCCCTCCTTTAGGATCAATAGGACTTTATATCAAACACTATGAGACCATGTACAAACACAAATATTGAAAACAATATACATATTCAACGTTGAAGTGTTTTCCTTTAATAATTGTTAACTATTCCTATTGGAGTTGTTTTCTTAACAACATAATATAATATGCTTAAAAAATTATTTTATTTTCTCTGTTTCACATAATGATTCAACAAATTTTACCATTGCTACCATTATGTTAAAGAGCTTATAATTTGAACATTTCCAAAGCAGCCAAAATGACGATACTCATTAATTCACTCAAAATATTCCAAAAAAAATGTGGACCGTCAAGTTGATGGTCATTCAACAAGGAAGTGTTGAGAAATACAAAAATGGTGAAGGAAAATATCGAAAAGTAATCATGGTTGACGATGCAGTAATTAACAATACAATTAGTTTTAAATTGTTAAAGCGTTTTGACCAAATAATTCATATTTTTATTCACTTAATGAATGTAGGGGAATAAAGTATAAGTCATAATTTTTGGCGCACTAATTGAAAATTTTGAAGGACTCCTTCTATACAATAAGACGTATACTATATCTAATAGAAGTCAAGAAAGTCAATCCAAATTCTGAGCATGTTCATCCGGAGTTTGAACTAACGTTACAGTGCAATATTGATGTTAGGGATGTTGAATTAAGTTTAAAATTGAAGAACACTGTTTATGATTTTGTACCCTTCAACGAGATTCACAACACCTTCAATAAACAAACTACAATATGTATGTCAAATTTTAGTTTACCATCATAGTATTGTCTATAAGCATATGGTCTACATAAATTGACAACTTAACACATTACACATGCAGATATCTTAGGGATCATCAGCAAGGTCGAACCAAGTCATGTGATCACAAAAATAAGTGGTAAAGTAACTCAAACAAGAGAAGTTATTCAATAAAATGAGTAAATATGAAAATTATAATTAAAGGAGTTTATCTTAATACATATTTAAACCTTGTACATAACTTATACTGCAGCCTACAATCAGTATCACTAAATCTATGGAATGGCTTGGCAACTAACGAGGGACAAATGCTCGAGGAGTTAGCTGCTTAATAGCCAACTATAGCAGTTTCAAAAATAAAACGAACAGAATAAAAGGTAAATTTACGATGATTACATATAGCTATAAGTATACACCCGTGTACATAATTTGTATTTATGCTCATACATATATGGTAGAACAAATCTAAAGTGATGTACTACTGCAGATGAATTCCAAATTTTAGCTTCATTCCAATCAAGCATACAACTGCATCCAACCGGAAAAGAAGTTGATAAACTAAACAAACGGTAATGTACTATAACTCTAATCATTCATCTTATTGAGTATTGTTATTAGTAGAGAAGTGAATTATTTTCGGGTAATTCATGTCCTCATTACAAAAGTTAGGTCACAAGATTGACAAGTTTGTGTGTAATATGCATATTTGATTATACGAAATTTGTTACATTTCTAAGTTCAATCTTTATATATATGCCTTAACAGTTTACAATAAAAATTCAAGTTGAAATCTTCAAAGAAAACTTAAAAATCAAAATTATTAACATTCAAGCCCAAAATGAATGATGCAATAGAAGTATGTATTGACATTTTTCATCTTTACAAAAGGTAATGTTACCATAACTTCACAAAACTAAGTATAGACTTGAATTACTTTAATCCTAAATTTCTTTTTAATAATAAACAGAATACATTGTATTACTTTCAGTCAATCGTTGAAAGAATTTACAACAAAAAACAACCATGGTATGATGTGTGCAAAGCAAAAAAATAGTCATAAATGGAGATGGAATAGAATGCATAACCTGCAAAAAGAAATAAAAATACATAGTTCAGGAAACATAAATATCTAAATAAATAATACTTCACCTATTATTGGTACTTTTTCACAAGAATACTAAACTTTAATTATTTCTTATTAAGGTATCTTGTGGGACTCAAAACTATTCACGAGATGAGTAAAATTAATGTTGTTCTATTTCACGAGGCATCATGAATTTTTATAGGATGTCCAGTGTCAGAATATATTACTTCCATAAATGAGTTATGCATTCCGATGTTTTAACAACAAATTTCATATTGTTGTTTGAATAGTTATTTAAATAGCTAATTATAAAATTACTGCAAACACAGAGATGTGATATGACCAAGTTTTATAGAAATTTGTGCTCATGCAAATTACAAAAGAACACAAATTCTACTTCAAATTACCGACAAATGGCAAAAATTTCTCACTAGATAAAGGAAACAATATTGTTCAATCACTTGAATGGGTGAAAGATATGAGACCTATTGCTGTTGAAGATGATGAAAACATCCAAAGTTACAAGAAAAGGAAACAAAGATCAGAGAAAGGTGATAGAAAGAAGAAACGTTCCGTGAAGAATAAAATCAAAACATAAAAGGAATAAGTTTGGAATATATATAAATATTTTGCTATAGACTTTAAAGTTTCTTAACTCGAGTATATTTTCAAGTTTAAGTTACAATAAAGTATTTTTTATTGCTTTATTCTGTGAGGATTACACTTTATTATTCATCAATAAACTATAATTATGAGTTTTGAGAACTAAGATATTAAATTTCGCACATTGTGATGATCTCATCACAAATCATTCTCATGGTTCTACACTTTTATCGATTTACTTTTTATTTCTCCTTCGTAGTATTCCAATTGCCTTAATTTTTGGTGCATGAGTTATGAAGACACTTGTTATTTTTACTTATAATATATAGTTGTGATTCCAAAAAAAAAAAAAAACGCTTTGTCTTTGATAACTATTTGAACAATATGAGCACCAACCACGTGCAACGCACATGTTGTATTACTAGTATATATATATATATATATGGGTAGTGAGTGGAGAGAATAAATTTAGTGGGTGTGGATAGAATTTTTCTAAACATAAATAGTAAAAACTATCTACTCATTGACGGAAAGAGTAAATAGACAGAGTTGCCCATGTCCACATGTCGAATTCTATTGCATTACTCAAATATTGTGTTGTTCCAAATTTGCCCTCAACCTAGGTCACCCAAATAGATGAAGACACAATGTTTGTTCTTCAAACGCCATCCTTATTTGTAGCTTATATAGGAGAGACAAAAACAGGTTAAGATATGGTACTTGTTCTTTAACACCGTACAATTGTTTGCTTTTTTCATTTGCACCTTCTTCTCCTTATGGGGAATTCTGTAGTGGGGTGGGCTGGTATTGCCCCACGTGGAGCAAGTGAACAGGACTCATTGAATGTGAAGAGCGGATGATCATGAAGTGACACGTGTCAAAGAGTTTTCAAAGTGGTCTTGAAAATTTTCAAACTCTTTTACCTGTGGAGTCAGTAGCCTTTACACCCAAAACACAACACCCTCTTCATTCTGACCCACACAGCACCCCCTCCTTAGCATCTTTGAAATACCCCACCATTACCATCTGCGAACCCCACAAATCCCCCATCACCATCTCTGAAGTCACCATCTGCGAACCCCACAATCCCTCACCATCACCATCTCTGAAATCCCCAACCATCACCATCTGCCCATCCCCCCCCCCTCTCTCTCTCTCTCTCTCTCTCTCTCTCTCTCTCTCTCTCTCTCTCTCTCTCTCCTCTATCAACAGATCCCCTATCACCAAAAAAATCATATGTGCTCCGGCGACTATTCGCGGCGATCCGGCATCTATTAACGGCAGAAACCCATTCTCAGCCATCTCCGACCCCTGAACCGAACTTGCACTCTTATAAATAACTAGCAATGTACAAATAACTCTTAGCAAGGTTCAAAGTAAGCTAAGGAAAGTCCAAACCAGATGTAGTAGGTTGTAGCCCATTAATGCACCAGCCAATAAGTTTCAAAGCTCATTAAATGAGCTCAACTTTTCTCTTTCCATCCAATCCATACTTGACACATGGATAGTGGTATTCTCCACGTGAAGCCGCCCCACTATAGAACGCGCCTCTCCTTATACTTTTTGACAAACATATGGCATCTAGGGTTGTTGTCAATATATGATATGATGTCCACATTGGTGCTCTTGTTCCACAAAATCACATTACACCATTTGATGACTGATCGCTTGATCATGCATGCACTTTCTATTTAAAACAAAAGGGTGAAAAAGTAAGTAAAGTGTTCCAATATTGAATCATTTCTTCAAACAAATGGTATACACATGCACATTATATATTTATATATATACATATAGAAATTAATCCATACAAAGTCTCAGAGGACTGAGGATCCTCAGAAACAAATTTCCCAGTAGCACTTTGGGCGGACCACAAGGTTATTTTTTGTTTTTGTTTTTTTTTTATAACAAAAAAGAGAAAAAAAAAATTTGTAGTCTTGCAAGGTGTTGCCGCACATCCCAACCCGTCTCAGAGAGGTGGAGAGTGAATAGTCAGGCTAGAAAGAGAGTTGAAGTTAAGGCTGGAAAAAGAGATGAAGTAATGTTCCAAATTTGCTAGAGAGAGACGCAAGAAAGAGAAATATGCCGGAAACTAGGGTAGGCAACCAGTTGGTTCGGTTTCAAATCGAAAAGTTCGGTTCAGGTTATTCGGTTCAGGTTGAGAATTTTGATACCGAAATCCGAACTGAAATAAACTTCGAAAATATGGTTCGATTTCGAAATTAAAGTTCAGGTTCAGTTCAAAACTTCGGGTTGTTTTCAACCAAAGGTTTTTTTTTTTCTATAAATTTTTTTATTACTCACTAAAGAGAAAAATGTCTTTCAAGTTACAATATGTCCATTTGGTAATCAAGAATATTAGTTAAACTAATAAAGTACCCTAGATCTAAAAAAAACCATTTGCTAATCAAGAACAAGAGAACAACTCAAATAGTTACAGTACTTAGTTTGCATTTTGTTATTACTCACTAAGAGAAAAAAAATGTCTTTCAAGTTTCAACAGAATATTAGTAAAACTAATGAAGTACCCTAAAAAAAATTTTAAAAAATTATTAAAAAAAAAAAAATCAAAATTTCGGTTCGGGTTCGGGTTCGGATTAAAAAGCCCTACCGTCATAATTGTTGAGGGGGTCAATTTATTGAGTTTTATAGTTGAGAGGGGTATTTGAAAAAATGTCATAGTTGACTCTTGGAATTTTACTAAATATTTCATTTTTAAACTGAGTTTCTTCATTTTTTAAATTTATAAATAATGACTTGATTATTTTAAACTATGGTCCTCAATTTTTTTAAACTTTTACCCAAATCCCCAACTCATCTCGCATATATATATATATATATATATGAACGCATGGACTAATAAACACAAGTCTGACATAAAATTTGCAAATTGTGCCAATATAGGGCAGTTGTCCAGTACTTCTGCTACAATGGAAGGGATTTATGGAATATATGGAGTTGGTAGTTGAGATGCAACCCATATTAAAAAGTGCCAGATGCCAACTTATAAAAAAACTGACCTCTGCACGTCACGTTGCAAACCAGCTGCTTCAGCTCCGATAGTCACGTTGCAAACCAGCTGCTTCAGCTCCGATGAAATCACTATGTTGTTTTTTAGTTTGTTGCATGGATTAGCTACTAATTGGAAAAAAGAATTAACTATATTTTACACCCTTGTAGTTTGTCCTTTGTGTCAATTTGGTCCCTGTAGTTTAAAAAGTGTCACTTTAGCCCCTGTAGTTTCATAAGCATGTCATTTTAGTTCCTCGACAATTTATTACACAGATAAGAAACCGGGACTTTGAGAGACTGGGAAGACAGCCATAAAATTAATCCCCTTACTGTATCTTTTGGAAAAACCCAAATATGAAGTTAGACTTATTGTATATTTTAAATGCAATACTAATAAATTTCATGATCAATACTTTATTTGACACAATAAATTTAAAACAAAGAAGAACTGTATAAAACCACTATACTATACGAGTGGCGAAATATGAACCACTTATTGTGTATGTACACGCAACCAAAGCAAGGGTTAGTTCAACATTCTTGATCTAACATTACAATTATACAAAGTTTTCATATTTGCATTCTTATGATTATGATGATATGATTGTATATTACGTGCTTGCAAAAACATATTGTATGAAGAATTACATCGTATATAAGTTTCATATTTTTTTTCTTCATTACTTTAATCCATTAAGTCTAACAATTACTAAGCAGAAAGTATGAAAAGTTCAAGGACCCAATCCAATCGACTGTGTCGGGAGTCTAGTCGACTGGGGCCTCAATAAATCAGTCAACTGGTGCCTTGTCCAGTCGACTGGACACTATGCATGCAGAATGTGGTGTTTTCGTGCAGAAACCAGTCGACTAAAAACCCATCCAGTCGACTGAAACTCAGAGGTCCAGTCGACTGAAACAGGGCCCGGTCGACTGTTTTCCCCCAGAAAACCCCAATTCTGCAGCATTCCACGCCAAGGTTCTCCGAACCAAGTTCCACAATAACACGAGTATAATTCACGATTCAACATATATATATATATATCTAACGTTTACTAAGGAATTACAAGTACTATAACTAACTCATTAGGACTCATTCACTTTGGTAGCCTAATGATAGTAGAAGTAGAAAAGTCCTAAGATACAAATATGCAATCTAATATTAAAACCATGAAATAAAAAAAATAAAAAGTTGTTCTAAAACATTGACTTGTATTCAAACGACACATCTAATAAGTAGCAATTGTAAAGAGAAAAAAATTACTTTAATGTTGTTATTAAGTTGTACGATTGTAGGACTCTTATGGACGGACTAAAAAAAATGACATCAAATTTATTAAAACTCTTAACAAAAATAAGTTAAGCAAAAGTGCACCGATTGATAGTTCAAAACACTTGAGGTTACGATTTAAAAATTATTCTCAACAAAAGGCAACAAGGACAAAGAAAGGAAAAGCGAAAAAAAAAAATAGGAAATCCTTGCAGCATGTACAAGAATATAAGGGTTTAAAACTGAACCAAGTCAAATAGAGTTATGAATGGTTAAGAGGAATATAATGATATTTATTTATCCCTCCTTGGAGCCGTTGGAAATTTAGGACAAAATTCTTTGTTGCACACATACTTGCCCTTTGTTGTATTCAAATTTTAGGCAATTTTGTTTTAAATTTTCAACGACTCCAAGAAGAGGCCAAAATGTTATGTTGTTAACACTTTTCCATCATGTGTTAGTAACATTATACAAAAGTATTTATTTATTTTTTGGACGACATCCTAATGTGTTCTCAATCTTGCGACGATTATGAACACAGACTGTGGATATGGCTGCTTTGACTTACCAATCAGTGAGGTCTACAGAAGATCAACACCTGTGTATCTTGGGTATGTCATGTTCATAAGGTTGTGAACATATATTGTCAAGACAGAATCTACCCTCTGTTTCAGAGTAAGCATTCCCTTGAGAGTATCACCAAGTCGATTACTGAGTATTACAGTCTTGTTGATAAGAGTTATCAACATGTTTGGTAATCATGAGAGGTAAATGGGACTCAAGGAATACAAGAAGTAATCATGATTCAGGTTGATAGTAACAGTTATCCGACTACCTGAATATGATTACGAATGCTGAAGGTAGAGGGACATTAGTACAATAACTCTCCCACCCCTTAAAGTCCATTTGGGATAGTCTTTTTGGGTCAATAATCACTTATCAGTGATTTGTTTAAAAAATTGTGCCCGTTTGTAGTTTTTTAATCTCTTAGTTCTTTATCCTTTTGGTCATATTATTGAAGCAACCAAGCAATTTCTCACTCGATTGTATGTTACAGAATTTTCATATTCGACGTGATGGCAACAAGGTGGCTCATTAGCTTGCACGTTACTCAAAAGTTAATCGAGTGGATTTTTTTTTCTTTGATGCTTTACCTCATTGTATTCAATCTTTGGCTTTGTCTGATCTTGCAACTTCTTGAGGAAACTCCCTGTAGACACCCCGATTTTGACCGAACGTCGAATTTAGGAGAGCGTCACCTCCACGTCCAATGATGATAAGGACCGAAAGGTTCGAAGTATTCCAAGCTCTTCAGAAAGTTCTCCAAACGCGGTAAAATTTTCACAGATTGAAATACCAGGTATTTAGGAGAATTCAGGTATAAAACATCACTTTTGGAAAAAATCTTCGAAAATAAGTTTCTTTAAGAAAAAGGAGGAAAGAAAAGACCTAAAAGGGGAAGTTCAACAAAAACCGGCACACGGCAGACTTTTGCGGCACTCAGTGAGTGCCGAACGGCATTCGGTGAGTGCCGAACGGCAGTCACAGAATGTCGGTCTGGCATTTACTGAGTGCCGCCGACAATTTCTGACTACCGTTTGCTTTAACAGTCCGTATTTTGTGGTACAATACGTATGTGTATGCGGATAAAAACAAAAAACTGATAAAGTAAGGCTGACTAAAACGCGGCCATTAATAATTTTTCGCGACTCTCAATAAATGCCGCGCGGCAGTCATGGAAGGCCGCCGCGGCATTAACGGAGTGCCGTTGCGGCATCCACGGACTGCCGCAAGAGATGTTTGACTGCCGTCCTGTGTAGCAGTCTGTCTATTTTCAGGAAGTACATATTGTACCACCAAATGAGACATTTACACCTGTCTTTTACTCCGAATTCACTGAAAATACTTGGTAATTTTGTCTATAAAAGAAGGAGGATCTTCCTTGGGAGAAAACAACAACAATATACAAGAAGAATATACCATTACACTAATACATTTTGGAGAGAAAAAAAGAGAGAGTTTGGAGAGCGTGAAGAAGAGTTTGGAAGATCTTCAAAGTAGAGAAGCTTTGAGGATAGCTTGGAGGTGATCCTCTAACTATGAGTTGTTTCTTTTCTTTCTTTCTTTTAAGTCTATAATCTTCAAACTACTTAGTCTTCTTTGTTTCATTCTTTTTTTTTTGTGTCTTTTTTACTTCCCTCTTGAGACTCTTAGAGATCCTCAATATCTCTCTTGAAAACTCTTGAGTTTGATCCCTTAACTCCATGTAAGCTTGTGCTTCCCATGGAAGACTTAGGGTTGATCATTTTTACATAAGGACAAGGGGATGAATCTAAACCCTTACCATGGTTTGAGTTCCCTAAACTTGGAGTTCTCATGGAATCTCTTTATATTCCTTGAAGACTCATGAGTATTAGTCATATCTTTAGCCTCCAATGACCATCAAATGGTAGGAGAAAATGGCTTGGTTCAAGTCCAACTTCATGGTTTAATAGTTGGGGTTAACAGGTAAAAGTTGAGCTTGATAATGAAACAGTGGATTCATAAACCGATTTTGATCAAAGATTTTTAATTCGAAATCTAACCATTGGAATTAAGTGAAACCAACGAGAAAGTGTCAATAACACAATTTTTTACCACTGTAATTCTTGTTTTAAGAAGATTTTGTGTTTAAAATGGTTTGGTCATGAGTTTTGTAAAGTCACTACAATCTGCCCAGAGTTTCAGCACAGCAACACTCTTTTGAAATAAGTAAATCAGAACCTTAATACAGTATTTGTGACCCAAAATGATTTTTTCTAAGTAGATTAATGTGTTAGGAAATCACCCTAAAAAGAACAAAGCATTTCTGATCTGTTTACTATTTTTAGAAAATCGTGTAAGAACTCTGGACAGAAGGTTAAAGAATGCTGAGTGATGTCTAGTTTTTGTCCAATTCCCGGAGATCTAACAATTCAAACCTTGATTTTCTTTTTGGGTTATAAACTAGATTCACAAAGGCATATCATATCCAAAAATCATTAAGATCCAACCGTTGGAAGTATGGTTTTTCCCTTTTTTAAGGTCTGGTCTGCTCTTTGTGATTCATAAAAAACTGCTACTGTTTTTGTCTAATCTTATTTATTTCAACTCAAATGGTCTCCTAATGCCTTGGGACCCAAATCATGTTTTGAATAATGATAATTTAGCTTAAATCCCGAGGCTAAGTGACCCAAATTAGTGAATAAATCCATGTCTTATTCTTGTTCACATTCATTCATTTATGTACATTAATGCTTATGATTAGAACTAGCTATTTGAATAAAGTTGGATTTCATGCTTGATAGATCTAAGCTAGGGAATCAGGATTAATTGTTTGATATCATATTATTGTGTGAAGTATGTGGACTAATCTTTGTTTTGTAGCGCATTTGAGGTACAATTTCTCATCTCTTCTCTAGTTTATTTCATTTGTTGATTTTCTTGATTTTTGACTCCATGCGCGACACCTTAGACTGGGTCTTACGTTATGTGTATATGTGATTAGAGACTCTTTTTAGAATTTTCTTTTGTTTGTATGCATTGCACGTTTAATATCGCTGCTGGATCCCAGGTAAGTTCTCTTGCTCCCTATTGCATATCACATTGCTTGCTACCTGATATATGTGGCTTATGAATGGTATTTTGTCATTAGCAATTTTACACTCCTTTGGACATGGTTTTGTAATGTATATGTACATATGTATTGATTGAGGGCATGCTTAGATTAATAAATTTAATCAAAAGGATGTTGAGTAGAGGCCTATCGCAAGATAGGATGAGAGAGGGTGTTTTAGTCCGACGGGCTCCTTCCTCTCTTATTCCATAATTCCCGGACCTAGTTAATCTCTGGTTTCTGAAAGATCAGTTTTGCTTTAAAAAACGGTTTCTTAATTTTCCCTTTAAAAATTAAGTGGCGACTCATTTGTTTTGAATTTGATTTTGAGAAAGTATTTTTAAAAGAAAGCCTGTGGGTAAGAAAAATGCGATATCTACACTCCCACTTTTCCATTAAAAGAAAAAAAGAAAAAAAAAAGTGATTAAATGTTGTTGGCAGAAACAAAATTTGTATGGAAATCGCGTTTAGTTGAGCTTTGCCTCTCCTAAATTCTCTAATGATCATAATTGGTCCAAATTAGTAGCATTTTAGCAATTAACTGTGACAACTGTCTAATTCTTTTTTTCTTTTTTTTTTTTTCTTTTTTTGCTGAACAATGAACTGTTTAATTCAGTGAATAGCCTTTTGTTTGTACCTTAAAATTAAATTTTAAGTGGACCCACCAAATCTAATTTGGAATAACATGTGGAGTGGATGAAAAGGCAGATTGATGGAAAAGTAGGCTGATGCAATATAACGATGACCACAAACCAGTACGTTTGCTATGTCAATGGCAAGGCCACTAACAATTATCGTGGAACAGGCCAGCGACACGTGGAGCGCAAAGATCGCGAGAAGTGGAGTTATGAACGAGAACCCATTATGCCCAAATCATGGATATAGTGGACTGTTGGACATTGTTTACAAATGTTGTGATTTATATAAGGAGAAAGAGGAATAGAGAGAGGGGATCCCCAATCAAAATCAAACACTTAACAATTATCTGTATTTCACGTTGTTTTTCCTTTCCTTTGTCAATTTCAATTCTAGTTTGCTTACATGTTTTAAGAGTATATAGATTAATAGTTTCAATTCCAGTTAGAAGATGGATTCTTATCTCTAATTGAACCTTGACTTGTAAGAAGATTTAATAGAAATTTCTTTATGTTATTTCTTTGGTACTTTTGGTGTTTCTCGCATTAAAAGTCTCTAATCTTTGGTTAAAGCAAGTAGAAACTATTTGGAGAGATTTCGTTCTTCTTTCTCTCTAATCGTCTAATTTCGTCAAATTATTCACAAGTCAAAAAGACATTTGTCTTACACACCCGCATTCTAATAATTATAGATATTCCGCCATACTCCTTTACATCTCAAGATTGTCTAAAATCTAAATTGACAAAGTGCACTATTCTTTTTTTCTTTCTTTTTTGTCAACGGGTTGAAAGGAAAGATTAAAAAAAACTACGAATGCCTTAAGAAGGAGGTTCCATTATAGTGGCATAGTCAAACTTCCAGGGAAAGTACTCAAATTGACTGTAGGATTAGATTAGTCGGCTCCCGAGGGCCAAAATGTATGCGCATTAATTTCCTTCTCGTTTGGTATGTTGTATGTACAATTTTTCCTACATTTCTCAAGTAAAACACAACCACCCAAAATAATTACCTTCAAGGGGTGGGTCTGGCTTTGATCTTCAATGAGCTATACAGAAAACTGTTTAGAAGAATAATTTGCTTCAGGTGTACCAGAGCTGAGGTAGCTCAATTGTGTGTGTTGACAAACATGGTTTTTCCTAATACTTTGTGCGAGTGATGCACGATCTGACTTCTATCATATAGGGATTGTTAAAAACTAATAGAAAAGTACCCTAGTTATAGATTCTTTGACAATACTGATGCACACAAATCAAAAAGTGGTGAAATGGAAATAAAACAAAGCTTTTGGAATTGGAAATATATTGCATTAAAGGAAATTACAAGGAAATAAAATTACTTAAGACATTAAAATACTGTAGGGAAACTTAAGGGAAGCTAAAGCTTAAGAAAGCAAGATAAAAACTGTGTAAGAACACTAGAAAAAATGCAACTAGTACGCTAAAAAAGAGTGTTGTTTGAAAGTATTTAGGGGTTGTTTGTTCGGGCTGTTGGAGAGTTTTTGTTGTTGAAGGAGCACTATATTTGTAGAGAAGTGATGAAGCTTGGCTTGCAATTGGAACTTGTGCTTTCCTTGGGACTCACAAATTGTTATTTTCAACATTCATTGAAACTCCCAATTATTGGGCCCCACCCTTATGGCTTGAGTGAATGCACTGCCCTTTGGTTTGAGAAATGTCCGAATTGATATAGTGGTTCGAATGTTGTCATGTAGAGATAGCCCGATGCAGTAAGCTTGTATTTGTTAAGTTACCAACTACTCCAAAAGCTTAAGCTATTAGAGAATGGGCCCAACAATGTATATCAAGCTTCAACACCCTCCCTCACGTGCAACCCCGGCTTGCACGTGGAGAGCAAACAAACCAAACTCCATCATATTGGAGACAAATAACAGAGTGCAAATATGCACAACAAAGCGGGGATGGAGAGTCGAAACCAGAACCTCCCACAAACAAGGCACTGATACCATGTTAAGTTACCAACTACTCCAAAAGCTTAAGCTGTTAGAGAATGGGCCCAACAATGTATATCAAGCTTCAACAGTATTCACAAAAGTCAAAGAAAGAGGGCCAATCATGATATGGTTTTGAATATCCATAATTCCAACGGCCATATGGATTCTAATGTCGTTGATGCCCGATGGTGTCCAAGACCATTTTAGTCGAATTGTGTACTGATAGTCTTGGTCCTCAAAATTTGGTGAAGGACGAAGTTGTTGGATCCCACCTTGGTTATTTGATGATAATTTTCATGGTGCCTAAGGCCATGCTACTTCCAAATCAAAAGGAGTCCGATGGCCATGGTCATGGCTGAATGACACAGTCCAAATATGAAGCCAAGTCAAACACAAGGCCGGCCCTGAGGCAAAGCGGCGAAGCCGTCGCATGAGGCCTCATTTTAGGCCTATTTTCTTCTAATTTCTTCCGAATTTCTATGAAAATTTGTGTGGCCTACTTTTCATCTTAAAAACTCTTCTCTCTCTTCTGTTTGGGATTTTCCCCCTTACTTGGGTTTGGATTTTTCCCCTCATTTGGCTCTCATCCAACAAGATGTAGAGATCCGATCAGTAGCGGCGGCGAATCAGCGGTAGCTGAGGGAGACGAATCGGCGATCGACGGCGACAGAGGTACACACACACACATACACACACACACACACTCTCTCTCTCTCTCTCTCTCTCTCTCTCTCTCTCGAGAACCTCTGTCTCTCTCTCTCTCGGATTACATATATATATATGTGTGTATATATATAGTGATTGTCTCTCTCTCTACAAACACATATATACTGATTGTTTCAGCTATTCACTGAGTTTGTCTCTCTCTCCACAAACACATTGATCTCATATAGTATGAACTAAAGCTCCTCTCTCCGTACCAATGAATCTCTTGATGCCCTAGTCGATGCTCTATGATATTTTGCCCCCTCCCTTTTGTACTTTCTCTATCTACTCCTCGCTGATTCTCCATCGCTATAAAATTCTCCACCACAATTCCAGAATTTTGATATTATTTTTGTTGAAAGATTTCAGATTTGTTTCTGCCCTTGTTTGCTTCCTCCGCAAATTTGCGATTATCTCAAGGTATTTTCTCATTCTTCTCTCTCTGTCCTTTATCATTAGTGATGATTAAGGGTAATTAGATTAACAATTTTACTTGATTGTTGTATTACGAGATGGTTTAAGGCTTTAAGCTCCCTTGTATCCTATACTAGTTAGGAGAATTTTATCTCTGTCTACCTCACTCAAATAGCATGCTTCTTTTGCTAATTTTGTAGTTCGAGTGTATTGTTGTAGTTTGAGCAGATATATTTGTCCTGTTGGGGGTTATAAATATCCCGACCTCATTACAAAAACCCTCAATTCAAGATGGTTTTGATTTTGTTGGCCTTGTATTATTTCTATAACTGTGGTAATTTTTTAGCCAACCAGTAGCAGTTGAGGGTGCCCATTTTTTTCCCCAAGTATTGTAGTGACACTTTGAAGATATGCAGGTCAGAAGTCGGTCGTGGGAGAGGTTCTATTGCAATTAATTGTGGTTCTGGGTAAGTCCTTTGTGGGCAAATTCTATAGTCCAGTTGTGCATTTTTTTACAAACATTTTAGACTTTCATGTCATGTTGTTTGCAACCTCTTGAAATGCATCTCAATTGTTTTCTAAACTAGTGAGGTCAATGTATTTTTTTCCCTAGTGTAGTTTGCCACAAGTCCCAATAGGAGCAGGTTTGGTGTCGTATGATTAGTCTTGACTGCACCAATTGATGTTATAGAGATTAGTTGGTGATAAAGTGAGGAACCTAAAGAGGGCATCATCAAATAATCATAATAATTTGAAAACATGGAACAAGTAGTCATGCTTTAGTAGAGTCATGCTTTCGCTTTCTTACTAGTTCATATTTTTCATAAACAAAATGGAGAGTGCAGGCTCAAGTCGCTACTCATCTAATTCAAGCGAACAAGTACTGCGTGGTTGCGGCTATAAAGCTCCACTAATGTCACGTCCCGGATCCACACATGTGAACCCAAGACACGTGGCACGCCACCAAGGCCTTCAAACAACAAGTTACAAGTGAAAGAGGAAAAACACGCTCAAATCAACCTTTGAGTTAGTCAAAACAAGCCCAAGGAAAAAATGGTCATTAATAAGGTATAGCAAATTTTATACCAAAAGATAGGTTTTTGAGTCCCGGTTCCAACGCGAAAAATGGTACGCGAATCCGAATTTTCTAGAGAGAGTTATGTCCGTTTTCGTAAAGGTCAACAGTGCAGCCAAAATTGTGAGCGGATCGATCCGCTCTAAAAGCCGGATCGATCCATTTAAGGATTTTTCATGCAGAATGCCCCCGAAAAAGGCCAGATCGATCCCTTCTTTAACCCGGATCGATCCGGGCTCTGCAGAAGTCAATTTTACTGTCAAAACTCTGCTCAAACATGCCCAAACATTACCATAATCAAACCAAACCTCATGGGGACTTCCAAAAACACTTCAAAATCATTTCTAAACCATTTCTAAACATTCTCAAGGGACTCAAGCATGATTATAAACATTAAACAAGTTGTGAAATGCAATCTCTCCCAAATACTTCCCAAATCTCTCCCAAATACTCCCAATGCTATCATGATCAACCAAAACATATTTTCAAACCAAATTTTCATTCAAACATGCCTAAAGCTACATTATCAAGGCATAGAAGATATCAACAATATTCTAAGCTTCAATTACCATATTTACACAAGTCTTGGAGCGATTAAACCAGAACTAACATATCTCTCCAAGTTTTAACATAAACTCAAGTTAACTATTACAAACCACAAGTTTTGCACCAAAACTATAAGTTTAGCTCAAAAATAACTATATACATGAAACTACAACATTTACAAGCTTCCTCGACTCCATGAACCCCAAGCTCATCTCCCCGGATTCTCGCCGTCGTGCTCACCTACAATGGTTATTCAATAACCACTACAATATATAAGTTATATGCTTAGTGAGAGATATCAATCAAGCACACGGATGACATATCATGTTTATATTCAACTCAACAAATAAATTGATCTCCGGATAAGCAAGTATTTCCTCCGCCACTACCCGCAAGTCCGCGACTCCCCCCAACAGTCCAAGGCACAAGCCAATGACCCATGCCACCCACGTGCGGTCTAATGCCGTTGTCGGCAACAAGTGGTCGTCACCACGGAACAATCTCATGGCGGATTCATACGAGCTTTCCCTTGACCCAAATAGGCAACTAAACATGCTCACATAAACATATCACCATGCTTTTCACAAAATCATAGCTAGGCATATGTAATTAAGCTAAATAGGAATGTTATCAACATTCAAAGAACATAACTATGATTCTCATCCAAAAACAAGATTGAAATCACTCACCTATTAGCAATTCGTTCCTAATTGTGAAATTGAAGCCCAAATCTACTCCGGGTTAAAATCCTACATGAATTCGACCAACTACGGATTACCGCTCCGAATTGGGTCTCGAAAATTACGACGATTATATTCAATAAAAGCAGTACCAAAACGTAGAACTCATCTCTACGAGTCCAAATCTGGTCTCAGAATTGAAATTGGTAGTCGAACGCGCCGTCAATCGTTGCCGAGAAGCTCCGACGAAACCCTCGTCTATTTTCTCTCTAACCGACTGAAATTTGAAGAAGAAGAGATATGGATCTCCTCTTAATTCCCAGCTCAATATATGGTTTGTTGTTTTATTAAGAAACCCACCTATTTTTCGGTTATTTTCATGTACACCCCTGACTAGTTTTATTACTAACTATTTAATCCTCGAAACTTAAGTGGGTATTTGTCTATGTCTCGCGTGGGTCCCATAAGTGGTCCCACATAATTTTATGAAGTTGCTAATTAGCCTACTAATTATATAACGTGTTCATTTCGTCCTCACCAAGGTACTCCAAATGACCACATAATTGGTCCCTAACGATAAACAATATATTTTAAACAACATATAAATATCTCACATATGCCTTAATAAACATTTAAGCACATAAGGGTGATTCCACCATCTTTGTCCCATCACAATGGAACTTTCCCAACTCATGTCCCAATTTGGGACTGCCACATTGGCCAACATTGGGTTCCCAATTTGGACACCCACAATCAACTAGTGAGTTAAAACTCACTTAAACATGTGTTAATAAACACCAATTAACTATGATAATGCATGCCTAAATCATGATTAACAATTAATCGCGGGAGCGGGTGTTACATCTCTCCCCTCCTTAAAAGAAGTTTGTCCCCAAACTTAAAGTACCTCAAGATTCGAATAGGAGTGGGTACTTCTCACCCATCTCATCCTCCCGTTCCCATGTAGCCTCTTCAACAGAGTGATTCCGCCACAAAACCATAACCAATGGAATAGTCTTGGTCCTCAGAACTTGAACTTTTGCATCGAGAATCCTCACTGGATGTTCTATGTAAGTCAAGTCTTCCCTAATTTCTAACGGTTCTGGCATAATGATATGACGGCGTCCTTCTGAATTCACTGAAACTAGAACCAAAGCCTCTTTGAAACGGCCTCTTGAAAGATCCGCCTTGGTTCCTATCCCCACTCTCATTGTTTCATTTTCCGTGCTGATTCTGCCTCGACCTTTCCATCCCACTCTCGGCCACTAGTGCCGTTTGTTGTACTGCTGCCACGGTCGAATGCTCGTAAGTCTCTACCCTCAAACGGATATTTTCCCTTAAACCTTCTTCAAATTTCCTTGCCCTGTCTTCCTCCTCTGGTACGGAACCCTTTCCAAATCTTAACAACGCATTATACTTGGAAGTATACTCCGTCACAGTTATGTCCCCTTGCTTCAAGTTATCGAATTCTCTCTTCTTTGCATTGTAGGCGGCTCGTGGAAAGAACCGGCGATTGAATTCCGCCTTGAACCCTTCCCAAGTAATCGATGCCCCTTGATCTAGTACATTTACCCACCAGTTCTGGGCTTCACCCTTCAGTACATCACTTGCATTTTCCATCTTCTCCCTATCGGTCATCGGGATAGATCGGAAGATTCGTTCCATGTCCATTATCCAATGTTCTGCGAGCGTTGGATCGGGTGTCCCATGAAATTCCATCGGTTTCTTGCGAGTAAACTGTTCATATATTGATCTCATACCCCTATTTTCGGGTGCATGTACTACAGTTATTGGTTCCACTTCAATATGAGGTGTGGGAGGCAGTCGCTCCGATATATTCCGTATCATTTCCCCCATATTCCCCATCATCTCTGCCATTTCATTCATTCGTCGGGTATGGGGTGATAACTCTCGGTCATCCATGATTACAATCCTGTGGTTTGCAATGCATAAACACTATGCATGTACAACAATAACAATAATATGTATGTAAAACAACATCCATATGCATCAAACATCTCTAAGATGCATGAATGCAATTGAAAACATGTGGCAATTCACTCAACACTCCACTCGTCGTCGAACGTTCCCAAAGTTTTGTTACCTCTAGCTCTGATACCACTAAATGTCACGACCCATCCCACTACGCGTGGAAATAGGACACGTGGCACGCCACCAAGGCTCATCCAAACAATCATATAAATATACGCAGCGGAAAGAACTTTAAAACAACCCTGGGTATTTAAAACTTAGGGAACATTACCCTCTGAGTTTGTAAAATCCATTGAAATTGGAGTTATAAAAAGTTTTGTTCAATCAAAAGTATTCACAAGAATCCATTCCAAAATACAGAGGTTCAGTCGACTGCCCAGTCGACTGTACTAGGGTCCAGTCGACTATGCCTGGCAGAAACTAAAACCCTAAATCCTCAACAGAGGTCCAGTCGACTGCCCAGTCGACTGGGTCAAGCAGAACCCAAAATGCAACTTAAACAAAGGGGTCCAGTCGACTGCTCAGAGAACTCAGTCGACTGCTTTTCAATATTTAGAAGCAGTGGCTAAAACTCTACAGTGATCAGTCGACTGACAAATGGTCCAGTCGACTGCTTTTCTATTATTCACTTACAGTGTCTCAACCACACGAGATCCAGTCGACTGACCCTGGGTCCAGTCGACTGCTCCCCTGCTGGCAGTCCTGTGCTGAAAGTTAACAACTCATGCTTCTCAATACCAACAACAATTCCAACCATAACTGATTTCAACATATTAAAACATAATTACAGACGTTCAAATACAGAATTACCATATTACAAAGCTAATTCAAGGATCTATTACAACGTATAATAAAATTACAAATCCTTACACAAGATTAGGATTTAAACAAAAACATATACAAAGGTGATTCCCCGGCGTTCATCGGCCTCACTCCACACACTTCTTCTTGTCTTTCTTTTTACCTGCAATGGAGTACATCTCCACTGCTCAGCTATATGCTGAGCGTACAAGTCTAACATGTACAATATATGACAAATCATGCTTTAATCTCATAAATCAAACAATAGTCTCTAGGAAGAAAAATACGCATTCATCCGGTAGCGGCAAGTCCAAGCCTTAAACCGCGATACCAATGGCAAGTCCAAGTCTATCAACCATTGTATCCACAAGTGCCATGGCAAGTCCAAGTCTATCAACCATGCACAGTAGCCGTCGCTACTAAATTCTCAAACATCGAGAAGCTTACTCCGGCATGAATTTGTAGACTCCCCTTTGACCCACATAGACAACTTAACGTGCTCGCATAAATTTAGACATGCTTTTCACAATTTAGCGCGTGCATAATTAACGGGCCTACAATTAACACATGAATTTCGCCCCGGATCACAATTTCGTCGTCGAAATATAAAACATGTATTTCCCTATATTTCACAAGTTAGAACTTCATACCTCGTGCGATTTCCCCCAAACTTTGAAGGATAGACTAGGAGGCTAAATAAACGTCGGATTTCGAATTTGAGAAAATTCCTACAAGTTTATACCTGTTTTTCCCAAAAGTCTAAAATTAAGATCTTTACAAAACTTGGCCAAACACGGCCTAAGTGGTATCAAAACGTAGATCTTACCTCCACGAGTTCAAATCTGAAATCTGGAGAAAATCTGACGGACGAACGGTCGTCGATCGGCGTCGCAAAGCCCGTTGGCTTCAAATCTCCCTTCTCTCTCCTCTCTCTAGATATTTGTGAGTGATTGGATAAGATTGAAATCTCATCCCAATCTATATATAGGCAAACTTTTGGGAAATTACGTTTACCTCCCCGCAAGTTTCTCAAAACTTCTCACTCACCCATGAAACTTCGCACACGTCCATTTTATAACTTTACGAGTGAAAACTATAAATTCCAAAAGTTTCCAACTAAGTTTCGTTTGGGTCCAAAATAACGTCCGAAAACTATATTCTGTGAAATCTCTATACAACCTACATTTTTAATTAACGTATCTCTCACGTTCTCACCACAGTTCTCAAAATGATACTACCAAATCAAAATTTACCAGAATTATATTACACAGGTATAATTACTATTCATAGGAATACCAGATAAAGTCAAATAACATTTAAATCATATAAATGTCATTTACTCATGATTATGCAATATGAACTTCCATGTTCCCGTGTCCTCACTGACACCTTACCGTTGACTCACAGCCAACCTCATCACCATCCAATTATCAAATAACATTGATAACCACAACATTCAATATGCATGATAAAACAATGATTTTATGGAACGGGTGTGACACGACGAGATCAACATATCGAGTCGTCTTCTATGTGAACTCCTAAACCCACGTGCTCACTTTTGCGATTCCTTACCGGCATTAATACCTGCAATGGTTATTTGAATAACCACACATATTTCGATTTGTTTAAGCTAACGCTTAGTGAATAAAACAACATATGCACGTGATGACAAACAAGCTCGCATTCACATCTCTACAATTCATATTAGTCTTTGGAGCCTCACGTGCACGTCCCGTACTCCCAATCCCCGACTCCTCACCAATAAGTCCACGCGAAAGGGTAAGACCCACGATTCTTCTCTTCAATCGTGCGACCTTACTGACTATATTGGCTCCACAGGATGGCTCAGTAACCACATGCTCCTTTGACCGAAATAAGCAACTCAACATGCTTAGATACATATCACCATACTCGCGGTAAACAAAACATGTCACCATGCTATTGGGCCTACTTATCAATATAATTACCCAATATGAACTACACAATATATCTCTATAAGCTAACCCATGGTATTCACACAAAACATGAATACTTGTCAAGAAATCATTCCAACAACATTGTTGAATCATTCACCTCCGAATAACGCTCCTATAACTCAATCCAAGGAAAACCCGTGTACAAAGAACGTGCAGAATTCCGTCTAGTACAATTCTTATGGATCAAAAGTCCAAATATCAACTTTTATGAAAAATTCTAGAAAATAACTTTTCAAAAAATTTAGCCAAACAAGGCCTAATAGGTATCAAAACGACGACCTTACCTCGAGGAGTTCAAATATAAAATTTGGTGAAAAACCAGCAGACAAACGGGCGTCGTTTGGTGTCGAGAAGCTTTAAGCAACTAAATCTCCCCTTTGGCCTCTTTTTGAAACTTAGGTTAGAAGTTTATGAAAATATCAAGATCATCTCTATCTATATATAGGCAACACTTTTGAAAATTGTGTTTACCTCCCCACGAGTTTTCAAAACTCCTAATCGGTCTCTGAAACTTTCTACACAGCTAATTCATAGCTTTACAAGTGAAACTTCAAAATTATAAAAGTTTCTGACTAAGTTCGGTTTGGTTGCTAAAACGCAAATTTCTACATGACTTTTCCGAAGTTGCTAATTAGCCTACCAAATTAATAGCGTGTTAATTCGTCCTCACCAAGATGCTAAAACTAACAACATAAATATATTCTAAACCAGAAAATAATGCAGATAGTGAAATACACAGGTAAACATTATTTTCAGATAAACATTTAAATATTCCATAGTGAACGTCTCATTCTCGGAGAGACTTTACAACATCCAAACTCTCATTCAACACCGTCTCAATGGATTCTCTAACACAGACACCCAAATCGATTCGTGAGTCAAAACTCACTCAAACATGTGCCAATATGCACATCACATCACATTATCATGCATGACAATGTAATGAAATGCAATAACACGCATGCGGGTGTTATAGCAATGATTAAGATGGTTTGAACATTGTCTAAGAGTTTGTTGATAAGAGGATACAAGTTCCAAAGCTTTTTGATAATGGGAGAGAAGGCGGTGGAAATTGATGTGCTTAGGATCAGTAAGATTGAATTTAAAATATCTTTTTCCAGTGGAAGCTGAGGCTTTTGAAAAATTTGTAGATAGAGAGACAGAGGTTCTCGAGAGAGCGAAAGAGGGAGTGTGTGTGTACCTCTGTCGCCATCGATCACCGATTTGTCTCCCTCAGCTACCACCGATTCGTCGCCGCCGCTGATCAAATCTCTGCGTCTTGTTGGATGAGAGCCAAATGAGGGGGGAAATCCAGACCCAAAGAGGGGGGAAATCCAAACAGAAGAGAGAGAAGAGTCTTTAAGGTAAAAAGTGGGCCCCACAAATTTTCTCTTATTTGTTCAACTACGCCCGTTGTGCAATTCGTTGTACATTACGTAGTGCATCTATCATTTTTGATCCATAATTCCAACGGCCATATGGATTCTAATGTCATTGATGCCCGAATGGTGTCCAAGATCATTTTAGTCAAATTGTGTGCTGATAGTCTTGGTCCTCAAGATTTTGGTGAAAGACAAAGTTGTTGGATCCCACCTTGGTTAGATGATGATGATTTTCATGGTGCCTAAGGCATGCTACTTCCAAATCAAAAGGAGTCCGATGGCTAGGGATGTAAAAATGGCCCATCGGGCCCGGCCCGGCCCTACAATATCGGGCTTGGGCGGGCTTGGGCCTTGGCCCACGGGCTCCTTCTCTCTGTCGGGACGGGCCGGGCTCAGGCCGGGCTAGAGGGTTCATACTCTAGGCCCTACCCGAGGGCCTAGGGCCTTGGGCTGGGCTTAAGGCCTCGGGCCGTGCAGGGCCGGGCCTAAGTTGTCTTTTTTTTTTATTACTCCTATACGATATATAAAGACATTATAAATATGTAAACAAGTGACAAAGTAACGGAATATATAAAGGGTTAGAGTCTAATTAAATAAATAAAATAAAAATCATTATCTTTTATTAAAAGAAATTAGAGATAAAAATGATTACGCCTCAAATTTGGCATTACTCCTATTTATAATTGTATTATATCCTTCAATTATTCGAGTAATACTATGTTTCTTTTCCTAAATGGTTCCCAAACATAAGTGGTAATGGGCCCATCTACAATAATGGTAGGACCACTTCAACATCGTCCAATAAAAGTAGGCTCATTGTCACATATTTTTGGTCATACAAAATTTTGGAAGCATAGCATTACTCAATTTACTCGCAAGCTAGCAATACTATAAATTTTGTCACTTTCAATTTTGATTATATGAATTGTTGAAAAGCTTATGGGCTTGATCGGGCTGGGCCTCGGGCTGGGCTTCGGGTCGGGCTTGACCAGGTCGGGCTTGGGCTTCAAGAGATAGGCCCAGGCCCTACCCAGAGATGTAAGGGCCTAGGGCCGGGCTGGCCCTACCTCGGACTTGGGCCGGGCTTAAGGCCCATTTTTTCGGGCTGGGCATCGGGCTGCCCGTCGGGCTGGGCTTTTTTTACATCCCTACCGATGGCCATGGTCATGGCCGAATGACACTGTCTAAATATGAAGCCAAGTCAAACACAGGGCCAGCCTTTAGGCAAAGCGGCGAAGCCGCTGCATGGGGCCTCATTTTTAGGCCTATTTTCTTCTAATTTCTTCCTAATTTCTATGAAACTTACCGTTTTTAGGCCTATTTTCTTCTAATTACTTCCTAATTTTTATAAAACTTATCATTTTTAGGCATATTCTTCTAATTTCTTCCTAATTTCTATGAAACTTAGTACAGAGGCCTCATTTTTTATGCCCCTTTAAAAATCCGTTTGAAGCATCGGCCAAATTTTAACATCTCAGGTCGGCCCTGGTCAAACATGCTAGCTACTATGCTAGTAAATGAGTTTGAGTCACACCATGATCATTACTCTTATAAGGAGAAACACATGGGCCCTACTACCTTGATATTTACAATGCATATATGCATTTTCAAGTCCAATCGATCATCGGCCTTTGGCCAAAATTCCTAATTAATTATTGGCCATGTAATAAAATACATATTTTGGGTGTAAACAAAAATTTGAGAGTCTGTCTCCACCATGATGTTAGGCGGACCCATGCCATAAACCCACAAAAACCCCCTTCCGAAGGCTCTCAAGCTCGGCTTCGAGACTAGTACGTACAATTGGCTCAACAGATTCGAAGGCACGAAAGATCACTTTAATTAGCATAAGACGTACTATATTTTGAGGATTATACGTGGAGGAATGGATTTGTTATTGAATGTACCAATATTTTTCAACGGCATTTTAGAGTTGGAAATTTCTAGATCCACTACAAAACTCTAAGCATGCAATGAGTGCCTTGTCATGTTCTGTGGTTGAAAATTGGTTATTAATTCCCTTCCACATACTAAAGTTTTAACTATGTTATCATAAGTTTGTGGAAAAATTAGTTAACCATATAAAAGACAAATTAACCATGTTATCACTAGATTACTTCAAAGCAAATATGGATAATTAAAGTTTAAAGTTTGTGCGAATGCTGAATTCACTGCCCCTATACCAGTTCAATCATTTAGGCAAAGAGTTCTGATTGAAATTGACAGATAGCAGTGTGGAGCTTGATAATTAAGTACGCGTAATCCCACTTTTTAAGAATTTTTAATTTTTGGACTTGCAGCCTATAGCCCTATAGTCCTAATTTTATGCTTGATAAGGGTGGTGGTTGATGTATTCTGTAATTTTCTTTTTGCATTTTGAGCATAGTGAAAACTGCAGCTCTATGAATGTATTTCTAGTTTTGGAATGAAAACAACATGAAATTTAGTATCATTGTGTGAGCTTTTTTTCCTTTTTTTTTTTTTGGTTCCTAGTAGGGTTCTTTGTTTTTTTTTTTTTTTTTTTTTAGCTGAGAGTTCCTGGTAGGGTTCAATCCCTATAAGTAAGGCTCTATTTGATTCTTAGATTTACCAAGGATGGAAGAAAAAGAAAGGAAAATGTTTTCCTTTCTTTTTGCTAATAATATTTGAGAAATTTTAACTTTTAATGTTGTTAAAGCATGGAGAAAAACACAAAAAAACTAATTTTTCTTTCAACTAATTTGCAAACCAAACAAAACCTAATAAAATGGTTAATCAATTGATGGGTAGGCCAAGCCAAACTTGCAGAAATTCGGTGGGTTGAAGTGTTAGGACGTTCTAGCTTCTTTTTCTTCTCCGACTAGTTTCTTCATTTAATTTTGGGGCGGTGTGTTTTGAATTACACGCCTAGCCAATTGTGGATGAATATCAAATTATATGATTATATAGATGAGTATGAATTAATCTCCAATGGTATTAAAAGATCATGGCTGATTCGTCAAGTGGTTAAGATAAGAGAACTTTGGTGCCACGTGCATAATGTGGTGTTTATTTATTTAATTTATTATTATTATTATTTTTATTTTTATTTTTTTAATGTGATAAGAGATTCCCAAATTGTGAGTGGTGACTGATAATTTCTACAATCTTGGACCATGTAGAAATGGGATATATCATATATATGAAGTGGAAGTATATAATTAGTGCACAATCTCGTGATCTCTTCATGAATCCACTTAGGCATGCATATATATATATATATATAGTACTTTAAGCCCTAAAAGCAAATTGAAGTGTGTGGATGAGGATTAACATTAAAATCTTTTTATTTAAGTTGTCGTAAGCCTTTAAACCTCTTAATCCTCGCAACTAAATTTTATTGGGATGACATCAATTCCAACTACAAAGCAAAGCATTAGCACATTTAGGCTTAGTTTGGCCCTATGTGGCTTTTTAAACAGAGCTTATGAAATTTATTACTAAAGCTTAGTTTGGCCTCCACATGATGCTTCTCCTTTTTTAAAGCGCAATTTAATGTTAATTCATTTGGTAACTAGTTTATGAGCTTTGCAAAAATTGAACTTATGACTTTTTTTTGGAGAGAGAATAGAGCTTTTAAAACCTCAAGGTTGCTTTTTGGTTTCATGATGTCTTTTTGAAGAGTAGTGTGTCACTTGTATAAAATTATCAAAGAACTTAGTAATAAATTTCATAAGCTCCTTTTAAAAAGCCACATGGGGGCCAAACTAAGCCTAAGTTGTTTGATAATTTTATACAAGTGGCACACTACTCTTCAAAAAGACATCATGAAACCAAAAAGCAATCTTGAGCTTTTAAAAGCTCCATTCTAGACCTTTTAAAAGCTCTCCCCAAAAAAACCCTAAGTTTTATAATTTTTGCAAAACTCATAAACTAGTTACCAAATGAATTAACATGAAATTGTACTTTAAAAAATGAGAAGCATCAAAATGGGGGCCAAAACTAAGCCTTACTATGGTTAGATACATATATATATAGTTACATACAAAGTCAATTCAAATCTACATTGCGTGATTAGTCAAAGTGATTAAACCGCCCCACGCGTAATTGTGATTTGCTCTGCTTAGTGGTTGCTAATATAAATAGGAGAGTAGATTGAGCTCATTATAAGGCATGGTATTGATAGAGAAGCTACTGAGTAGTTAATATTAATTCAAATAGACAAGTCTAGCTATATATATATATATATATACACACACACACATATAGTCGGATCATCAAAATCATGAGGTTCAACTTAGTAGTTGTGATTGTAGGAATATTATGTTTACACTTCGGAGTTCCTATGATTGCTGGGGATGTTGGGACAGCTACATCCTATGATCCTCCATATCTACGTATGTTATTTATAGAATATTGTTGTAGTTAATATATATATATATATATATTACATGCGTAAATAAATACATATCCAAGTTCAGTTGTTACATACTTGTCAACTTGATGGGCTCTGCTTGCTCAGTCATGCTTCTTCTTTTTTTCTTTTCTTTGTTTTTTGATATGGTCAGTCATGCTTCTGAGTAGCTAAAGGCCCCAAGTGCCTCTCTACAAGAATAGAAATTCCAATTTACACACACAAATGTGCATACTTACATACATATATATATATAGGGTAATACTTGGGACACAACCTTCATATAACTTTCATACAACCTCCCCAAAAGATGTGTCTATCTCTTTCCTGTGTCACTGTGGGGTCCAGTGATATCACAGGAGAGAGATAGACACATCTTTTGGAGAGGTTGTATGAAAGTTGTATGAAGGTTGTGTCCCAAATATTACTCATATATATATATACATGTGGATGCATCATGCATATTAGCTGGAACCATCATGTATTATCTTAGCTGACTATTTTTTTTTTTTTTTTTTTGTGAGGACTGATTGTATAGTTATATGGCCAAAGAACACCATCTAGGAAATGTATACACACATGTGTGTGTGTGTACATGCAGTCAATTTAAAGGGAGCTTATGGAAGGAGTGAAAGCATATGGAAATTAAGGAAGTCTTGTTAGTCGAGGCAACCTTTGTACCCAAGAGGTTTAGTGTTCGAGTCATGGGGGGCGTGGTCACTGGAGTATTCACGCGGCGCCTCCAGGCCTCGGGGGATTAGTCGAGGTGCGTGCAAGCTGGCCCGGACACCCCCGATTACCAAAAAAAAAAACCTTTGTGTGATGCGAAAAAGTCATAGGCCAATTGCTCTTAGAATCAACTTTACTTATTTTAATATGGTAGACCATACCAACAAATGAAAAACTGAAAGTAATACAAAAAATATATATATATATATATATGTTAGTACTCGCGGCAACTTTATAGTTTGGTCCATCATGTGCCTATCACTATTAGTCTGATCCACCACAGAACAATTCCTCAATCATAATTAATTTCTCTTATAACCAATGTTATGTTATATGTTATATATGTGCAGCAACAAGATGTGGAGGGTCAGACAGAGAACAGTTTCCAGAAGGAGGTTTCTTTGTGGCAGTGAGTGATGGAGTGTGGGACAATGGAGCTGCATGTGGGAGAAGATATAGAATGAGGTGCATCAGTGGGCTAAAGAGACCCTGCAATGATCGAACTATAGTTGTGCAGGTGGTTGATGTGTGTCGAACCACTCCGTGCCCAGCAACTCTACTTGTGTCAAATAAAGCATTTGAGCTCATCTCCAAAATCCCTAATGCCAGGATCAATGTCGAATTTGTTCCGTAATTTCTCTATCCCTCAACTCCATATATGCAAAGGTTGTTTTTGTGTTCTAAATTCTAGACCTCTGGTTGGTCAAAGGGGGAGCCAGAGCTAGCCAAAGTTGAGGTGTACACCACACCAAAATTTAAGATTTTTTTTTTTTTTTTTTTGTATGTTATAACTTTGCCCAATTTAAATCTAGTTCATCCTAAATATTTTTCGCCCAAGATTTTTACTTAGTTTAGTGCATTCCAATCTAAATTTCTGACACCACCCTTTGTCTCTACGCACGCAACCTTACAATAAATACATATTCACATTTATATTTATAGTACAAATATTTTATTCCCAAAAATAATATAGAAAATTAGGCGAAAATTCCTAGAGGTAAATGCCAAGAGTATGAAGTCAAATTTGATTTTTAGTTCGTTAAAAAGTCTCCAATAAGAAAAAAAAATCACTTAATTTCATGTCGGTCTTCTGAAATTTCACTTACAGAAGACCTTTTTCCTAATGAATGATCTTAATTCTTTAACTCTGAAGTAAAATGACATAATAGACAATTACGTCGCCGAAAAGATTACTTACAACTTATGTCATCTTCTTACATTTTGCAGGGTTTAGTCCCAGACTCCAACTATGCCAAGGCGGCTGCTGCTGCTGCTTTTTTTGACAGAGTTATGCCAAGGCTTCTTCGATTTAATACAAGCAAGCTAGCTAAATGTTTCTTTTTCTTTTTCTTTTTTTCCTTTCGCAGTGTATGTATATGGAACTTACAAAAATTCTCTATCTTTCTCAATTTGGCCGACAATCACTCAACTTATAATTAATAAGAAAGAAGCCAGCTTCTTTCACAGTGTATCTCACTTCAGTTGCAAAAGAATATAAATAAAAATGATGAAAATAAGCATTTCTGTGGTGAACCTTGATCATGGTCCAATTCCAAATTAAATTGTTTCTAAAATTTCAAATTTTATCATGTACTACGTACATAATTGACTGTCTACTATCAAGAACAAAACCATATATTATATGAATTGGTAAATATTGTTAAAAGTGGGAGACTTACTTGATCAACCAAAAACCTTGTTTTGCTTTGTGAAATATAAATGGGAAATAAGTCAATAGAGGTCTCCATATAAGGCTGGCATGGTTGGTTAAATTGAGAATATGGAGTTTGAACCCCAAAACTTCTTGCTGGGATGGATAAATTATCTTTCATAACTGTCACAATTAAGTTGGTAAAAAAAATTTTCTTCAATGTTAAACTCACATACCGTTCATTTTTAAATCTCTAATTTCATATTTCAATTTTTGAAAATTTGACCTTTGATATTTTAGGAAAACCACAAAATTTATACCTGATTTGTGAATTCTCAATCTCTCTCAAAGTCAAAGTGAATGTCCCGAAAATGTTTTACTACAGACACCCATCAAAGTAATCCAAATAAGTAGGAAAAAAAAAAAACCATATGATGCCAAAAATTGGTAAGAGTAAAGTAGAGTAATTTTAGGAGAGAGAGAGTGAGAGAATATTTTTTGTATGTGATTCGGCCCTGTTAATGAAGGTACCTACGTCCACGGGTGTGTCTGAGCACGTTCACTAACAGATCACCGGCGGGCCTAGTGAGCCAACAAAGAGGGGCGGCATTACCAGTAATACCGACCGGGTGTATGCGTATAATGGTGAATTTTATAGAGGTGATGTGTAGACTGAGAAGTTAGCGGCCCCTTCAATGGGGGGTGAGAGGTCTCTTTTATAGATGTAAGAGACCTACTCATACATGGATAAGGAAATATAATCCTATTGATATAGATTGACATTAATTATGGGAATTTCCTAATTGGATTAGGAAATAGTGTGCACTTTCCATTAGTCTTCTAGCTTGAGTAGGAAACTGCCCGTAATGCTCGGGATCACGCCTGTGGGCTCGGATGAGCTGTTCCCGTGGTGGGATATGCCTGTGTGTTTTTCCCGACCTGTTGGCCGGGTCGTGGATGAACCGCTCGGGATGATGAGTAGACTAAACCGCTCGGGCTGATGCTTCTTAGGAGTTGTGCATGATTTGCCCGGGGCATGGACTAGCTGCTTATTTGAACCGCCCGGTCATAAGATAGAGCCAATTTTGGGTGTATCAGCTGCCCCCCATTTCCAAGATTGGCCAGATGCTATATCGGGGCAAGTTTGGAAATCGATTTGATGTAACTTGCCGCTGTCTGAGTGCTTGTAAAAGCTGCCTCGGGATTTCTGAGCCTGGTGAGTCCTCGGGAACTGACTGAGAGTTGAGACCCAGCCTAGCTCGGGACCTTTAAGTGCTCGGGAATTGACTGGGAGTTAAGACCCGGCCTAATTCGGAGTCTTTGCATGCTCGGGAAGTGACCGAGAGTTGAGACTCGGCCTACTTCGGAGTCTTTTTTGCTTGAGTTAGCCCCCAGGATGGTTATCTTCTGCCCGTAAACCTTCGTCAAGGCTGTGGGTAGAAGGATTTTACCATGTTGGAAAAGCCGACCTAAAGCGTATTGCTCTAGAGTCCTTTTTTATGTTAACTCCCCAGGATGGTTGTCTTCCGCCCAGCCAGCCTTCGTCAAGACTGTTGGGGGAAGAGCTTGACCATGTTGGTGGAGCCGACCTAAATCACGTTGCTTTAGGGTCCTTTTGCTCCTTTATCGTCGGCCAACCTAAGAGATTTTAGTCACCTCTATCGTCGGTCTGGACCTAAGTGGAGTTAATGTCTCTGAGTACTGTAGGTGCTCGGGTTGTCCAAGATTTTGACTTGGTTATCCGCGAGGCCTGTAGATACCCGGTGTGATTACCTGTTTAGTTCATTACGCCGTCTTGCCCCTCAAGCTTTTGCTAAGACGAGGGTCTTACAGAGGCTATGAACTGTAGGTAACCGACCTGGAACATTGTGGTTGTAGGGTTTTTTGTAGCTTTCCATCATCAGCCACCTATGGGGTTTGCCCCCCATCGTCGGTTGGACCTAAGCGAAGCCGGTGCCTCGGGCGTGACCCCGAGATCTTTAGTGCCTGGGTTCAGAGCCCGAGGTCTTTTGAGTGCCTGGGTTCGGAGCCCGAGGTCTTTTGAGTGCCTGAGTTCGGAGCTCGAGGTCTTTCGTTGCCTCGGGGTTAGGCCCGAGGTCTTTGGATGCCTCGGGGTTAGGCCCGAGGTCTTTGGATGCCTCTCTGACAATCGGTGGAGCCTCATGTGGTGATCAAGCAAGTATCACTGTAGTCGGGCTCAGCTAAACCGATGGAGACAGGGCGTCGGATCAGGATCATCGGTATCCAGATTTCTCTGTGCTAGAGGCAAAATCGGAACTGCTTGATCCTGACCGATATGAACTCGAGGTCGGGTCGGGGCTGCCGGACTCCGCTTGCTGTGAGCTGGAGGTCGGGTCGGGGCTGCTTGACCCTGACTGCTGTGAACTGGAAGAACTGTCGGAACTCCCGGGCTGATCTCGCTTTCGCTTACTTCTGGAAGACTCGTTGCTTTCTTGCCCGGGGTCTTTGATCTTTAGAAATTCTTCAGTGTCAATGTATTTTCCAACGACCAAGGTTACCGGTCGATTTCGGTGGAACGACGCGGCGCACTTGGTGTGTTGAACTCCCGAGCAGAAGGCTATGATGGCAATTGTCTCGTTCAGATTGCGGATTTGAAGCTTCTGTTGGTTGAACCGGTCAGTGAACTCCTTGAGGGACTCATTATTCCGTTGTCTGACTGTCAGTAGCTGCATGTCTGGCTTTGGTCGCTGATGCATACCGGCGAACTGGTTGTTGAACTGCTTGTTGAGTTGTTTGAAACTGCAGACCGATCGGGGCTCCAACGAGTAGTACCAGTGGGCGGCCGGGCCTTTCAAAGTGCTGGGGAAGGCTAGGCAGTGTAGTTCATCGGAGTTGGTGGTTGAGGCCATCTGAGCCTTGTAGGTCCAGACGTGGTCGACCGGACTTCCCGAGCCGTTGTAAGGATCTAGGCGAGGCTGCTTAAATTTGCGCGGGATGGCAAACCTCGTGATCTGGATGGAAAACGGTGACTCTGTCTCGGTATTGGCTTGATTCGGAACACGGTTTTGACCAAGCTTCTTGGCCACTCCATCGATCTGCTTCTGTAAGTCCTTGACTCGAGCTTCCACTCCTTCCCGACCGGTACCCGAGGGGTCGGTCGGGTCGGTGGAAGAGGCTTCTTCATGACGGGGTGCTGTCCTCTAGGATCGGGCTCGGCTATGACTCTGGGTAACCATGTCCCCAGGGACGACTCGGCTCTCGACCGAGTGACCCTGGACTGATTCCCGGGTCATATGCTCCCGCCTTTCCTTTCGAGCAGCACGCCCACTGTTGATGTCTCTGACATCCTCAACACGGGACGGGTTGGCTCGGGCACGTTGTGTGGTCAAGATCGGTTCCCGATCGTACGTAACGTTCCCGGGTCGTTTCCCGGCTCCTGGAGAAGCGCTTTGCTGGGCCAGCAGTGTTTCGATCTGTTGTTGGATTTGACGCTGGCCCTCCAAGAGTTGTGTGAGGGTCGCGGTGATCTGCTCAGATGTCATGACTGCCTCAGCCGGTGCTGGGGCCGAAGGAACATCCCGGTCGGACTGCTGATCAGCCTTCTTACCCTTCTTCGGTGGCATGATAATCAGTCAAGAGATTTGTTGATGAGAATACTCGTTTCCCACAGACGGCGCCAAACTGATGATGCCAAAAATTGGTAAGAGTAAAGTAGAGTAATTTTAGGAGAGAGAGAGTGAGAGACTATATTTTGTATGTGGTTCGGCCCTGTTAACGAAGGTACCTACGTCCACGGGTGTGTCTGAGCACGTTCACTAGCAGATCACCGGCGGGCCTGGTGAGCCAACAAAGAGGGGCGGCACTACCAGTAATACCGGTCGGGTGTATGCGTATAATGGTGAATTTTATAGAGGTGTTGTGTAGACTGAGAAGTTAGCGACCCCTTTCAATGGGGGGTAAGAGGTCTCTTTTATAGATGTAAGGGACCTACTCATACATGGATAAAGAAATATAATCCTATTGATATAGATTGGCATTAATTATGGGGATTTCCTAATTGGATTAGGAAATAGTGTGCACTTTCCATTAGTCTTCTAGCTTGAGTAGGAAACTGCCCGTAATGCTCGGGATCACGCCTGTGGGCCCGGATGAGCTGTTCCCGCGGTGGGATATGCCTGTGTGTTTTTCCCAACCTGTTGGCCGGGTCATGGATGAACCGCTCGGGATGATGAGTAGACTAAACCACTCGGGTTGATGCTTCTAAGGAGTTGTGCATGATTTGTCCGGGACATGGACTAGCTGCTGATTTGAACCGCCCGATCATAAGATAGAGCCAATTTTGGGTGTATCACCATCTATCAACTGTAATTTGATAATGCTCTGATTTTAAATTTGTCTTGGGTTCTAGATGGTCAGAATATTAGACTAATCTTTCAATAACATTCAGAAGATTTTTTTACATTTAATGGGGAATATTTGAAACATCCTAAATTTAACAACTGTAACATTACTATTTACTAAAATGGTGCCAAGAAATCTTATTCATGATATCTTCTTAAGAGTCAAATAGATGCCTACTAAGATCAGCTCCAAGGAATGCATCAATCAAAGCATGTCTCTCCAACTCATATATCATAGACTCTCTCTTTTTTTTTTCTTTTTTCTTTTTTTTTTATGTTATTAATTTTTGGGTAAATGACATAGACATCCTTTCATGTAGTGCATTTTTTTTCACTAATACCCTATAAATTTAAAAACTCAACAAACTAACTCCCTCAACTATTTGTGAGGGAGGTATTTGAGGGGGTTAATTTGTTGAATTTTTAGTGTAGGAGAGTGATAGGTGAAAATTTGCAATACATGAGGGGGTATTTAATTTTTTTTTACTTTTTCAACTTTGACCTTGTTAGACTTGGAGGTAAAGTTCATTGGAAATTAAAAAATATGTGAAATGTTGATTTGTTTCGTGAACCCAGTGCAACAAATTTGTTGTGTTCAGATCACACAACAAAATTTGCTTCGTCTTTCAAATATCCTTTGGAGCCCTCAAACATGGCATGGCCCAGCAAATTTGTATTTACTGTGTCCTTTGGAGATGATCTGAAGATATTTCTCAAGTATTTTTTTTTAGAGTACTTAAATATGTTTTGAGTAATATTTGGGGCACTAACAAATTGCACTAACACTTACACCCACACTCTATCTTTCTCCTAGTGGCACTGTAGGGTCCGCAGTGGACTCAAAGTGCCACTAAGAGAGAGATAGAGTGTGGGTGTGGATGTTAGTGAAATTTGTTAGTGCCCCTAGCATTGTTGATATGTTTTATCTCATGTGATTAGTCTTTTTATCACTTTACTATATCACTCTATATCGTTGAAAAAATGATACTTAACCTGTATGGTTGTGTGTTAAGCCCAAATTATAACGGAGTTATCTTTTGATTTGAAATGACAACTATGCTTTTTATTTCTAGTCATAACCATAGAGATTAAGTGTCAATTTTGAACCACATAGATACAAAATGTATTTAATCCATTACTTTCAGTATATACTTTTAAACCATATGGACCAAATAAACTTCTCATTTCAAATCTGATTTACACATGCAAATCAGATTTGGCGTTCTTTCGTCAGTATGGCATTTTGGTGGGATCTCTTCGTGGTCACGGTAAGCTTTGGAGTGATCTTTGTTGTAGGTCTCTTTCGTAGCTTCCTCCCTTAGACAGCTCAATTTCAAGCTGCACCACAAACAATTTATCATGAATTTGGGAGGTGTGTAGTGCATCTAAGAAGTTTGTGGTGTTTATTTTTATGTATTTGTATACTGATTATTTTTGGGATATGCTTTTATGAATGAAGTTTCATATGTTCAAAAACAAAATTGGAAGACTTGGTCTAAGATCCTTAAAGCTTAGTCAATTTGAAATAAAAGACAAGCCATAAACAAAAAAATCATATAAAGACACACTCTAAATAACATTTCCTCCTAAAGTCTTCTAAATTTTAACTTCTCCTCCTAAGTCTTCTAAAATTTTAAATTTTATTGTAAAATGCAAAATTGTCCTTAGAACCCTAGGGGACCACCACCACCATCTCTCTCTCTCTCTCTCTCTCTCTCTCTCTCTCTCTCTCTCTCTCTCTCTCTCTCTCCTCCATCTTTGTTCTTTCTCCTCCTTGCTATAGCTGCCACTACATCTGCGCCACCACAAAGCGCCACTACCACCATCATGCACCATCTCCATCGTGAGCCACTACCACCACCATCTCCATCGCACGTGAGCCACCACCATCGCCATCGCCAACCGCCACTATTACCTCCATAATCTTCTTCATCTCCAACGACGTGCAACCTCATAACTGAGATCTAGATTTTGTTCTAGGATCTTGACTGATGATTGAGATCTAGATCTAGATCTAAGTATTAATTTAGATGTCGCCGCCATAACGAACTCCGACGACCACCATGCAAAACCACCATATATGAGGTATGTTACAGAATGTACAATCTTAAATGAAATTTTATCTTTGTTAAGCAAAAATCTAATCCTCAACCAGTACTAGCGTGAGCCACCACCACCACCACCTCCATCGCGAGCCACCACCACTTTTCTAGAAGTTATTGGGGTTTTTTTTTTTTTTTTTTCTAATTTTCAATGATTGTCCTTGTAAACATTGAGTAAGTTGTCCTTTTTTTCCAGTAAGTTGTCCAATTTTCGGATATGGCACCACTTTTCTTGTCACGACCCCAAAATTCGACTTCAAAATTCTGGGCTCGAGACCGGCCTCTAGGCCTCTTCATAATTAAATAGAGCTCTAGCGGAAGCAAACATAGCTTAAATCTATTTATATATTGAAGTCTACAAAAATCTTGAGGATATTAATACATTTGAAGGCATAACTCTTCTAAACATTCTACATATCTAACAATCATCTACTCCTCATTTGCATCAAGAAGATAATCTTTATCTTCTATCGAAATGCTCTGTTCTTCTAAGGGTTTTGTAATAGCCTATCATCGTCACTTCGTCACCTGAAAAAGGGTTTTAAAAATATTTGGAGAGTGTGAGCTGAAGGCTCAGTGAATGAACATAAACCTGGATAATAATCATAAAGAGGATTTGTATGGAAGAGATAACAATATTAATAATGATGAATACGTAACATTATAACAGATACAAAGAATATTTATACGAAAGGCATCTTTTCATGAATGTCAAATTACCAACCACCCACTCACACACACGTTCCTTTCATTACATGGCACATTGATCAAAGGCAACCCTGCTAGTCGGGTTCATGGGTCAAAAAGGACCAGCCACTTGGGCTTCATTACATGGGCCCAATAGGACCAACCACTTAGGGCTATAATACATAGTTTGTTGTAGTGGTAATTGACATTGAGAATAATGAACAGTTTGAATGATAACATTTCGAAAGATACATGGCATTTGAATAAATTGACACATTTGAAAATAATAAGTTTTGAATGTTAAAACCCTTCCAGGAACCAAGAAAATGTTCCGAAAATAATTATAGTATTTTTCATATAGTACATAAATCGTAGTAGAATTTACTCATTATATATTGAGTTAATATAGAGTTTGAGAAAAGGTAATAAATACTCATATATAGAGTTGAGTTAAATACAGGATACGAACACTCACATACGGAGTTGAACTGAATACCGGGTATGAACACTCACCTTGGTGACTTAGGAATTGACGATGAAGTGGTTCCTACATTAATACAGGTAAAGGAACTAAACATTTAATATCCAATTGTAATCATAGTGTAAAACTGTAATTAAGGCTTTTCTAAGGTATTTCTGTAAATATGCTAAAACTATGTCAAACCTTCACTATAATGTTCCTTACACTATACTAAGCTCAACCTCACTAACTGGACTCAATTAGGAGTCCGTAGTAGTTCCTACTTCAAAACTACAAAAACGTGGATTTTACAAATAAGCTGTATTTTAGACAATGTTGGATTGTCTCCAAACTTTTAAATATGATACTAGACATTATTTCAAGACTATAGAAATTGACGGCGTATTTTTCTGAGTTATAGATTATTTACTACGAATTTTGGAAGTTATAATACTATTTTTAAATAGTTACTCTTGAGCCGTAAGGCACATATATAATTTCCATAAGGGTGAGAATTGATTCGTCAAACTATTCTTTATAAAATCATAATATTAATTGCGTATTACATTTCTTTTACTAATTTTATTACCCAAAGAATATAAAGGAATTAGTAGTTATTTGTATTTAGCACCCCAATATTTCTAATTGTAATATCTATTTGTTATATCCTAAGATACAGAATAATATTGAAATATAAATGATTGATAACGATTTTACCAAATTACATAATGACCAAAATACCATTTCTTTAAAAGTTTAGGGGTAATTCTGTAAATACACCAAAACACAGGGACTAAAATAAAAATATTCAAAAACTGTAAATTTACTATTTCAGACTGTAATTAACAAAATTATAAGTTCTACGCCTGAAACCGTGATCAAATCCGATGTCGGAAGACCTCTATACATTCATTTAAAGTTTTCAGGGGTGTAAATGAAAGTTTCGGAAATAAATTGGGCAGAATGCCCTGTTTGGGCAGATTGTAATTCCAAACTTCTAATGGCCATAACTCACTCATTTCTTAACCTTTTTAAATGAAATCAGTGTCTATCTTGAGTGAAATTTCGTGGAGAATCCAAATCTAAAGTTGGTTTTAGCAAATTCGAATTACAGAATGTGAAATGACCAATTTACCCTTTAAGATGAATCCTAAATAAAACCCAAACGGTACAAGCAAATCAAAAACTGTTTTAAGGGTAGTTTCCTGGGTATTTTAAGAGTCTATTCTTAAAATTTGAGAGCTATAGCTGGTCGGAGTAAAGAGTTACACTAATTCTATTATTTCGAATCAAACCGAGTTATTTTCTAGAGGTTCCTAATTCCATATAACCATACTACTAAAAACGGTAAATAGAAGTTAATTATTACATAAAATAATATGTACGAATTACTTACCAATACTCTGAAATATAAACGCAGCCCAAGCTTGTTTCAATTACTTCTTTAAATATGTGTGTGTATAGAGTTGGGAGAGAGAGAGACCGAATTGAGAGACAGTAGAGAGTTTTAGAGAGTTGTGAGTTTTGTTGAGGGATTTGGTGTGTATATATAGAGCCCAATTTTGTTAGGTCACACCTAATTTGTTAGGTACCGTACCTAATTTGTTAGGTCACACCTAATTTGTTAGGTACCGTACCTAATTTGTTAGGTCACATAGCACCTAATTTGTTAGGTCACATAGCACCGCACACACACACAGGTAAAATTTATACTGTATAAATTTCTAAACTGGTATTTTTTTCTCTGACCAGAATAATATTTTAATATTTTAATATACGCTTTAAATTTTCGGGTCATTACATTCTCCCCTACTTAAAGAAGTTTGGTCCCCAAACTTATCTTATCTGGTGCTTTGAAAAGACGAACATAATTTTAGAATAATTTTCTAATTTACAAACTCGGAATACATTAAAATATTAACATATCAAAATATTCTAACAGTGAGAAACAAAATTATTACACTATCTAAATAATCAGAATAGTCAAAAATATTTCTTAAAAAAAAACAATTCGGGTTCTTATATAGTACATATCTTATGTTGATACGTTCTGTGGATAGAAATTGCGAGTAGATACACATAAACTAACTCTTGAAAATTAATTATATATCAGTCACTATTTTGTGAAGTTATTGTAAGTTGCTTCATCGTCCTAAAATTTATGGTTCAAAGTTTTAGGGATATAAATTTATAATAGTCCAAATACTTATCAGAATACATATATATATATATATATAAATTCTAAGAGTTCCCTTACACTTCTATTTGATTAGTCCCTTAGCTTATTTCTAAATTTAGTCAATTGGGATTTTACAAAATGGCAGGCATATATATTATTATCGTGTACTATTTATAGGCACCCATATTTGTAAGAATTTACTATAGTAGTTCAGTTATATGCAAGTATGGGATAAGACTAATGAATAAGAATTTATGTTTTACCAAATTGCAATTTCTTTGGTACTCTTCCCGTTACTCCGTGTATGCGTGTTTCAACTATTGCAATATTTTTACTAATATTTCGTGGTTGTGTTCTCTAATCTCTTTTTTTTTTCTACTTATTTAAATTTGTAATATATCTAAGACACTAGTTTGTACCACACCTAGTAGTTGTGGTTGTCAAACATTCTATAACTCTTAATAGATTCACAATGAGTTATGGAACGTCACTTCAGAGTTATTAGTAAAATAGAGTTCGTTATCGTTGTAACGTCGTTGCGTGTTAATACTATTTCTACTGGTACATAAAGTTAACATTCCATATCATATTCTTAATAATGTAAGGCTTCTAACTACAATTAAATTCTAGACTCATGGATATTCAAATCATATATTTTAGACTAAAAATTCTATATAGGTTCTAGCTAAATATCATATCTCTCTTCCTTATGTTCTTTCTATACGAAATAAGTCCTACTTCTAAACTTCCGAGCAAGATGATTTCTGGTCTTAAGCTCTAACCCAAGCTTTCTAACGAATTCTTATGTGTCTATATCTTAGCCTTAGACTTCCTAATCATAATTGCTCTATGCTCTTCTAGTAGTCCGGGAACTATTGCTCTGATACCAACTGTCACGACCCCAAAATTCGACTTCAAAATTCTGGGCTCGAGACCGGCCTCTAGGCCTCTTCATAATTAAATAGAGCTCTAGCGGAAGCAAACATAGCTTAAATCTATTTATATATTGAAGTCTACAAAAATCTTGAGGATATTAATACATTTGAAGGCATAACTCTTCTAAACATTCTACATATCTAACAATCATCTACTCCTCATTTGCATCAAGAAGATAATCTTTATCTTCTATCGAAATGCTCTGTTCTTCTAAGGGTTTTGTAATAGCCTATCATCGTCACTTCGTCACCTGAAAAAGGGTTTTAAAAATATTTGGAGAGTGTGAGCTGAAGGCTCAGTGAATGAACATAAACCTGGATAATAATCATAAAGAGGATTTGTATGGAAGAGATAACAATATTAATAATGATGAATACGTAACATTATAACAGATACAAAGAATATTTATACGAAAGGCATCTTTTCATGAATGTCAAATTACCAACCACCCACTCACACACACGTTCCTTTCATTACATGGCACATTGATCAAAGGCAACCCTGCTAGTCGGGTTCATGGGTCAAAAAGGACCAGCCACTTGGGCTTCATTACATGGGCCCAATAGGACCAACCACTTAGGGCTATAATACATAGTTTGTTGTAGTGGTAATTGACATTGAGAATAATGAACAGTTTGAATGATAACATTTCGAAAGATACATGGCATTTGAATAAATTGACACATTTGAAAATAATAAGTTTTGAATGTTAAAACCCTTCCAGGAACCAAGAAAATGTTCCGAAAATAATTATAGTATTTTTCATATAGTACATAAATCGTAGTAGAATTTACTCATTATATATTGAGTTAATATAGAGTTTGAGAAAAGGTAATAAATACTCATATATAGAGTTGAGTTAAATACAGGATACGAACACTCACATACGGAGTTGAACTGAATACCGGGTATGAACACTCACCTTGGTGACTTAGGAATTGACGATGAAGTGGTTCCTACATTAATACAGGTAAAGGAACTAAACATTTAATATCCAATTGTAATCATAGTGTAAAACTGTAATTAAGGCTTTTCTAAGGTATTTCTGTAAATATGCTAAAACTATGTCAAACCTTCACTATAATGTTCCTTACACTATACTAAGCTCAACCTCACTAACTGGACTCAATTAGGAGTCCGTAGTAGTTCCTACTTCAAAACTACAAAAACGTGGATTTTACAAATAAGCTGTATTTTAGACAATGTTGGATTGTCTCCAAACTTTTAAATATGATACTAGACATTATTTCAAGACTATAGAAATTGACGGCGTATTTTTCTGAGTTATAGATTATTTACTACGAATTTTGGAAGTTAAAATACTATTTTTAAATAGTTACTCTTGAGCCGTAAGGCACATATATAATTTCCATAAGGGTGAGAATTGATTCGTCAAACTATTCTTTATAAAATCATAATATTAATTGCGTATTACATTTCTTTTACTAATTTTATTACCCAAAGAATATAAAGGAATTAGTAGTTATTTGTATTTAGCACCCCAATATTTCTAATTGTAATATCTATTTGTTATATCCTAAGATACAGAATAATATTGAAATATAAATGATTGATAACGATTTTACCAAATTACATAATGACCAAAATACCATTTCTTTAAAAGTTTAGGGGTAATTCTGTAAATACACCAAAACACAGGGACTAAAATAAAAATATTCAAAAACTGTAAATTTACTATTTCAGACTGTAATTAACAAAATTATAAGTTCTACGCCTGAAACCGTGATCAAATCCGATGTCGGAAGACCTCTATACATTCATTTAAAGTTTTCAGGGGTGTAAATGAAAGTTTCGGAAATAAATTGGGCAGAATGCCCTGTTTGGGCAGATTGTAATTCCAAACTTCTAATGGCCATAACTCACTCATTTCTTAACCTTTTTAAATGAAATCAGTGTCTATCTTGAGTGAAATTTCGTGGAGAATCCAAATCTAAAGTTGGTTTTAGCAAATTCGAATTACAGAATGTGAAATGACCAATTTACCCTTTAAGATGAATCCTAAATAAAACCCAAACGGTACAAGCAAATCAAAAACTGTTTTAAGGGTAGTTTCCTGGGTATTTTAAGAGTCTATTCTTAAAATTTGAGAGCTATAGCTGGTCGGAGTAAAGAGTTACACTAATTCTATTATTTCGAATCAAACCGAGTTATTTTCTAGAGGTTCCTAATTCCATATAACCATACTACTAAAAACGGTAAATAGAAGTTAATTATTACATAAAATAATATGTACGAATTACTTACCAATACTCTGAAATATAAACGCAGCCCAAGCTTGTTTCAATTACTCCTTTAAATATGTGTGTGTATAGAGTTGGGAGAGAGAGAGACCGAATTGAGAGACAGTAGAGAGTTTTAGAGAGTTGTGAGTTTTGTTGAGGGATTTGGTGAGTATATATAGAGCCCAATTTTGTTAGGTCACACCTAATTTGTTAGGTACCGTACCTAATTTGTTAGGTCACACCTAATTTGTTAGGTACCGTACCTAATTTGTTAGGTTACCTAATTTGTTAGGTCACATAGCACCTAATTTGTTAGGTCACATAGCACCGCACACACACACAGGTAAAATTTATACTGTATAAATTTCTAAACTGGTATTTTTTTCTCTGACCAGAATAATATTTTAATATTTTAATATACGCTTTAAATTTTCGGGTCATTACATTTCTAGTAAGTTGTCATTTTTTCCAAGATCTTCAATGAAATTGCACATTTGTTAAGCAAAAAAGCAATTTTTAGTATCAATAGTTGTGGTCGCCGAGGTCAATCGAGTGGTGGGGGTGGTCACTAAGTGACGGGAATAGTGGTAAGATGTTGGAAATACGGTGGTCGTCGGAGGTCAAGCGAGATCACCAGAAGTGGCAGGAGTGGTGGCTATTGGTGGTAATGGTGGTTAGAGTTAGATGATGAGGAAGGGGATATTTTTATCTATGACCATTTAGAGGACTTATTAGCAATGTTTTATTTTAGTTGTCTTTTATTTCAAAATAGTTTGTCCACCATTTTCTCCAATATTTCCAAATTTAAATAATAATAATAATAATAATAAGAAAATGTTATGTGCATTGCTAATTTTGTTATGTACACCGCTCACTTTTACAAAAGTGAAAAATTTTAATAGAAAAATATTTAGAATAAAAAAATTTGGGTATACATAACAAAAACACGGGTGTACATATCAATTCCTAATAATAATTGAGTTATTGTTGTTGGTTGTTTTTTTTTTTTTTTTTTTTTAATAATAACAAAAATAGCATACCTTATAAATTAACTATTTACCCAAAATTTTCACAATCTGCATCTCTTTCCTGTTGAGTCGAACAAGGACCCGTGGTTGATAGCGATTTGAAACCTAGTCGATCGATTTCGAGGTGGTCTTTCAACCAGTAAGCTTTAATTCTCTCATATATCTTGCAATTATCTGATTGTTCCATTCAATTTCATCAATCAGTTTTATCTATATATACTTACATCTTTAGGGTTTAAATGAGCAACACATAATAGTCGTACAATCAAATAGTTTTCTGGTTCGATTTGGGTGTGAGAAAGATGGACAGTAACAAGGACGATGCGTTGAAATGCATCAAAATCGGTCGCGATGCACTCGAAGCAGGGGATCGGACCCGTGCCCTGAAATTCATCAACAAAGCACATCGGCTCGACCCTTCTCTACCAGTTGATGATCTATTGTCAAATCTCGATTCTCAATCTGCCGAGAATTCGGCTGCTGGACCCACCAATGAATCTTCCTCGGATTCGTCGAAGCCATCGGAAAATGGTAATTCCGGTACTCGGCGTAGGGTTCCGGCAACCGGGTCATCGGCGTCCACCACTTCGATCGCCTACACCGAAGAACAGATCTCAATTGTGAGAGAGATTAGGAGGAAAAAGGACTATTATGACATATTAGGGCTAGAAAAGACTTGTACTGTTGAGGATGTTCGAAAAGCCTATAGAAAACTGTCATTGAAGGTTCATCCTGATAAGAATAAAGCCCCCGGAGCCGAGGAGGCTTTTAAGGCCGTTTCGAAATCATTTCAGTGCTTGAGTGATGAGGAGAGCAAGAAAAGATATGATCTTGTTGGATCTGATGAACAAGTTTATGAGAGACGCGCAGCAAGGCGCGGTGCACAAGGTTTTAATGGGTTTTACGATGCTGATGTTGATGCCGATGAGATTTTTAGGAATTTCTTTTTTGGGGGAATGAACCCTGCGGTGAGGACCCAGTTTGGTGGTGGGTTTAGCTTTGGACCTGGGATGGGACCTGGGTTGGGTGCGAGAATGGGAGACCATGGGTCTGCTGGGTTCAATATTCGGACTCTAATTCAGTTACTGCCGGTGCTTCTGATTCTGCTCTTGAACTTTTTGCCATCATCAGAACCTCTATATGCTTTGTCACGATCCTATCCTTACGAACATATGTTTACTACACAAAAAGGTGTGAACTTTTATGTGAAGACATCAAATTTTGAGCAGGATTATCCTCCTAATAGCCGTGAACGTGTGGCACTTGAAGAACAAGTCGAGCACAATTATGTTCAAATCCTTGCCTATAATTGTCGACTTGAGAGGCAGCGTCTCCATTGGGGCGTGAATCGAGAAACACCAAATTGTGACTCCTTGAACCAATTTGAGGCAGTGGCTTGATGACTTGATTCAAGGTTCAGTTCATTTTCCTTTTTTTTCTTGTGTATTTCAAGATACTTTCATGTGAAAGTTTGTAGTGCACCACCTTATCTTGAATGGGTATGTACGTTGATTAAGCGCATAATAACTCACTAATAGTATTTGTTTTCTTAGAAACTTTAAGTTTGAGGTGGGTTTTATAGATTTCATTCGAGGATGTGATGCATTTGATTTTAAGTACGTGAACTCATATGTTGGTTTTGGTTGTGGTGGTGTATGCATATTACTTTTTGCCATACAATCGCTTGGTTAATTGTTCATTCCATGCCTGTTATAGTCACCCAACTTGAAATCAACCCAACATCAAATCCAAACAATCAAGTCTTATTAACTCACAGTATTATACTATCAAAAACTGACTGCAAAAGTTTGACTGATTGGATAAAAAATTATACGATGTCCAGTTGATTTGAAATTTGGTCAGCCATGGGTTACTATCTCAAATGGTCGAAACAAATATGCCTTATGGTGCTGATCAGCATAAGACTGCTACTGTCATTAAGGAGAAAAAATGTTTAACTCCTACTTGTCAATAGATTTGAGGTTAGGTTCCGTACCGCTAAGCATGAATGTACAAATTTAGAATGTAATTTAAATCTTGACCTTCTAATTACGTTTATTCAGTGTTGCATTCCCATTCTCAACCTCCCCCCGCCCTCCCCCCCACCCACCCACACACACACACACACTTATCCCCCGGCACCTTTGTTTATTAATTTATTAATTATTATAACAATATGCTTTTAGCACTCCCAAAATTTTCGATTCAAGACATGAGATTGGATCTCAGATCTTAGTATCTTACGATGCAGACTACTTTATTTTCAAGATGGAGATAAGAGTTTCCAAGTTTTAGGATGCCATAAGACCTGAAAAGGTCGGAAAAATTAGGTCTAGGACTGAGTGTTTCGAAGAACTTGTCACATTTATGTGCTGAGAGTCACGTGACAAGCTGTGAAGTACAATATGATGGTTTGGAATGGCATATATTCAATTTTTTGCAATTACAATATTACATAGATACATTGGTCCAGTTTGTACCCTTAGGGCTCATTTGTTTGCCGGATAATTAAGGTGGATTGGACTATTTTTGTCCAATCCAGGTTTATACTGTATTTGGTTGGGCGTTTATAGGATAAGTTAACTCTTGGTATTATGATGTGTGGTTAAAAATAATGTTTTGTAGGGGGTATAAAACAATACCGGGGGGGGGGGGGGGCAAGAGTGGGACTGTGGTTTGTTTTGATAATATTACCCCTGATATAAATACCACAGTCATGTTCACTTTCTCATTTTAACCCAAAACAGAAGAGAGAGAAGAGAGAAGACGATCGAAGAAAGAGAAGAGAAGGCGATCGAAGATGATGAGAGAAGACGAAGACGATTTCTAGACGAAAACGAATAGATCTGCGTTTTTTAGGAGTATATATACATATGCATATATATATATATGTATATACATATACAGATCTGTGTTTTTTAATTTCATTTTTGATTTCATTTTCGTTTTCGTTTTCATTCAGATCTGCGTTTTTTATGTGTATGTATATATATACAGATCTTGAGTTCATCGGATCATGTTTCTAGATCTAAAATTTGTTTTCATGTTCAATGCTCTGTTGGCCCAGAACAACTTGTTTTATCTTCTTTTTATTTTATTTTTTTATTTTTTCAGTTCGTCTTTGTTGGGTTAAGTTTTTGTTTGAGGGGACAAAATTGGAACAACTTGTTCTATGTTTGGTGCTTCTTGTTTTCACCATGGCTTAGTAAATAAAATTGTCTCGTTTTTTTAGTTTTGTTTTGTTTTTTTGTGTTTTTTTTTTTTTTGATGATGTGATTTTTCATATATTTGTTGTTTCATTTTGTTTGTAAATCTGATTCTTTTTTCTAAAATAAATTTTGAATTAATTAATAAAACATGAAATGATCAAGATAATTGTTCGATTTATGAAAGTGAATTACACAGTTGTTATTACGTGACTCAAGAGTAATGTTGAAATTAGAAGCAGTGTTCTATAAATCAATATTGTAATTAAAGAAGGATTTTACATCTTGCAATTTTTTACATCTTGTTTTTCACTTGAATGGCAATTTGGGAAAGTTATTATAGATTAATAAGTTTATACCATGGTCATCCAAACTTAGTATTGTTCTATTTTAATTTTATTCCCAGTATAATCCGGTATGCACCAAACAGATTATAAAAATAATATTGCAATATTTTTATCTTGTGGTTAGTTATCCCAACATAACTAACTATACTTAATACAATCCCCTTTTATCCTATCCGGCAACCAAATGATGCCTTATGGCCTTATTCTTGCAATGTTGTTGGCCATTTTAGAAAACTAGGTTAATTGAAATAAAGTTGTACTAGTTTCATCCAGTATTTTGCTCAACGAGTAAGAAATAGATTATTTCTATGTATGCCTTCACCCTACTGCTAGAACTTTTGAAAATAACTATCCGAATTTGCGTACTGATTAATAGTTTACTCCATTTTATGATGCATTCAACTTGTTTATGGGCAATGGATTTCATGACATAAATTGTGCTTGAAATCATGTATTTTGTGGTTTCAAGGTTCGCATTTGGTCTCTTTTCTATTACCACTTCTGCCAACCTCTCACTATATTAGCTTGTTAACTAGAGAGTAAACATGCCTTCGAGGCTGAATTTTGTTGTCTTATTTCGTGGGTTCTTGAAGAAGTACATCTTGTATAAATCTTCGTTTCAAATTGTATCTACTTACACAGTGCAGGCAGATGGTCTTGGAGTCTCGGACTTTTGTTACTTTGGATAAAGTCAAATTATCAAGGTTGTGTATATGTGTATGTGTATGTGTATGTGTGTGTTATTGGCATGATTTCCTTTGTTTCTTATGTCTACATGAATGAGTGGATGCACATGCCTAATTAGTAGCTATTTTTTTCTCTGTTGTAGATTGGTTGGTCGGTTCGGTTGTATCAGTTTCAACGTACTTGGAAGTCTACGATATGCGCCGAAGAGATGGGAGTACGATGCATAGAGTCCTGGTTTTGGGATTATCTCAATTTTATCTGTAGGTTATCTTGACTTGGTGCAAGTTGGTGTGTATTCTGCTCCTGCAAACTTCTGTGGCTTCTCCAGCGCCCCGATGGTCTTCCCATGGAATTGTCTAACAACGTCACTTCCAATTTCTGCTTCAATTTGGATAAAAAAAAAAGTTCTGCCTCAATTTGTAGTAAAACTACGGATTCATCTGGCAAAACCCAAACTACTCATAATGTGGTACCATACAATGTTATAGATAATGTTCCATATGATATTTTTTGGTTGAAAGAGCTTCCGTGTACTCGATAAGATCGTGCTTCCACATTTATACTATAGAAGTGGATCATTTTAGATTGTTGACCTCTTATTTTTAAGCTCGGATCTTTCCTGGGAGATTTCTAAAATTCTCAGGGTAACTTTTTAAAATAATTGGATTGAGAAATTATATGAAATCAAACATGAGCTCATCTCTATGAAAGCCGCCTTGGATGGTCCTTTATTTGGAGAGTTTACTTTTTATTGTCTATTCCATGTTGACTGCTGCCTGTCCGTGGGTGCGTGCCAGGGTGTCTAGAGCCTTCATTACAATTTTCTGTCCAGCCAATTCTGATCTCTAAGTATTAGTTTCAAAACTAACATTGAATGGCAGCAAGAGTACTAATTTTTACAGTTGCAGATTTGGCATGTTTACCGTGGATATAGAGCAGTAATGTTTCCATGTTTTAGCTCAGGCAAATTTGTTGGGTTTAAATTTTGGAGTATTAAGTGTAAATGTTATTGGGCTAAAGAAATATTTTGATACTTGCCCCTAGTATTTTCCCAATTGTGAAGGGAGATTTTTAGTGTGATGGTAGTCTTGGCACTCAAAAAACAAAGAAGAGCCATGTTAATTAATCCATGTTCACTTTGGCAACACAAAGTAGCAGAGTTAATTCCATGACATACATGCTAATCAACGCATAAGAGAGAGAGAGAGAGAGAGAGAGAGAGAGAGAGAGAGAGAGAGAGAGAGAGAGAGATTTAATTGATAAAAACTGAGATTTTCTCACTGCCGAGTAACAGAGAGAGAGAGAGAGATTTAATTGATAAAAACTGAGATTTTCTCACTGCCGAGTAACAGTTCACAAAATGAGAGAGGGAGAGAGAGAGAGAGAGAGAGAGAGAGAGGGAGAGAGGGTTTTTGTCTAGTTGAGAACAAAATATTTGCTTTAGCAAATAAAAGACTAAAAAAAAAAATTGATGCACTACTCCTTTGAAGTTATGACGAGCAGTCCCAGTGCGCCTATAAGTATATACTGCAAGAGAACATCCGGGGTTAGACTTGGAAAAATAAAAACCATAGATGGTATACTAAGGTAGGGTCATGCCCCGAAACAACCCAAAGGGACATAAGCAAAGAACAATGAAAGCTCTCTGCAAATGCATGACCAGGCGTAAAATTCAAAGAAAAAAAAAATCCCACTTTCAGCAAATCAATGTATAAAAGAAAGCAAAAATGCTAGGCACAACACATTCCACAACATGGCTTGAAATGTGTTGTATCCTGTGCTGCTTGAATTTTTTACACTTTTCTATGCACCACTTAAACATCACATGGTATATGCATTTAAATGCCTGTTGTGGAATATATTGTGGAATGTGATGTGTGCCTAGCATTTTTGGAAAGCAAATATATTCAAAAGAAATGATTCAAAACCTTGATAATTGGCTTTTCAGTCATGATAATTGTAACCCAACCGACGTAAGGTAAGAACCTGCAGAGAATATGCAAGATGAAATTGAAATCAAGCAAATCATAAGAAATGTCATACTCTAACTGCTGTTTGGCGTAACTTCTCACACGAAGTCCATTTCCGGAATGGACTTTTGAAGATGGAATTTTCAAAATGGACTTTTTTTTAAGAAGAGTTTGTTTGGTGAGTGAGTTATTTTTAAATAAAAAGTGCATTTAAATGTGCAAATACGTTTGGTGACAACTTTTTAAAAGTACAAACTTTTACCTACTTACCAATATTACCCTTAATCATGAATTTAAAACTAAATGGATATAACATATTATAATATATAATTTTAGACTGCAAAATAGTTAGCGAAATAAATTAAAAATATTTATCCATAACTATAATGTCAAATGAACTAAAATTGGGCACAAAAAAAAAAAAAAAAAAAAAAAAAAAAAAAAAAAAGAAAGAAAGAAAGAAAGAAAGAAAAAGAAAAAAACACTTTAATTGCAATATTGGTTTAATGACTTATTTTCAATAGGATTTGTAAAACAATAGGAATTCGACTAGGCTACGTAATTCATGTATGGGGTTGGGATAAAGAGGACATTAATTATAAAACAAGGGATAAAAGTGTAATTCTGTGTATAAAGCTCCTGACTTCTAGGAAAGTGCAAAAATCACAGTTTTGAGAAGTCAGGATTTTTGACTTCTTGAAATGGGCATTCTGGAAATGCACTTTTTGTTAAGAAGTCCATTCCCAAATCTCACCAAACGAATTTCAATTCTGTAAATGGACTTCTTCTTCCAAAAGTCCATTCCCTTTGGTTTCCAAACACCCTCTAAAGCTTTCAGATCCAGAAACTAATGAACACTTGCATGAAAAATCAAGATATCCAAACGCGTAGTAAGATCAATTGGAAAGAAAAAAAAGCACACCGATATGCTATGAGAAGTCAAAAGGAAACCTTGACAACTGAGCATTTGAGTGGAGAAATCAATACTTTCATCGGTGGAAATAAGCTAAGCTGAGTCAAACACTAACACTACGCTTACTTTACATATTACGTCAAACACAGTGAAATTGCTTCTATGTTAAAATTTATAGTATTTAACAGTTAAATACTATAAATCCTACATCTTCGTCAGTAGAAAGTAACAATTCTGACCTTTCAGCATGGGAACAACAAAATAATAGTTCATCATGTGCAAGTGTTAACCTACCCGACAGCTCTACCCATGATATGGTGCCTTTGCAGCCAGAGCTGACCATGAGCATACAGAAGCCTGTCATCCCCAAAGTTATTATCTCCTGATCAATCAACCAAAGAAGGAAGGACGAAGTTAGCAATATTCGGTACCATTAACTAAAAGATCAATTCAACAGAAATAAAGATGCTCAGTAAGGCCAAAAATCAGTTGACATTTAAAATAACTTGATACACTGACTTATGAGCCACATATAGTTGGGATTCTATGAAATTCTAAAGTGACTTCAAGCAATATCCTCTCTTTCTTTAGCTATATAAAGCTTCAGAGTGGTAGATAGCAGTTTTGCAAAGATGATATCTTGCTCTTCCACAACTTCTTGACATCTTAACGGCATGGACTGAAGAACTTAATACCTTTTGTGAGAACATCAACTTCTCCGTCTTGGTGCTCATGAACCTGCAAAGAACATAGTTAATTAAAATTATGTGAAATGGTTAGTAGGAACAAAAGTAACTTGGGGTGCTCATTGATCATAAAACAGAAATCAGCCTTAGACTTCTGAATTGGAGACACTATTAAGTATTAACCCAACACGACAAAAACTCTATTACAATGGTTAAAAACTTTATGTAGCAACTGCAAGAGCAAGAGGTGCAAAAAGGATTGGTATTTTTCAAAAGAAAAAGAAAATAGAACTGCTGACCTTAATTACTCGGTGAACAATTGGAATTTCGCGTCCCTACACAATGAGCAAATGTTGCAAAAAGGATGTTAGTAGAAGAACTTTTATTTTCTCTCTCTATCAGCACAACATAAGAGTAATGATTCAGACACAATTAACACATATTGACTAGTAATGAGTAAGATAACCACTCATCCAGAGAGAGAGAGTCGCTGGTAAAAGCCACATTCTCACCTGTATGCTACAGCAGAGAACACTACAAATTCATACCTCATTTACCATGTATACATGGGCAATCACCAAAGTGAAATGAACTATCCAAATCCATCTAGCAGACATCATAGTACTAAATTCGGCGAGAGAAGAGCAACATCAATGTTTATGTTGACTGTAGTTAACAAAATAATATTTAAGCTGACTTTGTTCATTCATGGAAAAACTATTCAACTTTGGTATCAATGCTCACTAAACTCTTATTTAGAGTTGGTGTTTCCACGTTTCAGTAATAAGGAAAGGGGACAATAAGATTTATTACGAACTAGCAGATTCACAAAAGTAAATTCAAACACAAGGCTACCTAGCAAGCAGAATTTCATTGCCAATTGACTCTTTTCAAGTAGGTAGGAGTTTAATTAGTAATTAAAGCTTAAAAACAGTATTTCATGACATAACATATTTCTGTGGTTAAATTCGAGTAATCGTATGGTTGTACTATACGGCTATGTAAGCATTACTTCAAAAGGGGTACTAATTACCCAAAAAAAATAATTCAAAAGGAGTACTAGGAAACTCATCATACACATCATACATGTGAGTTATTAACATCCTACAACCAAAAATTTTGAATTAAAAAACCTATTATAGTTGTCATCTAAGAAGCACCGATTCGGATACGGCGACTCAGGCACAACACGACATGAAATGGAGATACAGCAAATCCTTATTAAAAAAAAAAAAAAAAAAAAAAAAAAACAAAAAAAAAAGGCGACAAGACATGATACAGCAGCGACACAACAAAAATTATTATTATTTTTTATCCACAACTATGTAACATAAAAATAACAAATAGTCTTTACAAACCAAAAACAAAAAAGATACTCTGTATGAACTAATTTTTAAATAAATAACCTCCAAACAACAATACAACATGAAAATATCATAACAATACTATCAACACTTATTATAAATCCTACAACCCTCTATTATTCCTTCTATTTATCATAATATGTCTTAACTTCCCAAACTAAATCCCTCTTTTGCAACCTTATTTTACATTTTAAGACTTTCACCTCAAAATTCAAGACTTCTCTTAAAATAAATATAATAAAAACATGTTGCGTCGGGACAGTGTCAGAGCCGTGTCGATGATGTGTCGGTGCCGTGTCATATTTCAAAACAAAAAAAGAAAAGAAAAGAAAAGAAAAGAAAAAATTTAAAACTTTCCTGGCACGTTTTTGGTGTGTCCAACGTCTCGAAAAAAAAATATGGCACTTCATTTGAAGTGTTGGTGTTTCCTAGGTTGTCGTACGGTCATACCCAAGAAAGAAGTTGAATAACAAAAAAAGGAAACAAACTTAAGAATAGCCAAACCCAAACAAACATCAAAACTAACTAACAAAAAGTGGACAAATAGCACCACAAAGAAAGGAGGGGGGAACTCACATCGACGTTGAACACAACAATTTCTCCCGCACGAATAGGATCCTTGCTCATATGCAAGAACAAAATGTCACCCTGCAAGGAAAGCAAAGGTCATTGATACAAGTGCCGTGGAGGAAGTACATACTAAATGGAATAAAGCTCAACATTATTTTTTTTAAAAATCTCAATACTGGATGTTTAAATCACTGAATTGTAAAGCTGAAAATCTAAGGTTACACTTATTAATTTAAGGGTCAAATGCATTTTGGTACCCCTACACTTATAGCGAAATTTCACTTTGGGTCCTACATTTTCAATTGCAACACTTTGGGCCCTCAATTTACAACTTGTTTCAATCAAGGACAATCGTAAACAGCGTTAAAAAAGTATAACAAAATGGACCTCATGGAGTTTCAATTTGGGCCATGTACTTATAGTGAAGTTTCACTTTGGGCCCTCCATGAGATCCATTATGTTAGTGAAACTTATGCTACAAGTACAGACCCAAAGTGAAACTTCGCTATAAGTACCAGGGCCCAAATAGAAACTCCATGAGGTCCATTCTGTCATATTTTTTAAGTGCCCTTAACGATTGTCCTTGATTGAAACAAGCTTGTAAATTGAGGGCCCAAAATGTTGCAATCAAAAATGTATGGCTCAATATAAGTGCAAGGTACCAAAGTGTTTTTTAGCCTTAATTTAATAAGTCATCTCTGGTAGATTTTACATAAGATCGCGAGATAGGAAATTAAATCAATTGCAAGCAGGATTACTAGCATTCTCAATACATCACCTAAACTAGATTAAATACTTGGGAAACCAAACTCTTGAATCAAACAATTGGTTCAAAACTGGAAATCCCAGGAAAAAACAACACCTTGCTTAAATGAGAAAGGTCAGAAAGAAAGCATCTCAGTTATCCACCTAAAGGACTCACCCTCTTAAAGCCTGGTTCCATGCTTCCAGAAAGCACAACAACAACAGGTGACTCACTCCCAGTTATACACATTAATCCCTTCCATATTATCAGTGCTGAAGTAACAATCAGGCCTGGAAAATGGTGTGATCAAAGGATAAATTTAATCTCTCTTTCCCCATCCGTAAAACATGGAAATTGATCAAACGAACACAGTAACAAGACTTAGCAAGGAGAGACCCAAAAAAAAAAAATTTAAATGCAAGACATGTACCAGATGGATAGTTTCATATTTGAAAGAAACTCAATTACTTCTTTAAAAAAAAAAACAATGGGTAATGCTATGTGCACATAAAGATCTGGGCCATTCATTTCGGTGGAGCCCGTGCCTGCATACATAGGCTCCACTGAAATGATTGGCCTAGATCTTTATGTACACATTTTATGTGCATCAATCATTACTCAAAAACAATAACTAACAGAAACTCAATTGCACTTCCCCAAAAATAATGAAAGATATTAATATTTTGCATCATAGCACCCATTGTTTGCATAAGGGTGACCATATGTGTTTTTTAATTTTTTTTTATTTTCAAGTAGGAGGTATCCCAGCAGTTTACGTTGCCAGACTAGGCCTGTCAATGGACCGGATCTTGGCCTAAATCCGATCCAGATCCAGCACATTTTGATGGATCTGAGCTTTTTTTTAAATCCATATCCATATTCATATCCGGATCCGTTTAGAATGTTAAGTTAACGGATCGGATATGGTTTTGTGGTATCCGATCCGCCTATTTTTTAGATACATATCCATATCCGGATCCGTTTAGAATGTTAAGTTGACGGATCGGATATGGTTTTGTGGCATCCAATCCGCCTAAGATCAGGATCCGAATAAGAAGAAACTATGCACAAAAAATATAAATATAATACACTAGATAAGATTACTATTACATATAAAATTGAACAACGTATATAATTATACTCTAGATTATACATATTTGCTTTCAGTGGTATATTATTTTGATTTAAAAATAAGATTTTTCTTCATAATCAAGTGTATTGATGTGTTAAACGTTGATTGATTTTTGTGTATGCATAGAGAAAAATAATAAAAACAAAAGTTTTTATGGTAATACTAGAATACATATGAGCTACTAAGCTGTCGTTTCAGATCCGACATATGGATCCAAATATCCAGATCCGATCAAATCTGGATATGGATTAACTAAGGCAGATCCGACGGATAAATGGACCGGATCTGGATACTAGAATTGTTAACGGATCTGAATCTGATTTGTGTGGATCCGGTCCAGATCCAATCCGTTTACAGGCCTATGCCATACTAACCCACCTACCCCCATGAGAACCACACCACAATCCCCATGAGGCCTTAAGAGAGTGGGGCTTAAACTCACAACCTTCGGTTTACGTCACTTTGTCAATCCATCCAATACGAGAAAAATAGAACATCTTTCCCTACTAATTCTAACTACATCTAAATGATGCAAGTAGAGTTCATTTTACTACAACAGTAAACAGTTGAGAACAATTCATTATAGGAGAGAAGATGACATTAGTCCAAAACTCAACAGACTGATAGGGTTCATAATCGATTATAGGAGAGAAGTTGATATTAGTTCAATACAAAAACAATAGAAGATGTTAATTTTGGAAGTGTTTGATGTTAGGGTTGGAGAATGCTCTTGATAAAAAAATTTACCTTATTGAGCAAAAGTGTTACTACTTTATAAGAAGATTAGGGTAAAAAAAAACCATTTTGAGAGTTTTATATCAAGTGAAGCTTTTACTCAAATTTGCGTAGAGATTTGACAGTGAGGGGTCTGGAGGTGACCAAATACGTGTCTATATAAACCATAAAGTTCATGCCCTAATTCAAACTCCGCAATGAGGTGGAGAAAAAAATTGAATTCAACTCGAGAAATTAAGATAAAAAGAGCAGAAAAAAAAAAAACACACATATAATTAAGAAGCTATCAACAGTGTTCGAATCAGTTAACTAGAGTGTGTAGATACAACGGATCGATACAGAGAGAGGGGATGATGATGATGATGATGATGATGATGATGATGATCGTGATAATGAGAAAGGTATATAAACGAACCGAGACTAACAGCTTGAGTGATGACTTGTCTGATCTGCAGAGATTTGATGGAATCGACTGTCTCTCCGATCCACCCCATTGCGCCCTCTCTCTCTCTCTCTCTCTCTCTCTCTCTCTCTCTCTCAGGTCTGAAGGCAAAAACGGCTGCCTTCAACTGTTGTGTTTGGGTATTTAAGTTGATTAGTTGAGTAACTCTGTTCTCAGAAGTCATTTGCAACCATATTTATTTGGGGAAAATACCTTTTTACCCATGTGGTTACACTTATTTTCTCATAACCCTGTGGTTCATTTTTGTAACACTTAACCCCCTGTACTAATGACTTTTTCAGTCATTAGTACAGGGGGTTAAGTGTTACAAAAATGAACCACAGGGGTTATGAGAACATGGGTGTAACCATAGGGGGTAAAAGGTATTTTTTCCTAAAGAGTATGTATAGGGGCTTGGTGGTATTAATGTCATTTCCTTTTTTTCCGTTAGAAAAGTTAACAGTCTCACTTTAGTCCATAGTACAGGGGGTTAAGAGTTACAAAATAAACTACAGGGGTTATGAGAAAATGGGTATAACCACAGGGGATAAAAGGTATTTTCCCCTATTTATTTCTCACTTGGTCACACTGTGTCCGGGTATTAAAGTGATGGGCTAAAAAAAGGTATACGAAGGCTCGGGTAGAGTCTTAAAAAAAAAAAAAAAAATTGGCCTACTTTTTATATTTTTGATAATAAGATCAGAAAAGATAATGAGATAAATATATTAGAAGAAATAAATATAAACTCTTTGTATTAACAAGGTATGTTGTCATTTAAAAAAAAAAAAATCACATGATATGATGTCAAATTGGGATTGGAACACTTGATTAGATTGGGCTAAAATGAAAACAAACTTAATAAAGTTTAAATTAGAATGGTCTTGGGCTAGAATATCACATGAGTTATTATGTATGATGTCAAATATTAGGTGGGATTAACTATAAAGGAATTGATTTTGGCACTCCAAAAGTTACATTTGGCACTCCATGCACATCCAATACATGTAGTACCATGCAGTTAATGCACTGGATGTGCATGTAATGTCAATGATAACTTTTGGAGTTGTCACGCTCTAAAGTAAGTCAAAAATATGAAAATTTTAAATTTCTTTTATGGGTCCGTAGATACGCGACTGGTTTAAGGATCGCGTGCTTGTCCATACAAGAAACAACCAAGATAAAAGTAGTAAACAGTAAACGGAAGCAGTAATAATAATCATGGTGGTTCTAGGCTTACATAAAATTAAACATGATCAGAGTCTCAAATCCAATATTACAACCCACATAAAAGAAAAGAAAGATAACAGTATCCCAAGTGTAAAGCCTTACAACATAATAATAAAAGATCGGCATCCAGTGCCTTTACAACAAAAGATAATTTAGATAAAAGTCTTCACTCCCGACAACTAGCTTAGCCTTTCTCAGCGTAATCCTCGTCCGGGTAATCAACCTCTGCAAGGTCTGGACGTTTGATTATCTAGGACATAAAAGTCGTCAGTTTTACTGCAAACTGAGTGAGCAAACCTACTACACTAAACGGGCTCAGAAAAACACTTGTTAATCCATTTAAAAAGTAAAACATTCCTTTTATCCTTTCCTGAAAACATTAGTTAAGCCTTGTTTAATCTTATTCTCGTTGTATAACATAAGTTATGAAACATCCCTGACTGAGTTAAACTCTGGAAACACAACTGACATCACTCGAGTGATCACTTTGGGCAATCCGTACAATCTGTATCGACTCAACACTTTACTTTGGACCACAGGTTCAATCTATACAACTCGAATCACTTTGGATCATTGATCCAATCTTTCACAACTTGACTCTCTGCATGCATTCGGCACAATTGTCGTTGGCCTGAATATCGTCGCCTTACAACTGTTAAGTTACCTTCTTGTCATCGTCGCCTTACGACCTCATATTGACATCATCGCCTTACGGCCTTATGGTAACCTCATCTTATTCATTCAACCGTGGTTAAATTGGCATCGTCGCCTTACGGCCTTTTACCCATCTCAACAACTGAACCCAGACTATTTACTCTTTCTCACACTTGACCAAACGAACGGACGGAACACAAAGAATAGACCGATGGATATGAATGTCTTGTTATTAACTACATTGAATCGTTTACAATTATCGTACATTGTACAAATCGTTAAAGCACATTATTCTCAGAGTCGTGTACTTAAGTACGTTACACTATTGCTCTCATCGTTATAAATCATTGTCCATACACGTTCAGTCAATGAATCGCGTCATCATGTTAAGAAACATTTTCTTTTTCTTTATAAAAGCGAGAAAGAGCAAGAGTCAAAGAAAGGCGGTGATTCAAATCAAGATTTCTCTGGTACCTTATGCCAAAGCCAAATTTCAAAAAGAAAAGAGAGGCGAAAGATACTAGAGCAATGTCAGACTAGTGCATTACTATAGTACTACACTAACAGTATAAGGTACAACTTACAGTAAGCACATGTAATCATATATCAAGCACAATCCAAGGTACAACCATCACAGCTCATGGTACAGTATAACTCATTATATATATAAAATACATTATTCTTACAAGTACTGCTAAACTAGAGTGCTCACGCCTCTTGAGCACTCGTACCAAGCCCGTTCAGTAGGCTCAAGCGCTCGGGTTATGCAATTTCAAACAGTGACACTTTTAGTAGCGTATATATATATATATATATAAGCTTTAGCTCAATGCATGATGCATGCATGGTCTTTAATCATCTATATAATTGTATTAAACATGTTCATGAGCGAGTAAAAGTGCTCACTTAAGATCTATATGATCTAGATGATCAAAATGTATGTAATCGTATATAAACTTCAAAATCTTTTCAAACATGATCATGGATCTTCATGCATGTCACATGCATGAGCATAAGTTATGATTAAACTTGAGAAAATATAAATTTTGAATGAGTAAGTATACTCATAAGGATCTAGATGAACTAGATGAAGAAATATGAAAAAATGTATATGTGTGTGCTTGATCAAACTTCAATGCAACTTCCTCCAAGCTTTAAGACCTCCAAAGTCTTTCTAATGCACCTTGATCCTCCAAATCTTTAGTCCTAGAGCTTTATGCAAGTATGTAAAAGTATATGGAAGTGTGGATCATGAATTGAAGCACATGCAAAGGTGTTTATGAAGAGGATTTGGATGTATGGACACGAGTTCTCAAACTCTCTCTCTCTCAAAGGACCCTCTTTAGAATGCAGAGTCAAAACGTAGTGAATGCTGGGAATGTAGAGGTATTTATAGAGTTTTCCAAGCCCACGGGAAAAATAGTCTTTTTAGCTCTTTTTAAGCTCGAGCGCTCAGGGCTCCTGGTTCTCCAATCCTTCTATTGTTTATAAGAGTTCAAAGTTAAAGGAATAAACATCTATATAAGCAATGATCAAAGTTAATCCGTACATGATCGTATTTAACATATACGAGTATAGAAATACAGAGATACATCTATATTCTAGTAAATACAGGTAAAAGGGCTGGTGTCACAGGAGTACCAAAATTAACTCCCTAACTATAATTTGAATTTAGATCACTAATTTAGGTTGGGCAGAAATGAGAATGAACATAATAAATGTAACAACCTGTATTTTCATTTAATCTTAAATTGACATTTTCATAATTAATCTGTATTTGCATTGTCATATTTAAAATCAAATTACATTGTTTGCATTTATCTAATTACAATTCTTATGTTTAGAATTTATTACTTACTTTATTTCATATTTGAAATTCTTATTGGGGCCAAACTGCAATTTTACAAAATTAATCATACCTGTGTTGGATTTTAAAAACTGTATTTCAAAATGGTGGAAATGTTTGCTTTTGACTCAATCATTATTTTTATAAAACCAGAAAACCATTTCGGACATTAAAATGAATTTTCTGTATTTTTGTGGTGAACACCGCACCGCGAAAATACCAGTTTACTTTCAAAACTGTCTGTGCCGCATGGAACTTCCACAGATTTTGGAAGTGATGTAAAGCATGAATTGACTTGTACTTTATTTCTATTTATGGTAACTCGTCATTGGGTTGGGCTTGTTTGGGAATGCTTTTGTGTGTGTGTGTGTGTATTCGTATGCCATAAGCTTGAATTCCCAAACACTTCTAGCTTTTGCCTCCTATACACCTATGATTGGCCCTTGGTGAATCTGTGGAGTTATGTATTAGTGTATATATGTATGTATATCTGTGTATTATAGCATTTAGTTAATTAGAAAATAAATCCTTTTGTTGAGTGAACTTGAGAGTTCTTGGAGCCCAAGATTGTGAGGTCTTTATAAGTTCATACACACTTCACAATCTGCACATTTTGATAAACACACAGAGAGAAAGAGAGAGAGCTTGAGAGTTAATTGGTGAAATTTTTTAGAGAGAGAAGCTTCAAAACTCTATAGCCAAAGCTTGGAGTGGAGTTCTTGATTCTTGTATCTTTCTCAACAATTACTTCAATCACAATCACAGTGAGTATTTTAAACTCACTCTTAAATGTAATTCATGCTTAGTTACTACTTGGGTGTATGTAATTGTTAATCACCATTGTTGATCTTAACCATTGAAGTTTGAACTTCAAAATCACCATTTTCAAAACTTAACCAAAATGAGTTTTTAGAGATGATTTAGGAAGATTATAGTCCCTAGAAGCTATTGTTAAATTATTAGAGCCTAATTCGTCTATATGAGAAAGTATATTAGGAAATTAAGTTTTGACAACTTTTAATTTTTCACTAAGTTTGAGAGCTATGGTTTGAATCATGTTAAATTGATTTCATATTCTTAATCCTTGCTGAAAAACGAAGAAATTCATATATTACATGCCATGTTTCAATCCGGATTGCAAAATGGGTCAAAAGACCCCCTGATTTCTGAAATAGGGGAGTTTCAACGAATAAGATGAAGCCACTGCAAGAACTCGCGTGCGCGAGCAACCCGCGCGCGCGAGGTGGGTGATTCTAGGCAGAAAGAAAAGTTTTATAAGAGAAAATTTGAAAAGGGGCAAATCGCGTGAGCGGCCCGCGCGCGCGAGCCATGTGGTTTCAGGCAGACAGAAAAGGTTTTATAAAGAAAACAAAATTGAGCATATCGCGCGAGCGGCCCGCACGAGCGGCCTGCGCACGCGACTTCTGACAGTTTCTAGTTTTTGCTTATTTCATATTAAGGAACTGTTTGGTTGTTACCTTGTAGGTCTTTAAGGCTCTGTTTGCGAAAAAATGTTAAAGCAGATTATATTTTGGATATGATTAGTCATTTAAGAACAATTATGAATCCAATTCTTTTCAAAGCATACCTTGTTATTATTCCTAGCACTACATATGTTTTGTGGGTGGTTTCATGACATACATGTGGAGTTAGTTGTACATGCATGGTGAGTGTGAATGTTGGTCAGTATGGAAAAGAGTAATGGTCAGTGTGGTATAGTGAGTGCGGTTGAGATTGTGTTGTGGACACTCCCTGGTTAGTGAGTACCAAAGTGTGTTGTGATTGAGATTGCGGCGAGGGTGTCTTTGAAATGCGACGGTGGCAAAACTGGACACTTCCTGACAACCATGGTAGCGTCAAAGTGTGCATTTGAAGCCGAACTTGGACATTCCCTGGCACCCATGGTAGTGCTAAAGTGTGGCCTACGGACACTCCTTGGTACTCGAGTCTGGATACTGCGTGAGGTTACCTCCGGTATTTGCGAGGTGGATTAGGTACTAAAGTGTGAAGCATTGGACACTCCCTGGTACCCCGGACCAAAGTGTGAGGCAAACTGGACATTCTCTGGCACCCTTATGCTAAAGTGTGGCTATCAAAGTATTTCAAAGATACTGGTGTGAGAAAGTTGGGTTGTTGGATTTTGTCGAGAGAAAAGAGTTGGTAAGATGAGATGGTGCATTGTTTTCATACACAGTCACATATATGAATTATATATTTCATATGATATTGTGGTTGTTTTTCTAAAATGAACTCCTTACCTTAAATATAAACTTGTTGAATTAAATGGGAATTGGAAAATGGTAAATGAGTAGGTGTTACATTCAAAGTTATGTTTTTAATACTCACCAGCTTCTTGAAGCTGACGACGTTGATGCGTCCTGGACATTCGTGTTCAGGCTTTTCAGGTCATGACTACGCGGGGCTTTATGACTATGCAAACTGAGAACAATTGTCTGATGAAGAGTTTACCTTTACATGTTTTAAGTTAAATTGTTTTGTAATAAGGATGACTGTAATAGGCGATAGATATGGTTTTATTTTAAGGCGGCTTGTGCCTTAGTTGACCCCGTATTGTAATATGTAATAAGTTAGAAAAATATTTGTAAGCTTTGATTGCTCTACTCTGATTGTTGCTTATTGTTGTTCGACGTTTGGGACGGAATCGATCCTTCAAACTGTCGTGACCTACGGGTCCATAAAGGAAATTAAACGCTTTCCATATTTATCCTACATCGGGGCATGACAATAAAGTTTGATATGAAATATTAGGGTGGGTTGGTGTAGCATCCGTACCCGGGAAAACGGGTTAATTACTTGTTAATATGCATTAATTAATATAATTAGTGTATAAACGGATTAAGGGGAGGCTTGGACTTGCCCATGTAAAAAGTGTTCAGTGAGGGACACTAGTTGAAAAAGTCCCCAGTGAGGTGGGACAGGTATTGAAATGGAACCCAGCGAAGGGTAAATTGGTAATTTGTATTTTTAAATGATTAAATGTATTTTATGTGATTACATGAATATTTGCTTACATGCTTTTATATTACATGTTGATATATGTGTAGCATTTGGTGTAAAAAAAGGTATAAATGAAAAAGATTTAAAACTAGTAGGTGCGATAGCAATTTCACAAAATATGTGGGACCCACGTTGGGACTCATACAGAACTTAGATAAACACCCACTTAAGTTTTGGGTAGTTAATGGAATGTTTGGGGGAGTTCATAATAGAAACTTAAGAAAATTTAGGGATGAAAAAATGAAAAGAATGAAAAATTGTAGCTTGACACCTCAACATGCAAAGCGTGTGTGTCAAGCATTGAAAGTGTAGTAACTCGTGTTTTCATGTTTAAATTGACGATTTAGACTTCGTGTGCGATTTTAACGAAAATTGGTCACAGGGGTATTTTGGTCATTTTTTCAATTTTATAAGTCATGAACTAAAAATATATTTTTTTGGAAAAAGTTGCGTGAGATTAAATGATTTGGTATTCGTGTTGGAAGTTAAGATTTTTCGAGTCATATTTAAAATTAAATCTAATATTTTCTCTTTTAATTTTAACAGTAGCAGAATTTTGTTTTCAGATTTTTGTTAGGCAAACGAAGGAAATTTAAGATTCTGCCCGCGTTGTCCCAAGCAAAACTCGATTCTGCACACTTTTCGTCTAATGCAATTTTCTCAGATTCTGCACCGTTTGGGCAGAAAACGAGGATTACAGTAGCAGAGAAAGTATATTAGAAATTAAATCTAATATTTTCTCTTTTAATAATTAGATTGTTAGGCCATTATGTTTGGTTATTTATACACTAATATTAGTGGAGCTATATGTGCATTAGTGTATGTTTACATCATCTTGCATATTCCTTATAAACTACCAATTAATTAGAAGTTAGTGGTTAATAATTAGATTGTTAGGCCATTATGTTTGGTTATTTATACACTAATATTAGTGGAGCTATATGTGCATTAGTGTATGTTTACATCATCTTGCATATTCCTTATAAACTACCAATTAATTAGAAGTTAGTGGTTAATAATTAGATTGTTAGGCCATTATGTTTGGTTATTTATACACTAATATTAGTGGAGTTATATGTGCATTAGTGTATGTTTACATCATCTTGCATATTCCTTATAAACTACCCATTAATTAGAAGTTAGTGGTTAATAAGTGGATTGTTAGGCCATTGTCTCCAAGTGAAAGCTTGGCTATTTATACACTCACATACTCTCTCAAACACACACATTCTACACTTCTAGCATAGAGAGCTTGAGAGAGTCACATAGAGAGAGATTTATATATATACACAATTATAGATATACATACACCTCGAGTTAGAAGAAGAAGAAGAAGAAGAAGAGAAGTGTTTGGGAGTTGCTCAACATCATTTATAGGTACCGGGTTGTGTACAATATGCTTTCTAAATTCTCCGGAGTATTTCTTTGTTATCTCTACTTGTACTCTTTTTGCAGTTATGTTGTGTTTTCATTTGGAATCAATGAGTATGTGTTTATTGCTAAGTGCTATGGGACTAAAGGGTCATGAGCAAGGAGCACCTACCAACAGTCCAACAGGCCTCAGGGACCGACGTACTGGAGACGGGTGAGGTGAGGTGAGGTGTCTCTTGCTATGTGATCAAGAGGAACCTGGTATAATGCTATTGGTATGAGCGTTTGGGTAGTGTGAGCAGTTGGGTTGTGAGACTGGTCAATTGATTTGATGTCATTCTATGTATTTGATTGTCATTATCCTTTTGAGCCTTTATTATTCATGTCATATTGTATACTTCCCGGTATGGTTTTTAGATGCAGGCAGTGCTGGTAACCGAAGCCTAGAAGGGAGATAAGGTTAAGGATGATATAGGAGATCCGTGGAGAATATGGACCTGCTGGGAGTTAATTTTAAAGAAATTTTGTATTTTTATTTTAAAGAATCAAGTGTGATTTATTTAATTTTTCAATGGAAATACGCTTATTTTTGCGGGGCGTCACAAATGGTATCAGAGCCTGTCCCCAGCCGGAAATGTAGGACTAAGTCAAGGTTAGATAGTCTACATCGCCTGGGAGGAGTCAGAGAAGGTTGAAAAAAAAAAAATTGTTATTTTATAAAACAAAATATGCTATATTTGTTTTAAACATTATTTTAAGAAATTTATGAAGTTATTTACCAAATGATTTTATCTCTAGATTTCGGGACGAAATCTCTATTAAGGAGGGTAGATTGTAGTAACTCGTGTTTTCATGTTTAAATTGACGATTTAGACTTCGTGTGCGATTTTAGCGAAAATTGGTCACAGGGGTATTTTGGTCATTTTTTCAATTTTATAAGTCATGAACTAAAAATATATTTTTTTGGGAAAAGTTGCGTGAGATTAAATGATTTGGTATTCGTGTTGGAAGTTAAGATTTTTCGAGTCATATTTAAAATTAAATCTAATATTTTCTCTTTTAATTTTAACAGTAGCAGAATTTTGTTTTCAGATTTTTGTTAGGCAAACGAAGGAAATTTAAGATTCTGCCCGCGTTGTCCCAAGCAAAACTCGATTCTGCACACTTTTCGTCTAATGTAATTTTCTCAGATTCTGCACCGTTTGGGCAGAAAACGAGGATTACAGTAGCAGAGAAAGTATATTAGAAATTAAATCTAATATTTTCTCTTTTAATAATTAGATTGTTAGGCCATTATGTTTGGTTATTTATACACTAATATTAGTGGAGCTATATGTGCATTAGTGTATGTTTACATCATCTTGCATATTCCTTATAAACTACCAATTAATTAGAAGTTAGTGGTTAATAATTAGATTGTTAGGCCATTATGTTTGGTTATTTATACACTAATATTAGTGGAGCTATATGTGCATTAGTGTATGTTTACATCATCTTGCATATTCCTTATAAACTACCAATTAATTAGAAGTTAGTGGTTAATAATTAGATTGTTAGGCCATTATGTTTGGTTATTTATACACTAATATTAGTGGAGTTATATGTGCATTAGTGTATGTTTACATCATCTTGCATATTCCTTATAAACTACCCATTAATTAGAAGTTAGTGGTTAATAAGTGGATTGTTAGGCCATTGTCTCCAAGTGAAAGCTTGGCTATTTATACACTCACATACTCTCTCAAACACACACATTCTACACTTCTAGCATAGAGAGCTTGAGAGAGTCACATAGAGAGAGATTTATATATATACACAATTATAGATATACATACACCTCGAGTTAGAAGAAGAAGAAGAAGAAGAAGAGAAGTGTTTGGGAGTTGCTCAACATCATTTATAGGTACCGAGTTGTGTACAATATGTTTTCTAAATTCTCCGGAGTATTTCTTTGTTATCTCTACTTGTACTCTTTTTGCAGTTATGTTGTGTTTTCATTTAGAATCAATGAGTATGTGTTTATTGCTAAGTGCTATGGGACTAAAGGGTCATGAGCAAGGAGCACCTACCAACAGTCCAACAGGCCTCAGGGACCGACGTACTGGAGACGGGTGAGGTGAGGTGAGGTGTCTCTTGCTATGTGATCAAGAGGAACCTGGTATAATGCTATTGGTATGAGCGTTTGGGTAGTGTGAGCAGTTGGGTTGTGAGACTGGTCAATTGATTTGATGTCATTCTATGTATTTGATTGTCATTATCTTTTTGAGCCTTTATTATTCATGTCATATTGTATACTTCCCGGTATGGTTTTTAGATGCAGGCAGTGCTGGTAACCGAAGCCTAGAAGGGAGATAAGGTTAAGGATGATATAGGAGATCCGTGGAGAATATGGACCTGCTAGGAGTTTTAAAGAAATTTTGTATTTTTATTTTAAAGAATCAAGTGTGATTTATTTAATTTTTCAATGAAAATATGCTTATTTTTGCGGGGCGTCACAGAAAGAGTCTCTCAATTCACAGCAGAAATTAAACAAAAAAAAAAGAGTCGAGAGAGAAAGACGGAGACGAGACGCCGACGTTGTTTTTCCACCGTTCCGTCGCTGTCGTTCGTCGGATTCACGAATCGAAGCCATTTTCGGACTCGTGGAGGTGAAACAAACGTTTCTATACCTTTAAATTACATTTAAATTGTTGGGTTTTGGTATCTCGTATTAAACGGTGAGACACCGTCTACCGAAATTCTTGTAGGATTTACTTGGTGAAGAAATTGAGCTTAAATTGGTGAAATTCAGCATCTTCTAGGTGTAAATTGAGTAAAAATCTGTGTACAAGGTGAGTTTTCTACACTTAAACTGATTGTGTTTAATGGGTTCAAAGCTATAAGTGATGTTAGAGATGATAATTCATGATTAGGAGTTATAAAGATGTTAATCATGTGAATTCCATGCTAATTCTATGAAAAATTATATGTTGATACATGAATATGCGTTTATGTGCTTATATGTCTATGTTATAGTCAATAAGCACCGGGGAAATGGTTCATTGTTGGGAGTAATAAGGGTGGTGTAGAGGAAGAATCCGATAAATACGGAAGTCCAAGGAATAGAAGTGGCCACGGGACCAAGGGAGGTCTTCAAGTCTGAATGAACCATATAACTGATGACTCGGCGATTACAGTTGTGTTTTATGTATTAATTGTAGCATTGCACGTGTTAAACATTCAATCATGTTAGATTGCTCACTAAGTGTAATTGCTTAAGAAAACCGTTTTCTTATTTCTGTTGTGGTACATAACAACCACCGCAGGTTCGGAGCCGTATCCGGAGAGGAAATGACGCGCATTGGGAGAGATGGGGGAGATTTGGGGCTAAAGCATGTGAGCTTTTTTGAACTTGTAAAATGATGTAAATTATGTGTTGTTTTATGTTAATGATAACACTTGAGTGGTAGGAAAAGAGTTTGGATTCAAAACTTGTATTTTGATGGTTGGAAGTAACTTTGAGAACTAATGTGTTATCTCTCTTGTTTTGCTCAAGTGGTGTAAGTTGGTAGTTAAGACCATCTCGGCAAGTTAGGATGTGTCGCAACTGTTATGGACAAGATTTGGTTGTATAAATGATATTGGTTGTAGCTTGAGTTCATATCTAATGAGTTTCATGTATTTTTGGGTGAGAATTGAGTTTCAAAGTTTAAAAGTTTGTTTTAGTTCAAATGAAATGAGTTCTTGGTAGATTTGATCAAATGGTGAATGTGTTTGTGTAATCCATGCTTGATTTAAGTTTAAAAGTGTTTGGGAATGTGTTGGAATAGTTTTTCCAAAGTTTTATGAAGTTTGATTATGTTTTGGACATGTTTGAAAACTTGTAGTAGCAAAATTTTGCATTAGAAACCATTCTGCAGGAAACCGGATCGATCCGGGTACAAAGGGTGGATCGATCCGGGGTTCTGGAGTGACATTCTGCTAGAAAAATAACAAATTGGATCGATCCGGATTTTGTAGGCGGATTGATCCGTCCCTATTTCCAGCAGCCGTCCACTTTTACGGAAACGTGCATATCTCTCTCTAGAAAACTCGGATTCGCACACAATTTTTTTTTTGTTGGAACCGGGACTCAAGGACCTATCTTTTGGTATTAAAAAAAATTTGATATACTTATTAATGACTATTTTTCCCTTGGGTTGGTTTTTGTCACAATAAAGTTCTTAAAGGTGGTTTAATTCATACTTTTTATTCCTAATTAGTGTATTTTGGGTGTGTATCGCCTTATTACACGTGTCCTAATCCGCTGGGGCGGGTTGGGGTGTGACAGTTGGACTATATTATTACATATACAATTATTATTAGGGTGTGCTAGACTACATTAGAGCTAAAATATACATATACTAAAAAAAATTTCCCAAACTTCAGAAGTTGAGTGGGTACCATGGTACCCACTCGTTCCCATATATCCCTACGCCCCTGCGTCCCGCCACGTTAAGTTCTGGCCTCCGATATTTTTGGACATAAACAAAATCTCACAAACACAATTCACAAATGGGTAATGCTATATGCATATAAAATGTGCACATTAAGTGTGCACATAAAAATCTGAGCCATTCCTTTTGGTAGAGCCCGTGCCTGTATATATGAGACCCACCGAAATGAATGGGCCAGATCTTTATGTGCACCAATCATTACTCTTCACAAATATCACAATGTGTCTATCTCTCTTAGTATTTACTCCCTTTGTCCCTTAAAAATAGTCATGTATTCCATTTTGGGATGTCTCAAAATTATTGTCCACTTTCCTAAATTGCTATACAATTTTTACTCACTTTACAAAACTATTCTTCCTTGAAATGCACATCAAAATTTTTTTTTAAAAGTAGTTGTAATGATTAGGAACAATTGTAGAAAGTAGGTATATATTTTTTTTTGTCTCTTTAAAAAGTTGAGTTCCTAAAAGTAGACTATTTTCAAGGGACGACTGGAGTATGATTTATGACATGGAAGGAAGTCTAGGGATGGCAAATATATGTCTTGCCATGTCACTAATAGAACAAGTTTAAAGGAGGTATAACAAGATAGGAGTACATTTGTTTTGATAATTTAACAATAAAGATTGGGGCACAAACAAAATTCACAATCACATAAATGTGACTATCTTTCTCTTGATGAGGTCTACTGACACTGTAGAGTACACAGAGAAGAGAAATAGACACATTTATGTATTTGTGAATTTTATTTGTAACCGTAAATGTCACGCCCCGACGTAGCATAAATAAGGAAAGCGTTTAATTTCCTTTATGGACCCGTAGGTCGCGACAGTTTGAAGGATCGATTCCATCCCAAACGTCGAACAACAAAACATAATAATCAGAGTAAAGCAATCAAGGCTTACAAAAATTATTCTAACTTAAAGAATATTACAGCACGGGTTATCTAAAAGGCACAGACCGCCTTGAATTTAAAACAATAGCTTAATGTCTGTTACAGTCATCCTCATAAAACAAAACAGTTCATAACTTAAAACATATAATAAACAGTTTCTTCATTCCAGAAGCAGCCATTCTCAATTAGCATAGTCGTATGATTCCTCCTAGTTATATCCTGAAAAGCCTGAACACGAATGTCCAGGATGCATCAACGTCGTCAGCTTCAAGAAGCTGGTGAGTATTAAAAACATGACTTTAAATGTAAAACATACCCATTTACCTTTTTCCAATATCAGTTTTGTAAAATCAATAGTTAAACCGCAGAAAGAATTCATTTATAAAACAACAAGGAATATATTAAAGGTCGATCATTCATAAGAACAGATACCCGTGTAATGAGACAATGCACCACACTCATCTTGCCGACTCTTTTCTCTCGACAGCCACAACAACCCACTATCTTACTCCTGGTATCTTTGAAACACTAAGATAGCCACACTTTAGCAACGGGGCGCCAGGGAGTGTCCAGTTTGCCTCACACTTTGGTCCGGGGTACCAGGGAGTGTCCAATGCCTCACACTTTGAATACCCTAACCGCCATGCAAATACCGGGGCAACCCCTCACGCAGTATCCAGACTCGAGTATCAGGGAGTGTCCGTAGGCCACACTTTAGCACTACCATGGGTGCCAGGGAATGTCCGAGTTCGGCTTCACACACTTTAACGCTTCCATGGGCGTCAGGGAGTGTCCATATTTGCCACCGTCGCATTTCAAAGATACCCTCTCCACAACCACAACCACAACCACAACTACAACCACAACTCAAACTCAATCACAACTACAACCACAACTCGATCCACAACCACAATCACAACTACAACCTCTAACTCTTTTCACACTGACCATTACTCTTTTCTACACAGACTGACACCCCCATGCATGTACCAATGACCCCACATGAATGATATGCACTTGAACGAAAGCAAAAATGCTGAATTAAAGGAACAACACGCGTACGGGGATTGATGAGTCATACTACAATGTTTTAATCATTCAAACATAACCAAATAGAGTTCTGATTAACTAAATGTCCCAAACAGAACCTTAACAGTACTAAAAAGTTGAACCAAACAGTCCCTTAACAGAAAACAGACAAAAACAGAAACTGCCAGACCTCGCGCGCGCGGGCCGCTCGCGCGATATGCCCAAATTTCCTTTTATTATAAACTTTTCTGTCTGCCTGTGGAAATCAAGGTCGCGCGCGCGGATCGCTCGCGCGAAAGAGTTATCGCGCGACCCTCGCTCGCGCGATCTGCCTAAATTTCAATGTATATATATAAACTCTTATGTCTGCCTGGGAAATAAAGGATCGCGCGAAAGATCGCTCGCGCGGGCCGCTCGCGCGATTCTCGCGCGCGCGATCGTGGCGCGAGATGAAGCTGAGGCTTCTTCTTCCTCGCAGAAACTGCTCTGTTTCAGATTTTCAGGGTCTTTTTGACCCATTTTCAATTCTGTGAGTAACTATATCATGTTATATATGAATCTCTTCCTTTTTCAACAGGGATTAAGAATCTATGATTATCTTAACATGATTCTAACTATAACTCTCCAATTTTATGGAAAACTAAAACATGACAAAACTTATTTTCTAATATACTTTCTCATGTGAATGAATTAAGCCCCAATACTTTAAACGTAGTCTATATATAACATAATCTTTCATTATTATCTATGAAAACAGATTTTGATTTAGTTTGCAAAATCTTGATTTTTCAAACTATGGTGTTCACACGGGAAATCATCAATGGTGATATACAAATACATACATACAAGTAGTAATTAAGCATGAATTACATTAGGAGTGAGTTTAAAATACTCATTGTGATATAAGATGAAGTGTGTGTTGAGAAAGAATCAAGATATAAGAAATCCACTTCAAGCTCTAGCTATGGTGATTGAGCTCCTCTCTCTCTAAAATTTGAAGAACTCACTGAGTATTCCTCTCAACTCTCTTTGCAATTGAACTTGTACAGATTGTGTGTATGTAATGAACATATAAAGAGAGCCAATTGAGGAACTTGGAGCCCAAGTTGTGCCTCCTACACTCTACAAACTAATTGATTTCCTAATTAACTATGTACACAATATACACAGCTTATACATACGTAGGTAAACACTGATATAACTCCAAAGCTCCACCAAGGGTCAAGTTAGAGTAATAGGGACCTAAGTAGAAGTGTTTGGGAAATTTGGCTTTTGGTCACAACAATACACACACACACAAAGCATTGCCAAACAAGGCCTAAGCCAATGATCACTTGCCATAAATGGCAAGTAAAGTGTATGTCCAATCACACTTTACATCACTTCCAAAAATCTGGGGAAGTTTAGCACAGCGCGGACAGTTTTGGACATAAACTGGTATTTTTCGGGGCGCGGTGGTCACCACAAAAATACAGAAAATTCATTTTACTGTAAGAAATGGTTTTCTGGTTTTATAAAAATACTGTTTGAGTCAAAAGGAAATATTTCCACCGTTTTGAAATGTAGATTTTGAAATCTACACAGGTATTACTAACTTTATAACAATTGCAGTTTAACCCCAACAGTAATTTCAATTATGAGATCCATCAAGAAATAAATTTCACACATAAGAATTGAAATCAAAATAGAAGCAAACAATGTATATTTAATTTTAAATATGACAATGCAATGTACAGATTAATTAAATGAAAATGCAGGTTATTACACCCTTCCTCCCTTAAACAGGATTTCGCCCCCGAAATCAAGACTAACTAGTCCTGAAACAACTCTGGGTACTTCTTCCTCATATCAACTTCAACTTCCCACGAGGCTTCGTTCTCGTCATGGTGATTCCACTGAACCTTTACTAACGGAATATCCTTATTCCTCAACTTCTTGATACTCTGATCTAGAATCTTCACAGGTCTATCCTTGTAAGAAACGTTATGACTCGTCTCAATATCGTCATAACTAACCACATGTGAGGGGTCTCGTATGTACTTTCTCAACATACTCACGTAAAACACGTTGTGAACCCCAGACATTTTCGGTGGTAGCGCCAGTCGATAAGCTACTTTCCCAACACGATCCAAAATCTCAAACGGTCCAATAAAACGCGGAGCCAACTTCCCTCTCTTGAGACCAAAGCGTATTACTCCTCGGGTTGGTGAAACCTTAAGGAGCACGTGATCTCCAACACTGAATTCCAAATCTTTCCGGCGTCGATCAGCATAACTCTTATACCTGCTTTGAGCAGTCCTCATCTTATCCTTGACCAAAGAGATCTTCTCGTTGGTTTCTCTAACCAAATCGGGTCCCAACAATTCTGTGTCTCCGACTTCTGCCCAACACAACGGGGAACGGCATGGTCGACCGTACAATGCTTCGAACGGAGCCATCCCGATACTCGTATGATAACTGTTATAGGCAAATTCAACCAACGACAAGTGTGTCTCCCAAGATTCTTCAAAATCGATCACACAAGCCCTAAGCATATCCTCCATGATCTGATTAACACGCTCAGTTTGCCCATCTGTCTGAGGGTGAAAAGCAGTGCTCATCTTGAGCGAGGTTCCTATAGCTTCTTGCAGACTTTCCCAAAATCCAGAAGTAAAACGTGCGTCACGGTCTGACACTATCGACACAGGTGCACCGTGAAGTCGCACAACTTGTTGTATGTACATTCGGCTCATCCTCTCTACCGGGTATGTCATACTATAAGCAATGAAATGAGCTGACTTCGTCAATCGATCCACGATTACCCAAATAGCGTCATGATTCTGTTGCGATCGAGGCAATCCTACTACAAAATCCATCGTAATGTGCTCCCACTTCCAACCAGGAATAGGCAGCGGTTGCAACAATCCTGACGGTCTCTGATGTTCAGCTTTGACTTGCTAACACGTCAAACACTTGGATATAAATTCGGCCACGTCTTTCTTCATACCTTCCCACCAGAAATTTCTCTTCAAATCTTTGTACATCTTTGTTCCTCCTGGGTGAACTGTATACCTTGATTTATGTGCTTCTTCCAGGATGTCCTTCCTTAACCCTCCATTACCTGGCACACATAATCTATTTCTATACCGATATCCTCCATCGATTCCCACCTTCCATTCGGTCGGGTCTTTATCTGACATCTTCACGAACCATGTCTGAAACTTCTCATCTTCTTTCTGAGCTCCAATAATGCGGTCGATAAGAACAGGCTGTAGGATAAGACATCCAAAAAGTTGTCCCTCTCCTCCTTCAGCACTTTGTACATCAAATTCTGCCAAGGTCTTCAAAGCTCGCCACTCTCTAACCATCAAGGAGGCAATCGTCTCACGAGTTTGTCGACTCAACGCATCAGCGACCACATTAGCTTTACCGGGGTGGTATTCTAATGTGAAGTCATAATCTTTGATCAGCTCCATCCATCTGCGTTGCCTCATGTTCAACTCTTTCTGTGTAAACAAATACTTCAAACTCTTGTGATCGGAGAACAAATCAAACTTCTCACCGTAGAGATAGTGTCTCCAAATCTTGAGTGTGAAAACTACTGCTGCCAACTCCAAATCATGAATGGGATAGTTTAATTCATTCGGCTTCAGCTGTCTGGATGCGTAGGCAATAACTCTGCCATCTTGCATAAGTACACACCCTAACCCTTGATATGATGCGTCACTAAAGATAGTGAACTTTTCATCAGGCTTGGGTATTGGTAGTACCGGCGCGGTAGTGAGTCTCTCTTTTAACTCTAGAAAGGCTCGCTCATGCTTCTCTGTCCATTCGAACTTCAAATTCTTCTTCGTCAACCCTGTTAAAGGTGCTGCTATCTTTGAGAATCCCTCAACGAATCTCCTGTAATAGCCTGCGAGTCCAAGAAAGCTCCGAACTTCTGTAGGGTTGCTTGGCCTAACCCAGTTTGACACAGCATCGGTCTTGGACGAATCCACTGAAATTCCTTGAGATGACACCTTGTGTCCCAAAAATTTCACTTCTTGCAACCAGAACTCACACTTACTGAACTTGGCATACAACTGATGGTCCTTGAGCGTCTGCATCGCAATCCGTGGATGTTGCTCGTGTTCTTCTCCTGACTTAGAATAGATCAAAATATCATCTATGAAGACGATGACAAACTGATCCAAATAAGGTTTGAACACTCTGTTCATCATATCCATAAACACTGCCGGGGCGTTCGTCATTCCAAACGGCATCACCAGAAATTCATAATGACCATATCGGGTTCTGAAAGCAGTCTTAGGTATGTCTTCCTTTCGTACCCTCAACTGATGATATCCCGACCTTAGGTCGATCTTGGAAAATGTCGTAGCTCCTTGTAGTTGATCAAACAAATCATCAATCCGAGGCAAGGGATACTTGTTCTTGATAGTCACGCGGTTCAATTCTCTGTAGTCGATATACAATCTGAGTGTCCCGTCCTTCTTCTTTACAAATAACACCGGTGCTCCCCAAGGCGATGTACTTGGACGTACAAAACCTAGGTTCTCGAGCTCTTGAACTTGTTCCTTCAATTCCAGCAGTTCTGTGGGGGCCATTCTGTAGGGAACCTTGGTGATCGGTACGGTACCCGGTATAAGTTCAATACAGAACTCTATACTTCTCTCGGGCGGTAGACCAGAAACGTCTCGAAATACTTCTTCGAAGTCCTTGACTATAGGTATAGATGAAGCTGTCACCTCTGTACTGACGACTTCGATGTTGGCTAAACATCTCGTGAGGAATATATCTCCCGAGGGGTTACATTGAAAATCAAAGGGTTGATTCTCATTGTCGGGGAATGTAATTCTCTTCCTCGCACAATCCAACTTCACTTGATTCTGAGAGAGCCAATCCATTCCTAGGATTATGTCGAACTCCTTCATCGATAGGACGATCAACCTTGCAGGGATTTCACGGTCTCCTAACCGTAAGGGACAATCCTTGCACACATGTCCTAATCTGACTGCAGCTCCTAGTGGTGAAGTAGCCTTCAAAGCTTTCTCTAATCAATGAGGTAAAATGCCCAATCTCCGAATTGTATTAACAGATATGAACGAAAGAGCAGCACCCGTATCAAATAACACTTTAACATGGGAGTTAAACAGAGTTAGTGTACCTTCTACTGCTTGCTGATCAGGTTGAGCTTCTCCATAATCTCCTTCTTCATACGCAGTTCCATTATATCCAACGGCATCTGGGATAACAACATTCAAGCGAGTCTGTCCCTGTTGACCATAAGTCACCTGCTTAGGAGCAGTACAGAACCTGCTGATGTGACCTGGTTCACCACAGTTGAAGCAGACTATCCCTTGCTGAGTAGCACGCCTTGGTGCCTTGCAATCACGAGCCAAATGACCAGGGTTGCCACAGTCGAAGCACTTTCCACTACTACTTCCTTCTCCTAATCGGGGTTGAGTCGGATAGGTAATAGCCTGGGTCTTCTTGCTTCCGTCAAAATTCCTCTTCTGCCCTTGGGTACGATTCATTGGTGGTCTATTCCCAAAATTACCCCTTTGAGGCGGTCGGAATTCAAATTGTTTACGGTTCACTCGAGCATCCTCTTCCAGATCGGTAGCCAAACCAACAAGTCCTTCAAAAGATTTATCTAGGTGGCCGAGAGTCAGGCGACGAATCTGCGGTGTCAGCCCTTGGTTATACTTCCGAATCTTCTTCTCTTCAGTATCAACCAGGTGTGGAGCAAACCGAGACAGTCTTTTGAACTGTGTGGTGTACTCTTGCACCGACTTGGTTCCTTGTGTCAGGTCCATGAATTCCTTCTCTCTTCTGTGCCTCTCCGTAGCCGGGAAGTACTTCTCTAGAAATCTCCCTTTGAACGCAGTCCACGTCATTCCCATTGCAGCTCCATTCCCGATAGTAGCTATGACCGAATCCCACCAATCTGCGGCAGCATCGGTCAACTGAAACGTAGCCAACCTCCTCTTGTCCATCTCGTTGCACTGGACAGCTTCGAACATGCGGTCCATCTGTCTTAACCACTGTTCCGCTTTCCAGGGTTCCGCGGTACCCGCAAACTGTTCGGGCCTTAGAGCACGGAATCTCTCTAGCAACTTGTCCCCAGTTTGACGGTCTCTTCGGTTGTCATTCGTATTACCGATTCTTTCCAACCGTCTGATAAACGCTTCGAACATCCCTGTAGGATCAGCCACCTCGGGTGCTCCCTCGATCAGGTTCCTGTTTCTCCTTAGTCCTCCAGCCATTCTATGCATGATAGTGGTAGTAGAATGAGAAACATGCATGTAACAGTGCTATGAAGTAATTTAAACGACAACAATATTCAAAAGAGTATATCTCATATATATAACTTCTGTCAAGTTGATACAAAAAGCATGTATGGTCAGATCAATGCCTACCCTATCTGTATGGGTTAGGACGCATGCAAGAGTTAATGTTACAAAAATGGGGTCATTGCCCTACACTCTAATGCATGTAATTACAGTTGCAAAAAGAGACAGGGCTAATAGTCAAAAGTAGTAATATGTACAAGTCATAACTAGAACGTCAATCGTCTCCATAAGCAGCTATCAGGAGATCTAGCGAATCGACAGGGCGAAATCGCTGAACAACGAACGGTCCAACCCCGTCATAGCTGTGAGAGGTGGACGATGAAGCAGGTACAGGGGCATCTGCCTCACCTACCATCTCCTCAGGTAAGGCTAGCTCCAGTGCTAGCTCAGCCTCGAGCTCGGCGGCAAGATCATCTAGACCTATGCCGTCCTCTATTATCTCCCCACCTACTGGGACCACATGAACAACCTCTGCATCATCCTCAGCAATGGGAACCACCAGCGAGGGCATCTCTAGCTGAGCCAGATGGGCATGCACAATCTGGATCTCGAGGGGGAGGTAGAAAGCATCGCTATCGACCAACCTCAAAATCTCGACCAAAACCAAACGCTGAGCCTCTGCGAAGTAACGAAGCTCTAGGCGGATACGAGTCAGGTCAACTAGGCCTACCACGTGAACCTGGTGCCATACCTCAGATACTACAGTCGTTGTGGCCAACTACTCAACGGTCGCATGATATAAGTCGAGAAAGGCTGGGATCACTGCCCCAGGTATCACAAAGTGTCCTCCAAATCTGTCTGGTACATATAGTGGGGGAGCTGGATCCATACCTGATAAAAAGATACTACTTAAGTCAGGACAAAGATAATCTTAGGCGTTTGGGTTCTGAGTCTATCCTCCCTGTCGTATCATCGGGTGTGTAACACTTAATGGAATGTGGAATCGGGTCTATACTGGTAAACCCTAACCTGGCTAAACTATCTTGAGATAAATAATAACCTGGCTCTGATACCACTAAATCCTGTCACGCCCCGACGTAGCATAAATAAGGAAAGCGTTTAATTTCCTTTATGGACCCGTAGGTCGCGACAGTTTGAAGGATCGATTCCGTCCCAAACGTCGAACAACAAAACATAATAATCAGAGTAAAGCAATCAAGGCTTACAAAAATTATTCTAACTTAAAGAATATTACAGCACGGGTTATCTAAAAGGCACAGACCGCCTTGAATTTAAAATAATAGCTTAATGTCTGTTACAGTCATCCTCATAAAACAAAACAGTTCATAACTTAAAACATATAATAAACAGTTTCTTCATTCCAGAAGCAGCCATTCTCAATTAGCATAGTCGTATGATTCCTCCTGGTTATATCCTAAAAAGCCTGAACACGAATGTCCAGGATGCATCAACGTTGTCAGCTTCAAGAAGCTGGTGAGTATTAAAAACATGACTTTAAATGTAAAACATACCCATTTACCTTTTTCCAATATCAGTTTTGTAAAATCAATAGTTAAACCGCAGAAAGAATTCATTTATAAAACAACAAGGAATATATTAAAGGTCGATCATTCATAAGAACAGATACCCGTGTAATGAGACAATGCACCACACTCATCTTGCCGACTCTTTTCTCTCGACAGCCACAACAACCCACTATCTTACTCCTGGTATCTTTGAAACACTAAGATAGCCACACTTTAGCAACGGGGCGCCAGGGAGTGTCCAGTTTGCCTCACACTTTGGTCCGGGGTACCAGGGAGTGTCCAATGCCTCACACTTTGAATACCCTAACCGCCATGCAAATACCGGGGCAACCCCTCACGCAGTATCCAGACTCGAGTATCAGGGAGTGTCCGTAGGCCACACTTTAGCACTACCATGGGTGCCAGGGAATGTCCGAGTTCGGCTTCACACACTTTAACGCTTCCATGGGCGTCAGGGAGTGTCCATATTTGCCACCGTCGCATTTCAAAGATACCCTCTCCACAACCACAACCACAACCACAACTACAACCACAACTCAAACTCAATCACAACTACAACCACAACTCGATCCACAACCACAATCACAACTACAACCTCTAACTCTTTTCACACTGACCATTACTCTTTTCTACACAGACTGACACCCCCATGCATGTACCAATGACCCCACATGAATGATATGCACTTGAACGAAAGCAAAAATGCTGAATTAAAGGAACAACACGCGTACGGGGATTGATGAGTCATACTACAATGTTTTAATCATTCAAACATAACCAAATAGAGTTCTGATTAACTAAATGTCCCAAACAGAACCTTAACAGTACTAAAAAGTTGAACCAAACAGTCCCTTAACAGAAAACAGACAAAAACAGAAACTGCCAGACCTCGCGCGCGCGGGCCGCTCGCGCGATATGCCCAAATTTCCTTTTATTATAAACTTTTCTGTCTGCCTGTGGAAATCAAGGTCGCGCGCGCGGATCGCTCGCGCGAAAGAGTTATCGCGCGACCCTCGCTCGCGCGATCTGCCTAAATTTCAATGTATATATATAAACTCTTATGTCTGCCTGGGAAATAAAGGATCGCGCGAAAGATCGCTCGCGCGGGCCGCTCGCGCGATTCTCGCGCGCGCGATCGTGGCGCGAGATGAAGCTGAGGCTTCTTCTTCCTCGCAGAAACTGCTCTGTTTCAGATTTTCAGGGTCTTTTTGACCCATTTTCAATTCTGTGAGTAACTATATCATGTTATATATGAATCTCTTCCTTTTTCAACAGGGATTAAGAATCTATGATTATCTTAACATGATTCTAACTATAACTCTCCAATTTTATGGAAAACTAAAACATGACAAAACTTATTTTCTAATATACTTTCTCATGTGAATGAATTAAGCCCCAATACTTTAAACGTAGTCTATATATAACATAATCTTTCATTATTATCTATGAAAACAGATTTTGATTTAGTTTGCAAAATCTTGATTTTTCAAACTATGGTGTTCACACGGGAAATCATCAATGGTGATATACAAATACATACATACAAATAGTAATTAAGCATGAATTACATTAGGAGTGAGTTTAAAATACTCACTGTGATATAAGATGAAGTGTGTGTTGAGAAAGAATCAAGATATAAGAAATCCACTTCAAGCTCTAGCTATGGTGATTGAGCTCCTCTCTCTCTAAAATTTGAAGAACTCACTGAGTATTCCTCTCAACTCTCTCTGCAATTGAACTTGTGCAGATTGTGTGTATGTAATGAACATATAAAGAGAGCCAATTGAGGAACTTGGAGCCCAAGTTGTGCCTCCTACACTCTACAAACTAATTGATTTCCTAATTAACTATGTACACAATATACACAGCTTATACATACGTAGGTAAACACTGATATAACTCCAAAGCTCCACCAAGGGTCAAGTTAGAGTAATAGGGACCTAAGTAGAAGTGTTTGGGAAATTTGGCTTTTGGTCACAACAATACACACACACACAAAGCATTGCCAAACAAGGCCTAAGCCAATGATCACTTGCCATAAATGGCAAGTAAAGTGTATGTCCAATCACACTTTATATCACTTCCAAAAATCTGGGGAAGTTTAGCACATCGCGGACAGTTTTGGACATAAACTGGTATTTTTCGGGGCGCGGTGGTCACCACAAAAATACAGAAAATTCATTTTACTGTAAGAAATGGTTTTCTGGTTTTATAAAAATATTGTTTGAGTCAAAAGGAAATATTTCCACCGTTTTGAAATATAGATTTTGAAATCCACACAGGTATTACTAACTTTATAACAATTACAGTTTAACCCCAACAGTAATTTCAATTATGAGATCCATCAAGAAATAAATTTCACACATAAGAATTGAAATCAAAATAGAAGCAAACAATGTATATTTAATTTTAAATATGACAATGCAATGTACAGATTAATTAAATGAAAATGCAGGTTATTACAGTAAACTACCCTTATAAAGCAAAACCATGTAAGGATCTAGGGGAATTTTGGTTATTAGAATTCTACACCCGTTAAAACCTGTCCCAACCTAATTACACTATCCATTTTGCCTTTGTGAACCATCCATTTTACTAGTTTATTTTTTATATTTTTATGATAGTTTTATCAAAGAATAAGTCAAACACTAATTTCCAACTCTAACCATATGCAAACCCCAAATCTCGATGTCTCTATAAGTTCAAAGACTAGAGCATCAACATCATCCAATTTTTATGATCCGGTGCAAATGCTCTCCATCCACCATTGAGCCCAATCTATCTATCTATCTATTAGTATAACTAAAAGCAGAACTATTTTCCTTCCTCTAAGCTATGTCACGTGGTAGCCCTCGCTATTTTTCTTTCTACCTACGTGACATCCCTCTCTAATTTTTTTATTTTATTTTTACATTCCATATATTAATGGGGCAAAGACTCTCCATCTTCTCCAATATATAATATAATATAATATAATAATAACAGTAATTAATATAATAGAGTAATTGTATAAATGAACCTTCAATATCACTAGAAATTGGGAATTTGAAAGGTCAATAATTAATATAATATGTTAACTTCTTCTAATATATTTAATCTAGCATATTCAGTTTTTGAAATACTCTAGATGTTAGTGTCCCATCGAAAATGTGATAACTTATATGTATATACACATGTATTTCTTCAGAATCTTTAAAATTTGATGATTCTTTTTTGTTTACACTTTATGTAAGAGCTCCACTTCTCTTTCTTTTTTTTTTCTTTTTTTTTTATTTCCTCTTATATTTTGTTTAAAGTGTAGGGCATTCACAAGGTGAAAATTCAACTCAGTTAATGCCAAAATCCATCAATTAGTAAGTGGCCACTAAAGAAATTGGAGACAATCACTATACGTTTATCAAATATCTTGTAGGTAATCTTGAAATATTTTTGTTACTACTTATGTTCAATTACTTATGAAAAATTATTTTCACATGTAAAAATCATGCTTGCTATGGTCAAGCGTGGGCTTCAAGCGTTATGTTGCTATACAAAATCACTTTATCCATATTGTTTTGGGTATATGGTGCAATATACCAATTTTATATTATTGAGGTCAAGCCATTCGAATGTGACTTTATGAGAAAAATTGGCTACTTGCACGTAAGTCATGTAGTGATGTATTTACTACCAGTTTAACAATGTAATACTCTGTATTTCCAGGTATATATATATATATATATATATATCCCTAGTACCTTTCCTAGCCTTTGGGTAAGTTTGCATCCCAATCGATTGGCATCATTTACCAATCGATTGCCACTTTTGAGAGTCCAATCGATTGCCTCCATCCCAATCAATTGATATTGCAATCGATTGGATGTTTTCCCAATCGACTACTGTCGACCTGATCAATGACGTGGCACATACCAATCGATTGGCACCTGGTACCAATCGATTGGGAGTAGCTGGACTTGGCCACCTCGTTTGATTTGTGTGGTTGTGATTGTTTCCCCCTCCCTATATATACCCTCTCCCTTATACATATATATGTTTGTTGTGTGTGTGTTTGAGAGAGAGTGAGAGTTATGTACTCATATATATATATACACACATATTATATATATATATACACATACACCCTCTCAGGTTAGAAGAAGAAGAAGAGAAGAAGAAGGAGGAGAAGAGGAGACCAGAGAGAGAAAGAAGAGACAGACAAAGAGAGCAGAGAAGAAGAGGGATAGATCACTCACCATAGCCGCCACCGCGGAGCTCGATGCTGGAGAGAGGTGAGTTTCATTAACTCACTCAAGGGATTGTTTTTTAGATGTTTGTATGTGTTTAATAACATGCATGAGGAGAGAACAAGATCCCCAACGTTTGTACAATAAAACTAGCAATTTTGAGGAAGAAGACAGAGTCCAATCGATTGCCATTGGATCCAATCGATTGGATAATTTCCCAATCGATTGCCATGAATCCCAATCGATTACTATCCCAATCGATTGCCATGTTTGGTCAATCGATTGGATATGAGCAGAATGTTATTTGTATATTGTTTTATGCTTATGATATATCAGACTTGTTAATAGTTGTACCATATGTGTTATTGCGATATGTGGATAAGATATATATGTGCCATGTCAGGACTAGACTCACATGTAGTGATCGTTAATATTTCAAGATGAATTATTCTATGTTAACTATTGATATAAGATAAAGTGTTTACTTGTTATATGATGATATTGTTGAACTGAATAGTAGACAGAACACGACTGCATGTTAATAACTGAATAAAGGGTAGATTTGATGAATACAGAGCATGTGGTAATTCTTGTATATAGAGTACTGCATTTCACGACATATGGTCAGCATGCATGGAATAGTGGTATGTGAAGAGATGAGAGATTATGATGAGAAATGGGAACTGTGATTTATGTGGGATAATGAGATATGTATACTTTGAAGAATATGTGATATGAGTACTTTGGATCTATGGGATCAACGGTTGACGAGTCGGGTAGACGTGGGGTGGTTAGAGTTCCTAGTGCGCCTCTCGCTGTTGAAGACGTCCAGTGATGTGTATGCACTGTTGAAGACGTCCAGTGTATCGTTGAAGACGTCCGGTTAGTGCTCTAATGTATTCTCAGCTGTGTAGACGACCACGGAGGATATACACATCGTTGAAGACGTCCGATGTACCGCTTCCATTATTTAGCGAAACCACATTCGTAGGCCGACAAACCGGTAACCCTATCAAGGGATTTTGAGACCTACTGCCTAGTCGGGTGATTTCGATTGGTATTATGGTATCGACTTATAGATATCAAAGCTTGTATTGTGGTATAGACGAATGGATATGGACTTGTATTATGGATACAAAGATGGATAGAGATATGAATACGAAAATGGATATGAATATGAGAATGGTTAGTAAGATGATGTTCAGTCATAGATTCAGCGTCCCGACATAAAGTTAGATGCATGGGTGGTTGCATGGGTTACATGCATGGATTTGGTGAATACGTGATGAGATATTTATACCATGATCGTTATTATTGTTTTTATTTAATATGTTTCTTGCTATCATTGAATTCATGAATAGTTTAATGAGACCTCTGCTATGTCCGTGAGTGACGTCATTGTTAAGAGATTAACCGCATTTTAAGATGTTGAACAATAACGGTGAGGAGTGTTGTTTAGTGTACTCACTCAGCTTTGTATTCAAAGCTGATGGCGTTTGTGCCCTGGACATTCCAATGTCTAGAGCTTGGCAGGTCTTGAGGACGGAGACTGATGTTCCACTGGCCTTGGAGCTGAAGACTTGAAGATGACGACGTGCAGCTTTGTAATAGTTAGTGTATATATATGTTGTATGTAATAACCTGCATTTGCATTTAATTTTAATTTGACATTATCATATTTAATCTGTATTTCTAGTCTTATTTAGTTTCTATTTCCCATGTGTTAAACTTTAAATTCTTGTTTCAATTGCTATTAAAATTATTGTTGGGGTCAAACTGCAATTTCTGTAAATTTAGCAATACCTGTGTTGGATTTCAAATCTGTATCCCAAAACGGTGGGAATGTTTTCTTTTAGTTCAAACTGTATTTTTATAAAACCAGAAAACCATTTCTTATATTAAAATGAATTTTCTGTATTTTTGTGGTGACCACCGCGCCACGAAAGTACCAGTTTACTTCCAAAACTGTCCACGCTGTGCTAAATTTCCACAGATTTTGGAAGTGATGTAAAGATAGATGTGACATACACTTTACTTTCCATTTATGGCAACTAATGATTGCCTTAGGCCTTGTTTGGCAATGCCCTCTTGTTGTGAGTTAACTTATGCCTATAATCTCTTTTCCCAAACACTCCATTTTGACCCCTACACGTCTAGCTTGACCCTTAGAGCATCTGTAGAATTGTTTCAACTCCTATACGTATATGTGTATGCTGTGAATAATTCATATTTTGAAATTAAAACAAATCAAGAATTTGTGGAGTGAGAAATACACAACTTGGGCTCCAAGTTGGGAAGGTCTATTTAGCATACATGCCTACACATATTGCACACATTCTACTGATTAACATCAGAAAGATTAAGAGAGGACTTGAGAGTTATTTACTGAAACTTTCTAGAGAGAGAGAGAAAGCTTCCAAATCACCATAGCCAAGCTTGGATTAATTTCTTATTGAGCTCATCTTTCTCAACAATCTCTCTATATTCAATCTGAGTGAGTATTTATAACTCACTAAGAATGTTAATTATACTTGTTTGCTATGTATACGATTGTAATTTATAATCCACCATTGCTAATTTCGTCCATGGAAGCTTGAGCTTCAAAATCATAATTTTGCCAACCTTAATCAAAACTTGTTTTCTGAATGAAATACGATAGATCAGAGTATGTATAGTATATGGTTGTGATATTGGAGCTTATTTCGTTCATACGTCGACGTATGGTTAAAACGAAAATTTTGTCAACTCTCGATTTTTTGTAAAATCTAAGAGCTACGGATCGATTCATGTAAAATTGATCATAGATTCTTTATCCTCGTTGATAAACAAAGAGAATCATATATAATAAGGCCTAGGAGGTTCTAGAATTGAAAATGGGTCAAATTAGACCCTGAAAACTGAAATAGAGGAAGTCTGGGGAAGAAGACGAAGACACTGCATGAACTCGCGCGCGCGATCGCGCGAGCGGACCGCGCGAGCGACCTATCGCGCGAGCGGCCCGCGCACGCGATCTGGCAGATTCTGTTTTTTGTCTGTTTTGTATTTAGGGACAGTTTGGTTTAACGTTTAAGGACTGTTAAGGTCCTTTTATTAAAACAGGATCTTAATTGATTGTGTTTGAACGAATAGAACGTTGTATTATGGCTTATCAATCCCCGTATGTACGTTGTTCCTTTAATTCAGCGTTTTGCTTATGTTTAAGTTCATATCATTCATGTGGGGTCAGTGGTACATGCATGTGGGTGGCGGTCAGTGTGGAAAAGAGTAATGGTCAGTGTGGAAAGAGTATTGAGATTGAGATTGTGTGGTGGACACTCCCTGGTTATGGTGTACCAAAGTGTGACATGTTGAGATTGCGGTTGTGGTTGTGGTTGAGATTACGGTGAGGGTATCTTTGAAATACGACGGTGGCAAATATGGACACTCCCTGACGCCCATGGAAGCGTTAAAGTGTGTGACGCCGAACTTGGACACTCACTGGCACCCATGGTAGTGCTAAAGTGTGGCCTACGGACACTCCCTGATACCCGAGTCTGGATACTGCGTGAGGTTGCTCTGGTATTTGCATGGCGGATTAGGTATTCAAAGTGTGAGGCAATGGACACTCCCTGGTACCCCGGGCCAAAGTGTGAGGCAAACTGGACACTCCCTGGCGCCCCATTGCTGAAGTGTGGCTATCTTAGTGTTTCAAAGATACCAGAGTGAGATAGTGGGTGGTTGTGTCTGTCGAGAAAAAAGAGTCGGCAAGATGAGTGTGGTGCAATGTCTCATACACGATCATATGTTTTATGAATGAACGACTTTGAATAATATATTCCTCGTTGGTTTATAAATTAAATTCTCTCTATGGTCAAACTATTGATTTTGCAAATTGAAAATGGAAAAAGGTAAATGGGTATGTTTTACATTCAAAGCTATGTTTTTAATACTCACCAGCTTCTCGAAGCTGACGACGTTGATGCGTTCTGGACATTCGTGTTCAGGCTTTTCAGGTTATAATCAGGAGGAATCATATGACTACGCTAATTGAGACGGCTGCTTTTGGATGAGAAAACTGTTTAGTTATCATATGTTTTTACGTTTACATGTTTTAAGTTATGACCGATTTGTAATAAGGATGACTGTATTAGACTTTAAGTTATTATTTTGTTTCAAGGCGGTCTGTGCCTTAGTTGACCTCATATCATAAGATGTAATAAGTTAGAAAAAAATTTTATAAGCCTTGTTTGCTCTGCTCTGATTATTATGTTTTGTTGTTCGACGTTTGGGATGAAATCGATCCTTCAAACTGTCGCGACCTACGGGTCCATAAAGGAAATTAAATGCTTTCCTTATTTAAACTTCTTATCAGGTATGGATCCAGCTCATCCACTATATGTACCAGACAGATTTGGAGGACACTTTGTGACACCTGGAGCAGTGATCCCAGCCTTCCTTGACTTGTATCATGCGGCCGTTGAGCAGTTGGCCACAACGACCGTAGTATCTGATGTATGGCACCAGGTTCACGTGGTAGGCTTAGTTAACTTGACTCGTATCCGCCTAGAGCTTTGTTACTTTGCAGAGGCTCAGCGCTTGGTTTTGGTCGAGGTTTTGAGGATGGTCGATAGCGATGCTTTCTACCTTCCTCTCGAGATCCAGATTGTGCATACCCATCTGGCTCAGCTAGAGATGCCTCCGCCAGTGGTTTCCATTGATGAGGATGATGTTGAGGTTGTTCATGTGGTCCCTGTAGGAGGGGAGATTATAGAGGACGTCATAGGTCTAGATGATCTCGCCGCTGAGCTCTAGGCTGAACTAGAACTTGAGCTAGCTTTACCTGAGGAGATGGTAGTTGAGGCAGATGCCCCTGTGCCTGCTTCATTGTCGACCTCTCATGGTTATGACGGGGTTGGTCCGTTCTTTGTGCAGCGATTTTGCCCCGTCGATTCGCTAGATCTCCTGATAGCTGCTTATGGAGATGATTGACTTTTTAGATATGACCTTGTATATACTAACTACTGTTGACTATTAGCTCTATCTCTTTTTGTAACTGTAATTATATGCATTAGAGTGTAGGGCAATGACCCATTTTTGTAACATTAACTCTTGCATGCGTCCTAACCCATACAGATAGGGTAGGCATTGATCTGACCATACATGCTTTTTTGTATCAACTTGACAAGAAGTTATATATATATAATATACTCTTTTGGATATTGTCGTCATTTGAATTGCTTCATAGCACTGTTGCATGCATGTTTCTCATTCTACTACCACTATCATGCATATAATGGCTGGAGGACTAAGGAGGAGCAGGAATTTGATCGAGGGAGCACCTGAGGCTGCCGATCCCACGGAAATATTTGAAGCTTTCATTAGGCGTCTCGAAAGGGTTAGTAATCAGAATGAAAACCGACAAGACCGCCAAACTGGAGACAAATTGCTGGAGAGATTCCGTGCATTAAGGCCCGAGCAGTTTGCGGGTACCGCGGAACCCTGGAAAGTGGAACAGTGGTTAAGACAGATGGACCGCATGTTAGAAGTTGTCCAGTGCAACGAGATGGACAATAGGAGATTGGCTACATTTCAATTGACCGATGCTGCCGCAGATTGGTGGGATTCGGTTATAGCTACTATCGGGAATGGAGCTGCAATGGGGATGACGTGGATTGCGTTCAAGGGGAGATTTCTGGAAAAGTACTTCCCGGCTACAGAGAGGCACAGAAGAGAGAAAAAATTCATGGATCTGACGCAAGGAACCAAGTCGGTGCAAGAGTACACCACACAGATCGAGAGACTGTCTCGGTTCGCTCCACACCTGGTTGATACTGAGGAGAAGAAGATCCGGAAGTATAACCAAGAGCTGACACCGCAGATTCGTCGCCTGACTCTCGGCCACTTAGATAAATCGTTTGAAGGACTTGTTGGTTTGGCTACCGAGCTGGAAGTGGATGCTCGAGTAAACCGTAAGCAATTTGATTTCCGACCGCCTCAGAGGGGTAATTTTGGGAATAGACCACCAATGAATCGTACCCAAGGGCAGAAGAGAAATTTTGACGGAAGCAAAAAGTCCCAGGCTATTACCTATCTGACTCAACCCCGAGTAGGAGAAAGAAGTGGTGGCGGAAAATGCTTCAACTATGGCAACCCTGGTCATCTAGCTCGAGATTGCAAGGCACCAAGGCGTGCTGCTCAGCAAGGGATAGTCTGCTTCAACTGTGGTGAACCAGGTCACATCAGCAGGTTCTGCACTGCTCCTAAGCAAGTGACTTATGGTCAACAGGGACAGACTCGCTTGAATGTTGTTATCCCTGATGCCGCTGGATATGATGGAACTGTGTACGAAGAAGGAGATTATGGAGAAGCTCAACCTGATCAACAAGCAGTAGAAGGTACATTAACTCTGTTTAACTCTCATGTTAAAGTGTTATTTGATACGGGTGCTGCTCTTTCGTTCATATCTGTTAATACTATTCGGAGATTGGGTATCTTACCTCATCGCTTAGGGAAAGCTTTGAAGGCTACATCGCCATTAGGAGCTGCAGTCAGATTAGGACACGTGTGCAAGGATTGTCCTTTACGGCTAGGAGACCGTGAAATCCCTGCAAGGTTGATTGTCCTATCGATGAAGGAGTTCGACATAATCCTAGGGATGGATTGGCTCACTCAGAATCAAGCAACGTTGGATTGTGTGAGGAAGAGAATTACATTCCCCGACTATGATAATCAACCCTTTGATTTTCAATATAACCCTTCGGGAGATATGTTTCTCACGAGATGTTTGGCTAACATCGAAGTCGTCAGTACAGAAGCGACAATGTCGTCTATACCTGTAGTCAAGGACTTCGAAGAAGCATTTCAAGATGTTTCTGGTTTGTCGCCCGAGAGAAGAATAGAGTTCTGTATTGAGCTCATACCGGGTACCGTGCCGATCACCAAGGTTCCCTACAGAATGGCCCCCACAGAATTGTCAGAATTAAAGGAATAAGTTCAAGAGCTCGAGAACCTAGGTTTTGTACGTCCAAGTACATCGCCTTGGGGAGCACCAGTGTTATTCGTAAAGAAGAAGGACGGAACACTCAGATTGTGTATCGATTACAGAGAATTGAACCGAGTGACTATCAAGAACAAGTACCCCTTGCCTCGGATCGACGATTTGTTTGATCAACTACAAGGAGCTACGACATTTTCCAAGATAGACCTAAGGTCGGGATATCATCAGTTGAGGGTACGGAAGGAAGATATACCTAAGACTGCGTTCAGAACCCGATATGGTCATTATGAATTTCTGGTGATGCCGTTTGGAATGACGAATGCCCCGGCAGTGTTTATGGATCTGATGAACAGAGTGTTCAAGCCTTATTTAGATCAGTTTGTCATCGTCTTTATTGATGATATTTTGATCTATTCTAAGTCAGGAGAAGAACACGAGCAACATCTATGTATTGCGATGCAGACGCTTAAGGACCACCAGTTATATGCCAAATTCAGTAAGTGTGAGTTCTGGTTGCAAGAAGTGAAATTTTTGGGACACAAGGTGTCATCTCAAGGAATTTGAATGGATTCGTCCAAGACCGATGCTGTGTCAAACTGGGTTAGGCCGAACAACCCTACAGAAGTTCGGAGTTTTCTTGGACTCGCAGGCTATTACAGGAGATTTGTTGAGGGATTCTCTAAAATAGCCGCACCATTGACCGGATTGACGAAGAAGAATTTGAAGTTCGAGTGGACAGAGAAGCATGAGCGGGCCTTTCTAGAGTTGAAAGAGAGACTCACTACCGCGCCGGTACTAGCAATACCCAAGCCTAATGAGAAGTTCACTATCTTTAGTGACGCGTCATATCAAGGACTGGGGTGTGTACTTATGCAAGATGGCAGAGTTATAGCCTATGGATCCAGACAGCTGAAGCCGAATGAGTTGAACTATCCTATTCATGATTTGGAGTTGGCGGCAGTAGTTTTCGCACTCAAGATTTGGAGACACTATCTCTACGGTGAGAAGTTTGATTTATTCTCCGATCACAAGAGCCTGAAGTATTTGTTCACACAGAAAGAGTTGAACATGAGGCAGCGCAGATGGATGGAATTGATTAAAGATTACGACTTCACGTTGGAATATCACTTGGGTAAAGCTAATGTGGTTGCTGATGCCCTGAGTCGACAGAATCGTGAGACGATCGCCTCCTTAATGGTTAGAGAGTGGCGAGCATTGGAGACCTTGGCGGAGTTCGATGTACAGAGTGCTGAAGAAGGAGAAGGACAATTGTTCGGATGTCTCATCCTACAGCCTGTTCTTATCGACCGCATTATTGGAGCTCAAAAAGAAGATGAGAAGTTTCAGGCATGGTTCAGGAAGATGTCAGAGAAAGACCCGGCAGAATGGAAGGTGGGAGTCGATGGAGGATATCGGTGCAGGAATAGATTATGTGTCTCAGGTGATGAAGAGCTTAGGAAGGATATTCTGGAAGAAGCACATAAATCAAGGTATACAGTTCACCCGGGAGTAACTAAGATGTACAAAGATTTGAAGAGAAATTGCTGGTGGGAAGGTATGAAGAAGGATGTGGCTGGATTTGTATCCAAGTGTTTGACGTGTCAGCAAGACAAAGCCGAACATCAGAGACCGTCAGGATTGTTGCAACCGCTACCTGTTCCTGGTTGGAAGTGGGAGCACATTACGATGGATTTTATAGTAGGATTGCCCTGGTCGCAGCAGAATCATGACGCCATTTGGGTAATAGTGGATCGATTGACGAAATCGGCACACTTCATTGCTTATAGTATGACATACCCGGTAGAGAAGATGAACCGGATGTACATACAACAAGTTGTGCGACTTCACGGTGCACCTGTATCGATTGTGTCAGACCGTGACGCGCGTTTTACTTCTGGATTTTGGAAAAGTCTGCAAGAAGCTGTGGGAACCTCGCTCAAAATGAGCACTGCTTTTCACCCTCAGACGGGCGGGCAAACTGAGCGTGTTAATCAGATCATGGAAGGTATGCTTAGGGCTTGTGTCATTGATTTCGAAGAATCTTGGGAGACACACTTGCCTTTGGTTGAATTTGCCTATAATAAAGTTATCACACAAGTATCGGTATGGCTCCGTTCGAAGCATTGTACGAACGACCGTGTCGTTCTCCGTTGTGTTGGGCAGAAGTCGGAGACACAGAATTGTTGGGACCAGATTTGGTTAGAGAAACCAACGAGAAGATTTCTTTGGTCAAGGAAAGAATGAGAACCGCTCAAAGCAGGTATAAGAGTTATGCTGATCGATGCTGAAAAGATTTGGAATTTAAGTGTTGGAGATCATGTACTCCTTAAGGTTTCACCGACCCGAGGAGTAGTACGCTTCGGTCTCAAGAGAGGGAAGTTAGCTCCGCGTTTCATCGGACCGTTTGAGATTTTGGAACGTGTCGGGAAAGTAGCCTATCGACTGGCGCTACCACCGAAGATGTCTGGGGTTCACGATGTATTTCATGTTAGTATGTTGAGAAAATACATACGAGACCGCTCGCATGTGGTTAGTTATGACGATATTGAGACGAGTCATAACGTTTCTTACAAAGAGAGGCCCGTGAAGATTTTAGATCAGAGTATCAAGAAGCTGAGGAATAAGGATATCCCATTGGTGAAAGTTCAGTGGAATCACCATGACGATAATGAAGCCTCGTGGGAAGTTGAAGCGGATATGAGGAAGAAGTACCCGGAGTTATTTCATGACTAGTTAGTCTTGATTTCGGGGACGAAACCCTGTTTAAGGGAGGAAGGATGTAATAACCTGCATTTGCATTTAATTTTAATTTGACATTGTCATATTTAATCAGTATTTCTAGTCTTATTTAGTTTCTATTTCCCATGTGTTAAACTTTAAATTCTTGTTTCAATTGCTATTAAAATTATTGTTGGGGTCAAACTGTAATTTCTGTAAATTTAGCAATACTTGTGTTGGATTTCAAATCTGTATCCCAAAACGGTGGGAATGTTTTCTTTTAATTCAAACTGTATTTTTATAAAACCAGAAAACCATTTCTTATATTAAAATGAATTTTCTGTATTTTTGTGGTGACCACCGCGCCACGAAAGTACCAATTTACTTCCAAAACTGTCCACGCTGTGCTAAATTTCCACAGATTTTGGAAGTGATGTAAAGATAGATGTGACATACACTTTACTTTCCATTTATGGCAACTAATGATTGCCTTAGGCCTTGTTTGGCAATGCCCTCTTGTTGTGAGTTAACTTATGCCTATAATCTCTTTTCCCAAACACTCCATTTTGACCCCTACACGTCTAGCTTGACCCTTAGAGCATCTGTAGAATTGTTTCAACTCCTATACGTATATGTGTATGCTGTGAATAATTCATATTTTGAAATTAAAACAAATCAAGAATTTGTGGAGTGAGAAATACACAACTTGGGCTCCAAGTTGGGAAGGTCTATTTAGCATACATGCCTACACATATTGCACACATTCTACTGATTAACATCAGAAAGATTAAGAGAGGACTTGAGAGTTATTTACTGAAACTTTCTAGAGAGAGAGAAAGCTTCCAAATCACCATAGCCAAGCTTGGATTAATTTCTTATTGAGCTCATCTTTCTCAACAATCTCTCTATATTCAATCTGAGTGAGTATTTATAACTCACTAAGAATGTTAATTATACTTGTTTGCTATGTATACGATTGTAATTTATAATCCACCATTGCTAATTTCGTCCATGGAAGCTTGAGCTTCAAAATCATAATTTTGCCAACCTTAATCAAAACTTGTTTTCTGAATGAAATACGATAGATCAGAGTATGTATAGTATATGGTTGTGATATTGGAGCTTATTTCGTTCATACGTCGACGTATGGTTAAAACAAAATTTCCGTCAACTCTCGATTTTTCGTAAAATCCAAGAGCTACGGATCGATTCATGTAAAATTGATCGTAGATTCTTTATCCTCGTTGATAAACAAAGAGAATCATATATAATAAGGCCTAGGAGGTTCTAGAATTGAAAATGGGTCAAATTAGACCCTGAAAACTGAAATAGAGGAAGTCTGGGGAAGAAGACGAAGACACTGCATGAACTCGCGCGAGCGGACCGCGCGAGCGACCCCTCGCGCGAGCGGCCCGCGCGCGCGAGCCCTGTATTTTCTGGCCGTTGGAAAAGTTTTATATAAGGAAAATAAAAAAATGGGCAGATCGCGCGAGCGGACCGCGCGAGCGACCTATCGCGCGAGCGGCCCGCGCGCGTGATCTGGCAGATTCTGGTTTTTGTCTGTTTTGTATTTAGGGATAGTTTGGTTTAACTTTTAAGGACTGTTAAGGTTCTTTTATTAAAACAGGATCTTAATTGATTGTGTTCGAACGAATAGAATGTTGTATTATGACTTATCAATCCCCGTATGTACGTTGTTCCTTTAATTCAGCGTTTTGCTTATGTTTAAGTTCATATCATTCATGTGGGGTCAGTGGTACATGCATGTGGGTGGCGGTCAGTGTGGAAAAGAGTAATGGTCAGTGTGGAAAGAGTATTGAGATTGAGATTGTGTGGTGGACACTCCCTGGTTATGGTGTACAAAAGTGTGACGTGTTGAGATTGCGGTTGTGGTTGTGGTTGAGATTACGGTGAGGGTATCTTTGAAATGCGACGGTGGCAAATATGGACACTCCCTGACGCCCATGGAAGCGTTAAAGTGTGTGACACCGAACTTGGACACTCACTGGCACCCATGGTAGTGCTAAAGTGTGGCCTACGGACACTCCATGATACCCGAGTCTGGATACTGCGTGAGGTTGCTCTGGTATTTGCATGGCGGATTAGGTATTCAAAGTGTGAGGCAATGGACACTCCCTGGTACCCCGGACCAAAGTGTGAGGCAAACTGGACACTCCTTGGCGCCCCGTTGCTAAAGTGTGGCTATCTTAGTGTTTCAAAGATACCAGAGTGAGATAGTGGGTGGTTGTGTCTGTCGAGAAAAAAGAGTCGGCAAGATGAGTGTGGTGCATTGTCTCATACACGATTATATGTTTTATGAATGAACGACTTTGAATAATATATTCCTCGTTGGTTTATAAATTAAATTCTCTCTATGGTCAAACTATTGATTTTGCAAATTGAAAATGGAAAAAAGGTAAATGGGTATGTTTTACATTCAAAGCTATGTTTTTAATACTCACCAGCTTCTCGAAGCTGACGACGTTGATGCGTCCTGGACATTCGTGTTCAGGCTTTTCAGGTTATAATCAGGAGGAATCATATGACTACGCTAATTGAGACGGCTGCTTTTGGATGAGAAAACTGTTTAGTTATCATATGTTTTTAAGTTTACATGTTTTAAGTTATGACCGATTTGTAATAAGAATGACTGTATTAGACTTTAAGTTATTATTTTGTTTCAAGGCGGTCTGTGCCTTAGTTGACCTCATATCATAAGATGTAATAAGTTAGAAAAAATTTTATAAGCCTTGTTTGCTCTGCTCTGATTATTATGTTTTGTTGTTCCACGTTTGGGACAAAATCGATCCTTCAAACTGTCGCGACCTACGGGTCCATAAAGGAAATTAAACGCTTTCCTTATTTATGCTACGTCGGGGCGTGACATTGTACTTCTGTTAATTATTGTTATAGGCTTCAAACTCTAAGTCAACTGTTGTAATAGATTTAGTAGACTTTTATAATTAGTACTTGGGCATATGTTGCTTCCAAACCTTTTATATTTCCGCTATAGCCTCTGATTATGTTAATAAGATATGAATAGCATCCTCCCTATCGTTGAGTTTATTGGTTTGTATAGATGACAATGCGGTTATTCACCAGTCACGAACCTACGGGACCAAAAATGAACTTGTTTTCTCTATTTTTGCTTTTCCGGGGCGTGACAAACAATTAGTTTATACTAAAATATAAATATTATAGATAATATATTTTGCCATATAAAAATCATGTAGTAATATAGCAAGCAAGCCATGTAGTGACCATAGCAAGCATGGTTTTTACATGAGACAACAATTTCTCATAAGCAATTGAACATAAGTAGTATCAAAATTATTTCAATGTTACCTACAAGATATTTGAAAACGTATAGTGATCGTCTCCAATCATTAACTGAGTTGGATTTTCACCTTGTGAATGCCCTGCACTTTAAACAAACTATAAGGGGAAATTTTTTAAAAAAAAAAAAAAAGAAAAAAAGAAAGAAAAAGAAGTGGAGCTCTTACAGAAAGTGTAAACAAAAAAGAATCATCAAATATTAAAGATGTTGAAGAAATACATGTGTATATACATGTAAGTTATCACATTCCCGATGGGACACTAACATCTAGAGTATTTCAAAAACTGAAAATGCTAGATTAAATATATTAGAAGAAGTTAACATATCATGTTAATGCTTGACCTTTGAAATTCTCAATTTATAGTAATATTAAAGGTCACCATGCAAGCATTTATATATTTACTCTATTATATTAATTATTATTATTATTATATTATATTGTATATTGGAGAAGATGGAGAGACTTTGCCCCTTTAATGTGTGGAATATATATATATATATATATAGAGAGAGAGAGAGAGAGAGAAATGTCATGTAGGCAGATAGAAAAATAAAGAGGGATGTCACGTGACATAACTTAAAGGAAAGGAAATAGTTCTACTTTTAGTTATAGTAATAGATATATATATATATATATATATGGTAAAAATCTATAGCATGCAACCCGTGCACATCACGAGTTATCAACTAGTATATATATAAAAAGTCAATCTAAATCTCCTCTCATAATGTGCCACTTGGCATTTTTGTGGGTTTTCTTTTTTTTTTTTATCCATGTGGCATTTCCATTTTCCATCTTTTTTTTGTTTCTTTTTTTTTTTTAAAAAAAAAATTTTGGTTTCATTTCTTTAATTTAAGCCATTTTCAGTTGAATGAGTAAAAGCTATTGTTGACCCGAAATAGAAATCTTAGAGAGAGAGAGAGAGAGAGAGAGAAAGAGAGACAGGAGAGGGAGAGGGAGAGGGAGAGGGAGAGGGAGAGAGGGGGATGAATACAGTTTTAGCATAAAATTAACCTTTTAAAAAACTTAATACAAAATTAAGCACAATCACAAACAATAAAGTAAAAAAAGAAAGGAAGAGATACATGCAAACTGAGTTTTCAAGTGGTTTGGCAATCCGTATACCGCGGCCTACGTCCACCCCTCAAGAATACCTCTTGAGGAATCTTTTAATCCGACCTACTTCATGGGTGTAGATCTAACCGTTACAAGAGTCTTCAACTCTCCCAAAAAAAAACATCTTCTTTGTAAATAAGGGTTACTAACCCTCACTCTTTACAACAAACTGAACTCTCTCTCTCTAGAGTGGATGGATACAATTATAGCTCACACAACAACTCCTTAGTGAGTGGATAATACAAATGAAAGCTCACCACAATTTGCTCTTTCAAGAATTACAATTGAAATCAAGAACAAATTAATTTTTCACTCAAACTAGGGCTCAATGATGATTAAACAAGTTATTTTTAATGATTTTCCTTAATTTTCCTTGCTCTTTATAACCCTAAAAAACACTCTTATATATAGCTTTTGAAAAATTATAGCCATTGGTGGTGATGGGGTACATTTAAAGCAACTTAAAATGCTGCACAAACTAGCCGTTAGTGCTATTTTGCGCAATCCAGTTGACTAGATCGAAGGTTCGGTCGACTAAAAAGTTTATACCAGAGAATAAACATTCTATGTGAAATCCATTCGATAAACAGTACCTTCGGTTGACTGAACAGTACCTCTGGTTGACTGAAATGCAATTTTCCAGTCGACTGGATTTCCTGTTTTTCGCAAACTGACACCTCTTTACTGAAATGGCCATAACTCCTTCTACAAAACTCGTATTTGCAATCTGCTTAAAGATTCGGAAAGTAGATTTAAATATCTTTCCAACCATATAAAACTCAACATCTCGCTCCTTACCAATTAGATTAGGTTTGTCTTTAAAAACGACCCATCTACAAACGGTACTTGATTTTGACTTAGCCACTTAAAAACTTTTGTGAAATGAATTTAAGTTAATGGTCTAATTATGTTTAGGTCCTTGAAAGTATTTTAAAGTATGAGAGCAAGGATCCTAAAGTCTAACTAGTATTACTTGAGCCCCTATGAGTGATTGATCAAAATGCTTACAAGTAAATCCTTGTCTTCAAGCTTAATTGATCCTTGTTGAGCTCAATTACTCTTGGGCTTCACCATATGCTCTCTCATGAAATCAAACTAGAATAGAACATTTAGTGCATATTTCAAGAGATTAGCACAAAGAAAATGACTTGATAATTGATTAGAATAGAACCAGTAAGAGCATGCAATTATCACTAGATTTGTCATCATCAAAACAAACATAAATAGTGCCTTAAAAGAAATTCAAGGCTAACATCTATATTTAAGAGAGAGAAAGAGAGGCGTTTACACTTCCAAGAGGGAGAAAGAGAGAGACACATTTAAGAGAGAAGGGAAAAGACACGTTTGAACTTTTGTTTAGGAGATGTAAAAGCAAAGGAAAGATAGTAACTAATCCAATGAAAACATATTTAGTTACCTTAGGAGAGAAAATCTATTATATATTGTACAACCAATTTATAATCCTTATGTATAGGAAAACTCGTCAAGCTGGAAGGTCCCTCCATACCAGAGATGAATTCATAAAAATGAGTGGAAATCAATGTTACTCTGTGCAACATAGACCATTTTAATTCCTTTTTTCTTCTTCTTTTCTATCTAATTCGTGCAACTTCTGATATATTTGGCTGGCCTTTGCAACTCTTGATGTCTAGAGTGAGGTCAGAGGTGGGAGAGAGAGAAGAGATGGAAGAGAAGAGAGAGAGAGAACCAAAGATGGAAAAGAGAGAAAGAGAGAGAGAGATGTCGATTGAGAGTTGGGAGAACAGAGAGAGACGATATGATTTTGGGGTTTTTTTTCATTTGATTTTTTTTTTCGGATCGGAGGTGGGTTGGGGTTAACTATGTTAGAGTTTATGAATTAAGTTTATGAGATCCCACCCTCCGCCTAGGATGCCACCTAAGGTGATGGATATTTGGTTGTGAATTGGGTATGGGAGTAGAATTACTCAATTTTGATACATAACAAGTTTATGAGTAGTGCTATGGTTTTTAAATCCTAATCCCAAATTCACATCCCAAATTTAATGTTAAACATAAATTGTTATTATTATTATTAGATGAATTTAGGTTTCAATGATTCGTACTTATTTTTATTCTTCTCAATATGAGGAATATATATACAACAATACATGAGTAGAGGACTCTTACCTAAATTACAGGAAACTAATTATAGAAATGCTAATTACAGGAGACTTGTTATGGAAATACAATCAAGTATTATCTTGAATGGCTATCTTAACACTTCCCCTTAAGTTGGTGCGTATATGTCGCTCGTGCCCAACTGGTCAAGATAGTTATGAAATGTTTGACTTGAAACTGCCTTAGTGAGTACATCCGCAAGCTGGTCTTCATATCGAACATGGGGAACTTCAATGATCTTTGCTTCTAGTTTTTCTTTGATAAAGTGCCTATCCACCTCAACATGTTTCGTCCAGTCATGTTGAAGTGGATTACGTGCAATGTCACATGCTGCCTTGTTATCACAATATAACTTCATTAGACTGGCCGGTTCAATACCTAAGTCTTGTATTAGGTTTCTGATCCACAGTAGCTTGCATACTCCTTTAACCATTCCTTGGTATTTGGCTTCTGCCCTAGATCTGGCTATAGCTTCTTGCTTTTTACTCCGCCAAGTAACCAAATTCCCTTCTACAAATGTGAAATACCCAGAAGTAGAACGTCTATCATCAATTGACCCAGCCCAATCGGCATCGGTATAACCTTTGATATTCAAATTGTCTCATTTTGTAAACATAATTCCTTTTCCTGGAGACGACTTCAAGTAGCGCATACGAATTATAACATTCATATGTTCTTCACTAGGAAAGTGCATGAACTGACTAACAACACTCAGTCCGTAAGTCAAATCAGGTCTAGTATGCGCAAGATACATCAATCGTCCCACTAGTCTCTGATAACGTTCTTTGTTGGCAGGGGCTTCATTTGGATACATCCCCAGTTTTAGATTTTCTTCCGTAGGAGTGTTAATCAGACTACAAGCTGACATACCAGTTTCATTTAATAAATCTAAGACATATTTCTGTTGAGATAGAAAAATACCTTTCTTTGACCTTACAAATTCAATTCCAAGAAAGTACTTCAATGGACCAAGATCCTTCATTTCAAATTCCCTGGCCAGGTGATCTTGCAATGCTTTCTTTTCTTCTAGATCATTCCCAGTCACTTTCATATCATCAACGTACGCAATAAGAGCTGTAATCTTTTCTTTATTATGCTTCAAGAAGAGAGTATGGTCTGAGTTACTATGTCTATATCTAAATGCTTTCATAGAATTTGTGAATCTTCCAAACCAAGCTCTAGGAGATTGCTTTAAACCTTACAAGGACTTCTTAAGTTTACAAAACTGTCGGGTTTTTTTCGTTTGCAGATTACATCCAGGAGGGAACTCCATATATACTTCTTCTTTCAGATCTCTATGCAGGAATGCATTCTTTACGTCGAACTGGTGAAGTGGTCAGTCAAGGTTCACATCAAAAGATAGCAAGATACAAACTGTATTAATCTTGGCCACTGGTGCGAATGTCTCTATATAGTCAATTCCATAAGTTTGCATGTACCCTTTAGCAACCAGTCTGGCTTTGAATCGTTCAATTGTTCCATCAGCTTTGTGTTTAATGGTGTAAACCCATCTGCATCCCATGGGTTTCTTCCCTTCAGGTAAATCAACAACTTCCCATGTCGAGTTATTTTGGAGAGCCTTTATTTCTTCATTCATTGCTTCCTACCACTTGGGATCTCTTAATGCATCCTGCACACTATTAGGAATAGATACATCAGATAATTGATTCACAAATGATTCACATTCCTTTGATAGCCTATGATAAGACACAAAGTTACTCAAGGGATATCCAGTTTTGGACTTGAGATCAGGTTCATACTGTACTCTAGGTATTCCTCTTGAGAAACAATTGGGTAGCAACTTTGTATAAGGTATAGGCCTGTCCTGGGACTCAGATGCAGATTCGACTTTAGGAGATTCGGCTTCAGAAGACAAATTAGTCAAAGAATGGTACAGATTGTGATGCAGATTACAGGGGAAAAGTTGACATATATAGCAACGGAGATGTTGGATCCGATGATGAAGGTATTGAGTCCGATGACAGTTCATATAATAATGGTTCCTGGTGAACTCTTGGGTGAACTTGACCATTCTCCCCATCAGGGTATTCTCCACTTACACCCAAGTTCTCACCACTTATAGGATCCTCCAAAGTGTCAAGGAAGTAATTCAGAGTCTGTACTTCATTGCTACTCTCCCCCTGAAGTGGAGACTCAAAGGCAGAGTAATACATTACATTCTCGTGGAAGGTAACATCAAGTATGACATAGAGCTTTCGAGAGGTGGGGGGGGGGGGGGGGGGGGGGGTGATAGCATCGATACCCCTTTTGATTCGAAGCATAGCCAACAAAGACACACCAGAGAGCTCAGGGTTCCAACTTACTTCGCAGTGATTTGTGAAGATGTACAAATGCTACACAAATACTATAGGGGGAAAATTCGACACAACAAGAGCATTGATAGCATCATGTAAAGCTTGAAAGAGGGTTTGAAATTGGAGTGTACTATAAGACACACAGTTGATTAGGTAGGCTACAACGGTAATAGCTTTACCCCAGTGCTGATGGTCATATAAGCCCCAAACAAAGAAGCACGAACAACTTCAAGAAGGTGACAATTCTTATGCTCGGCAACCCCATTTTGCTGAGGGGTGTCTACGCAGGTCATCTGATGAGCGATGCCATGAAGCTTTAAAAATTGTTGCAAGTCCTGATTAACGAATTCCCTTCCATTATCAGTTCGAATGGCCTGGATGTAAGATTGACACTGAGTAGCTATTGTCTTGTGAAATTTCTAAAAGAGGGAACTTACTTCACTTTTAGATTTCAATAAACAGATCCAAGTCATACGAGTACAATAGTCAATAAATGAAACAAACCATCGTGCACCACTCAAAGTGGGAATCCTCAATGGGCCCCATACATCAGAATGAATAACCATAAATGGGACTGAACTCTTTTTCATACTTATTGGAAAGGGAACACGATGACTTTTAGCCAGTTCACATACATCACATGTCACACCCCGATTTTTGGACAACCAAATATTTAATACAGAGCATGTATCTAAACTAATATTCAATTTCCAAAACCCCGAGAGTGACACCCTCACACAGACTAATAGATAATTATTGAAAACAGCATTTTATACTCATTAAATAAGTACATGTGATTTTGTGTTTAAAAAAAAAAACTCATTATTATTAAACTTGAATTCCCAAACATTCATTTTCATTAAAAAGAAATTAAACTTCATTCCACATATTATATCCTTTCGATTTACAAAAGAAATATTATGTTCATTCAATAAAACCCTCTTTATAGAGTTCAGCGAAAAAAAAATAAATAAGCATAAAATCTATACATCCATAGGTCAGAGCAACTACAATGTTCTCAATACCCAATATATAATCCATATTACAATTATACACTTGTGGCCCACACTACCAGAAATAAAATAAAGTAACAAAAAAAATAAGTACAACTCTAATAATAAACAACACTGCGACAATCTCTTCACCCAAACAGAAGCTCTAAAGAAAATCTCCAAATACTAAACATGCACATAAATTCAACTACATTTTATATAGAAACGCACCCGAATGCATAACACACTCGGGTCAGTCACATGACTGGTATAAGTTAAACAAAAAAAATATATAAAACGAGTCTTAGGGAACAACGGTGTCCCATAGACTCCCAAAAGTACTCACAAAGAAAAACATAACCACCTCATATCATACAATATCGTTGCACAGAAAATAAACAATGTCATCACACATAATTCATGTCGGGTTAGAATAGTAGTTCCACGCACATTCAGTACAGAACGGTAGTTTCCTTCAATGTGGTGGCAGTGGTTCCCAACCAGAATAATACCAATTGAATACTTACCCATCGAATATCTATGGTGAGCCAGCCCTGCATAAAAGTTAGTAGGCCCACCATCCTGTAAAATATAATTATCACAGTTCTAAACATACCCATAATTACTTTCTGAATTAATGTCCATTACAATTCAAGTGTCAGTCATACTACCATCAAACCCATGGTTCAGTAACAGAATAAATTCATAAAATACTCGCATCAAAATCCTCCAAACATAATCCAAAACTTAACACACTCTATGGTTATCACATTCACGCTCACACACAACGATTACAACACGAAAAATTATTAGAAAAGTCGATTACTAAGCATCCACAACTTTCTACGAAACTACTACAACAAGAGGTAATTAATTATTCAAACTTCCAAACGCAAGAATAAAACAACACAAATTATTTTCTTTTATTACACCTTATGTTCACCACCTCGGCCACCCATCCATGGTCTAGCCTACACATATATCCCATGTGTCTCCTAACGTAATACTAACTCCCACTCCGGTCCCAACTCCCATGGGGTATCACTGGGATTTGAGTATACACCGAAAGGCTAGTCCTTACGTTCTTGACGTCAATAAACAATGTCTAAATACACATGAAATAGACCAACAAGCCGGGCATAAGGCTTAAAAATGAAGAGACGGGTCATCAACATAGTCGCTGTCTAATCACATAAGGACGGGTCATCCACGAAGTCGCCGCCTAAAATCATAAGGAGCAGTGGTGAACTCTAAGGACTTTTCTAACGTTCATACATCCACGTTATTTTTTTAACAAAACTCAATTTTGTAAGAGATTCATGTATCTCAAATCAAATATCCGTTAAAATCATATTAATAGCTACATGTTCACACAGATTCATAACCCACACAAAATCATACAGTCACAATGTCACAAAGCTCAATTATACATGAGAACTCATATCTCTCTAAGTACAAACAAATTAATTCATATTAACGAGCACGAAATCACACAAAAATATGATGTAGCAAATACGCTTATTTTAACTTTTATAAACTGCTACTGTAATATGCGTTTTCTGCCCAAACGGTGCAGAATTGGGAAAAACACCATTAGACGAAAGTTGTCCAGAATTGATTTTCCTATAGGCTTGAGCAAACAGAATAACGAAAACTGTAACGTATGATTTATTATGAATTTTCTACTAAAATCTGATCCGTGAAAATCTCAAATCCGAAAATTGAATAATTGTTCAAATGCATATTCAAGGCTCATCTATAAATCTCAAATCATAACTTCAATCATTGTAAATAAAAACCTAAATCTCATAATCCATAACCATACTAATTTAATAATCTATACATTTAAATTTTCAATCAAACGAGATTGAAAAAAAATAACAAGTTAACTCACCGATTTAGGGCTTCAATATTGATGATGATTTCACAAACCAAAGGTTGAAGTTCCTCTTTTCTTCTCTTACTCTTCTTCTTTTTCTTCTTCTTCTTCTTCTTCTTCTTCTTCTTCTCTCTCTCTCTCTCTCTCTCTCTCTCTCTCTCTCTCTCTCACACACACACACACACACACACACACACACACACAAACATCTGTTCTCTCTTTTATCCTCTTCCCTCTTTTTTTTTTTTTGTTAATATGGGGGCTAGGGTTTCAACATATGTATATGTATACTACACACACAACACATGTCAATAAAATATACACAAATATACAAATTCCGTTTTTTGTCTAAGGGCCTCACAAAAAGTCTTTATATGGGCCCGAAAATGCATTCTAAAGTGACAAATGATTAGCCCAATGGATATCCATGACCCCGAGCACTAAATTTCTATGTTAATTAAGCACACTACTTAACATACTAATGACCCGTACACGCTACTACAACTATTTTTTTTATTAAGTGTCACTAAGATACATACACAGTTAATATCTAATACTTGAAAATAATAAGATAATTAATTTCTAAAAGTTCTTAGAAAAATAGGGTTGTTACATTCTACCCTGCTTAAAGAAATTTCGTCCCGAAATTTAAAGCAAACACCAGTATCACGTGCAATAAACAAGGCTAAAGTTAAACACACAAATTTACGCATAACACTGATCAACATTTAACTCTCGACCCCAAGAGATATGGTACTTCGAGCGAATAATCTAAACAAGGATACCCTCATATATATACCTTTATCCTCGTAGAGTCAATTGCTAAATGCTAACAGATAATTAAGACATACATAAAAATGCAAAATTTTGATAATAAAAACTATGCATGAAACATGTTTACCCCCACACTATTTCTCATTGGAATATCCAAATAATTAATCGTATCGATCCACCCACTAATACTCATCCTTGCAGAAGTCCCTACTGAGAATAAATCTGAGAAATTAATACACCGGCTTGATATATAATATAGAATCCATAAAAATAAACCTCCTTCATGGAAATAGGAGAGAAGAATACCTCAGCAGAATACCCGATGATAATATCAACATAAGAAATCACGAATACTAATAATAGATCCAGCATCAGAAAACCAGTAGATAATCAATAAAAGTGAGAAAACCATAAACCAGTCGATATTAATCCAATAATAAGAAGTCTAGAATATCCAATAATAGTTAGATTAGAAATCTGTTGATACTAGAACAATCCCAATACTCCGATGTCCGCCCAAAGTTAATAAATAGTCTTCAATAATATATTAAGAGGTCTTCTTGATTATAATCGTAGATGCAATATAATCAGAACTCCGCTTGAATTCCCGACAAAGATAATCATATTGTATATGTAGGCAATCAAGTAGTCGTCGCCCATTATACAATAATTGATCAAAAGTCACACGTCAAGGACAACTTCCAACTCCCCCATTACTCCACATATAAATAAAATGAAAGCATTACTATGCAATGCTAAATAATATTATGCATGACTTCACACAATTCTCATGCAAATGACAAGCATTAAAAGTTAAACAAATCAAAAAAAATAAAGCACAAAATTTACACATAACATAGAAATAGAGGTAGCACATACTTAATCTAAATCTCAACCTAAGAAGATTCGCAGTCCTATAACTCTGACCAAACCCAATAATCCACATTCCGAGAATCACTTAGACTCGCTAAGCTAACCATAAGCTCTGATACCAAACTGTCACACCCCGATTTTTGGACAACCAAATATTTAATCCAGAGCATGTATCTAGACTAATATTCAATTTCCAAAACCACGAGAGTGACACCCTCACACAGACTAATAGATAATTATTGAAAACAACATTTTATACTCATTAAATAAGTACATGTGATTTTGTGTTTAAAAAAAAAACTCTTTATTATTAAACTTGAATTCCCAAACATTCATTTTCATTAAAAAGAAATTAAACTCCATTCCACATATTATATCCTTTCGATTTACAAAAGAAATATTATGTTCATTCAATAAAACCTTCTTCATAGAGTTCATCGGAAAGAAAATAAATAAGCATAAAATCTATACATCCATAGGTCAGAGCAACTACAATGTTCCCAATACCCAATATATAATCCTTATTACAATTATACACTTGTGGCCCACACTGCCAGAAATAAAATAAAGTAACAAAAAAAATAAGTACAACTCTAATAATAAACAACACTGCGACAATCTCTTCACCCAAACAGAAGCTCTAAAAAAATCTCCAAATACTAAACCTGCACATAAATTCGATTACATTTTATATAGAAACGCACCCGAATGCATAACACACTCGGGTCAGTCACATGACTGGTATGAGTTAAACAAAAAAAAAAATATATAACGAGTCTTAGAGAAAACAACGGTGTCCCATAGACTCCCAAAAGTACTCACAAAGAAAAACATAACCACCTCATATCATACAATATCGTTGCGCAGAAAATAAACAATGTCATCACACATAATTCATGTCGGGTTAGAATAGTAGTTCCACGCACATTCAGTACAGAACGGTAGTTTCCTTCAATGTGGTGGCAGTGGTTCCCAACCCGAATAATACCAATTGAATACTTACCCATCGAATATCTATGGTGAGCCAGCCCTGCATAAAAGTTAGTAGGCCCACCATCCTGTAAAATATAATTATCACAGTTCTAAACATACCCATAATTGCTTTCTGAATTAATGTCCATTACAATTCAAGTGTCAGTCATACTACCATCAAACCCATGATTCAGTAACAAAATAAATTCATAAAATACTCGCATCAAAATCCTCCAAACATAATCCAAAACTTAACACACTCTATGGTTATCACATTCACGCTCACACACAACGATTACAACACGAAAAATTATTAGAAAAGTCGATTACTAAGCATCCACAACTTTCTACGAAACTACTACAACAAGAGGTAATTAATTATTCAAACTTCCAAACGCAAGAATAAAACAACACAAATTATTTTCTTTTATTACACCTTATGTTCACCACCTCGGCCACCCATCCATGGTCTAGCCTACACATATATCCCATGTGTCTCCTAACGTAATACTAACTCCCACTCCGGTCCCAACTCCCATGGGATATCACTGGGATTTGAGTATACACCGAAAGGCTAGTCCTTACGTTCTTGACGTCAATAAACAATGGCTAAATACACATGAAATAGACCAACAAGCCGGGCATAAGGCTTAAAAATGAAGAGACGGGTCATCAACGTAGTCGCTGTCTAATCACATAAGGACGGGTCATCCACGAAGTCGCCGCCTAAAATCATAAGGAGCAGTGGTGAACTCTAAGGACTTTTCTAACGTTCATACATCCACGTTTTTTTTAACAAAACTCAATTTTGTAAGAGATTCATGTATCTCAAATCAAATATCCGTTAAAATCATATTAATAGCTACATGTTCACACAGATTCATAACCCACACAAAATCATACAGTCACAATGTCACAAAGCTCAATTATACATGAGAACTCATATCTCTCTAAGTACAAACAAATTAATTCATATTAACGAGCACGAAATCACACAAAAATATGATGTAGCAAATACACTTATTTTAACTTTTATAAACTGCTACTGTAATATGCGTTTTCTGCCCAAACGGTGCAGAATTGGGAAAAACACCATTAGACGAAAGTTGTCCAGAATTGATTTTCCTACAGGCCTAAGCGAACAGAATAACGAAACTTATAACGTATGATTTATTATGAATTTTCTACTAAAATCTGATCCGTGAAAATCCCAAATCCGAAAATTGAATAATTGTTCAAATGTATATTAATCAAGGCTCATCTATAAATCTCAAATCATAACTTCAATCATTGTAAATAAAAACCTAAATCTCATAATCCATAACCATACTAATTTAATAATCTATACATTTAAATTTTCAATCAAACGAGATTGAAAAAAAATAACAAGTTAACTCACCGATTTAGGGCTTCAATATTGATGATGATTACACAAACCAAAGGTTGAAGTTCCTCTTTTTTTCTCTTACTCTTCTTCTTTTTCTTCTTCTTCTTCTTCTTCTTCTTCTTCTCTCTCTCTCTGTCTGTCTCTCTCTCTCTCTCTCTCTCTCTCTCTCTCTCTCACACACACACACACACACACACACACATACACATACACAAACATCTGTTCTCTCTTCTTCTCTCTTTTCTCCTCTTCCCTCCTTTTTTTTTTTTGTTAATATGGGGGCTAGGGTTTCAACATATGTATATGTATACTACACACACAACACATGTCAATAAAATACACACAAATATACAAATTCCGTTTTTTGTCTAAGGGCCTCACAAAAGGCTTTATATGGGCCCGAAAATGTATTCTAAAGTGACAAATGATTAGCCCAATGGATACCCATGACCCCGGGCACTAAATTTCTATGTTAAGCACACTACTTAATATACTAACGACCCGTACACGCTACTACAACTATTTTTTTTTTATTAAGTGTCACTAAGATACATACACAGTTAATATCTAATACTTGAAAATAATAAGTTAATTAATTTCTAAAAGCACCTAGAAAATTAGGGTTGTTACATCACACTTAAAATCAGAAACATTCAACTGAAAAAACAAATTTGGAAACAATTTTTTTGAATACCCAAAAGAAGCATGGCCTAAGCGCTGATGCCACAACCAAATTTCTGAATTTTGTAGAAGCATTGTTCTGTCAATTGAATAAGCTTGGGCCAACTGATTTGAACTCGTCCCTGTTAGATCGAGATGATAAAGCTTCCCCCTTCTAGTACCATAACCAATTGTCCTCTAAGTCTGAATGTCCTTGAAAACACAATGGTTAGGCCAAAAAATCACAATACAATGCAAAGTGCAGGTTATTTGAGCAACAGACAGATGGTTATAATTGAGGGAAGGAACAACAAGAATAGAGTCCAAATTCAAATTTTTAGTAAGTGCAATGGAACCTTCTCCAATTATAGGAGAGGGAGTACCATTCGATGTGGACACTATAGGTTGTTTGGATGACTTCATAGACTAAATATGGGTCGATTCAAAGGTCATGTGATCTGTAGCACTAGAATCAATAATCCATGTACTATTACTATTAGGTGCAGAAACATTAAGAGCCTTACTAGGGTTACCTGAAGTAACAATCAATGTCGAGGCCTCTTCGAGAGGATGTTCAGCCACAACAACTGAGGCACTATGATTGGGTTTTGAGTTTCATTTTCTAGGTGCCTTGTCAGGATCCCACCACTCAGGATATACAATTAGTTCATAGCACCGTGACTTGGTGTGCCCTTTTTTCCCACAATGCGTACATAATCGTTCTGGCTGGTCGGCTCTTGTTTTATGTTTGCGACTCTGTGATCTAGATGAACAGGGTGGATCAGCATTATGGTTCAATAGACCAGATTCACGATCCAGTTTCGGATTGGGCCGCCATTGTGAAGGCTTGGACCGACGTGTCATCATGACGGATGACTCTGGATGTTTGGGTTCTCCATTCAACATAGTCCTGTGAATTGCATCACTTCGGACATAGGCATAGGTTTCTTCAAAATCTAGTATTGGATCCTTTCTAAGAATTTCTCCTTAGCTTTACTCAAATTCTGCATCAAGTCCATTTAGGAAGATGTGTACACGAAGGTGTTCAACGGTTTTTTTATATGCGGCAATATCATCTGGATCCTTATTACAATTTTATCGCAATGATCGAACTCCTGAAAAATTTCTACCAGATCACCATAATAGTTTGAGAGAGGTCGACCATCCTGCTTGGTGGAAAACGATCGCTGATTCAGTGCAAAGATTTGTGACTCGTCTGACCCATCATAGAAGGCCTTGGCGAGAGCATTCTAGATTTCATGTGCAGTGCGCAATCGAAGGTAGCGCTTCATAATCTCAGGCGACATAGAAGTCAACAACCATCCTTTAACCTTTTGATTTTCTGCATACCACTTGGTATAAGAATCATTGGTAGTCACAGGTTGAGATTTATTGCCAGAAATATACTCAAGTTTTTCACATCCTACAATATGCATTTCCATTATTTGGGACCATACATCATAGTTAGATTCGGTAAGGATGATTCCGGCATTAAAAACAGAACCTTCAGATTAAACATGTATGATTGGTGTGGTCATGGATGAGGATTCAAGTTTGTCTATGGTCATGGTGGGGTTAATGATGACCTGATATGATTTCAGTGGGCTGAGAAGGGAATAGGATTAATGCTAGTTTGGAATATTTAGTGGCTGATTTGGCTTTGTGGGATGATGCTTGAACAGTTTTAGCTTTGATGGTGAAGGATGGTATGATGATTGGTGTTAGTGTAATATGGCTGTGGTACAGAATTTTGACCTAACAACTCTGATACCAAGATGAATTTAGGTTTCAATGATTCGCACTGATTTTTATTCTTCTCAATATGAGGAATATATATACAACAAGACATATGAGTAGAGGATAAGAAAACTCTTACCTAAATTACAGGAAACTAATTATAGAAATACTAATTACAATGCTAATTACAGAGAATTGTTATGGAAAATACCATCAAGTATTATCTTGAATGGCTATCTTAACATTATTTTTATTTTTAAAATGCAAAATTGGAATGGAAGTTGTAGATTGATCTAATCATTGATCTATAGAATTTTCTACAAATGATTCTCTTTAATTTTCTTTCTTCTATAGGGTATACGTAAATTCATTTGACATATGATTTTGGGATGCTGTGTGCGTTTTCAATATTGGACTAATGCATTATGAGAATCATGTCTCTCACTTTTTAGGTTTACTTGTATTATTTTGTGCGTGTATACGGCTAATTATTTAGAGGTTATAGTACTATCCTTTTGAAAGTTTGGTTCCCTCTTCCACAATTATCAACGAAATCAATATTCCCTTAAAAAAAAATGTATGGGTTTGTACATAGGGAGTTTATCTGAAAAAGGGGTCGGCTCACCGATTGGTCATTTCTTTTTCTTTGTTCTTTAATTTTTTATTTTTTATTTTCATTTTCTTCATTTGCTTATTTGGAACTTAAGTATCTTTTTGGTTCTAACTGTATATGAAAGTAATTCTCTCTCTCTCTTTCATTAATTTACCATACTCCATTCTCTCCTTCATGTACCAACCAACCCGTGGCTAGTTCTTTTATAAATGAAATGAAAGTGCTTTACATTCATCCCATTCTCATACTCCAACTACTGTGGAATTATTGACAGGCCTCGTAGGTAGCCCCAACCAAAAACAATTATAAACATGAGATACTGAAACACTTAACTAATGTCTACACAAAAATTTATACCTAAGTTTTTGGATTTTTAAAATATCGATGATAAATTCGTCACCTCCCCCAACATGAAATCGACCAAATCCGACTCCGGTATCACATAATCAATCAAATTCGATTTCACAATTTATAAGGTTGGGATGAATTTGGCAAAAAAAAAAAAAAAAAATTTAAATAGTAGTCGAAGTAGGGATGGATTTACTCTGTACTAAACTTGCCCAGTTACTATTCCTATTCAAGCCCCTATTGTCAGCACATATTTCCTTCGAATGTCAGGATTTTTTGTTTAAAACAAGAAAAATAAGAAAACATTATTTTATTTTGTGTGTTTTGTTTTGGTAATACAACAAGCGATTCAATGGTTGAAAAGAGATTGGTGTTTGCATACCTACTTTCATTCATGACGGGTAGGGGTGTATACGAGTCGAGCTTTCAAGTGTTCGCGAGCTTTCTTGCGAGTTTTTTAACAAGCTTTTTTACATGCCCTTTTAAGCTGTATAGTTTAATAATAAAATAATATTTTATCAAGCCTATTTATGACATGTGTCATATTTTCGTTAAAATTATATAGTTTTGTAATAAATATATTTATAAAGTCATTATACAAGCTCTTTATCAAACCTATAAACGAGCTTTTTTACGAGCCTGCTCACGAGCCTTAATCGATCGTGTTCACGAGCTCAAATGAGCGAGCCAAGCCTAGTCCTTATCGAGTCAAACTTCGAGCCCTTGTTGAGCAGCTCATCTCATTTACACCCCCAATGACGGGTTTACCTAAGGATGTGGCATCCCTTGTAGCAGAGTTAAGGCTTAGTTTGGCCCCCACGTGGTGCTTCTCCTTTTTTAAAGCCCAATTTCATGTTAATTCATTTGGTAACTAGTTTATGAGCTTTGCAAAAATTGAACTTAGGGCATTTTTGAAGGGAGCTTTTAAAAGCTCAAGGTTGCTTTTTGGTTTCATGATGTCTTTTTGAAGAGTAGTGTGTCACTTGTATAAAATTATCAAAGAACTTAGTAATAAATTTCATAAGCTCCTTTTAAAAAGCCACATGGCGGCCAAACTAAGCCTAAATGTGATGGGTCCTACTGCCACATGAAATGCCACATCTTTTTGTGAGCATCTCTTTAATATTTTTGTGACTCTAGCATTACTCATTGATTAAATGCTTGGACGAATCTCAACTCACACTATGTATCAATAATGGTTCATACATTTTAAAAATAAAATAAAATAAAATCTTAAACTGAACAAAAATTTTGACATTTTTGAAACAATAAAACATGCACCCAAGCCCGGCCCAAACACAACAAGAACAAAAAGGCCCAATTTGTGGCCTTATCTGCATAGCCTCCATGAAGGATTAAATTACACGTCACGTCGTATATATATATATATATATATTAACTCTACTCATTAAGTCGCTTCTTTTGGTTCCTAAACCCTCATCGCCTTTTGCAGAAAAACCCTAGCTTTTCTCTTCTGCCCCTGTCCCCCAATCAACAAAGAATGGTAATTCTAACCTCTTTCTACTCGTGTATCTTTGTCTTATAACATCATTTCCTATGCATTTGATTGTTATATGGGGATATATCATAAATATGTATTTTATATATTTACTTTTATATATATATATATATGTTTGCAGACAGGCGAAGCAGTGAATCCGAAAGCATACCCGCTCGCTGATGCGCAGCTCACGATAACTATAATGGACCTTGTTCAGCAAGCTGCTAACTATAAGCAGCTTAAAAAGGGCGCCAATGAAGGTTTACAAACACCTCTTATCTTTAACTATGTGTGTTCATGTGGTATTTTGTGTGTATGTATGTATATATGTATATATATATATATTTGTATTTGTATATGTGTATTTGAATAATTGACCCATCAAACAGGATTTATGTAGCCAGACTCCATATGGGTGGGGCAAATCTTGAGTGTGTGTGTGTGTGTTTTTTTTTTTTTGTGTGTCAAAGGCAAATCTTGAGTTGAATATATGTATAATTTGTGTCTCTTGATCTTAAATTTCAGCTACCAAGACCTTAAACAGGGGTATCTCTGAGTTTGTTGTGATGGCGGCAGACACTGAGCCACTTGAGATCCTTCTCCACCTTCCTCTACTTGCTGAAGACAAGGTGAGTAAATCATAGCATTTATGGACATGTATATGTACACATTGAATATACATAAATGTGTATATTTGGTTACTTGAATCCTTATGAAATGGTATTTCATTATTGTTTTTTGATTAGTAAAAGTTTGGCACTTTCCTCGATCTTGAAAGTGTTATCCTTGCACAAGGGAACTCTATTCTTCTCTGTATATCTCCCCAACATATTTCTCAATTAATTGTTGGCTGTTAAGAAACTGATGCAAACCATTTGAACAACTTTTTGTTTCTTCTTAGTCTTGTTATATTGGTCAATGCAGAATTTGATGATGGTGTTTGTGTGACTGTAATTTGAGTTAAAATTTAATCCGTTAGTAGCCCATTTGAACTTGGTAGGAAGGATCACTTGTTAAAAAATGTGTGAAGTTTATGAAACTTGAAAGCTTTCTGAAGGAGTTGTAAAAAAAATTTGATAGTGATTAGCAAAATAAAATATTCTACACGAGGAAGTCAACATACTAGGTGTGAAGGCAAGGAGGGATAACTTCAGAAACTAGATAGATTGGACTTATATTGGTTTGTTTGTCTGTGTGCTGGCCATATATTCTTTTTCTTCCTTTCCTTTCTTTAATGCATTATAGTTAGAATGGGTTATACAAGGAGGCTCCTCCTATAGCCTATAGGAGAGTTATTAAGGCTTGTAGGCAGAACGAAGTGTTACGAGAAATTTCTCTGCATAAAATGAGTCAAGTTTGAAATTTTTTAGTACTCTTCATTCTCTCTCTTCTCGACAGAAACCCATGTCAGCAGCTTTATTTTATGATACCAGAAAACTGAGTTTATGTTTATTTTGTCCATGTCATTTCTTTTAAAATTTTGTCACTATCATTTTTTGTAGCCCATGCGCGTTAAATTGTGGTTAACTGTCTGTATCATTTCTTTTCTAATATTTTTGAATTGCTAAAGTAATTATGTTGTGACGCTTTCCATAATTGTTCGAACAAATATAAATGTGAACCAATTTCATTTTTCAATTTGCAGAATGTCCCTTATGTCTTTGTCCCTTCAAAGCAAGCACTTGGCCGAGCATGTGGAGTCACTAGACCTGTAATTGCTTGTTCTGTGACAAGCAATGAGGGAAGCCAATTGAAAACCCAAATACAACAACTCAAGGTAGTTTGCCCTTGGCTAACTTATTGCCTACAAATTTTATTTTGTTTCCTTCAATCTTCTTTCAACTTGACCTCCTCATTCTGAGTTTTTGATTGTGAAAAACAGGATGCCATCGAGAAGCTTTTGATCTGAAAGAATTGGAGTGTTTCGGTGTGATGGGCCTCGAGGTGTGGTGTGTTCACTCCTTTGAGGGCTTTGACTGATGAAGTTGTTGTGCTACTAGGAGGAGAGTTTCTTTTTCTTTTTGGTTTATGTTTTCAATTTTCTTGTGATATTTATCTTACGGTGTGAGAAATATTACTCTCGAGTTATTTTTTTCACAAGTCACTTTGAATGGTGCTTAAACCTTATAATTATGTTTTATTATGTTTCATAACAGTACTGCGTTCGTGTACTTTACTGGGTGGCCATTCATTCCAGTTTTCGTTTAAAACTAATATTTTATTGATCTGACTTTGTAAGGCTTGCTTTTTAACCAAATAGTTTGGAAAAAGAAAAAGAAAAAACAATGATTTTAAGTCTTGACTAGAGCTTTTACCATTTCATAATGTTCCATTCCTGCAAAAAGGGGCCCCTTTCCCTTTCTCTATCAAAAAGAAAGAAAGCTCCATTTCCCCCACCTACCTACGCACATAAAACACAATTGGATGTGAAATTATCAACTGTAATTTGTGTTTTTGCTCATGGTAAGCTTTTCCAAACTTCTTTATGATTTTTTTTTATTAGTTTAGTGGGACGTAGTTGCTTTAACTGTAAGAGCATTGGTTTTAAACAAAAGGAATTTGTTAGTAAATATATAGCCTGTTCATTGTTATCCTGGTACTGTGACTCAGTTGAATTTCAAGACTTCACATTTATTATCTCATATGTGCATCTCCTTGGCTGGGACAGTGAGTCAGTGATTGAATATGTTCCTTCACCATTTATCTCATGTGTGCATCTTCTTGTATTTGCCAGCATTTGTTGTAGAATTCGGTTTGCTTGGAATTGTGTGGCAGCAATTCAGTATTTGGACTAGTAAAGAGCCACAGTCTTGGACCAAACTATTTAGGAGCGAGCAGTAAGCAACTGAGGCTTTGTTATTAGATTTGCGGATTCGTTAAAGTAAAAGAATTTCTAAATAGGTTCCACTGCAAATTTTATTTATTTATTTATTATTTTTTTTTTCTGCCCAAATTTTCTCAGTAACCAAACAAAGGAAAATATTTTCCTTTGTGTTTTCCTCTCTTTTCACTCACTATTAGGAAGACAGCCCCCCTTGCAATGCACGAGCATTGGATTTTGTAGAAAAAATATAATGTATATTTTTTTTAATGTGGACAAGAAAGAGAAATAAGTTCTATTAATTCTTAAGATGGTGTTAGAAAAATATGGTTTAACAACAATTATATTCATTGATGTTAACCTACAATATAATTCAATTTAACAAACAGGAATTTATAATTGTAAACACTTTAAACTTTAAGCTCTTTTCTTTAAGGCACAGAAACAAAGGGTAATTTGCATAAGGCATAAGAGTAATTTGGCTATGCAATTTATAATTGTACACAGTTTTATTCAATTTTAGTATATAATATATTCAATATATATAATATAATATAATAATATATGTATATATATATACATACAAGGGTAGTTTACAAAAGGAAAAATGACAATTTGATAATTCAATTTATAATTGTACACACTTTAAATACATAAATAATAATAATAAAAAATTATAATATGTATATATACATATACACATATATACAAAAGGGTAATTTATAAAAAATAAAAGAGTAATTTGGTAATTCAATTTGACAAATGGGTAATTTAATTATTCAATTTATAATTATACACACATTAAACTTTGACAAAAGGGTACTTTACAAAATGCAAAATGGTAATTTTAATAATATAATAAAATAATATATATGTATATATATACACACAAGGGTAATTACAAAAAGCAAAAGGGTAATTTGGTAATTCGATTTCTTATTATACACACTTTAAACATATAAATAATAATAATAAATTATAATATGTATACATATATGTAGACACCCCATTTTGACCTGCCAAAATAAGAAATAACTGTTGCAGGGGAGCCCACTGGGTACGCAAATTGAGAAAGAAGGAACTGGAATCCTAATCAGAAAATCCGGAGGTCAAATCAAATGTCAAATCAAGTTGTCGTCAATTTGAATTCCCATCAGCATGATTTCAAAAGCATGTCGGATCAGCTGTAGACAACCAATTTTTGCCCACCTACAAAGAGGCTGACAGATAATGTACATCAAGTACGGCGGGTGTGAAGAGCTCATAAATACAAGGTCCCTAGGCTTCGAATCGTCAAAATCGAACCACGGGTGAAGAAATAGTCATTGTTCGGACGAATCTGCTATTTGCCAGAGAGGGACATGGATTACTTTTTTAGCTTTTCGGGTGTCAAAACAAGCATTCTTCATGACAGAATAGAAGTACATGACATTACCAACGACTCCCTAAAATTTCATCTCAATCGAACGCCGGATTTAAAAAAAGTACTTTATCAGGCGTGGGAATCAAACGGAAAAATTTCGTTTCATCGCAAGAAAACTTCGGAAAGTTTAAAAATTGATGCCAAAAGTCCATATTTGTCAAGATGAAGAGCCTTCAGAAATTTCGTTGCCATCAAACGAAAAAAGTTGCAAAACTGCGATAAGATCACTCACAGGTACATCAATTTATACTGATAATCATCAGAAAGTCCTGGTCTTCGAGATCAAATCAACTGTGGTATTTTCGGTCTGGATTAAAACACCTTTTACATCGAGGCAGAGAAATCCCTATAAACTTCGTCTTAATCTTATACCAAATTTCGAAAAAAAGTACATTTTAATTAACGGATTTGTAAAGACACGTGCTTAATATGAGTCAGATAGCGTTTCAAGAATTCCATTTTTGCACTAAAATTGTGCATTTGTTAAGAGGACCACTTAAGTCTAAGTTTTAGTCACTTGCCTTCTTGAGAATTCGGAAGCGCGACGCGTGTACAGATATCTAAATATTTTCTTTACTTAGCGACTAAGTAATCCAGATTTGGGCCAATGACTCCATAGCAGTCACTTTTTGATTTGAGGAAAATACTCTTCACATTGAAACAAAGGGATCTATAAATCTCAATCTGATACCAGATTCCGAAAAACTACATTTTAATTAACGGATTTGTCAAGACAGATGCTTAATACAAGTTAGATAGCATTTCAAGAATTCTATTTTTGCACCAAAAATTCCGCGTTTGTCGAGAGGGCCACAGAAGTCCAAGTCTTCATCGTACTGCCTTCCAGAGAAGTCGGAAGCGCGGCGCATGTACAGATATCTAGATATTTTCTTTGCTTAGCGACTAAGTAATCCAGATTTGGGCCAATCACGCCATATGAGTCACTTTCTGATTGGAGGAAAATACTCTTCACATTGAAATAAAGGATCCGTGTAATTTCGTCTCATTCTGACACCGGATTTCGAAAAAGTGACCTCGATTGGCGTGTTCTGTCATAACTGGTGTCGAATGTGGGAGAAACAACGTTTTAAAAATCCAATTCACTTCAAAATTCTATGTTAGTCGAGAGAACCCAGCGATCGAGTTTTCAACCGCGTAGCTTTTCGAAAAATCCCAAAGAACGCGGTGCACACACACAATATCTAGATATTTTATTACTTTATTATTATTTTTTAATTTTTTTTTTTTTCTCCTTTTCAAAAATCAAAATTTTTTCTATAAATAGAAGGCCCCCCCTTCTAAAAAAAATTGATAATTCACTCTCTCCCTTAGGCTTTGTTTGGGAATCTCAAACCTTTCTCCTCTCTTAAGCTCTGTTTGGCTACATTAACCAAATAAAATTCAAACTCCATCATAAGTACCACTAATGTCATACATACAGAATACGTATTGGTACTATTCATATGTACGATACTATTCATACATATGGGTACTAGCCCTTCCAAAAAAAATTGATAATTCACTCTCTCCCTTAGGTTTTGTTTGGGAATCTCTAACCTTTCTCCTCTCTTAAGCCCTGTATGGCTACATTAACCAAATAAAATCCAAACACCATCATAAGCACCACTAATGTCATACATACAGAATACGTACGAGTACTATTCATATGCACGATACTATTCATACATACGGGTACTATTCATACATACAATATACGTACGGGTACTATTCAACATACGGTATACATCTTGACTATTCTGGCCCTTCCGAACCCAACCATGACGTCCATTTAAGTCGATTTTGTGTCAAAATATGACTTGGGCCTTCTCGGATTATTTCTGCAACGTTTCTCGAATTTCTTTCATTCTTTCTCAACAAGCATCGTCTGAACTTCAATAGTCGCCTCTGCACAGGTAACATCCTCAACTCTTACTCTTAGTGGTGTGGCCTCCCTATAAATCCACTAGTCAGTCCATCTGCCTTTACTGCTTTGTTTACTTACTGTTGTACGTACTTATTATATATAGCAAATCTATGAACTTATCAATTACTTCACGACTACTTTCAAACCATTTCATTGGGCACCGACTCGTACTTCTGGCCCTTTTTCAAAAGCACTGGGCATCGACCCTTACTTCGGGTACACTTTTCAGTCATTTGGGCACCGACCCTTACTTCTGGCACATAAAACAAAATACAAAAAAAATAATCATAAAATCATAAAATACAAAAATTCATCACGCGATCGATCTACTCTGACTTTTACTCAAAACACTTTCTCATAACTCACTACTTTATTAAGGTTAGAATCTAGAACTATACCGTACTATGTTCTACTACTTTTTACTTATGCCCCACTACTATGAAACCCACCAAAATCGACAACCGTGTGTCACGGATGATAGAGGGTGCCTAATACCTTCCCTCGACATAATCGAGTCCCCGAACCCATCTCAAGAACTCTGGCTTCGCACGATTATCAAGAGTTGCACTTTTAGAGGGCCTTACGTTTTCAATATGTTTTAAAAGTCAACGATGATTTCATCGTCTTTGCAGAGATCCTAACTCTCGATAACGTTAGGTGGCGACTCTGAACTTTTACTTGGTCCTTTACGTACTTTTCACACACCTCTCTTACTTTCACGAATCTCGACGTAAACGGTCGCGACCCTTGAAAGGACTGCCCCTACTTTTAGGGCGGGCGCGACAGTTGGCGACTTGCTGGGGATACACTTAAGAGGACTCAGGTCGTCACTATAACACCCATATTTGTGTTATTGCATTTGCATTACATTGTCATGCATGATAATGTGATGTGACGTGTCTTATGACACTTGGTTGAGTGAGTTTTGACTCACGAGTTGATTTGGGTGTCTGTATTAGAGAACCCTTTGAGACTGTTGTGATTGAAGAGTTATTGTTTGTGACATCTCTCCGAGTGTGAGACGGTCACTGTGGAACACTTTAAATGTTTATCTGAAAATAAATGTTTACCTGTGTATTTCAATATCTGTATTATTTTCTGGCTTAGAATATATTTCTGATGTTAGATTTAGTATCCTGGTGAGGACGAATGAACACGCTATTAATTTGGTAGGCTAATTAGCAACTTCGGAAACGTCATATAGAAATTCGCGTTTTAGCGACCAAACGAAACTTAGTCGAAAACTTTTATAATTTTGAAGTTTTACTTATAAAGCTAAGAATAAGCTGTATAGAAAGTTTCAGAGACTGATTAGGAGTTTGGAAAACTCGTGGGGAGGTAAACGTAATTCTCCGAGAATGTTGCCTATATATAGATAGAGATGACTTAGATTTTTCATAAGTCTAAACCTAATTCCAAAGAGGATGCCAAAAGGGAGGCTAGAGGGAGATTAGTTGCTTAGAGCTTTGCGACGCCAAACGACGACCTTCCGTCAGTCTGGTTTCTCCCAGATTTCATATTTGAGCTCCTCGAGGTAAGAGCTTCGTTTTGATATATGTTAGGGCTTGTTTGGCCAAATTTTCCGAAAAGTTATTTTCTAGAATTTTTCATAAAAGTTGATAAATGAAATTCTGATCCATAGGAATTTTACTAGACGGACTTCTGCACGTTCTTTGTGCACGGGTTTTCTTCAGATTGAATTATAGGAGCGTTATTTGGAGGTGAGTGATTCAACTATGTTGTTGGAATGATATCTTGACATGTATTCATGTTTTGTGTGAATAGCATGTATTAATTCTTAGAGATATATTGTGTAGTTCATATTGGGCATCTATATTGATAAGTAGGCTCAGTAGCACGGTGATATGTTTTGATTACCGCGAGTATGGTGATATGTATTTGAGCATGTTAAGTTGCTTATTTGGGTCAGAAGGAGCACGTGGTCACCGTGCCATTTTGTGGAGCCGATATAGGCATTAAGGTCGCACGATTATTTGTAGAATCGTGGGTCTTACCCTTTCGCGTGGACTTATTGGCGAGGAGTCGCGGATTGGGAATATGGACGGGCACGTGAGTCTCCGGCGACTAGTATGAAATGTAGAGATGTGAATGCGGACATGTTTATCATTCATGTTCATATGTTGATTTATTCACTAAGCTTTAGCTTAAACAAATCGAAATATGTGTGGTTATTTAAATAACCATTGCAGGTATAAATGCTGGCGAGGAATCAGAGAAGTGAGTACGTGGGTTGGGAGTTCGCTTGTAAAGCAACTTGAAATATTAATCTTGTAGTTTTGGGATCCTAGAAATGTTGTAATAAGAATTTGGTTGTTTTAACCCATGTTTAACTTGGTATGTTAGAATGGATTTTAAACTGTTGTAATAGTTAATGGCATGTTGTAATTATGTTTGATAATGTTTTAATACAGCTAGGATTACTTTGGCTTGAGTTTGGATTGAATGGTTGATCATTGGTGTTGGTTAGAAAGCTTTTAAAACTTGAATTTCTGCAGATTGGGCTGCTGCCAGGGGAGCAGTCGACTGAGCAGTCGACTGAACCCCTGTGTCTGTTAGCTACTGCTTCTTATTTTAACAAAAGCAGTCGACTGGACCCCTCAGCAGTCGACTGGACCCCTCAACAGTCGACTGGACCACCAGTATCAGTCGACTGGAATTGACATCTAAATCCCTGCCTAACTCCGTCGACTGAGCAGTCGACTGAGCAGTCGACTAAGCAGTCGACTGAGCCTCTGGTTTTAAAATGTGTTTTGTTTTTCCGCTGCGTGTGTTCTTCAAACCTAATTTTGGGAACGTTAATGAATTGGTTTAGCCTCGGTAGCGTGCCACGGGCTTCGGTTCCGCTATTGTGGGACCGGGCTGTGACATTTAGTGGTATCAGAGCATAAGTTTAGAGCCTTGGGAACGAGTGACGTTATATATGCTGAGCGACGTCGAGTGGAGTGTGTAATTGTAAAGATAATTGTTATCATTGTAGAAATGCTTCATGTGTTGGCATTTGTTGATTGTGATGAACTGTGCACATATATCTATATTGTGGCATAGCATGCATGGTCATTATGCATTGAACTCAACAGGGGAAATATTTAAAACGTTATGGCTGATCTACCAAGAGAATTGTCACCGCATTCGCGGATGGACCAAATAGTGAATATGGTGGGAAGTTTCATACAAGCGGTAAGTGAAAGGGAACAGATGAATGTTCAGCCTCCACAAGTGGAAATTCGTTATGTCAATGCACCATCGACACCGCGACCTCAACACACAATCGTGGAACAGTTTCATAAACGGAAACCGACCTTGTATCATGGACAAGTCGACATAGACTTGGCCGATCATTGGATGATGGACATGGAAAGACATTTCCGTCAGGTAATATGTACCGATGAGGAGAAAATTTTGTGCGCATCCGATACGTTGATGGGCGAAGCATTGGATTGGTGGAACAACGTGATTGAACAAGGGAAGCCGACCACGTGGGAAGCATTTAAAGAAGAATTCAACAAACGTTTCTTCCCGCAATCTGCTTATACTCAGAAACGTCAAGAGTTTGCAAGTTTGGTTCAGGGAGATATGACCGTAGGTGAGTATGTTTCTCGTTTCAATGCCTTGTTACGATTTGGGAAAACTACTGTTCCGACTGATAGGGATAAAGCTCGTAAGTTTGAGGAAGGGCTTAGAGAGAATATCCGTGGCCGTGTGGATATGTTACAACACCCGACCGTTTCTCTCGTTGAGGAAGCTGCTCGGATTGCTGAGAAAAGTGTCGACAGATATCGACAGGGACAACAAGGAAAGAGGGCAAATGACAGTCGGGGTAAGAGTCAAGGAAATGCGAAGAAACCGTTTACGCAAGGTTCGGGATCGCATATGAGTAGCCAAGGAGGGAGTACGTTCATGGGGGACCCGAGACCATTGTGTCCAACATGTAACCAGCGACACAGTGGAACCTGCTATCAATTGGTCACTTGCTATTTTTGTAAACAATTGGGGCATGTGTCTAGGAACTGTCCTTTGAACGCAAATTCGACTACACCAAACACAACCTCAAATACCAAGAGCTACAACCCAGAGATGAGGGGAAAATGTTTTGACTGTGGACAACTGGGACACATAGCGAAGAATTGCCCAAGTAAGAGACAACCGGGAATGAGTACCGGGGCATCGAGTGTGCCAAGCGGGTCAAGGGTAGAACCTCGAGTAGATAAAGGGAAAGGAGTCGCGCAACAACAAGGACGATACTTCCAACTCAGGCCGGGGAATACGGATGATACCGTCGTATCAGGTATTCTTCCTATTTGTTCGTATCCTGCACGTATACTTATGGATTCTGGTTCAACGCATTCATTTGTATCACGTGACTTTGTTAAGCATTTAACTGTTAAGTCAGAACCGTTAGGATATGACTTGTGTGTATCATTGCCTAGTAGTGAGCCACTAGTTACTTCTTCGATATTCAAGTCATGTGAAATCAAGATAGGTGATAAGGTCTTGAGCGTTGATTTGATTCCGTTGACGGTGAACTACTTTGATGTTATTTTGGGTATGGATTGGTTGTCGGTTAATCAAGCCAAAATTGATTGTGAACAGAAACGGGTTAGTTTCTATCCGTCAGGGCGAGAAGAGTTTACTTTTCAGGGTAAGGGAGTGATCGTACCGCCGTACTTGATATCGGCGATTCAAGCAAGCAAGATGTTGAAGAAGGGTTGTTCGGGTTTCTTATGTTCAATTATCGACACGAGAGTTCTTGGACCACTAATAGAAGACATTTCAGTAGTTCGAGAATTTCTAGATGTTTTTCCCGATGAGTTACCCGACGTATTGATTGAAAGAGAGCTTGAGTTCACAATAGAAGTAGTACCAGGGTCACAACCGGTATCCAAAGCACCGTACCGGATGGCACCAATAGAGTTGAAAGAATTGAAAGTTCAGTTAGAAGAGCTGTTGGAGAAGGGTTTTATCCGACCGAGTGTTTCACCATGGGGAGCTCCAGTCTTGTTTGTGAAGAAGAAAGATGGAACAATGCGTATGTGCATCGACTACCGGGAGTTGAATAGGTTGACCGTCAAGAACAAGTATCCGTTGCCGCGAATAGATGACTTGTTTGATCAGTTACAAGGGGCTCAGGTATTTTCAAAGATCGACTTGAGATCCGGTTACCACCAGCTGAAAGTCAAGGAGGAGGATGTTGAGAAGACAGCTTTCAGAACTCGATATGGTCACTTTGAATTTTTGGTTATGCCATTTGGAGTGACTAATGCACCAGCTGCTTTCATGGACTTAATGAACCGTGTCTTCAAAGATTATTTAGATGAGTTTGTTATCGTGTTCATAGATGACATCCTAATCTACTCCAAAAGCGTTGAAGATCACGAGCATCATTTGCGATTAGCTTTACAACGATTGCGTGAAAAGAGATTATTCGGCAAATTGAAGAAGTGTGAGTTTTGGTTGACAGAGATAGCTTTTCTTGGACATATAGTGTCGGCAAAGGGAATTTCTGTAGACCCTCAGAAGATAGAAGCAGTTACTAACTGGGCGAGACCAACGAATGTGACAGACATCAGAAGTTTCCTAGGATTAGCTGGGTATTATCGGAGATTTGTAAAAGATTTTTCGCGTATAGCAATGCCGATGACGCAATTAATGAGGAAAGATATTGCTTTTGTTTGGAGTCCAGAATGTGAAGAAAGTTTCCAAGAGTTGAAGGGTCGACTAGTGAAAGCACCAATTTTAGCCGTTCCATCAGGGACTGAAGGGTTTATTATTTACAGTGATGCTTCATATAGAGGTTTAGGTTGCGTTCTTATGCAAGGTGATAAAGTCATTGCATATGCGTCAAGACAACTTAGACCGCACGAGAAGAATTATCCGACTCATGATCTAGAATTGGCCGCCGTGATTTTTGCATTGAAGATTTGGCGTCATTACCTATACGGAGAGAAATGTGAGATCTATACGGATCATAAGAGTTTGAAGTATCTGTTTACACAACGAGATTTGAATATGAGGCAAAGGAGATGGCTAGAGTTGATGAAGGACTATGACTTGTCAATTCAGTATCATCCGGGCAAGGCGAATGTCGTCGCCGATGCTCTTAGTCGCAAAGTACCAACCAATACCGCATCAGATTTGACATCTCAGAAAGAATTGATAAGAGATATGGAGAACTTAGAACTTGAAGTGATTCCGAGGATTGAAAGTGGCTTGATGTCGACAATGGTGGCACAACCACTCTTGATTCACGAGATTGCAGAGAAACAACTTCAAGATGTGGCTTTGAAGAAGATTTGTGATGAGATTCCAATGGGCAAACAACCGGGATTCACGTTTGAGAACAATGTGTTGAGATTGAGAGGTAGAATTTGTGTACCTAGTGAGAAGGAGTTGAAGCGAAACATCCTAGAGGAAGCACACAATACGAAGTATACCGTTCATCCGGGAAGCACCAAGATGTATAGAGATTTGAGACATGTTTATTGGTGGCCGGGAATGAAGAGGGAAATAGCACGCTATGTTTCGCGTTGTACTAGTTGTCAACAAGTAAAGGCCGAATGCCAAGTACCTTCAGGATTGCTACAACCGTTACCAATAGCCGAGTGGAAATGGGAGCACATAACAATGGATTTTGTTAGTGGATTTCCGAGATCGAAGAGATCGAACACTATTATTTGGGTGATTGTTGACCGTTTGACGAAGTCGTCGCACTTCCTACCACTTCGAACAACTAAGCCAATGACGTTAGCTAAGTTGTATATTCGCGAGATTGTGAGACTACATGGTATCCCAGTTTCTATCGTTTCAGATAGGGATAGTAGTTTTACATCGAAGTTTTGGAGAGCCTGGCAAGAAGCAATGGGTACCAAATTGCACTTTAGTACAGCTTTTCATCCTCAGACCGATGGTCAATCAGAGAGAGTAATCCAGATTTTGGAAGACATGCTTAGGCTATGTGTACTTGATTTTCAGGGTGATTGGGAAGACCATTTGCCATTGATTGAGTTTGCATATAATAACAGTTTTCAGTCGAGTATTGGGATGGCTCCTTATGAAGCTTTATATGGTCGTGTATGTCGTTCACCAATTAGTTGGACGGAAGTAGGAGAAAGAAAGATTGAAGGACCGAAAATTGTACAGGAGACGACGGATAAGATAATGGTAATTAGACAACGGTTATTGACAGCTCAGAGTAGGTATAAGAGTTATGCCGATAAGCGTAGACGACCGTTGGAATTCGATGTAGGAGACTTGGTGTATTTGAAGGTGTCACCTTCAAAGGGAATAACCAGATTTGGTAGATACGGGAAACTCAATCCGAGATATGTAGGACCTTTTGAAATCATTGGAAAGGTTGGACCCGTAGCTTATCGTTTGAACTTGCCGAGCGAGTATGCTCAAGTTCATAATGTGTTTCATGTATCGTTGTTACACAAACAATTAGCGGAAGATAAAGATCAAGTGATGACTCCGACATCGAATGAGATTCAGAGTGATTTAACGTATGTCGCACATCCGGTAGAGATCTTAGACCGGAAGGATCAAGTCTTACGAAATAAAGTAATATCGAAAGTGAAAGTGTTATGGCGTAGCCAAACTACGGAAGAGATGACGTGGGAGATAGAAGATGAGATGCGTACTCAGTATCCGCACCTTTTCGAGACATGAGGTACAAGTTTGGGGACAAACTTCTTTTAAGGGGGAGAGTATTATAACACCCATATTTGTGTTATTGCATTTGCATTACATTGTCATGCATGATAATGTGATGTGACGTGTCTTATGACACTTGGTTGAGTGAGTTTTGACTCACGAGTTGATTTGGGTGTCTGTATTAGAGAACCCTTTGAGACTGTTGTGATTGAAGAGTTATTGTTTGTGACATCTCTCCGAGTGTGAGACGGTCACTGTGGAACACTTTAAATGTTTATCTGAAAATAAATGTTTACCTGTGTATTTCAATATCTGTATTATTTTCTGGCTTAGAATATATTTCTGATGTTAGATTTAGTATCCTGGTGAGGACGAATGAACACGCTATTAATTTGGTAGGCTAATTAGCAACTTCGGAAACGTCATATAGAAATTCGCGTTTTAGCGACCAAACGAAACTTAGTCGAAAACTTTTATAATTTTGAAGTTTTACTTATAAAGCTAAGAATAAGCTGTATAGAAAGTTTCAGAGACTGATTAGGAGTTTGGAAAACTCGTGGGGAGGTAAACGTAATTCTCCGAGAATGTTGCCTATATATAGATAGAGATGACTTAGATTTTTCATAAGTCTAAACCTAATTCCAAAGAGGATGCCAAAAGGGAGGCTAGAGGGAGATTAGTTGCTTAGAGCTTTGCGACGCCAAACGACGACCTTCCGTCAGTCTGGTTTCTCCCAGATTTCATATTTGAGCTCCTCGAGGTAAGAGCTTCGTTTTGATATATGTTAGGGCTTGTTTGGCCAAATTTTCCGAAAAGTTATTTTCTAGAATTTTTCATAAAAGTTGATAAATGAAATTCTGATCCATAGGAATTTTACTAGACGGACTTCTGCACGTTCTTTGTGCACGGGTTTTCTTCAGATTGAATTATAGGAGCGTTATTTGGAGGTGAGTGATTCAACTATGTTGTTGGAATGATATCTTGACATGTATTCATGTTTTGTGTGAATAGCATGTATTAATTCTTAGAGATATATTGTGTAGTTCATATTGGGCATCTATATTGATAAGTAGGCTCAGTAGCACGGTGATATGTTTTGATTACCGCGAGTATGGTGATATGTATTTGAGCATGTTAAGTTGCTTATTTGGGTCAGAAGGAGCACGTGGTCACCGTGCCATTTTGTGGAGCCGATATAGGCATTAAGGTCGCACGATTGTTTGTAGAATCGTGGGTCTTACCCTTTCGCGTGGACTTATTGGCGAGGAGTCGCGGATTGGGAATATGGACGGGCACGTGAGTCTCCGGCGACTAGTATGAAATGTAGAGATGTGAATGCGGACATGTTTATCATTCATGTTCATATGTTGATTTATTCACTAAGCTTTAGCTTAAACAAATCGAAATATGTGTGGTTATTTAAATAACCATTGCAGGTATAAATGCTGGCGAGGAATCAGAGAAGTGAGTACGTGGGTTGGGAGTTCGCTTGTAAAGCAACTTGAAATATTAATCTTGTAGTTTTGGGATCCTAGAAATGTTGTAATAAGAATTTGGTTGTTTTAACCCATGTTTAACTTGGTATGTTAGAATGGATTTTAAACTGTTGTAATAGTTAATGGCATGTTGTAATTATGTTTGATAATGTTTTAATACAGCTAGGATTACTTTGGCTTGAGTTTGGATTGAATGGTTGATCATTGGTGTTGGTTAGAAAGCTTTTAAAACTTGAATTTCTGCAGATTGGGCTGCTGCCAGGGGAGCAGTCGACTGAGCAGTCGACTGAACCCCTGTGTCTGTTAGCTACTGCTTCTTATTTTAACAAAAGCAGTCGACTGGACCCCTCAGCAGTCGACTGGACCCCTCAACAGTCGACTGGACCACCAGTATCAGTCGACTGGAATTGACATCTAAATCCCTGCCTAACTCCGTCGACTGAGCAGTCGACTGAGCCTCTGGTTTTAAAATGTGTTTTGTTTTTCCGCTGCGTGTGTTCTTCAAACCTAATTTTGGGAACGTTAATGAATTGGTTTAGCCTCGGTGGCGTGCCACGGGCTTCGGTTCCGCTATTGTGGGACCGGGCTGTGACAGTCACTTTGGTAGTTTTCATTCTAAAGGGGTATTTCTTTTACTAACTACTCTATACTTCTATAATTCTTTTTTAGGTTATACACTTGTTTGCACAGGTACCTGTTACTAAAAAGAAACTGCAAGGTCAATGCCATACTGAAACTATAAGGCCAATGTCGTACATTACCACTATACATACTACACACTTGCATCAAGCATGACATAACCCGGTTCTGAAACTAAAACCCTTTAAGATTAGATAGGAGGATCAGTAAGTGGCATGACCGTTGCGGTAGTACCGTCGATACCAGCACCGAAAGTTCCTCCGCTCGAAACCACCAACCTGAGAAGGTGTTACGGCACCGGAGGTTTGAAGGTTCAGGAACCAGACCTAAATAAGTCTACATTAGACCTCAACCTCTCCACATAGTCACATTCTACACGTGTGCATTCAAAACTTTTCAAAATACAAAATGGCGCCGATAGGCTATCTGATTCTTTTCTATCATACCCTTATATAAACCAAGGGTGGAAAAACTTTTCAAAAAACATAATATGGCGCCGATAGGCCGCCCAATTCTTTTCTATCCTCCGCTTATATAAACTGGGGACGAAAAACTTTTCAAAAACAATAAACGGAGCCGACGAGCTACCGGATCCTTCTCTGTCTTCCCCTTGCACTTTTTTTACAAATTAGGGGGCGAAAAAACATTTCAAACTCAAACGGCCCTGAAAGGCTGCGCATTCTTACTCGTCCTACCCACACATTTTAACAAGGGTGGATGCATTTTTCAAAACTTCATAACGGCGCCGAAGGGCTGCCCATTCTCACTTATCCTCTCCTTACATTTTAACAAGGATGGATACACTTTTCTAAAACTTCATAACGGCGCCGAAATGCTGCTAAACTTTTTTCAAACTCATTTTCACCTTTCAAAGCAAAATAAAACTCCCCAAGGACAAATCCATTTTTCAAAGACATTTGGTGACTCCGAAAGGCTATCCAGATTCATCTCATACCTTGGGAACACACATCACACTAGGACAGTACTCTCCCATCTCTAACGAGTCACTGGGAGAAGAATCCCCGTTTCTTTTCTTTGAAGTGACTTACTAATTTTATGTCTACCTTTACTTCTTCTGACCTCCACTACATGACACTTCTGGCAGAAGTCAACATGGGAAACTTTTACACGCTTAGCCTACTCTTGGCATCATCGACTTCTTCACGTATCGAGAAAGTACGATTGGACAACCAGTCCAAATAGCTCTGAATTCCGAATCCAAACATGTCCAAGTGTCAAGTCTGAGCAGGGCCAGAGGACAAAATTCGAGGAGATCAAATCCGAGCAGTACCAGCGCATTCGCGATTGTTCGAATCCTCCCACCACTGAACCAATAGGCCTACTTCTACCCATATACATCCACAAGCCTTTGGTCATGTGCAAGGCGACTCTCGTAAGAGACCCAATACTCAGCCCACTGTCCTGAAACATTACTCCTCATCATATGCCACACAAGGGCAGTTTCTCCATACTATTAAATTTATGCTTTATCTGTTTTGCATAAGTACATACTTTCAAATGAAAAAAAAAAAAAAAAACAAAACTCATTCTTTACATCATTCAATAATAGTCATCTTGCTCTCATTCTTTAAATCTCATGATTCACTGGATATGATGTCTTACTACTTGTTGAATACGAATTAGATGTCGTACTAGATTTCCAGACGTAGCAATGCTATATCTGGTTCTACCTGAAAGTACGATCAATACAACATTATGTCGAGAACAACTCAGAACAAAGAATCACCCATTTCATCCTCTGACAATGCTCACTATCTCAACCAGAATTAGATGACAAAAGGCGCACTCAATGCATATTCACAAACGCTTGATGTCATCTGTGTACACAAAGACGGAGTAGGTAGCCAACGGGCATTCAGGGACAAGAACACCTTGGTCCATTCTCAGGATCATGACATACAAAGACTGGGGAACCCCACGACTCAGCAAGAAAGGTCCTCATAATCACTGCCGGCCTACATGGGGCCCATCAATTCTCATCAGAAAAGTACATACGCATTCCCACGATTTGTAACTTCAATACTGTTAGGAAACTGCGTTCCCAGAATCCGTTGACAGTGCGTATAAGTTGGTATTAAAAAAAAATTCAGGTGAAAGCTACAATAACCCTACAAGGGCGGAAACTAGGGTTACCTTGAACTGCAAAAACGGATTGTTGTAGTAGATGAATCGAGAACACGGGCTCGATAACAGCTCACGATCTTCTACCGTATTCCTTTGCTGCCAGAATATCGAACTGAGTGTGGGCTTTTTCGAAATCCTTTAAGTTTTCTGCTCTTCCCTCTTTACGTTCTATTTTCTAATCCCAGTTATAACACTCTATTTGATTGCTGTGACGATTCAATCCCGATCACATTGATCCGACAAAGATGTGTTCGTCGGGAGGACTAAACGATCTCCGATTTACTTGAATTTTTTACAGCAGCTCCGTCTCGACGTCAGGAACGTTGTGTAAAAAATTCAGCAACTTTCGATCAATATCGAGCAGTCCAAAGTTCTTTTAGTGAGCGTTGTCCGACGCTAGCGATCTTCACTCCTATGTCTCTTGAATGCTCACAGAGACTAGGGTTTGGTGGAAACCCTTCTAGAAGAAAACTAGGAGGTCAAGGGAAGCTTAGAATGTGAAATCATGCAACCTGAGAGAAGAGCCAAGGCAACATATATATAGGCTACGATAGGGACCATAAGAAGTCAATAAGGAATAGGCTTCCTTATGGAATTAGGAAACCCTAATTCAAATTGAATCAGATTCCTATTTCCATAAATTATAATTCATACCACTAAAGAATTTTAATTACACTCCTATCCTTATCTCAAAAATATATTTCGAGCTCCATGTTATTAAATGCTTATTATCTCCCCATGTTAAGATTACTGATATCCATTAATTAAATATAATTACTGACAATCATATTTAATTAATTTCTTAAAATTCCTTGAGATCCTCTGCTTAACTTATCTGATATGTCGGATACAAAATTCACCTGCAGGGTTTGACATAATCAAAACTTATAAGCTTTCTTAAGGGGATATCATCAATCCCAAAATTGAGACATGGATTCCATTATTAATTAATATCCACCATACAATTAATATTGCCACCCAATCCAATGAGATATTGACCCATTTAAGGATCTCACCCTTTTAGGGATCAAAGTATAAATATCAAATGTACGTGTCTATAAACTAACTTAGGATTTAGAGCATAAGCACTCATAATAGCCATGAGGTATTAATTATCTTATAAGTCAGTATAAAGATAATTGCCCCAAGTCGGTCCTGTTTAATACACAAAGTGTACCAGCATAGTGAGTTGAAATTATACCGTTTTCCGCAGTCAAGACAAACCTACTACAACACCATGCTGCAGTCCTACCGATGGTGTGTCCAATCCCATCTAAGACTGTAAACCAAAATCTTACATTCTACAACATCTGGTGGTCTGATCTTCCATGTGTAAGCCGAACCCTACACACCAAACCACCTACTATGTAGAATGAGAGACACACATGCATAATATTAAATAAATGATATAATACAAACATTGCCCACACAGATTCTCATAAAAATGGAATAACTGATTTTATTAAAATAATAAATTAACTACATAAAGCATGTCTTTTAGTATACATCCCTAACAATCTCCCACTTAGACTCAAAGCCATGAAGTGACACTCCTCACTCCAACTAATGGCTCTACCTCCTAGGGTAAACATATATCCTGAGGTTGACTTTCTGGAATCCCTATCTGACATGAAATCAAAATCTGTGTACCCAATGGGTACAAGACTGTCTGCTTGGTAAACTAACATATAGTCTCGAGTCCTTTTCAGGTACTTGAGAATATTTTTCACCGCAGTCCAATGTTCTTGCCCTGGATTAGACTGATATCTACTAACCATGCCAACATCAAAGCAAATTGAGAAAGAAGGAGCTGGAGTCCTAATCAGAATATTCGGAGGTCAAATCAAATGTCAAATCAAGTTGTTGTCAATTTGAATACCCACCAGCATGGTTTCAAAAGCATGTCGGATCAGTTGTAGACACCCGATTTTTGCCCACCTACAAAGAGGCGGATAGATAATGTACATTGAGTCCTGCCGGTGTGAAGAGCTCATAAATACAAGGTCCCTAGACTTCGAATCGTCAAAATCGGTTGTGGTATTTTCGATCTGGATTAAAACACCTTTTATATCAAGAATTAGAAATCCCTATAAACTTTGTCTCAATCCGATACCAGATTCTGAAAAAGTACATTTTAATTAACGGATTTGTCAAGACAGGTGCTTAATACTTGTCAGAGAGCGTTTCAAGAATTCCATTTTTGTACTAAAATTTCACGTTTGTCAAGAGGACCACGGAGGTCCAAGTTTTCGTCACATTGCCTTCTAGAGAATTTGGAAGCGCGGCGCATGTACAAATATCTAGATATTTTCTTTGCTTAGCGACTAAGTAATCCAGATTTGGGCTAATCGCGCCATAACAGTCACTTTTTGATTTGAGGAAAATACTCTTCACATTGAAACAAAGGGATCCATAAAATTTCGTCTCAATCTGATACTAGATTCCGAAAAAGTACATTTTTAACGGATTTGTCAAGACAGATGCTTAATACGAGTCAGATAGCGTTTCAAGAATTTCATTTTTACACCAAAATTCCGCGTATGTCGAGAGGACCACAGAAGTCCAAGTCTTCATCGCCCTGCCTTCCAGAGAATTCGGAAGCGCGACGCATGTACAGATATCTATATATTTTCTTTGCTTAGCAACTAAGTAATCTAGATTTGGGCCAATCACGCCATAGGAGTCACTTTCTGGTTGGAGGAAAATACTCTTCACATTGAAATAAAGGATCCGTGTAATTTCGTTTCATTCTGACACCGGATTTCGAAAAAGTGACCTCGATTGGCGTGTTCTGTCATAACTGGTGTCGAATGTGGGAAAAACAACTTTTAAAAATCCAATTCACTTCAAAATTCTATGCTAGTCGAGAGAACCCAGCGGTCGAGTTTTCAACCGCGTAGCTTTTCGAAAAATCCCAGAGAACGCGGTGCACACACACAATATCTAGATATTTTATTACTTTATTATTATTTTTTAATTTATTTTATTTTTTTCTCCTTTTCAAAAATCAAAATTGTTCCTATAAATATAAGGCCCCCCCTTCCAAAAAAATTTGCTAATTTACTCTCTCCCTTAGGCTTTGTTTGGGAATCCCTAACCCTTTCTCCTCATCTAAGCCCTGTTTGGCTACATTAACCATATAAAATCCAAACTCCATCATAAGCACCACTAATGTCATACATACAGTATACGTACGGGTACTATTCATACGTATAGGGAACTATTCATACATACAATACTATTCATACATACAGTATACGTACGAGTACTATTCAAACATACGGTATACGTCTTGACTCTTTCAGCTCTTCCGGACCCAACCATGACGTCCATTTAAGTCGATTTTGTGTCAAAATATGACTTGGGCCTTCTCGGATTATTTCTACAACGTTTCTTGAATTTCTTTTATTATTTCTTAACAAATATCGACTGAACTTTAATAGTCGCCTCTGCACAGGTAACATCCTCAACTCTTACTCTTAGTGGTGTGGCCTCCCTATAAATCCACTGGTCGGTCCATCCGCCTTTACTGCTTTTCTTACTTACTGTTGTACGTACTTATTATATATAGCAAATCTATGAACTTATCAATTACTTCACGACTACTTTCAAACCACTTTCATTGGGCACCGACCCGTACTTCTGATACTTTTTCAAAGCACTGGGCACCGACCCTTACTTCTGGTACACTTTTCAGTCATTTGGGTACCGACTCTTACTTCCGGCACAAAAAACAAAAGACCAAAAAAAAATTAAAAATCATAAAATACAAAAAACTCATCGCGCGGTCGATATACTCCAACTTTTACTTAAAATAGTGTTTTGAAAATCGGACCGTTCGTTGAATTGAAAAATTTACCGGGTCACGGGTTAGAGGTTCAACCGTCGGTTGAACCGTAATCAATCCGTGATGTCATAATTATATAATATTTAATTATTTATATTTAAACATTAGTTTTAATAAGTAAATATAAACAAAAAAAATACAAAAATATGCAAAAACTCAAATTTTATTTTCACACTATCCAATCATAAGTATAAATGTAGGGAAAATAAAAATAAAAAGTTAAAAAATAAAAAATGAAAATGAAAATAAATTTTTGTAGGCAAAAAATGGCTTTCAACGGTTTTGGTCAAAAAACTGTTTTTGAACGGTTTTGAACGGGTTCCGAACGGTTCTCACCAGTTCTGGTCGGTTTTGGTGCCGCTAACGGTTACCGAGTCAAACCGGACTAGAAAACTGACCGGTCGACGGTCCAATCAGTCGAACCGACCAATCCGATCTGGTTTTCAAAACCATGACTCAAATCACTTTCTCATAACTCACTATTTTATCAAGGTTAAATTCTAGGACTACACCGTACAGGTTAAAGTTCTTAGCTACTCCGACTTTATTCAAAACACTATTTTACACATTAACGGTCTAGATCGACCAAAACGCTCATACACATATACACAGCACAGAACTACGTAAAGCCTGATTCTCATGTCGAGATACGTATGCAACCCTTACTTGGGTGTGGCCGTAACTATTCTCTTTCACTGATCTCGAGTTGAGATGCATATAGCAGCAACCGCGTGTCACGGATACTCGAATCTAATTCTTGTATCTATAGTCTACTACTTTTTACTTATGCCCCCACTACTATATATGAAACCCACCAAAATCGGCAACCGTGTATCACAGATGCTAGAGGGTGCTTAATACCTTCCCTCGACATAATCGAGTCCCCGAACTCATCTCAAGAACTTTGGTTTCACACGACTATCAAGAGTCGCACTTTTAAATGGTCCACTTTTCTCAAAACTGTTCTCAAAAGTCAAAGATGATTACTCTAATCGTCTTTACAGAGATCCTAACTCTCGATAACGTTAGGTGGTGACTCTGAACTTTTACTTGGCCCTTCACGTACTTTTCACACGCCTCACTTACTTTCATGCATCTTGACGTAAAAACAGTCGCGACCCTTGAAAGGACCGCCCCCACCTTCAGGGCAGGCGCGACAAGATATACACATACACACACACACACACACATATACGAAAAGATAATTTACAAAAGTAACTTAAGGGTTGTTTGGTAATTATAGGATTCCTTAAAAGTTGTCTTAAGGCTCAAACAAGCCTTGCCAAACAAGCATTAAATTTCAAAACTAATCTAAGACTTGTTTTAGAAAAGTGACTGAAGGCTTGTTTGGTAATTCAAAGATTCCTTAAAAAGTTGCCTTAAGGCTCAAACAAGCCTTGCCAAACAAGCATTAATTTATAAAAGTTATCTAAAGCTTGTTTGGTAATTCAAAGAAACGGTACAAAAAACACAAACAAACGTTAGTGCTTTGTTTGGGAAAAAAAAACAAAACAAAACAAAACAAAACCAAACAAGGCATAGCCCAATTCGGGATGTGTTGTGCCTTGTTTGTGTTAGTGGTTTATTTGGGAAAACCTAAAAAAATATAAACAAAACAAAACAAAACCAAACAAGTTAGTAACTTGTTTGGGAAGAACGAAAAACCATACAAACCACAAAGCCAGAAAGCGATTGTGCTAAACAAGACACAACCTACAATTTGTTGACTTTTGGGTGTTTTGAACCAAATTGTAAATATTTGCAATTATTGCTTGAAAAGTTGATTGAATAATCACTTGTAGATAAAAAATAATTTTAAAAGTTGAATCAAATTGTAAATATTTGTAATTATTGATTGAAAAGTTGATTGAATCATCAATTCTAGAATAATTTTATTTTAAAAGTTGACCTAATAATAATAAGGGTTGTTTTATGGGTGAAATGACCAACTTACTCTCACAAAAAGACAAAAACTCAAAGTAATCATTAAAGGAAAATGGAACAAAAGATAAAAGTAAGGGTAAAACCGTCATTTCAAACAAATCAAGAAATACCAAAATTGGACAAAATTGAAATTGAAACCACTCTAAGCCTCTTTTATAGTATAGTATAGAAATCTACAAACTATACGTACAGAGCCTAGGAGTGAGCTGGGAGTAAATTACTGAGTTTCCCCTCCTTCCCCCTTGCTTTTCACTCAGAAGTGAACACAAATGCAGCCTAATTCAATCCAGAGATATCTTATATTTATTACTAAAAAAAATGAAGAAGAAGATATTTCTGAATGTATATTTTTTAATTTTATAAAGTGTTCTAATGCCAAATGCTCTACCCATCATACATTTTTTTGGCACTAGTGATTGTTGCTTGAGTAATGTTATGATTCTTAAATTTGAATTTTAAATTTGGTTACAAATAGTTTAACAGATGTATCATATGTTGTGGCGGTAATGAGGCACTACACAGCATCACATGTGGTACAACTGACAAAGCATTTGGAAACTAAGTTTCAGAAGCTTAGCACGTTTGAATGGCAGTAATCATGGTCGGGTTTGGGTATCTCATTCCTAATTACACCATTCATATGTTTGGAACATAATTTTTGTGTGTTTTGAGATTGGATTTTGGCGTATCGCATACCCATGCGACGTGAAATCCCAGTGATGATAGACATCTAATTCCCATCATATATATATATATATATGTGTGTGTGTGTGTTGGAATTTTGTTCCCATTGGATTGGCTATGATAAAAGAAAAAAAATAAGGAAAAGAATACAATATTGGGTAATGATAATATTACTATAGTAAATATATATTATTAAATGCACTTGATTTAAATATTGTGATGAAAAAAATGAACAATTATTAGACCCAATTACTGATAATAGCCAAACAGTAGTAACTGAATCACTATACTACTCAAAACTTGGTTAAATCATCACGGAATACCCAACGTCATCCTTTAGGGTCAAAAACTACATACACCGTAGAATTTAAGCCTAAACAGATCACTTAAACCTCCGCAGGTAGGTTCAAATATTAGGCTTCCAAATGCTTATAAAAAAGGTGGACGTGCCGGAGTGGTTATCGGGCATGACTAGAAATCATGTGGGTTCTGCCCGCGCAGGTTCGAATCCTGCCGTTCACGACCTTTTTATTAAATCTATTTTGTCAGAACGTTCTTTCTTTATGACCTCTCTCGTAGTCACTATCAACCTACTGCAGTAAATTGTGACACCTACTGGCAAGTAAAGCTGGAAGTGTTTTTTATAGAAGTGTTATGAACTAGGAGAGCATTTTTGCTCACCCAAAATTTGGTACACCAATGCTCACTCAAGCATCCCATTGGCCAATGCAGTGGGGCCCAGGATTAAACAAATGTTGTTTAACATTTGTTTAATCCTGGGCCCCACTGCATTGGCCAATGGGATGCTTGAGTGAGCATTGGTGTACCAAATTTAACATTTGTTTAATCCTGGGCCCCACTGCATTGGCCAATGGGATGCTTGAGTGAGCATTGGTGTACCAAATTTTGGGTGAACAAAACATTTGTTTAATCCTGGGCCCCACTGCATTGGCCAATGGGATGCTTGGGTGAGCATTGGTGTACCAAATTTTGGGTGAACAAAAGTATTTTCTATGAACTAGTAGTAGTGGGAGCACTTTTTAGATATTTTATTTTTTTTTTCTCCCCTCCTTAGATATACTTCCCTCACTTGGATCTCCCACACCGAGACACGTGCAACCTCGATATACACAAACATACATGGAGATAAAGAGAAGGATAAGATCAAGACTGAAAAAGAGATGAAGCGTAGATTTAGAAGTTTTGATCTCTTCATACATTATTTGGTGAAAGTCAAAAGGGTAATTGGAAACATTTTTAGTGGGAGTAAGGGAGGAGAAAAAGACCCATATGGGTTTTTGGTTAGCTGTCTTCTATGTACTATGGGACAGTTCTTCATGTTCTATGTTTCTGTAGTGGCTGGTGGTATCATAATAATGGTACTAGAAATGCAATGCATACTTACACCTGACCTGACCTTTACCATGTGAAGAACTGGTTATAGACTCCTGACAAAGCTTTATCCTATAAGAATATATGCTACGTTTGGAATGGAAGGATTTTTTTTTTTTTGAAGTAAATGTACCAACATTAATGGCATTACTTCGTGTATAGAGACAGAAAATGAACAAAAAAAGAGTGGAGATGAAAGATAAAAACATGATTGATTGAGAGTTATTTGCTATAGAATATGAGGAATCTCCAACTTAAATTGCGAAAGCAAGTAAGACTTGCTTTTTTTGAAAAACCAAAATTTTATTATAATGTGTCATCCAAATAAGTTGGAAATGAAGAAAGCAATGTAATTTCAATTGATGAGAATGCATTTTGAAGATGTTATTCCAAACACACCCTTAAATCCAGGTCAATAATTCTACAATTGTACTGATTTTTGTGGTACATGAATCATCTTTTATGTACATATTGTTGGAATTATCTTATTTGGACTTGGGCCTTTTATTTTAAAAATGCAAACAAAGTCATTTACATTGATGCAACCAGTATGCTATATCAAAATTATGGTCGTTGGAGGCTATTAAATCTATTAACTCCTGTATTAAAATTATGGCCGTTGGAGGATATTAAATATGTTAACTCTTGTATTAAAAATATGGTGGTTGGAGACTATTAAATATGTTTTTAATAAAATGACCGTTAGACAATTTGTCTAATATAAATAGCCTTCTCCCTTTACATTTTAAACACAGAAAAAAAATTCCTCTCTTTCATTTCTCTTCAAAAAAAAAAAAAAAAAAAAACAATTTTCATTATTTTGGAGCAATTCTGAGCACGCATATATTCTTCCAATTCGAGTGCACGTTTGGAAGAAACTGATTGCTGAATCCTGGAGAGCATAGCGCTGAGATCTTGTGCATCGAGTCATTGACTCCGAGGGGCGGAATTGTTCTTAAGGACAGTGCAAGTTGTTGCACGCCTCAATCAGTATCATAATCGTATCCTTCCAATTTTCCAACAATCTTAAGAACAATTTTTATGGATGCTGCTATGATCGACTCAACCCAGATCTGTCCAGTAGGCTATTGATCCGGTAAGTCTATTCCAATTTTATTCAAAGTTCCATTAATTTTAAGACGGTACTTCTGCCATAATTTGGATCATCTGGTGATACCATTGCTATTTTCTATTTACAAGGAAGTTAGTTTTTAATCTGAAAATGTTTTTTTGCTCACAATCATTTTGGATGTTATGACATATATATATATATATATATACATGTATATGCATAGTTAGTTGGGACTTGTCCACACGTTTTCATAGCATAACCTTTAGTAATCAAATAATGTTAAGGATTGCGTTAATGCTCAATGGTCAATGCATTTTTACTTGTGGAGCTTTTATGTCCGAACAAGTATATTTTTATGTTGAGATAAAGGCTTTAGGAAACCAACAGTTACATATTGGAGCTTCATGGAGTCTCTAAAGAAATTATATTTGTGGCTTTTAAAGTGCCCAACGGTTAATAGATATGGAAGCAATATGTAGTTTTGCATGACTTGGAATATATAGCATACTTATTGTCATTCTCCATCTACATGTAAATGTACATTGTGGTTCAACTTTTGTGGATTTTTTAAAGGCTATTTTTGTATTATTCTCCAACAATTTGAGACGAAACGCGCCTTTGGGCTATACTTATTGTTTGTACAACTTTGTTTTCTCATTCAGTGCATTGGAGTTAAAAGGATACTAAAGTTGTTTTATTAACATGTTTTCTCCAAAACATTGATTTTATTTTATTGTATATTTTTCCAACGTAGGAGTTATGATGGGTGTATGTTAAAAAAGATAAAAAAAAAAAAAAAAAAAAGATATCTTATTAAAAGTATTGTGGGGGGGGGGGGCGTACCACATTTGCTGTGAATCCACTTGTAACTATACAATCATTGGGTTGAAGAAAATTTACTTTTGACACCATTATTAATGATTGGCTAATAGAAGACAACATAATGTTAAAAATAGGAAAAATTATGATATTGAGCAGTGTTTTCAATTCCCAATCTACTATGAGATATGAAGAGGCCATTGACAGTAATGGCAATATAGTGTTTATCTGTAGTGGAGTTTGATTAAACACATCTTTTGATCCATTGTTGTATTACTTTATTTAACTTGGGTTTTTGAGTATAGTACTACATATTATACTATCTATGGGTCACATAAGCATTGCTTGGAGTTTGAAAATTTTGTAAGAGAATATCATGTGTATGTGATCAGATGTGTTTTTCCACTAATATAAGGAAAATTCTTTACTATTGAGTATACACTCCAAATGTGTGGTACTAGTATCTTATATTGGTGCAATTATTATTGTTGGAATTATTGAGTGTGACAAGTTTCTTTTAAACTTGTATATGCTATTAACTCAATAACTTTGACTCGTGATATCTTATACTTTTGATGTGAATTTGAGATGATTAAACTATTTTGGGAATAGCTTTACTAAATGTGTATTTTATTTTTTGATTAGAGCACCCCACTCTGAAATCAAAATTACTCTTTTTTAGCATTCAAATAAAACCCAATTTTATTATTCTGGACTATTGGTTTAGTTGGCTTTTATTAGGATTTTTAATCCTAAGAGAATTGCTAGTAAAGCCATAAAATATTTCTTTTGGGATATGCATTTTATTGTAATGTCTCAAATTTTAAAAACATAAAAATTGATGTGACTTTTGAATCTATTGGTGATTATTTTATGAGCATTTATCTTTTTATAAACTGAAGAATAGTGGAGGTTCTTAACCTCTTATTTTTTGTCACATCTAGATCTATTGAGTATAGAATGCATGACTGAAATCATGACATAGATTTTGAACCACAGAAGAGTAAGCAAGCTAAGTGCTAAATAGACTTTGGAAATGTTTTTATACATTTACTCTAAAAAAAGATTTTTAAACCCGATCGTTTTATTGAAAAATGTGAAGCTACTTTAATAGCGAAGGGTTTTTAGCTAAAAGAAATATGTTGATTTTTGGATACTTATTCTCATGTTGTACATCCATTAAAATTTATTAGTTGTTGATATGTATGAATATATATTTATGAGATGGATGTTAAAACCATTTTATATTAAATGGAGAATTAGAGGAGAAATTTTATTCGGATAAACCGGTAGGGTTTTATAGATCCGAATAAGAGTAAAGTATGAATACTTGTTTACTCCTTATATAGATTTTAAATTTAGTAGCCAATTAGGGGAATGAAAATCTTGATTAAACTATTGTTTTCAAATAGTTTCAAAATTAATGAAAGTGACATATGTTTATATCATAAACACAGTGATAGAGTATGTGTTATGACATATTTACATGGAGATTTAATTTTAATATGAAAGCTATTTGGATGTAGCGAGGGTAATTTTAGAGAATAAATTTACAAGAGCTCCTGTTGGTATTTCTCTTGATCAATCTTATGAGGTTGAAAAGGTTTTGAGTTAATAATTTTCTTTGCTAACCTTTTTAGACTCCTTTTGAGTCAAGTGATAGGAAACCTCCTTCAAATAAAATGATTTCAAATTATTTTGTTTTGAATAACTAATCAAGCTCTTTGGTCAAGAATTGGAAAAACATCAATTTGTTTCCAAGCTAATGTGTCCGAAGAACCATTTGTGGCTATATTTGTGGAAGTAAAGTTGATAGACAAATTTTGGAGGATGTTTATTTAATTTGAGGGCTTGTTGGCATATGTTTAACAACACAATTGTTACAAGAAATACTGTTCAAGGGAAAATGAAGTGTTTTATTAGATGACTCGCTTAGTACCAATGTTTTGGTACTAGAGACTTAGAGTTAAATATCACCCCCGTGAAGAAATTATTTTTGAAAATGTTGTATATCCGGAGATAATGAATAAATTATTTTTGAAAATGTATTGCATACTTCAAAATTCGAGAGAATTTAAATTTTGGTTTTTTCAATGCCAGATTTTAGCCCAAAAAAAAAAAAAAAAATTGGGGAGGAAAGTATGTATTTTCAAAAATCAGTGATGCAAATTGGATTTCAGATTCAGATAAGACGAATTCAATGAGTGAATTTATTTTTACACTTAGTGGAGATGCAGTAACTTGGAAGTCGTTCAAGCAAACTTGCATAGCTAAGTTAACAATGGAATATGAGTTTATAGCTCTTGAAAAATTTGGTATTGAGGCTGAGTGGCTTAAAAGCTTCTTAGGAGATATTCCTATTTGGAATAAACTAGTTCCATTGGTTTCTTTACATTGAGATAGCCAGGTTGTAAAAGGCCGAGCTATGAATAAGTCCTATAAAGGCAATAGTAGGCATATACGCCTAAGTCATAATATTGTGAGACAGCTGTTTGAGATAAAGTTTATATCTCTTAATTTTTGCAAGGTCAGAAGTGATTTTAGCTGACCATTTAACAATACCACTAGGGAGAAAACTAGTGTATAAAACATCGAGGGGAATGGGGCTTATGCCTACATCAAAAATCAACAATGATGGTAACCCAACCTATGTAATTGGAGAACCCAAGAAATAGGTTCATATGGGTAATAACAAATCATTGGTTGATTTGAGATGCACTATGATTTGATTATCTTGTTGTCCATTCCTATGGTGTATAGTGCAATTGCAATGAGAAAGGTTGAGTCAAACTCTTAATAAATTCCATAGTCCATACTGAATGGATGGTATGTTTAATGCATACTTGATGGATTCACCTATATAAGTGTAAAAGTGGGCCACTTTCTATGAAAACTTGGGCAAATTTTCTAGAGCACTTATGAAAATTCAGGACTGGCGCAGGGCCTAGAGGTGCCACACCGATTAAAGTTGCTCAGATTCTGAGGAATCAATGTGGGTATAAGACGACTGGTTTACGTTGAAGGATTCTGGTTCATAGAAATATCATTTCACCAAATTCCTGTAAGTCACTTCTTTTTTTCCTAGGGACTGGTTCATAGCCCTAAAGGCACCAGTTCTGATGCATTGAATTCTCTTGCTCCATTCGTTTATCTGTTGTTTAAATTTTTGAAATGGGGGGGGGGGGGGGATTGTTGGAGTTATCGTATTTGGACTTGGGCCTTTTATTTCAAAAATGCAAACAAAGTCATTTACATTGATGCAACTAGTATGCTGTATCAAAATTATGGCTGTTGGAGGCTATTAAATCTATTAACTCCTGTATTAAAATTATGACTGTTGGAGGATATTAAATATGTTAACTCCTGTATTAAAAATATGGCCGTTGGAGGCTATTAAATATGTTTTTAATAAAATGACCGTTGGGCAGTTTGTCTAATATAAATAGCCTTCTCCCTTTACATTTTAAACACAGAAAAAAATTCTTCTCTTTTATTTCTCTTCAAAAAAAAAAAAAAAACCATTTTCATTATTTTGGAGCAATTCTGAGCACTCATATATTCTTCCAATTCAAGTGCACGTTTGGAAGAAACTGATTGCTGAATCCTGGAGAGCATAGCACTGAGACCTTGTGCATCGAGTCATTGACTCCGAGGGGCGGAATTGTTCTTAAGGACAGTGCAAGTTGTTGCACGCCTCAATCAGTATCATAGCTGTATCCTTCCAATTTTCCAACACATATACATAAAGAAGAAAATGAATGAGAGGCAAGGATGACGATAGAAACATAATAGAGGTATTTACCAAAAGAAGTTGAGGTTACGTCGATCCCCCAACTCATGTTCACTCATGTTCGTATATACTCACCATCTGATACCAACTTATGCAGCGCGGAATTAGCGAAAGATGAGAATGACGAAATTGACAATCTTCTTGGACCTATTGATTGTCGCAACAATATCAGGAACAAGGCTCTAATCTCGTTGATTCACCAAGGATACCGAGAATAGTCTTCAACTGTCTTGCTGATTACCAAGAATGCCAAGAACAATTGGAAAAAGAAAGAGAGAACCTTCTCTATGACATCATTGATCATCAAAAGCTTCCATAATAACTTAAAAGTGGAAGCAAGTAACAATTGCCTTTGTTGAAAAAGTAAAAACTGTATTAGAATGCATCTTTAAAGTAAGTTGAAATAAAGAGGATAAATGTGATTACGATTATTGAGAATGCATTATGCTAATATCATTCCAAACACACCCTAAGAGAGGCATTAGGGATAGGTCAAACTCCACACTTGACTTGTCTTTGTCAAACCCCTATTCAATGTACCCCAGATAATGGGCTTCATTTCCTGCCATTGCACTGTCTTAGTCTACCTATTAAGTTGTATTATTGAATCAGTTCAGGAAGAGTGATGAATGTGTATGATTTAAACTCAATGTTTCTCCTATACTTTTTGAAAGGCTTAGGGAATGTTTGGCATTTGCTAGAAGTCTAGAAGCAGTTCTATTATTCAGAAAAGAAATATTCTATATATGTTTTTTTTTATTACATAGAAGTCCGTGCCATATCGAAAAATACGATTAGGACTCTCATGAGGTTCATAGCTTCTTATTGTTGTTGGTGCAAACTATGTCTGGTCAGAATTGAAGAAAAGAATGGAAACTCAATTATTCATCAGTTTTTGTGTTGAAGTCCATGAGCTCTCTAGCTGAAAAGACTTCACAATATACAACTTCTGAGCTTATATATGTGATGAATGAGACTGTTACATTACTCAAATCAAGTACCTTACTTAGCCCTGCCTAAGAATTGTCTCCGAAAGCTCAGTAATGTGCAGAGATTTAACTCTTATACTGTCATATTAATATATAAAGTAGACTTTTAGCTGCCTAATTTAAAAAAAGAAGTCGAAAAAAAGTTGTATTATTGTATGGAAATTGTAATATGATTTTCATGTGAACAAAAAAAAGGAAATCTTTTATGGTCCATAGAGAAACACATTTTCTTTTTTTGTTTACCGTCCATACAGAAACAAAATGTGGAATTTTTTGTTTTGTGGGGTAGCAAAAGCACTTAAAAGAACTCAAAAAATAAATAAATAAATAAATGAAATAATAATAATAATAATAATAAAGTCACTGTGTACTGGGGTTCACAACCTCCATAACCAAAAACCTATCCAACCATACAAAAGAGAGGTGAGAATGAATTAGTAATTGGCAATGCATGTTCAAGATTCCATTTTAGTTCCCATCTAATCTTCCACTTAATTCAACAAATCAACATCAACTTTAAAAAAAAAAAATCCTTATTTATCGCAAAAATAAATATGTGCTAAAACTATTTCTAGAACATTCTGTTCAAAATGGGATAGGCCTAATCTTTATAATTATTAAGAGCAGCAGTGATCTGTCTCAAGTTGGTAGTGGAGGATCACTTTAAATTTGGCAAGGGTTGGAGCTCTTTGCCTATAAAAAGGCAATGTGAGCTCCCAAGAAATGCAAGTTTTGAGTTGGGATATAGAAGATAGGAGGGTCATTAGTTTCCTAGCTTTCTTTTTAGCCTTTCAAGCTCTTTTTCCTTGTTCAAACTTGGAAAAGAATGGTTAGTACTGAACTTGCTAGCTAATTTCTGTATTGGGTCAATGTAATTTCCATTGATTTCTAATTTAACATTTCTCTCTATTAATTTAACAGGAGGGAAAGATGAGTTGGACAGTTTCCGATGCTGTGGACTATAAGGGATTCCCAGCTGGCCGGTCTAAAACCGGTGGTTGGGTTCCTGCTGCACTTATTCTAGGTTTGTTTACTTCTCACGTCTCTGAAAACTCTTCACAACAATTTCATGCATTGACCATTGTCATCCATAGAGTTTGCTAGACCTTGAGCCAAATCAAGCTTCAACTCTATGAAACTCTTGGGGCTAGTTTGGTAAGGTTGCGGTTTTCTGTTTTCTGTTGGGTTTTATCCCATGTGACAAGGTTTTGCATATGGACACGTGTTCACTCTCACAATCATCCCATATGATTTCCAAATGCTTTAACAATTGTACCACATGCTTACAGCAGATTCAGCACCAAATACATGGCTCTTACTAAGTCAAAAACCACAAATAGAAGTCAAATTAACATATTCAGCACCAAAATACATGGTCGTGTGTGTATTATGTAGGGTGGGTAGTAGGGGGACTAAGTGGGACCATCAAAATGATGGTCTACTTTTTTTCTTGATAATATTCATGTCACTCTATAGTTGACAGTTCAAGGACCAAGGCAGATACTGGATATAACATTTTAACTAAGAGATATTCTTTTTCCCTCATATATACTTTATAATATACTTGAACAATTTCTGAGTGTTCTTCATGATAAGAAACTTACAAACTTTGCTATAAGAAACTTACAAACTTTGTCCTTTCCCAAAAAAGCCAAATGAAATTGAACTTAAAACCAAAGAAATTAAATCTTACTTGGAATTTGAATTGGTATACAGGGATTGAAATATGTGAGAGGCTTTCAACAATGGGAATAGCAGTTAACCTTGTGACATACTTGGCTGGAACAATGCATCTTCCAAGTTCAACTTCAGCTAATATAGTGACAGACTTTATGGGCACATCTTTTCTCCTATGTTTGCTTGGAGGCTTTCTTGCAGATTCTTTCCTTGGCAGATACAAAACAATTGCAGTCTTTGCTGCAGTTCAAACACTGGTAAAGACTTCTAATACTCAATGTTATACATATGAGTTACCATATGTATGGGACTCTACTAGTTTTTGCTCTTCAGTACTGTGATGAATACCCAAAAACTATGGCTGTGTGCAAACTGCTAGCTTAGGACACCAGTCAAGCCCCAAATAGCTTGACTCGTAGAGGTCTATATGAGTTCTTGGAGAGATATTAGTCCAAAGCACGGGTATTTTGCGCTTTGGTCATGTGTCCGATATCCAAATCAATGGTCATGTGCAAACTGCTAGTTTAGGACACTCTTGACACCCAAAATAGTCTCACTTCCAAAGCGCATCTTGTGGTCTCTATCCTATTACGTATCTAAAAGTATGCCTATTAAATAAATAACAAAGTTAATGTCAATTTACAAAGGACCTTATTAGGTAAGTAACTTTAGTGACTTGACTACAAAATTACTCAACTACCCTTGTGGCAAGTACTTTTCTTGCCCATCCAAAGTTGAAGGCAATGTTATCCTACCACGTTTATGTATTTTTCTAATAATGCTAGTCTACTACATCTGTAAACGACGATTTGTTTCAAATGGACAAAAAAAATTCAGGCAGTTGTACATTGGACCTAACTAAATTACTTCAATGCGCTACATGTAAAATTACGTAACTGCCCTCGTTCTAATGAGATGGCCAAAAAATTCCATTTTGTCCATTTGAAATAGAACACAGTGTCATATATCCTACAAATAATCCAAGTTTCTCAGTATTTGATGATGAATGTAATCCAGGGTACTGGAATGCTAGCAGTGTCAACAAAACTGCCTCAACTACGACCACCACCTTGTGACACTAGTACTTCTCTCAACAACTGCAAGCAAGCCAATGGATTCCAAATGGGTATTTTATACATATCATTGTACATAATTGCACTAGGGACTGGTGGCCTCAAATCAAGTGTTTCAGGGTTTGGATCCGATCAATTTGATGAGAAAGATGAGAAAGAAAAGTCCCAAATGGCATATTTCTTCAACAGGTTCTTCTTCTTCATCAGCACAGGAACTTTACTGGCGGTTACAGTGCTTGTCTATCTACAAGATGAAGTGAGTCGAAGCTTGGGTTATGGGGTTTGTTCTGTATCAATGTCCATAGCCATATTGATATTCGTGTCTGGGACGAAAAAATATAGGTTCAAGAAAAGCTTGGGAAGCCCTATAGTCCATATTTCACAAGTTATTGTTGCTGCTATAAAGAAGAGGAAGATAAAACTTCCTTACAACGTCAGCTTATCGTATGAGGATTCCCCTGAATCTTCAAGAATTCATCACACGGATCAGTTCAGGTAAAGCCTTTTTGTTAGTGAGTGTGGAGTTATATACATACATGTATATGGGAAATGTTGATAACGCGTATCTAAAAGTTATGCATTTTTAAATCAAGAAAAAGTATCTGGAAGCTCAAAATACCTAAAGTAAATTACTTTAGTGATCTCATTGTAAAATTACTAAACTGCCTTCATTTTAAAATGCCACGAACTCATTGTATTGATGCTTTTGTTGTAGATTCTTGGACAAGGCTGCCATTGTTGCAGAAGGAGATTTTGAGAAAAATGTGAATTCAACTCCAAATCCTTGGAATTTGTGCTCAGTGACAAGGGTTGAGGAAGTAAAAATGATGGCCAGATTGCTACCAGTATGGGCTACAACAATTATATTTTGGACCACATATGCACAGATGATCACATTCTCAGTTGAACAAGCATCAACCATGGAAAGATCAATTGGAGGTTTCCAAATTCCAGCAGGATCTCTAACTGCCTTCTTTGTGGCAGCAATATTGATTACTCTCGCAGTTTATGACCGTTTAATCATGCCCTTTTGGAAGAAATGGAAAGGAAAACCAGGTAAGGCTGAAATGAAAGCTATACACATATAATTTTGTGATATAGTCTGAAATCGGACTCAAGTGGCCGCACATCACACAAAACAATCGAAACAAGGAAAGAAAAAAGCACACAATTTACGTGGTTTGGCTTAAAGCCTATAGCCACGCAGAAGATGACAAAGTTTTCTGTGAATCAGGAGAAAAACGGTCACGAGAGCATTGTTTGCATCTGTGCAGCTCTCTCTCACAATTCTGAAAACCATGGCTGTAAGAATGGGTCGATTCATACGAGTCTGTTCGAGTTTTGTACAACCTGGCATGATACAGAATTCAACTCGATTCACAATTCATAATTTTGAACTTCGAAGTTATAACTGAAAAACTTCCAACATTGAGCCTTGATACTGCATGAAACTTGTCTTAAATTGTTGTTTTTCTTATTTTAAGTATGTGAGTTTATATACGACACAACATAAAATGTATCTATTCCTTCAACAGGTTTTACCAATCTACAAAGAATTGCCGTAGGCCTAGTCCTCTCAACAGTGGGAATGGTAGCTGCAGCACTTGCAGAGAGGAAAAGACTCTTAGTGGCAAAAGCTGTGGGTGGCACCACCGCGACTCTCCCAATAAGCGTTTTCTTACTAATTCCTCAGTTCTTCTTGGTGGGCTCCGGTGAAGCCTTCATATACACAGGCCAGCTTGATTTCTTCATAACCCAATCACCCAAAGGAATGAAAACAATGAGCACTGGTCTCTTCCTCACAACTCTATCACTCGGCTTCTTCGTGAGTAGCTTCTTGGTCTCAGTTGTTAAGAGGGTCACTGGAGGCCATGATGGACAAGGATGGTTAGCAGACAATATAAACTATGGGAGGCTTGATTGTTTCTATGGACTTTTAGCCATACTTAGCCTTATAAACTTTGTTGTATACTTAATTTGTGCAGTTTGGTGCAAGCCAGAAAAGCCTAAACCAGCCCTTCAAATGAACTCTGTAGCTAACGGGAACAGTGCAGAGGAGAAATGCTAGTGACTTGTTTAGTTTCAAGATTTGAATTCCAAGCTGTGTGTGATTTCCTTTTTGTTGTGAATGTACATTAAGAAATGGTTTGGGCTTGTCTTAATTCATCTTCTTAAGTGGCTTTTGTTTGCTTCAATTTGTCATTATTGTCAAGGAAGAACATGATTGTTAACTTTAATGGTCACAAGCCTTCTCATGCACGCCCATTTTAAGCATTAGCTTGTACAATTTAGTATTCAAGCTTTCATCATTTCTTGGTTTAATCTAAGATTTGTTGGTTAAGACATGGGTATGCACTATGCAGTTCCTTCCAAAAGTAGAAGGAAGGAGAGAGCTTCCCCTCCTTTTAACTTATCGCCATTCACAAAAACCAATCATTTTAAGTTGCCAAAAAATAAATAGCATTTTTGTACTGTGCGAGCATCTCCAATAGTACTAGCTAAGTTTTAGGTAGTCCGACAATAGTCGGCCAATTAGCTAGCTAATCTACTAGAGAGTATTTCAAGGAGTTCGGCTCTCTATTTTGGCTAAACATTGATTTTAGCTCAGCATGTTGGAGATGCTCCAATTGCACAATAGTAAAAAGAAAACAATATTCTCTTATTTATGTAATCATTTCCTTCTAACTTAAAAAAAAAAAAAAAAAAAAAGCTCATTGATTTCCCTAGGTATACCTCCGTCCCTGTCCCTGATCCCCATCATTCCACATGTCTACTCGTCCTAAAGGAGGATGGGAAGTGCTAGCGGAGACCACCATTATCCCTAGATTCGCCACTAGTCCTTCCAAAAATAGGCAATCACCTTAATTTTGAGTTATGTTTAGACTTTGTTCAATCATTTTCTTGCCCTACATAATACTCCCAACTGGTTTAGTGGACACCAAACTATTGTACACCCATTAAATGGAATCTTAATGTTTAGGAATAATCAATTTGACTTTAGTAGAACATCATATATCTACCACCACCACAAAAGCATCTTCCCTAATATGACAATTGAAGACTTCAAATTGGGTATATGAATGTAGTCCAGAAATGTACTTGAGAGCATTAGGTACAAGGCCAAGTCCTTTTCAGTTCTCCATTTCATTGGTAGTTTGGATTCTGTGGTGCGAGTTTGAGATCAGAACTAAGATTTAGTTGGGAATGGGACCCAACTCTTGACTTACTCTGTGGTAATATTTAAAACTTTGATCCCATTTTCTTTTTCTTCTTCTTATCCCAATTATATCCGCTAATAATTAAACAAAAATGCTCGACAAACGGAAAAATGATATTAATGTTTCTTCAAGAGAAGAAAATGAGTATTACTGAAACTGAAAGCATTGAAATTCTTCTGAGTTCAACTATAGCATTGCCAATGTTATCACATTCCTGATTTGCCATATTCAAACTGGAAAAGTAAGAATTATCTCATGAAACACTTGGCATAAAATAGAAAGATTCGGACGAGTGAGGCAGGCACCTTATTCTCTTAAGGTCTGCAATGGTATTTTTAAGGACCTCCTGCACCATCATGAACAATAACACTTCTGTACCAATTCATCAATTCACTTTGTGTATCCAAAAATTCAGAAACTAGCCAAGATTGACGACGTGGGTGTCACAGTTTTGTGTGTGTTTGTATATATGCGCGCACAGGCGGTGTGTGCTTTGTATGTACCTGCAAACAAGTCTAGCGTTCTCTCTGAAAAACAAGCTTGCATGTGAATAATTTTAGAAACTAAAGCATATGAGGGGGCAATTAGTCTGCAATCCTGCTTGTTTCGAGAGATTTCAGCAGTTGCAATGGCGTTTCCCAAGTTTGATGCTAGAAACACAAACCAGCATTGATTCAAACCAGATAAGTAGAAGTCGCTTTCAACTGAAAATGAACTTCAAAATATAGAAAAATTTTGGGAGGTCATGTGTTCAGCATCCCACTTGCAGCTCACCAGAAGTGGGGTTGGGTCTTTTACCATGCAAGTATACAAAGCAGTCTTTGTTGCAACAACAACAACAACAAAAAGTATACATAGTACTATATTAGTCAACAATTAGAGAACAAAGAAACAGAGCAAGCAAACTTCAGAAAGTCTGCATATTAAAGAAACAAAAGTATCCATAGCTCCACATAAGAATGCTAGTTCACACACATCCAGAGTGTCTAGTGTCCGATTCGGTTACTTCAACCATCTGACTAATCTCATAGAAGACATGATGAAGTGAGGAAAAAACCAGGGATGAATCCATATAGATAAAGGCAGATCCATATTCAACTAATGAAACATATCCGAACAGAGCAAGAAAGAATAATATCCATAAATACTAAATGAGGATTGATATCGGTTGCACTGGATGTCTCTCCAAATCCAGATGAAAAAATTATCAAATGTGTGATTATTTTTAGAACCTGAAACAAGTTAGATCTATATTTGATGCTAACGGTTTGTTAAATACAACACGACTCCAGACTTATAGAACAACGATCGGAAACAGAGAATAAGATTCCCACAAAGCCATCCTCGAAAGGTCTCAACATACCAAGTAATGTTAAAAAACCATCACTGAGATAATAGTAGCATCAAGTTCATTTTTCTTCTCGAACTCCCCATTTTACAAAAAATATTGTACAAGTAAAATCATTGGATTTTGGAAGACAATTTTTGCTTATGCAGTGACATCTTTTTCATGTCCAAGTTCAATGGGATACAAATTACTTCTGGCAGCCATACACAGAGATGTAAATTTATGAGATTAAGTACCAACTGTCACATTTCAAAGGTAACAAGAACATTAAGATATATATCATAACCATGCAAAATAAAGGTATTAAAATCCATGAAGTAGTAGTGGACATCATCTGAATAACAAAACAGCTATTCAACTGAACCATAATAGATATCTATATTTTCTCCAAGGAGTAGGAGTTCTCCAAAATTCATAAATAGAACAAAAAAGTGAATAGCAAAAGGGCTCTTGAAGTCTTTCTCGGTTCCCAAACATGAATTGTTAAGTACTAGACATCAACCTAGACCCTGGACGATTATATGGAAAGAAAGAGGCATATTCAAATAAATCCCTAAACCCACGACTCAAAAATAAACCCCATTATCAATTGAGATTGAAAACTAGATTTTTGTCATCCCATTCTCAACTTCTTCTTATCTCTTCTTCCCAATCTGCCAAAAGAATTTAAAAGTTAGCCATTCAAATCAAGCCGGGGATTCGTTCTTCCTTCCCGCGCCTTCACCTTCTCTCTCCTCCAACAACCCGGACGCCTCCTCATCAGGCTGCGCCACCTTCTTCTGAGTTTCCTTCGCTTTAAGCGCCTGCAACTTAGAGTGATTGTAATACGCAACACCCAAGAACGCAAGCCCATATCCGAGCAAATTAATGGGTGTAACAGTGTCCTTAATAACCGACCACGAAAATGCAATCAAAAGCCAATCTTTAACCACCCCAGCAACATTCATAGTCAAAGCCGATGTCTTCCCAACAAGCAAAAACACAGCAAGGTTCAAAGCAAACGCGCAAAACGAATTGGTCCCGAAAATCAGATAATCGAAATGAAAGCTAGAACTCTCCTTCAACAATGGGAATTCAACAAACAACCAAGGCACAGCCAAGAAAACCAAACAACAGGGCGCAACGTAATAAAGCGAAGTAATGGGATTCAAAGTGATACCCTTTGATGTCAGCAGAATTTGGATCAACACCAATCGGGTCGCCTCGAACACCACGGCCGCGAGCTGGAGGATCACGCCCCATGTGTCGAACCGAGCCTCACCATAGGCCGCGATCGCAACCCCAATTGAGATCGAGACCATGTTGGCCATTGTCTCAGATTTGAAACCTTCTTTCTTGAACAAAACTCCGAGTGAGTAAACGGCGACTGGCATTAGGGCTTTGAGCATCTGTATGAATGACACTGATAGATATATATAGGCGGAGTTTGAGAACCAGAGGCTGAGAGAGTACAGAGCTCCGATCGGCAACACCGATTTCAAGTAGAGATCGCGAGACATAGAAACGGGCTCGACGACCTTGAAGACGCGTACGAGGAGGTAGGCCAAGGATGAGCAGAAACCCATGTGGATCATGGTGAGAGAGATCGGGAACGGCCAGTTGTACATTTTGCGATCGAGGATGTACTTGTTGTAAACAATGACTGTGAAGCTGAGGAAGATCCATATCGCGACGTAGGCGTAGGATAGCAAGATCTTCTTCAACACGCCTTCGCTGAGCGCCCCTCCTTTGCCCATGTTCGAAACAATTAACAGATTCAAACCCTAACCCTGATTGTAATGTTCGTAATTGCAGGTGGGTATGCGATTTGAAGAGATAAGGAAGGGAATTAGGGTTTGATTCGGAGACGACGACTTCAGAGTTTTGGCTCAGAGAGGGACAATGGAGAGAGAGAGAGAGAGAGAGAGAGAGACAGACAGACAGATAAGAGGGGGATGGGTTACACGTTGACGAGACTTGGTGGGGTTTATATGGACTTTGTTTTTGTGGACAGTGTGAAATTAAATCTTACGGAGTATTTTTTTTTTTGGGCACTGTTTGACCAAGCAATAAATAATGGTTGAGACTAAATATACCATCTTTTTCGTTAAATACACTATCTTGTAGTGTTAAAAGATGAAAAATTTGTGACTGAAAGTGGTGTATTTAGCAAAAAAGTTGGCGTATTTAACCTTACCCTAAATAATAAGTGAATTGCTTGGTTAAGGGTGCAATTAATGTGAGACTTGAGGGGGGTTATTGCTTGGATTTGGAGGAAAAGCCCATTAATCTATTTGACATTTAAGCCCTTGGTTGGTTACACTTATTTTGAGGAGTAATTAATTACATGCTACTATAACTTTGTTAACATATTTACATAACCATAACCAATGGCAATGGTTAGATTATATATATATATATATATATAAATTTTTTTTTTTTTTTTTTTTTGGGGAGGGGGGAATGTTGTCACTCTGAGTCTCTGACACAGACCATGAAATAATCTGTGTTTGTTTTTTCATTTTTATCTAAGATGGTGTTGAATGTTGATGCATCTTTGAATTCGTAATATTGCAAATTATAACTTGAAAACTTAATTTTTTTTTTTCAACTTATTAGTTCAGCCTAGTACATCTAACCCTTTTCTTTTGATGTGAGAGTAAATCGGGGTATGTTTAATAAAACTGAAAATTAAGTGCTGAAATTTTTAGTGTTGAAAATTTTAAGTAATTGAATTTTCTGTGCTGGAAATATTGATTTAAGTACTGAAATATAAGATTTGAATGTAATTAGATTGTTTGATAATGTTAATTAACAAACAATGAAATCCGAAAAATTATAATTTTACCCATGCGCTCACCATATTAACTAAACAGTTTGCGAAAAACAATTAAATATTTTCACAACAATTTCGTTTTGAAATCCGATTTTTTTTTTTAATGGTATAAAGTTTTGGCACTTGTTTTTTTTCTCAATGTTCATAAATTGATGCCAAGAGGTTATAACTTTCAAAATTACCTTATGAAAACAACTATTTTTTAAATGGTTCAATATTTTAGCACTTCTTTAATACTGAATGGCCATAGTAGTGATTATAACTCAACAACCACTTTACATTTGAAAGTTGCAATATCCTCAAATGGGAATTTTTTACCCAAGGCATCAATCCGGGCCAAATAATGCCCTCACCCATCACTGTTTCAACTTAATTCCCAAACCCATCACTTTTCTATAAGTCGCGACTTCAACTAGCGAGTTCAGGCAAAACCAAATACAGGATGAAATCGCGAGTTCAAATAGCGACTTCATCAGAAATCGCTACTTGAAGTAGCGACTTCATCAGAAGCTAATTCCCAGCAGTCTGTCCCATTGCAGCAGCTCCCTGCTAGAGATATCCAACATATATTGCAGAATTGAAACACCAAGCATTATGAATCCAACATAATTAATCCAATTACAATGTGTATTTGTAAAAAGTGAGAGAGATAGAGAGATATGTGTGAGAGAGTGGGAGAGATAGAGAGATAAGATAGAGAGTGCGAGAGAGTGGGAGAGTGGGAGAGATAGAGAGATAAGATAGAGAGTGCGAGAGAGTGAGAGAGTGGGAGAGATAGAGAGTGCGAGAGAGTGGGAGAGTGGGAGAGATAGAGAGATAAGATAGAGAGTGCGAGAGAGAGGGAGAGTGGGAGAGATAGAGAGATAAGATAGAGAGTGCGAGAGAGAGAGAGTGGGAGAGATAGAGAGATAAGATAGAGAGTGCGAGAGAGTGAGGGGGAGAGAGATAGAGATAGAGAGAGTGAGGGGGAGGGGGAGAGAGATAGAGATAGAGAGAGTGAGGGGGTGATAGAGATAGAGTGAGAGAGAGAGAGAGTGGGTGATAGAGAGAGAGTGAGAGAGAGAGAGAGTGGGAGAGATAGAGAGAGAGTGAGGGGGAGAGAGATAGAGAGAGATAGCGGGAGAGAGATATAGATGTATAGAATTAAAAAAATTTATATATATACAAATGTGTAACTATTTGTTTATAATACATCAAAAAACAAACAAAAGTGTAATTATTTTGTGGATCCTATGGACTATCTGTGTTTATAATGTGTCCCACACCACGGAACCCTCTTCGTTCTCTTAGGCCTACCCTCTGCCTGTGGTGGATCCTCCACGAGTGGAACCTCCTCTGCGGCCTGTGGCTGGATGACCTGCGATACCCCTCGCCTCTGTGGCCATGACGACCTCTACCCCTAGTGTAAACTGAACGTATCGGAGGTCGTCGCTGAGACTCGGCCTGTGTCAAAACCTCATCCTGTGTCTCTGCCATGGGGGTATCATGTCCAGTCGTCTCTCTCGCCTCCACATGCATCTCCTCCGCCCCCACCTGCGTCAAACTCTCCACCATCATCACCATCGCCTCGAACTGTGAATCTGTCTGTGGTAGCGGGATCGACGATGACGACGGTGCATCTGTACATGTGTACTGTGGGATGGAGAAGTCACGGATCGGAGATATACGGAACTGAGAGCCCCCTGGAGTGTAAGGCCTATAAACGTCGTCCGTATCATCATATGCATACACAGTAGGACCCTGATCATCTGGTGTATGTAGCTCAGACTCAGAGTGTGTAGATGGGTCTGTCTGCTCCTGGGTCTGAGACTGAGGCTGAGGCTGAGTATGCGTCTGAGGCTGAGGCTGAGGCTGAGGCTGAGGCTGAGGCTGAGGCTGTGAGACGCGGGGCACGAATACTGTGGAAGATGGAACACCCCCGTCTAAACGTCGGTCCTCATGAACAGCCTGTAATGAATGCTCAGTAATAGTACGAATCTCCTCCAATGCCGCCATCACCTCTGGAGGGACGGAATGAGGGCTGCCTGCTGCTAAACTAGCCAACACCGATCGTGCAACCTCATACACACGAGTCACACCATCCTCCTGAAAAACAAATGGAAAGTTTAATTACGTATTCCACATTTTATGCCAAGTGCAGGATGAAAATTTTATATGCTGTACAATAAGTAAAACATCTCACCAGAACGCCGCGAATCGTACCGACTGGCTGGAAGCCAACAGTCGGTGGATCTCTAACTGGTCCAATCAGTCTACGTGTAATGCGACTATACCATCGCATATATGGGTCTGAGGCAAGCATCTGAGCTGCATCTGGAATACCTACAATAACATGCTGTAGCCGATGGTCCCAGAGCTCTACATAATCCCTATGGAAGTGACTCCAGTCGGTATTCGCATGACCACGTCGATCAATGCGATGTAATCTCCTCATAGTGTCACATGGCTCTGGGACTACCTGCCTCATCCCGAACTGTCTCATCACTCTGTCGGGATGATGCCACTCAACCATGGCGTACATGATCAACGGACATCTGGCCATCCATGTGCCCTGCCCAGCTCGACAGTACGGAGGTAACGAAGCGACAAGCTCAGCACTGTACGGCTGCCAAATCATCTATGAAAAATATATAAATAATTAGCAACTCGAACAATAATGCAAATAGCGGTTTAACTCTGCACATTATTTACCTGCTCGGGCCTCATCTGATCCAACTGGTCCCGAAAGTGACGCTGGACATGAGTAGGCACATCCCGAACTGAGAATCGGGTCAACCACCTAAAGTAATGACAAAATTGTTAGCACTTAAATGAATGTACGAGTAATGAATACAAATAATGTATAAAACAATGTATGTATACCTACAACCCAATGGACCATCCTCTGGTACAGCTGCTGGTAAGGGGACTGGTCGGATATGGGTCAACCTCTCCCATGCCCAAAGCTGCGATTGATAATAATTGAGTTAAGTTATGTATGATAGACGGAACAATCGTAAAAGATGCGTAATTCACATAATTTACATAACAAATAACCTGTAAAAGTATAAGCGGGCCGGATATCTCAACAGCGGTACGATGAACTGCAACACACAACTCACGGTATAGATATGCCAATGCTGCACTGCCCCAGCTATAGCCAGCTTCAAAGTGTCGTAGATGCGGTAGATATACGAGGCTGACCTTGTTCCCAGACTTGTCTGGGAACAACGACCCTCCTATCAACATCATACAATAACATCGAGCCATCTGCTGAATAGTGGCGTCGTCGGCATCCTGAGCGATCTGGGGAGTGAAATGGTCCCGTATCGTAGTCAGTCGCAGTGAAGATCCTGTGATAGTGGCTAGGGGTGGCGTGAAACCGAGCAACTCCTGACATAGCTCCTGCCACTGCTCCTTGGAGCGTGACACATCAATACCGGTAACTGCTCGGCCATCGACCGGTAGGCCCAATATAATGCTGACGTCCTGTAGCGTGATCGTGGCCTCGCCGACAGGTAGGTGAAACGTGTGTGTCTCTACACGCCACCTCTCAACTAGGGCAGTGATCAGACCCCAATCATACTGTATAAAGCCGAGTCTGTATGTGCCGTAGAACCCGATCTGTCTGATGTAATCTAATATGCGCTGATCTAGATCCGGACCTCGTCGTAAAACAGCCTCAGAGCGCCGGCAGTAAAGCTGTCTCAAGATCTGACCATCCCAAATGGCGGATGACCGATGTGCGTCCTGTAATGTCAGTACTGAGCAATCCTCAGGTCCAGGATGTACATCCATGGTAAGCAAGCTGTTCAAACATGAAGGTTAGTCAACAAAATCACTACTAAATGTAATGAAGCTACAACATGCTACTAAACAAGAGTAAAAAATGTTAAATTATGTAGTGTAAAGAAACGTAAAGCAGTGACTTGTCGCGTCAGCTGCTGGGCGTCAGAAGCAGTGACTTGTCGCGTCAACTGCTGGGCGTCAGAAGCAGTGACTTGTCGCGTCAACTGCTGGGCGTCAGAAGCAGTGACTTGTCGCGTCAACTCCTGGCCATTGCATGGTCTATATATACTGTGGGTTTGATTCAATGTGATATCCCAAGCATTCCAACTTATCCTTCTTCTTCTTCATTGCATTGTTTTTAAGTATGGCAAGTAAGTATACACCTACGTACCACCCACATTTTTTTGAAAAAAGGATAATGAGTAATGAAGAGAAGGGTGTTCTACTAGAAGCACTCATGGATTTTGCTACTCCGGAATGGAAACATGAAGATGGTTCATTTAAATATGTTGCTTTCGAAGCTTTGCAGACTGTCTTTGCTGAGACAATCCCTGGATGTGATCTTCCAGATGATGCCATTGCGACTCAGGTTTGGAGCTGGCAGAAGGAACATGAACTCCTTCAGGAGTTGTTAACGATGAGAGGTGTTTGTTTTACTGAACAACGGTTGCTACAAGTTCCTGATCAGACTTGGTATGAATGGTGTGCTAAGGTTAGAACCAAAACCTCTCATCGCTTCCATTTCAATGGTTATGATGATATGTATCTTATGAAAATTGTTTTCATGAATTATACGTGTAGAAAAGCTATGACAGTACTGCAACATCGTTGAGGTACTATGCACACTACCGCTATCATAGATGTTGTTATATCTTTAAACCGCTGCCGGTCACAGGCTCGACAAAAGAAAGTGGTGTGGGCCCGTCAAATGTTGCCAACTCATCTGGAAATGGAGCGAGGAACAACACTGAGGAAATTCTACGGAGGTTGAAACGTTGACCGCACAATTGTTGTTTACTACGATGTTTGTACTAGTTATCTAAGCCATTTGTTTACTAAGGAGTTTGTTTACAATGTTTGTACTAGTTAACTACGCAGTTTGTAGCGGATATACAAGGACTTTTTACTAAATAAAGTTTTCATTTCCAATTGAACATTACATAGTCACAACAAGTAAGTACATATTACAAAGCACATCGCTCAAACACAACACTAAAAATTATACTGCATTAGATGGCCCAGCTTGACTGCGTTGTTGGGGGCATCGTCTCCTGTCATGGCCTTGTTGATGGCATAATCCACATTGATAAGTAGCCCTACCCCCCTCTCTCAAATCCATCTCATTTGTTATGCGGGTTGATCGTGGTCGGCCCTTACCTCGAAGCATAGCAGGATTGTGCACAACTATAGGACCAGAAGGTGGGTTCCAGTAATCTTTGTGATGGATTGGGAAAAACTGGGGTGCCCAACACTGGTTGTACGACTCAATTGTGTAACATTGATGAACGAAACTTTGGTATGAAGTTCTAAAATTTGCTAGCACTGCCAATGCGTGAGTACATGGCATTTTATATATATCCCATTTTCCACAACTGCAAGTCCTATTAGATATGTTCACAATTTGACTAGAACCCGATGATCCCCCTTTGTTGACCTGCACGTACCCGTGCCCGGAATGAAAAATCTCGAGGTTGTACCTACCAATCTTGCCTTCTGATTTCAACAATCTAGACATTGCTCCTGGGGTGAAGGTAAAACCTTCCCTGATGGCTGTCTCAGCAAGTTCACGTCGCTCGTTAGAGTACTTAACAACACGAAAAAAGATCATTTCAACACAAGCGGTGATAGGAAGATTTCTAGATTTCTTGAGTACACCATTAAACACCTCTGAGATGTTGGTTGTTCGCATTCCGTACCGTCGTCCCCCGTCGTGGGCAATGGTCCATTTTCGGGCGGGAATTGCATCAAGATACTCCCACGCCTTTGGATCAACCTTCTTAATCTCTTCCATGAACCCATTAAATTTACGGACTTGGTGGGCACTCCCAGCATTCCACACAAGTTTCTTTAGGTATGCATTTTTAAACTTTGTGGCGAAATTACTCTGCACATGCCGGAGGCAATAGCGATGATACCCATCGGGCTCATGAAACCCTACATCATGCTCATTCACCGCAGAAAGGATGCCTCTATGTCGATCGGATATTAAACAAATGCCTTCTCTGCCAGGCACAACGTAGTCCCTTAGCAATTTCAGAAACCACGTCCATGTTTCAGCTTTCTCCTCGTCAACGATGGCAAATGCTAAAGGAAAAATTTGATCGTTTGCGTCTGTTCCCATAGCGATTAGTAATTTGCCCTTATATTTTCCATACAAGAATGTGGCGTCGATACTTATGACGGGGCGACAGTGTTTGAACCCATCAATGGACGCCTTAAACGCCCAAAATACTCTTTCGAAATTCTTTACAGTCGCACTACCACCGTTCACGTAGAACCATTTTACAACCGTTCCAGGGTTATACTGTTGAATTATAGCCATGAACTTGGGCAATTCTGTGTATGATGTACACCAATCCCCAAATATCATTCCAATGGCTTTCTGTTTCGCATTCCACGCCTTCTTGTATGAGACGGTGTACAAATACTTATCTTTCACCTTTTGCATTAGCGCAGCGATGTTAATAGATGCGTCCTCCTTAATCATTGGCATTATGTCCCTAGCCACTAGCCGAGCATTTAGATTTTTATGACCAAGGTTCATCGTAGTGGACATACAAGTGTGGCTTTGCTCAACCTTTATGACTTCAAACATCCCGTGTCGTTTCAACCTTGCCCGTAGTTGCCACTTGCAACCTTGTGACGCCAAATGACATTTCAACGACCAACGATCCGAACTAGTTTGATCCACCGTGTACCGTTGATGTGTTCTTATTGAGTACAACTCCACAAATCTCTGAAGATCATCTTTGGTTTTGAACATCATACCCTTCACCAACTCGTCTCGATCTGGATTCCATTGCCTACCCTCAATGTTTGAAGCATAACATGCCTCTCCAGTATGGATGCCCAAGTCAAACGATGTAAAAGTTGATGAACGAGGCTCATACAAAGCATTTTCAGGATTTATTTGGGCAGTCGGCTCAATATCTTCGATAACATCGTCTTCCTCATCCCCCCCAGTATACTCGTCTGCATGCACATCTTCGTAATCCGAGCTTTCCGGTGTCAGGTTAGTGTCCATCCCTCTGTGTGCCCAATCATCACCATATCCGCAATCATCTGAATCGAACTGCACATGAATTGGCCGTTCTGAAACAATGTCTTGCATCGGACTCCTGTAATCATTCTGACTGTGTTGCAATGCATTTGAGCAATCCACGTGTTGTCTAGACGTGGACGGCAATAACCCCTGTACCAACGGGTTTGAGCTTTCGCCTTCTTGTGTCAACAGAGAGGTGTACGGCCCAATCCAGTCATCTAATGTTTGATGGGCATCGGGAAGATTCTCTGTCTCGACATATAGATCCATAGAGTTTATAGCCGCATTGGTAGATGCTGTTTCTAGTATTACTTGCAGACTTTCGTCATCAATTACTTCAAACGGTATAAACTTGGAAACCTGATATCCAAGAACCGACGGAAACCTACAAGTGAACTTCAAACGAACACTATTCTGATGAACCCCCATTTTCTTGCAGACGTTTCTAACAAGTTCAGTGTATTGAGCGTCTGTTCTCAGGCGAATGAAACTTCGACAGTTACTATCATAGTATAGACCATCAGCTCCGATGCACATGTTCCCTCCCCAATACAGCATTAAAGTCACAACACTAGCCATTTTAATACCTTCACATTTGCAAATTCAAGTGTAAGTAATCAATGGTCCATCGTGTCATTAAGAATTGTACTTTTCTATTGAGAAAGAATTCCTACAAAACATGAGATTATTAAAAGACAAACAATTATATTGATGAGTTACTAGTTTGGTAATTAGGTTACAGAAGAACTTGGGGGGTTCGCTGAATTTCTAATTAGTTTGGTAATACCTAAAATACAGGGATTGAAAATTGAGCTACTTTGATTACTTTTGTTTTGGCACATGCCCTTTCGGAGGTTACAAGATGTAAGACACCTGGACATATTCCAGCACCCAGCTTTCTTACCTGAGTCCATACATGTAACGGCGTCTCTTAATACTTGCCTGGACAGGTTAAGCTGGGTAACTGGGTTTGACATGTATGTGTATGTGTCCAAGGCCGGTCCTGAGATGACAAAAATTGTCCGAGGCCTCAAGCGAATTTTCAAAGGGGCCGAAAAAATGAAGCCTTTATACTAAGTTTTATTGAAATTAGAAGAGAATAGGCCAAAATATGATACTTTTTATAGAAATTAGAAAGAAATTAGAAGAATATTGGCTTCAAAACGATAAGTTTCATAGAAATTAGGAAGAAAATAGGCCTAAAAATGACAAGTTTCATAAAAATTAGAAGAAAATAGACCTACAAATTATAAGTTTCACAAAAATTAGATAGAAATTAGGAAAAAATAAACCTAAAAATGAGACTTAAAATCGAGGCCCCATGCGATTGCTTCGCAAAATTGCATCAAGGTCGGCCCTGTATGTGTCTCTGTGTGTGTGTATGTGTATGTGTCTGTGTCTGTGTGTGTATGTGTATGTGTATGTGTCTCTGTGAGTATGTGTCTGTCACTGTGAGTATGTGTCTGTGTGTGTGTATGTGTATGTGTATGTGTATGTGTATGTGTATGTGTATCTCTGTGAGTATATATATACACACATTGTGTGTATGTGTGAGTATGTGTGTCTGTGAGTGTGTGTATGTTAGTGTGTGTGTATGTGTATCTGTGTGTGTGTATCTGTGTGTGTGTGTCTACACAGACAGAGAGAGAGAGAGAGGCACCTGAGAGAGAGAGAGATCACACCTGAGAGAGAGAGATCACTGAGAGAGAGAGAGAGATCACTGACAGAGAGAGAGAGAGAGATCACTGAGAGAGAGACCAAGATCGCAGAGAGGGCTGAGAGATAGAGAGAGTAGCAGATCTGGACTGAGGGAAGAAGAAGAAGATGCGGCGGGTTATCCCACTTTAAATGAAGTCGCTACTTCAAGTAGCGATTTCTGATGAAGTCGCTACTTCAAGTAGCGATTTCTGATGAAGTCGCTATTTGAACTCGCGATTTCATCCTGGATTTGGTTTTGTCTGAACTCGCTAGTTGAAGTCGCGACTTATAGAAAAGTGATGGGTTTGGGAATTAAGTTGAAACAGTGATGGGTGAGGGCATTATTTGGCCCGGATTGATGCCTTGGGTAAAAAATTCCCTCAAATGGTATAATATATTGACATTTTTTTTTTGTTGGTAGCTGATTGCAACTTGATGCCAAATTGTTACAACGTTGAAAAGTACCGTACTTTGAAAATCACTTTTGCAAAGTAATTTTTGAAGTTTGCACACAGGATCGGTCTCGAGTATTGGAGGTTTGGGACAAACTACTAAAAGAAAGGCCCTTTATACGGGAGTTTGGGGGCAGTGCCCCCAAGGCAGTTTTTTTGGGGTCTACTTATACATAATTTGCAATTTTTTTTAGGGTTTTCTTATACATAATTAACAATTTTTTTGAGGTCTACTTATAATATGAGTCTATTTGTAAAACTTAAACATTGTATAGAGGCGCATATTTCTAAAACTCAAAAAAAAAAATTACACTAAAAGTGTAATTTTCAAAATTCTAAGGTTTTTGCTTTGAGTTTTATATTTATATATATATATATATATATACAAGGATTCTCTAAAGAGAGCTCCCTCTCTTTATTAAAGAGAGGGCCTTTGTTTTAGCCGTTAGATCGTGTTTTCATTAAGGGCAGTGCTGTCATTTTACAGTTTTTAAATACGATCCGACGGTCAAAACAGAAGCCCTCTCTTTAATAAAAAGAGGGCGCCCTTCTTAGAGCCTGACTGTATATATATATATATATCAATATATATGTAGTTGATGACACTAAATTGGGTCTTATGTGTCACGCCCCGACGTAGCATAAATATGGAAAGCGTTTAATTTCCTTTATGGACCCGTAGGTCGCGACAGTTTGAAGGATCGATTCCGTCCCAAAAACTTCTAACAACATAAAACTATTAATCAGAGTAGGGCAAACAGGGCTCATAAAAATTTTTCTAACTTATTACAACTTATGGTACGGGGTTAACTAAGGCACAGACCGCCTTAAAATAAAACAATAACTTAAAGTCTATTACAGTCATCCTTATTACAAAACCAAATCATATCTTAAAGCACATAAACATAAAGCATATAAAAGTAAATTCTCTTCTCAGCAGTTGATCTCAATTAGCATAGTCATATGGTTCATCCTGTTTATAACCTGCAAAGCCTGAACACGAATGTCCAGGACGCATCAACGCCGTCAGCTTCAAGAAGCTGGTAAGTATTAAAAACATAACTCTGAATGTAAAACATACTCATTTACCTTTTTCCCATTTCCATTTAAATACCACAAGTTTATATTTATGATAAAAAAACTCGTTTTAGAAAACAACCACAACATTATTTAAAAGATAATTTCACACATATGTGACCGTGTATGAGAACAATGCACCATCTCATCTATCCGACTCTTTTCTCTCGACAACACCCAACAACCCTCTATCCTACTCCTGGTATCTTTGAAATACTAAGATAGCCACACTTTAGCAACGGGGCGCCAGGGAGTGTCCAGTTTGCCTCACACTTTGGTCCGGGGTACCAGGGAGTGTCCAATGCCTCACACTTTGAATACCCTAACCGCCATGCAAATACCGGGGCAACCCCCACACAGGTATCCAGACTCGAGTCATTCAGGGAGTGTCTATAGGCCACACTTTAGCACTTCCATGGGTGCCAGTGAGTGTCCAAGTTCGGCTTCACACACTTTAACGCTTCCATGGGCGTCAGGGAGTGTCCATTTTTGCCACCTTCGCATTTCAAAGACACCCTCATCCTCTTTTTCAACTCCAACCACAATCACATCCACAACCACAACCATAACCACAGCCACAATTACAACCACAACCACAACCACAACCACAACTCAAACTCATACTCTTTCCACACAATCATTACTCTTTTCCACACTATCATTACTCTTTTACACACTACCAACACTCACCATGCATGTACAACTGACTCCACATGAATGTCATCAAACTTTAAACATAAAGGAATTCACAGAATTAAAGAAATAATACGCGTACGGGGATTGAAAATTCGTAATTCATTGCCTTAATCATTTTAAACATAACTAATAGCATTCTAAAAACTGCTACTGAAATCCTCGTTTTCTGTCCAAACGGTGCAGAATCTGAGAAAATTGCATTAAACGAAAAGTGTGCAGAATCGAGTTTTGCTTGGGACAACGCGGGCAGAACCTTAAATTTCATTCGTTTTCCTAACAAAAATCTGAAAACAAAATTCTGCTACTGTTAAAATTAAAAGAGAAAATATTAGTTTGAATTTCTAATATACTTTTTCTGCTACTGTAATCCTCATTTTCTGCCCAAACGGTGCAAAATCTGAGAAAATTGCATTAGACGAAAAGTGTGCAGAATCGAGTTTTACTTGGGACAACGCGGGCAGAACCTTAAATTTCATTCGTTTTCCTAACAAAAATCTGAAAACAAAATTCTGCTACTGTTAAAATTAACTACCTAAATCAGTAAATAAGGAATAAGTTACATTTGGAGTGAGTTAGTAATACTCACCGTGATTAAGTGCAAAGAGATTTGTTGAGAAAGATAACCAAATCAAGAAACCCAATACAAGCTTGGCTATGGAAATTGAGGAGCTCTTCTCTCTAGAAATTTTCAGCAAATTGAACTCTCAAACTTTCTCTTATCTCTCTATGTGACTCTCTCAAGCTCTCTATGTTAGGAGTGTAGAATGTGTAGTGTGATTGGGTGTATAAATACTCAAACTTCCACTTAGAAAACATTTGCCTAACATCCCACTCATTCTCCATTAATCTCCACTAATTACAAAGAAAGTGCAACAATGATGTGTAAATATACACTTGCAATTCATAATGCTCCATTGATAATTGAAAGGGTAGGTGGAGTTGGTGTGGGTCAAGGTGTGTTTGGGTAATCTAGCTTATGGCATAAGGACAATACACATACAACAACATTTGCCAAACAAGACCTAAGGAAAAGCATCAGCATAATAATTTGGGTATAAATATATTTGTTCAATCATTTACTTCCAAAATTCTGTGGAAGTTTAACACTGCGCGGACAGTTTTAAACTTACACTGGTATTTTCGTGATACGGTGTTTATCACAAAAATACAGAGAATTCATTTTAACGTTAGAAATAGTTCTCTGATTTCATAAAAATACAGTTTGAGTTTAAAAGAAATAATTCCACCGTTTTGAAATACAGTTTTGAATTTTAACACAGGTATTGCAAGTTTTATGAAAATTGCATTTTGACCCCAAAAGTAATTTCAATTATTCAAGGATTAAACTTTTCACATAAGAATCGAATTTAACATATAAACAGACAATATATATTAAATTTTGAATATAATAATGCCAATGATAATGAAAATTTTAAATATGATAATGCATGAAAATGCAGGTTATTACACCCTTCCCCCCTTAAACAGGATTTCGTCCCCGAAATCAAGACTAATTAGTCCTGAAACAACTCCGGGTACTTCTTCCTCATATCAGCTTCAACTTCCCACGAGGCTTCATTCTCGTCATGGTGATTCCACTGAACCTTCACCAACGGGATATCCTTATTCCTCAGCTTCTTGATACTCTGATCCAAAATCTTCACAGGTCTCTCCTTGTAAGAAACGTTATGACTCGTCTCAATGTCGTCATAACTAACCACGTGCGAGGGATCTCGTATGTATTTCCTCAACATACTCACGTGAAACACGTTGTGAACCCCAGACATCTTCGGTGGTAGCGCCAGCTGATAGGCCACTTTCCCGATACGTTCCAAAATCTCAAACGGTCCAATAAAACGCGGAGCTAACTTCCCTCTCTTGAGACCAAAGCGTACTACTCCTCGTGTTGGTGAAACCTTAAGAAGTACGTGATCTCCAACACTAAACTCCAGATCTTTCCGGCGCCGATCAGCATAACTCTTATACCTGCTCTGAGCGGTTCTCATCCTTTCCTTGACCGAGGAAATCTTCTCGTTGGTTTCTCTAACCAAATCCGGTCCCAACAACTCTGTATCACCAACTTCTGCCCAACACAATGGAGAACGACACGGTCGTCCGTACAGTGCCTCGAACGGAGCCATACCGATACTCGCGTGATAACTATTGTTATAGGCAAATTCAACCAAAGGCAAGTGTGTCTCCCAAGATTCTTCAAAATCGATCACACAAGCCCTAAGCATATCCTCCATGATCTGATTAACACGCTCAGTTTGCCCATCTGTCTGAGGGTGAAAAGCAGTACTCATCTTGAGTGAAGTTCCCATAGCTTCTTGCAGACTTTCCCAAAATCCAGAAGTAAAACGTGCGTCACGGTCTGACACGATCGATACAGGTGCACCGTGAAGTCGCACAACTTGTTGTATGTACATCCGGCTCATCTTTTCCACCGGGTATGTCATACTGTAAGCAATAAAATGAGCTGACTTCGTCAATCGATCCACAATTACCCAAATAGCGTCATGATTCTGTTGCGACCGGGGCAATCCTACTACAAAATCCATCGTAATGTGCTCCCACTTCCAACCAGGAATAGGTAGCGGTTGCAACAATCCTGACGGTCTCTGATGTTCGGCCTTGACTTGCTGACACGTCAAACACTTGGATACAAACTCGGCCACATCCTTCTTCATGCCTTCCCACCAGAAATTTCTCTTCAAATCTTTATACATCTTAGTTCCTCCCGGGTGAACTGTATACCTTGATTTATGTGCTTCTTCCAGAATATCTTTTCTCAAATTCCCACAATCTGGTACACATAATCTGTCTCTGCATCGATACCCTCCGTCACTCCCCACCTTCCATTCGGTCGGGTCTTTTTCTGACATTTTTACAAACCATGTCTGAAACTTCTCATCTTCTTTCTGAGCTTCAATAACGCGGTCGATAAGAACAGGCTGTAGGATAAGACATCCAAAAAGTTGTCCTTCTCCTCTTTCAGCACTCTGTACATCGAACTCCACCAACGTCTCCAAAGCTCGCCACTCTCTAACCATTAAGGAGGCGATCGTCTCCCGAGTCTGCCTACTCAAAGCATCAGCGACCACATTAGCTTTACCAGGGTGGTATTCCAACGTGAAGTCGTAATCTTTGATCAACTCCATCCATCTGCGCTGCCTCATGTTCAACTCTTTCTGTGTGAACAAATACTTCAGACTCTTGTGATCGGAGAACAAATCAAACTTCTCACCGTAGAGATAATGTCTCCAAATCTTGAGTGCAAAAACCACTGCTGCCAACTCCAAATCATGAATAGGATAGTTCAACTCATTCGGCTTCAGCTGCCTGGATCCATAGGCTATAACTCTGTCATCTTGCATAAGTACACACCCTAGTCCTTGATATGATGCGTCACTAAAGATAGTGAACTTCTCACCAGGCTTGGGTATTGCTAGTACTGGTGCGGTAGTGAGTCTCTCTTTCAACTCTAGAAAGGCTCGCTCATGCTTCTCTGTCCATTCGAATTTCAAATTCTTCTTTGTCAACCCAGTCAATGGTGCAGCTATCTTGGAGAATCCCTCAACAAATCTCCTGTAATAGCCTGCGAGTCCAAGAAAACTCCGAACTTCTGTAGGGTTGCTTGGCCTAACCCAGTTGGATACAGCATCGGTCTTGGACGAATCCACAGAAATTCCTTGAGATGACACCTTGTGTCCCAAAAATTTCACTTCTTGCAACCAGAACTCACACTTACTGAACTTGGCATACAAGTGGTGGTCCTTAAGCGTCTGCATCGTAATCCGAAGATGTTGCTCGTGTTCTTCTCTTGACTTAGAATAGATCAAAATATCATCAATAAAGACGATGACAAACTGATCTAAATAAGGCTTGAATACTCTGTTCATCAGATCCATAAACACTGCCGGGGCGTTCGTTAATCCAAACGGCATCACCAGAAATTCATAATGACCATATCGGGTTCTGAAAGCAGTCTTAGGTATGTCTTCCTTCCGTACCCTCAACTGATGATACCCCGACCTTAGGTCTATCTTGGAAAATATCGTAGCTCCTTGTAGTTGATCAAATAAATCGTCGATCCGAGGCAAAGGATACTTGTTCTTGATTGTCACTCGATTCAATTCTCTGTAGTCGATACACAGCCTGAGCGTCCCGTCCTTCTTCTTCACAAATAATACCGGTGCTCCCCAAGGCGATGTACTAGGACGTACAAAACCTAGGTTCTCGAGCTCTTGAACTTGTCCCTTCAATTCCAATAGTTCTGTGGGGGCCATTCTGTAGGGAACCTTGATAATTGGTACGGTACCCGGTATAAGCTCAATACAGAACTCTATACTTCTCTCGGGCGGTAATCCAGAAATGTCTTGAAATACTTCTTCGAAGTCCTTGACTACAGGTATAGATGATGCTGTCACCTCTGTACTGACGACTTCAATGTTGGCTAAACATCTTGTGAGGAACATATCTCCCGAAGGGTTACATTGAAAATCAAAGGGTTGATTCTCATTGTCGGAGAATGTAATTCTCTTCCTCGCACAATCCAACTTCACTTGATTCTGAGACAGCCAATCCATTCCTAGGATTATGTCAAACTCCTTCATCGATAGGACGATCAACCTTGCAGGGATTTCTCGGTCTCCTAATCTTAAGGGACAATCCTTGCACACATGTCCTAAACTGACCGCAGCTCCTATTGGTGATGTAGCCTTCAAAGCTTTCTCCAAGCGATGAGGTAAGATACCCAATCTCCGAATTGTATTAACAGATATGAATGAGAGAGCAGCACCCGTATCAAATAATACTCTAACATGGGAGTTAAATAGAGTCAATGTACCTTCCACTGCTTGCTGATCAGGTTGAGCTTCTCCATGATCTCCTTCTTCATATACAGCTCCATCATATCCAGCGGCATCAGGAATAACAGCATTCAAGCGGGTCTGACCCTGTTGCCCATAAGTCGCTTGCTTAGGAGCAGTGCAGAACCTCCTGATGTGACCTGGTTCACCACAGTTGAAGCAGACTATTCCTGGCTGAGCAGCACGCCTTGGTGCCTTGCAGTCCCGAGCCACATGTCCAGGGTTGCCACAGTTGAAGCACTTTACGCCACTACTTCCTTCTCCTACTCGGGGTTGAGTCGGATAGGTAATAGCTTGTGCCTTCTTGCTTCCGTCAAAGTTCCTCTTCTGCCCTTGGGTACGATTCATTGGTGGTCTATTCCCAAAATTACCCCTCTGAGGCGGTCGGAATTCAAATTGTTTGCGATATACTCGAGCATCTTCTTCCAGATCGGTAGCCAGGCCGACTAGTCCTTCAAACGTCTTGTCTAGATGGCCGAGAGTCAGGCGACGAATCTGCGGTGCCAACCCTTGGTTATACTTCCGGATCTTCTTCTCCTCAGTATCAACCATGTGCGGGGCAAACCGTGACAGCCTCTCGAACTGTGTGGTATACTCTTGCACCGTCTTGGTTCCTTGCGTCAGATCCATAAATTCCTTCTCTCTTCTGTGCCTCTCCGTAGCCGGAAAGTACTTCTCCAGGAATCTCCCTTTGAACGCCGTCCATGTCATCCCCATAGCAGCGGTGTTTCCGATAGTGGCTATGACCGAGTCCCACCAATCTGCAGCGGCGTCAGTTAGTTGAAAAGTAGCCAATCTCCTTTTGTCCATCTCGTTGCATTGGACAGCTTCAAACATGCGGTCCATCTGTCTTAACCATTGTTCTGCCTTCCAGGGATCCGTGGTACCCGCAAATTGCTCGGGTCTGAGCGCACGGAATCTCTCCAGCAGCTTATCTCCCGTCTGGCGGTCTCGTTGGTTTTCATTCGCATTACTAACCCTCTCGAGACGTCTGATAAAAGCTTCAAATATTCCCGTGGGGTCGGCAGCCTCGGGCGCTCCTTCAATCAGATTTCTGTTCCTCCTTGGTCTTCCAGCCATTCTATGCATGATAGGGGTAGTAGAATGAGAAACATGCATGCAACAGTACTATGACAAAAATTTTCAAAATAGTATATATCACTATATCACATACTCGTATTATCACATAAGCATACAATAAAATATATATTAAGTACATATAACACGTATTCGAACTAGAGCTGTCTAATAGCAAAGAGGTTGTATTCTTATCCTCTAGACTCTGGGTTGTGGGCCATACTGACTGTTCCGAGATTTGACTCAGGAAGTTGGTCAGTGCCTAAGCTATTAATGAGGGCTATGGTATGCTTTAACTCCTTAGAAACTCGGCTACTATATGTCTGTAGGGGCATCGTAAAATATGGCTATCTCGGCTAATCCTAAATGGATATGTCTGAAGGTATATGGAAATTGCTATCATTCTTGTCGATGTGACAAGACAAACGGGTAATCATTTCTATGATAAAACCAACTTAGAATTTTAGTTTCTGAACTAAGGGTAATCCGTACTAAACTAAAACTAGAACTTGGTTATATAGCTTAGTAAAACTTAAGGGTAACCTATGTCACTAATCTATGGCGTGAAAAACTGAGCCTGGTCAATCTAGAAACCTATGGCTCTGATACCACCAAATCCTGTCACGCCCCGACGTAGCATAAATATGGAAAGCGTTTAATTTCCTTTATGGACCCGTAGGTCGCGACAGTTTGAAGGATCGATTCCGTCCCAAAAACTTCTAACAACATAAAACTATTAATCAGAGTAGGGCAAACAGGGCTCATAAAAATTTTTCTAACTTATTACAACTTATGGTACGGGGTTAACTAAGGCACAGACCGCCTTAAAGTAAAACAATAACTTAAAGTCTATTACAGTCATCCTTATTACAAAACCAAATCATATCTTAAAGCACATAAACATAAAGCATATAAAAGTAAATTCTCTTCTCAGCAGTTGATCTCAATTAGCATAGTCATATGGTTCATCCTGTTTATAACCTGCAAAGCCTGAACACGAATGTCCAGGACGCATCAACGCCGTCAGCTTCAAGAAGCTGGTGAGTATTAAAAACATAACTCTGAATGTAAAACATACTCATTTACCTTTTTCCCATTTCCATTTAAATACCACAAGTTTATATTTATGATAAAAAAACTCGTTTTAGAAAACAACCACAACATTATTTAAAAGATAATTTCACACATATGTGACCGTGTATGAGAACAATGCACCATCTCATCTATCCGACTCTTTTCTCTCGACAACACCCAACAACCCTCTATCCTACTCCTGGTATCTTTGAAATACTAAGATAGCCACACTTTAGCAACGGGGCGCCAGGGAGTGTCCAGTTTGCCTCACACTTTGGTCCGGGGTACCAGGGAGTGTCCAATGCCTCACACTTTGAATACCCTAACCGCCATGCAAATACCGGGGCAACCCCCACACAGGTATCCAGACTCGAGTCATTCAGGGAGTGTCTATAGGCCACACTTTAGCACTTCCATGGGTGCCAGTGAGTGTCCAAGTTCGGCTTCACACACTTTAACGCTTCCATGGGCGTCAGGGAGTGTCCATTTTTGCCACCTTCGCATTTCAAAGACACCCTCATCCTCTTTTTCAACTCCAACCACAATCACATCCACAACCACAACCATAACCACAGCCACAATTACAACCACAACCACAACCACAACCACAACTCAAACTCATACTCTTTCCACACAATCATTACTCTTTTCCACACTATCATTACTCTTTTACACACTACCAACACTCACCATGCATGTACAACTGACTCCACATGAATGTCATCAAACTTTAAACATAAAGGAATTCACAGAATTAAAGAAATAATACGCGTACGGGGATTGAAAATTCGTAATTCATTGCCTTAATCATTTTAAACATAACTAATAGCATTCTAAAAACTGCTACTGAAATCCTCGTTTTCTGTCCAAACGGTGCAGAATCTGAGAAAATTGCATTAGACGAAAAGTGTGCAGAATCGAGTTTTGCTTGGGACAACGCGGGCAGAACCTTAAATTTCATTCGTTTTCCTAACAAAAATCTGAAAACAAAATTCTGCTACTGTTAAAATTAAAAGAGAAAATATTAGTTTGAATTTCTAATATACTTTTTCTGCTACTGTAATCCTCATTTTCTGCCCAAACGGTGCAAAATCTGAGAAAATTGCATTAGACGAAAAGTGTGCAGAATCGAGTTTTACTTGGGACAACGCGGGCAGAACCTTAAATTTCATTCGTTTTCCTAACAAAAATCTGAAAACAAAATTCTGCTACTGTTAAAATTAACTACCTAAATCAGTAAATAAGGAATAAGTTACATTTGGAGTGAGTTAGTAATACTCACCGTGATTAAGTGCAAAGAGATTTGTTGAGAAAGATAACCAAATCAAGAAACCCAATACAAGCTTGGCTATGGAAATTGAGGAGCTCTTCTCTCTAGAAATTTTCAGCAAATTGAACTCTCAAACTTTCTCTTATCTCTCTATGTGACTCTCTCAAGCTCTCTATGTTAGGAGTGTAGAATGTGTAGTGTGATTGGGTGTATAAATACTCAAACTTCCACTTAGAAAACATTTGCCTAACATCCCACTCATTCTCCATTAATCTCCACTAATTACAAAGAAAGTGCAACAATGATGTGTAAATATACACTTGCAATTCATAATGCTCCATTGATAATTGAAAGGGTAGGTGGAGTTGGTGTGGGTCAAGGTGTGTTTGGGTAATCTAGCTTATGGCATAAGGACAATACACATACAACAACATTTGCCAAACAAGACCTAAGGAAAAGCATCAGCATAATAATTTGGGTATAAATATATTTGTTCAATCATTTACTTCCAAAATTCTGTGGAAGTTTAACACTGCGCGGACAGTTTTAAACTTACACTGGTATTTTCGTGATACGGTGTTTATCACAAAAATACAGAGAATTCATTTTAACGTTAGAAATAGTTCTCTGATTTCATAAAAATACAGTTTGAGTTTAAAAGAAATAATTCCACCGTTTTGAAATACAGTTTTGAATTTTAACACAGGTATTGCAAGTTTTATGAAAATTGCATTTTGACCCCAAAAGTAATTTCAATTATTCAAGGATTAAACTTTTCACATAAGAATCAAATTTAACATATAAACAGACAATATATATTAAATTTTGAATATAATAATGCCAATGATAATGAAAATTTTAAATATGATAATGCATGAAAATGCAGGTTATTACATTATGGGAGGTCTAAATGTAAAAAAAAACTAAAAATCTCAAGATAAAAATGTAATTATGAAAATTTTATAGAGGCTCTCAAAATTTTGTGAACTTTGGTAGTCCGGGGCGGTTGCTTCTTTTGCCCTTCCTTTGGGCCGGCCATGTTAGCACACTTTGGGATATAATCACACATTTTGAGATTCAACCATAATATTTTAGCACCCAAAATCACTAATATGTATGATACAATCTTACAATTAAAACCACTAAAATGTACTATAGAATTTTCCATCTAAGAAACAAGCAACAAAGAACACTAACAAGCCACGTAACAAAGCAACATACAAGAGCAAGACATCATTGAATCCACGCAAGAAAATGAAATTTGATTTTGCAATTCAATCTACCATCCACCGACCTTTCCTCTTCTCGACGCCGCGCCACCAATAATTTTTGGATGAAACCTGATTACTAGAGTAGAAAGGTAAAATAAAAAGGGTAGAATGGTCCGGGAAGAAATGTCATTTAAAGACCAAATCATGGATCGTGTTCTTTGAAAATTTTGGGTGGTTTTTTTTTTTTTTTTTGCTTAAAATTTTCTTTGGTTTTTTAACAACTTTTTTTTAATTAAGTAGTGAACTCATGTATTATAAAACACGATGAAAAGAAATAAGTGTTGAAAATAAAATTTTATTTTTAACATTTAATTGAATTATCAAACACACCCTAAGTCTTAATGACATACGTACCAATTCTCACTTTAAGATGAGATTACATTACAACTTTTCAAAAACTAATGCATCCATACAGTTAATATTTTTCCATGAAGCTAGAAACAAATAATTCATATAGTTCCTAAATATGGAGACTCGATAATAATATAATGGATGTACCATCAACTTGATATCTGGATGTATTTGAAGCTTCGTAAGTGAATATATATTTATTGAAATTCTATGCTTTTCAAATTTTTTTTTTAAAAAAGTGTTTCTCAATACATGTGGCAGTGGATCCCTCTTTATTAATGGTAAGATCACTTCAACATCAACCAATCAAAATCAACTGAGCCTACTGTCTCATATGTTGAGAAATACTTTTGAAAAAAAAAAAATTTGAAAAGCATAAAATTACTCATATTTCTTTCTCTTTTCTTCTGGTTAAATAAGAGAATGTATATTTCAACTTAGCATTTCACATGTCAAAAAGTCGATTACTTTATGAACTTTCGTACAATAAGAGCAAATTGGTCACATACTATTTGCCATCAACTGTATGATGTTGATTAGAATGGTTTTTAAAGTTTAAATATCACTGAAGTGAAGTTTTTTTTTTTTTTGGAATAGGGTGAATAAAAGAAAAAGGCCAAACGGCATCTACAGAGAATACAAGGAGCATACCCCAGGATATACAACAAGCACAAGTCACCGAAGATTTAAAAATCAGACATGGGATGGGATGTACTATCTTCACCAAAGGCGAAGAGAGAACCCCATCCCTACCAAAGAAAGAGGAAAATCAAGTCAAAACCACATCCAAAGAAATCAAGTCAAAACCACATCCAAAACATGGATGATGAGCAACAAACGACAAAACATGGCCCTATGACACCATCAAGATCTGTGGCGGCCCTTGGGACGACTGTCACTAAATTTCATTTTAGCTTCCCGTTTCCTCTGCTTGGAAAAAATGGGGCTAACAAATTATGTATCAAACTTATTATCCAAAATCTCATTATCATCCTCAACTAGAGGTGTTAAACGGGTCGGGCCGTGCAGGGCCCGATCAAAGCGGGCCTCGAGAGGGCTTCGGGCCGGGCTTGGGAGTGGAGGGGGTGTGTCTGCGACTCCGCCCCGGACTGGTGGCTCTGACCTAGCGGGCCAGACATCGGGCTGGGCCGGACGGGCTAGCGAGCTTTCTTTAATTTTTGGAGTGGGCCGTGGCGGGCTTCGGGCCACACCGGGCTTTTTCTCAAATTCTAATTCTAAACTCACATTTTAAATAATGTGGTAGTGTAATACTGTGATTTTTTTTATTAATGATGAGATCATTTTAAAATTATCTAATCAAAATTTAATAATTCCACTATCACATTATTTAAAATGTGAATTTAAAATTAAGATTTGATAAGTATCCCATTACTCTTATAAAATTGTTTGGAAAATGCTAGACACACACAGTGAACTATACATTTTTTTCACACATAGCTGTAAATTCTTGTACTTTATATTATTTGAAAATTTTAAACTTTTTTGTACCCCACTTATACAGTACATAGTACATATATTTAAAGTTATGTGTAAAAAATATATAAATAATTTACTGTGTAAATCTAGTAGTGCTCCAATTGTTTTAATGAAAAGTGCAAACGAATATTCCGAAGTTCTAAGCGTGGTTGACGGTGTGGTGTTTCACTTCCACATGGGGCTTTTGAGTCGTAGCCTTGATTATTTGGTGCAACGTGTCCTTTGTAAAACGTAATCTAATTTACTGCCCAAATTGAAAAGACAAAGTCAATGAAGAAAGCAAATAACGGGTTTTATGGTTCATAAGTAAATTAGGCAATTAGCTATATAAATTTTCGACTCCATGCCTTATGTGATAACATTCTTGAAATTGGACCAACATGTACCAGGTATAATTATTTTCAAAATGTAGGTTGTCAAGATTTGAAGCACATTTAACCGGCCAAGGATCCTCGGCCCCCGTTTTGAGGCAGTACTTTAGATAACATCCAATGTGGGTGATGGAAGACCACTGAGTTTTTATTTTTTTTTCAAAAAAAAAAATTGTATGATCTTACAACACTCCCATAAATGCTGCCCACAAAAGAGGTTCTCAGGATCCTTACCCCATTTAATCATAGTCGCACAATTTTACTTGGCTGCTGCCAAGTTCTTCTTCTTCTTTTTTTTATTGCAATTATTGCCCAGTTCTACTTCTTCGTATATTGTATTCTCACCAAATTACATATTTGGTTTTTGAAATAAAGGACAAAAATGTAATCAAAAGATTCATAACTTGTAAGAGATTTGGGAAAAGTTGACATTTTCGGTAGGAAAAAAGAAAAAGCTCTCACTTTTTGATTCCTTCTTACATAAACAGAACTAAAAATTGAAACAGCCAAATAAATTGAAAATTTTTGTTGAAGGGCGACTTTTTTTTGGGCGATGTTTGTTGTGGGTCTCCTTGATAGTTTCTTCTCTCAGCCAACTTAATCTCGAGCTACGTCATAGACAATTTTATTTTAAATTGGAGAGATTTGCAATGCAGCTAAAAAAGTTTGCGCTTCCTAATTTTCATTATTTTCTTACTTCTGTTAGTTTTGTATGCTTCTACTGGTTCTTTTTTGGATCTGTAATAATAAATAAATAAATAAATTCAATTTATTCCTTATTGTACTATTGCAAATAAAAGTGTGAGTAATTGAAGACAACACTTGGGTGCTTGCTGGAGAGACCGAAGGCTAGCCCAAAGTCTTTCATTCTTATCCCAATTTGACCCGACTCGTCATATGTTGAAAAAGAATGTACTATTTCAAAGTTATAACATTTCTAGAATCCGGCTCCAGTGTATTGGCCATTAGAAGCGCACTTGGTAAATGTATTGGCCTTTTAAGTTTAAAAAAAACCGCGGGTTATCCCGTTGACCCGGACCCCATCCTGATGACCCGTAATTTTTTTAGACTTAAAAGCCCAGTACACTTACCCAGTGTGCACTGGAGTCTGACAATGCTATTTTTTTTTTCAATTCTGTATTTCTAAGATAAAACGTGTCCACTTCATTTGTATTCTTAATCTCTAAATTGTGTAATATCAACTACAAAAAATTTCCTTTAAAAAAAAAAAGACTGCAAAAAATAAAATAAAAAAAATAACAGCAATAATAATAACTAAAAATCGCGTGCTTGATTCGTGAGAATCAAAACACAACTTTTAGAAAGGATGTTAGGGAAAAATATTCAATACAGCCATTGTATTGAATGACATGATATTAACCAATAACATCCTTTAATTAACATCCTTTAATTAATTCATATGGCCTCCCTATTTTTGGGAAATTCTCCTCCAACTCAACAAAAAATTGAAACTTATGACGGGAATAAAATCCTACCTGAGATTCCCGTGATACCCAATACTTGCTCGTACCTTAGTGTATTAGTGTACTTGGTGATGAATCACAGTGCCGGAGGTCTGAGTCTCGGCTCACATGCAACTGGAGGACATTCCTTTTGAGAATAGGAAAATTATGATGTGCATTAAATCATATATTTTTTCCTAGGCAAGTAAGTTGCTTGTCGGGAAGCAAAAATGAAGTTTTGCGGTAGTCGCCCTAAGGGCCGCCATAGGACTTTATAGTGTCTATATGTGGTGCCCCTTGATTGTTCATTTGTTTTGCCCCCCATTTATGGGCTTGTTTTGCATTTGGGCCAAGTTTGCCGTTGTCTGGCTGGGATGGGTTTCTCTCTTTTCATTTGTTTAGATAGTCTTTCATCCTTTTCTTGCTTTTTGAGCTTGTTAGTTTGGCTTCGGCTTTTGTCTTGCCATGTTGTTGAGCTTATTGTTTATCCTGGAGTATGCCCCTTGTACTCTTGTACACCCTTTTTTTTTGGAATTATTTACCCTGTTTCCAAAAAAAAAAAAAAAAGTAAGTGGCTTGCTCTTTGCTCGGTGGTCAAGCTTCACTTCACCTATACGATTTTGTTCATGGAATGGATAAAATAAATCAAAATATTTTTCCAAAAAAAAAAATTAAATCAAAATAGAATTTTGTTTGAAAACTTAAATCTTAATGAAATTATCATAATATATATATATATATATTATAAAATGCGCGTGTTCCATTATATTAATTTTATATCTATACGGTAAAAGTACAAACAACCCTTACTTGAAGCGGTTCTCTCATGTATGTCTCTTAAATTTAGATTTTTTTTTTCTTAAACCCTCTTAAATATGTTACATAGTTACATATTTATAAATAATATAAGACATGTGAATATATTAAATAATCAAAAAAACAAGAAAGAGAAAAGAGAAAAGAGAAAAGAGAGCTAGAGTTTCTCATAACACAAAAACTGAATAAATGAATACAATAGAAAAGAAGAGACAATAATAGTATATCTAGGTATACAGTATTACCCTAATAGAAAGTAAAAGACTAAACTACCCTAAAGCTAATAAAATTAATAATTCTAATAGCTAACCCTAATACCCCCCTCAAACTCACGATGCTGCAGCTAGAAGCATAAAGAGTTTAGAAGCATAAAGAGTTTGCCAACTAAAAAACGAAAACGTTGAATCAGATGTGACTTTGTAAACAAATCAGCAATTTGCGTGGAAGAAGAAACAAAAGGCAAAGTGATAGCTCCATGCTTAAGGTGATGACGAGTAATATGATAATCAATCTCTATATGCTTGGTCCTCTCATGGAAAACTGAATTGTGAGCAATCTGAATAGCACTTTTATTATCACAATACATAGGTGAAGGGCGAGAAAATGAGACACCCATATCTGTAAGTAGTCGGCGTAACCAAATAACCTCACGTGTAGTCGAAGCCGTAGTACGATACTCAGCTTCTGTGGAAGACACAATAACAACAGCTTGCTTCTTGTTCTTCCAAGAAATGAGAGAATCACCCAAAAATATACAATATCCAGTAACAGACTTGCGATCTGTAGGATCACTGGCCCAATCAGTAACAGAGTATGCACGCAGCTCCAAGGAAGAAGATGACGAAAGTAAAAGACTTTGAAACTGAGTGCCTCTCAAGTACCTCAAAATACGATGAATAGCAGCCCAATGAACTGTAGTAGGGGAAGTAATAAATTGACTAACAACATGAACAACATGAACAATATCCGGACGAGTAACAGTAAGATAAACCAAGCTACCAACAATAGTGCGATATAAGGTAGGATTAGGCAAAGGAACACCATCAGAAGGAGAAAGACGAACATTAAGCTCCAAAGGGGTATCAACAATCTTATTATCAGTGAGGCGAGCACGGTCAAGAATGTCACCTGTATACTTAGACTGAGAAAAAAGATAGCCATTTAGAGAAAAAGCCATTTCAATCCCCAAAAAATAACGTAGTGGACCTAAGTCATTCATTTCAAAACAACGAGCTAATTCAGACTTCAACACTGCAATCCCATTAACATCATCACAAGTAATAATCATGTCATCAACATACAAAGAAAGCATAACATAACCAGCAGTGGTACACCTGATAAAGAGAGCTGAATCACACTCATTCGGGGAAAACCCAAATGAGGTAATCACAATTGAAAATTTCTCAAACCAAGCTCGAGGGGCTTGTTTAAGACCATATAAGGCTTTCTTAAGCCTTCAAACTTCACCAGGACCATGAAGAACACCCGGAGGAGGAACCATATAGACCTCCTTTTGGAGGTCTCCATTCAAGAAAACATTTTTAATATCCATCTGAGTTATATGCCATTGACGAACAGAAGCAACTGCAATAAGAGTACGAACAATAGTCATTTTAGCAATAGGAGCAAAAGTCTTCTCGTAATCCATACCATATTGCTGGGAAAAACCCTTGACAACCAATGTCACGCCCCGACGTAGCATAAATATGGAAAGCGTTTAATTTCCTTTATGGACCCGTAGGTCGCGACAATTTGAAGGATCGATTCCGTCCCAAAACGTCGAACAACATAAAACCATTAATCAGAGTAGGGCAACCTGGGCTTATAAAAATTTTCCTAACTTATTACATCCTATGGTACGGGGTTTACTAAGGCACAGACCGCCTTGAAATAAAACAATACTTAAAGTCTGTTACAGTCATCCTTATTACAAAAACAAATCATATCTTAAAACACATAAACAATAAGCATATAATAGTAAAATCTCTTCTCAGCAGCTGATCTCAATTAGCATAATCATACGGTTCATCTTGATTATTACCTGCAAAGCCTGGACACGAATGTCCAGGACGCATCAACGCCGTCAGCTTCAAGAAGCTGGTGAGTATTAAAAACAATGCTTTGAATGTAAAAACATACTCATTTATCTTTTTCCCATTTCCATTTATATACCACAAGTTTATATTTAAGATAAAGAGCTCGTTAGAAAAACCACCACAACATTATTTAAAAGATAATTTCACACATATGTAACCATGTATGAGGACAATGCACCATCTCATCTAACCGACTCTTTTCTCTCGACAAAACCCAACAACCCTCTATCCTACTCCTGGTATCTTTGAAATACTAAGATAGCCACACTTTAGCAACGGGGCGCCAGGGAGTGTCCAGTTTGCCTCACACTTTGGTCCGGGGTACCAGGGAGTGTCCAATGCCTCACACTTTGAAGACCCTAACCGCCATGCAAATACCGGGGCAACCCCCACACAGGTATCCAGACTCGAGTTATCAGGGAGTGTCCATAGGCCACACTTTAGCACTTCCATGGGTGCCAGTGAGTGTCCAAGTTCGGCTTCACACACTTTAACGCTTCCATGGGCGTCAGGGAGTGTCCATTTTTGCCACCTTCGCATTTCAAAGATACCCTCATCCTCTTTTTCAACTACAACCACAATCACAACCACAACCACAACCACAACCACAACCACAACCACAACCACAACCACAACTCACAACCACAATCACAACTCAAACTCATACACTTTCCACACTAACAATACTCTTTTCCACCCTACCATTACTCTTTTACACACTACCAACACTCACCATGCATGTACAACTGACTCCACATGAATGTCATGAACTTAACATAAAGCAAAATACTGAATTAAAGGCACAACGTACGTACGGGGTTTTATAAGTCTTAATACATCGTTCTACTCGTCCCATCACAACCAATTAAGATTCTGTTTTAATAAATTTCCCAACCAGGGCTTTAACAGTTCGTAAATACTACCCAAACAGCCCCTAAAACACGAAACAAGCAAGAATTAGAAACTGCCAGAATCATTCCCGGCGCTTTTGAATAAATGCCGTTAATTCCCGGCGCTTCAGGACAAACGCCGTTAATTTCCCGGCGCTTCAGGACAAACGCCGTTAATTTCCCGGCGCTTCAGGACAAACGCCGTTAATTCTCTGTGCAGTAGCTTCGTCTTCTTCACTGATTATCCCCTGTTTTCAATTTAAGGGTCCAAATTGACCCATTTCTGAATTCTGCTTCAACCAAGACATGTAATATATGGATTTCTTCGTTTTTCCGCAAGGATTACGAATACGTGATCGGTTTTAACTAATTTCAATCGTAGCTCTCGGATTTCACGTAAAACCGAGAGGTGACAAAACTTTAAATCAACGGTACGTCGTGATACGGATGAATTAAGCCGTAGTATTCGAACCATGGCTTATTGGGACTAAGATCTTTCATTTTCAATTCACAAAATCGATTTTGGTTAAGTTTGAAAAATCACCATTTTTGAGTTTCAAGCTTTCATACGTAAATTGAAAATGGTGTTCTGCAAATTAGACTAAACTATCAGCAAATAAATATGAAATTACATTCCAAGTGAGTTTAGAATACTCACTGTGATATAGATTGAAGAAATTGTTGAGAAAGAAATATAATTACGAAATTCCCAAAATTCCAAGCTTTGGCTATGGAGGATTGAGCTCTTCTCTCTCTCTACGAAATTGAAGAACTTCTCTGCACTCTCTAAACTCTCTGTGTATACTGAATTATGCTATGATGGAAGTGCAGAATGTGTAGTGTGGTTGGGTGTATAAATAATCAAATTCCCACTAAGAAAACATTGGCCTAACCTCCCACTCAATCTCCATTAACTTCCATTAAATACAATGAATGTGCAGATATGATGTGTATACACTGCCCTTTATTCTCCACTGCTGAAAGTAAGAGGTAGGTGGAGATGAGGTGGGTCAAAGTGTGTTTGGGTAATCTAGCTTATGGCATAAGGACAACACACATACTACAACATTTGCCAAACAAGACCTAAGGGAAAAGCATCAGCATAATAATTTGGGTATAAATAAATTTGTTCAATCATTTACTTCCAAAATTCTGTGGAAGTTTAACACTGCGCGGACAGTTTTAAACCTACACTGGTATTTTCGTGACACGGTGTTTATCACAAAAATACAGAGAATTCATTTTAACGTTAGAAATAGTTTTCTGATTTTATAAAAATACAGTTTGAGTTTAAAAGAAATAATTCCACCGTCTTGAAATACAGTTTTGAAATTTAACACAGGTATAGCAAGTTTTTATGAAAATTGCATTTTGACCCCAAAAGTAATTTCAATTATGAAATTAGTCAAAAAAATACATAAGAATTGAAATTAACATATAAACAGACAATATATATATTAAATTTTAAATATGATAATGCAAATGATAATGAAAATAAATTTTAATTATGATCATGCAGGAAAATGCAGGTTATTACAACCAATCTTGCTTTATACCTCTCAACAGACCCATCTGACTTGGTTTTGATTTTATAAACCCAACGAGAACCAATAGCGCTTTTACCAGAAGGTAAGGAAACCAAACTCCCAGTGTCTGTCTTATACAATGCAAAGAGTTCCTCTGCCATAGCCTGCTGCCTAAGAGGATCGAAAGCTATCTCTTTATAGGACAGAGGCTCAGAGAGATCATGAACTAAAACTAAAAAGGAAGCAAAAGAATCCGAATAACAAGAATAAACAAAATCAGGTGATTGAGTAGACTTACGAGTGCGAGCAGGATAGCGAGGAGGTTCCACAGCCTCAGCAGGTGCTTGGATAGCCTCTGGAAGAGAGGTAACATCAGGCGGCAAGGTATCAGTATCAGCAGAAGTAGAACCATGAGGTGAGACATTATCAGTGGGGCTCGAGAGGGCACACTATTTGTATCATCAGAGAATGGGTCAAGATGGATGAGATCAAATTTAGTCAACTCATGATGATTATCAGGAATAGAAAAGAAGGGTATGTGCTCAAGAAACACCATATGGCGAGAGACATATAGTTTCTTAATAATTGGGTCAAAGTAACGATATCCCTTTTGACCCTCACCATAACCTAGAAAAACACAAATAGCAGACTTTGGTGACAATTTAGTACGCTCTACACGAAGTCAAAGGACAAAACAAGTATAACCAAACACCTTTAAAAAAGAATAATCAGGAGCATGCCCATACAATTTATCAAAAGGTGACAGATCTGAGCAGTGAGAGAATTAGATTGACAGCAGTAAGGACAGCCTCTCCCCAAAAATCACTAGGGACATATGTAGATAATAAAAGAGAGCGAGCAGTTTCAACAATATGCCGATATTTCCTTTCAGCAACACCATTTTGCTCAGGAGTGTCTGTACAAGAAGACTAGTGAATAGTTCCATCTAAAGCAACCAACTCACGAAATTTATGATAGGTATGCTTTCCACCTAAATCACATCTAAAACATTTGATAACAGCAGAATGTTGAGTTTTGACAAAAACACGAAAGGTAATGTAAATATCAAAAAAGTCTGAACGACGTTTCATAAGATAAACCTAATAGTAACGAGTGCAATCATCAATAAATAATACATAATATCGAGACCTCCCTCTTGTAGTAATAGGAGAGGGTCCCCACACACCAGAATGAACTAAATCAAATCGTGCAAAAGAATAAGAAATACTTTTATAAAAGGTAAAGCTGAAAATTTTGCCAGTTTACAAACACTACAATAAGAAATATCATGAGTTTGCAATTCTCCTAATTGTCCTATAGAAGCTAAAAATTTTAAACGAGAGGCTGAAACATGACCAAGGCGAGAATGCCATAGATAAAAACTAGACGAAAATGAACTCAAATGAAAGGATGACAAGTCAACACTGAAAGCTGCAACCACTGGTACATTGAGCTTGTCCAAGATGTATAATCCTCCTTGCCTATGGCCTGTCCCAATCAGCGTCTGAGACTGTAGATCCTGCACATGACAAAAAGTAGAAGAAAAAGAAACAAAGTAATCTACATCACAAAGCTGACTAACATAAACAAGATTCATAGTAAGTTTGAGAATGTGGTAAACACTAGGGAATGTGGTAAACACCTGTTAATGGCATGGGAGTACCATCAGCAGTCATAACAGGAAAATAAGAAGCATGATATAAGGATGCAAAAGAGGACAAGTCAGGTAACATATGATTAGAAGCTCCAGAGTCTAAGACCCAAATACCTGAGAATATACCTGAAGACATACTTAGTGAAGAGGTGGCCATATGTCACACCCCAACCTGCCCCAGTGGATTAGGACACGTGTAACAAGGTGATACACACCCAAAATTCACTAATTAGGAATAAAAAAAATATGAATTAAACCACCTTTAAGAGCTTTGTTGTGATAAAAACTAACCCAAGGGCAAAATAGTCATTAATAAGTATATCAAAGTTTTATACTTAACGATAGGTCTTTGAGTCCCGGTTTCAACAAAAAAAATGGTGCACAAATCCAAGTTTTCTAGAGAGAGATATGCACGTTTCCGTAAAAGTGGACGACTGCTCAAAATAGGGGCGGATCGATCCGCCCACCAAATCCGGTTCGATCCTAACTGGTATTTTTCTAGCAGAATGCCCCCCGAAGAAGCCCGGATCGATCCACCCTTTGCACCCGGATCGATCCGGGTTCCTGCAGAACAGTTTTTGCTGCTAAATTTTGTTGTCAAACAAGTTTTAAACTTACCAAAACACAACCAAATCACATGGAAACCTTATGAAACTTTGGAAAAACACATCCAACACATTTTCAAACACTTTTAAACTTAAGTCAAGCTTGGATCACACAAACACATTCACAATTTGATCAAATCAATCATGAACTCATTTCATTTGATCCAAAACAAACTTTTCAAACTCTAACACTCAATTCTTATCCAAAATACATGAAACTTGCTGGGGATAAACTCAATATTACAACTAGCATTATGAGCACTAAAGAAACATGTCCAAGACACTAGCGACACATCCGGACTTGCCGAGATGGTCAAACCCATTACTTGCACCACACTTGAGGAAAACAAGAGAGATTATACATTGGTCCTCAAATTCACTTCCAACCACCAAAATACAAATTTAGGATTCAAACTCTTTTCCTACAACCCAAATATAAACATTAACATAAAAGGAACCATAATTTACATCATTTTACAAGTTCAAAGTAAGTTCATATACTCAATATCCAAATCTCCCCCATCTCTCCCATCTCTCCCATCGTGCGTCATTTCCTCTCCGGATAAGACTCCGAACCTGCGGTGGTTGTTATGTACCACAACAGAAATAGGAAAACGGTTTTCTTAAGCAATTTGCTTAGTGAGTAGTCTAAACATGATTAAATGTTTAACATGTACAATGCTACCATTAACACATAAAACATAAACGTAATCGTTGAGTCACCGGTTATATGGTTCATTCAGACCCGAAGACCTCCCTTGGTCCCGTGGCCACTTCTATTCCTTGGACTTCCGTATTTATCGGATTCTTCCTCTACATCACCCTTATTACTTCCAACAATGAACTATTTCCCCCGGTGCTCATTGACTACCACATAGACATATAAGCACATAAACACATCTTCATGTATCAGCATATAATTTTCATAGAATTGACATGGAATTCACATGATTAACATCTTTATAATTCCTAATCAAGAATTATCATCTCTAACATCACATATAGCTTTGAACCCATTAAACACAATCAATTGGTTTATATAGAAAACTCACCTTATTCATAGATTTTACCCAAATTCAAGCTAGAGGTGTGTTGAATTTCACCAATTAGAGCTCAATTTCAACACCAAAATGAATCCTACAAGAATTCGGTAGACGACGTCTCACCGTTAAGTACGAGTTACCAAAATCCAACAATTTAAACATAAATTAAGGATATAGAAACGTTTGTCTTACCTCCACGAGTCCGAAAATGGCTTCGATTCGTGAATCCGACGAACAGCGGCGACAGAACGACAGATTTCGACGTCGGCATCTCGAGCTCGTCTTTTCTCTCGGTGATCTCTTTTCTTTTGTTTAATTCCTGCAGAAATGAGAGACTCTCTCATTCCTTGACACACACACATGCTACATGCAATGTGTTGTCATTGTCATAATTTTCCTCCTCTTTCATTTACACCCCCGGAACTTTCTAAGTTCTTATTATGAAATCCCCCAAACATTCCATTAACTACCCAATTATCCAATGGGTGTTTGTCTAAGTTTCGTATGGGTCCCAACGCGGGTCCCACATACTTTGTAAAATTGCTATCGCACCTACTAATTTTAAATCTTTTTCATTTATACCCTTATATGAGTATCCAACATAAAACCAATTACTAACACATATATCTACGTATAATATGGAAGCATTTTAAACAAATACTCATGTAATCATATAAATGCATTTAATCATTTAAAAGGCAAATTACCAATTTACCCTTCGCTGGGTTTCATTTCAATACCCGTCCCACCTCACTGGGGACTTTTCCAACTAGTGTTCCTCTTTGAACACTTTTTATATGGGCGAGTCCAAGCCTCCCCTTAATCCGTTTTATATACACCAATTACATTAATTAATGCATATTAACACAAATAATTAACCCGTTTCCTGGGTACGGGTGTTACACCATAGCATGTGGCTGTGTGGTAAGGAACTTCTAAAATTTCTCAACAAGGGAGGTCATTGACGGAGTGGATGGGGAAGGGGAACCGGATCTAAATGAGTATGATGGTGGTACAACTGCTGCAGTGTTAGGCTGTGGAGGCCTATACGAACGCTGCTGAGATTAGTTGTCAGATTTCCAATGAGAAAGTTGAGGTTGCTGTTATTGTGGTGGTCGACTATGTTAGGGCTGGTTGTTACTATTGGGCTGGTTTGCTCGACCCAACATAGGACACTGAGCCTTCCAATGACCCTTCTCCTTACAGTAGCTGCATACATCACTACCAACTCTCGAGTAAGGCTTATTCTGATTGTTGGATGGTGGTCGAAAAAGGGCTACTAAAATAGACGGAGTAGAGTTGGGGAGAATTCCCTTTTCCAGACTGAGTCTTGAGACGTATTTCCTGTTAGGAAACTGCATTCCCAGAATCCATTGACAGTGCGTATAAGTTGGTACTGCAAAAAAAAATTTTACGTGAAAACTACAATAACCCTACAAGGGAGGAACTAGGGTTACCTTAAACTGCTAAAACGGATTGCTGTAGTAGATGAATCGAGAACACGGGCTCGATAACAGCTCACGATCTTCTACCGTATTCCTTTCCTGCCAGAATATCGAACTGAGTGTGGGCTCTTTCGAAATCCTTTCTATTTTCTGCTCTCCCTCTTTTACGCTCTCTTTTCTATTCCGAGTTATAATTCTCTATATAGAAAAATGCTAACTGAGGAGAGAGCCAAAGCAACATATATATAGGCTACGATAGAGACCATAAGAAGTCAATAAGGAATAGGCTTCCTTATGGAATTAGGAAATCCTAATTCGAACTGAATCAGATTCCTATTTCCATAAATTATAATTCATACCACTAAAGAATTATAATTGCACTCCTACCCTTATCTCAAAAATATATTTCGAGCTCCATGTTATTAAATGCTTATTATCTCCCCATGTTAAGATTACAGATATCCATTAATTAAATATAATTACTGACAATCATATTTAATTAATTTCTTAAAATTCCTTAAGATCCTCTGCTTAACTTATCTGATATGTCGGATACAAAATCCACCTGCAGGGTTTAACATAATCAAAACTTATAAGCTTTCTCAAGGGGATATCATCAATCCCAAAATTGAGACATGGATTCCATCATTAATTAATATCCACCACACAATTAATATTGCCACCCAATCCAATGAGATATTGACACATTTAAGGATCTCACCCTTTTAGGGATCAAAGTGTAAATATCAAATGTACGTGTCTACAAATTAACTTAGGATTTAGAGCATAAGCACTCATAATAGCCATGAGGTATTAATTATCTTATAAGTCAGCATAAAGATAATTACCCCAAGTCAGTCCCGTTTAATACACAAAGTGTACCAGCATAGTGAGTTGAAACTGTACCGCTTTCCGTAGTCAAGACAAACCTACTACAACACCATGCTGCAGTCCTACCGATGATGTGTCCAATCCCATCTAAGACTGTAAACCAAAATCTTACATTCTATAATATCTTATGGCCTGATCTTCCGTGTGTAATCCGAACTCTACACACCAAACCACCTACTATATAGAATGAGAGACACACATGCATAATATTAAATAAATAATATAATACAAACATTGCCCACACAGATTCTCATAAAAAATGGATTAACTGATTTTATTAAATGAATAATAAATCAACTACATAAAGCATGGCTTTTAGTATATATCCCTAACAATCTCCCACTTAGACTCAAAGCCATGATGCGACACACCTCACTCCTATCTCATGTACATGACTGTCAAAAGCCTTGGCCGGTAAGCTCTTGGTAAAAGGATCTGCCAGGTTATTTGCTGATGCTATCTTGGTCACTTCAACATCAACTCTTTGCACGATCTCTCGTATCAGGTGATACTTACGGTCAATGTTTTTTCCCTTCTTATGGGCCCTTGGTTCCTTTGAGTTAGCAACTGCTCCGCTATTATCGCAATAAAGGGTAATAGCCGATTGTACCACATGTACTACTCTTAGATCCATAAGGAAGTTTCTGAGCCAAACGGCCTCCTTAGCGGCTTCCGAAACAGCCACATACTCGACTTCCATGGTGGAATCATCAATACATGACTGCTTGATACTCCTCGAAGTAATGGCTCCACCTCCTAGGGTAAACACATATCCTGAGGTAGACTTTCTGGAATCCCTATCTGACATGAAATCAGAATTTGTGTACCCAATGGGTACAAGACTGTTTGCTTGGTAAACTAACATATAGTCTCGAGTCCTTTTCAGGTACTTGAGAATATTTTTCACCGCAGTCCAATGTTCTTGCCCTGGATTAGACTGATATCTACTAACCATGCCAACAGCAAAGTAGACGTCAGGTCTAGTACATAGCATAGCATACATTAGGCTTCCTACTGCCGAGGCATAAGGAACTGCCTTCATCTTCTCTATTTCATCAGGTGTCTTAGGACACTGATCCTTAGATAGAGTAATTCCGTGTCTGAAGGGAAGGAATCCCTTCTTGGAATCTTGCATGCTAAACCTTGCAAGAATATTGTCAATATAAGTGCCTCGTGACAAGCCCAACATCCTATTCTTGCGATCTCGCATAAGCTTGATCCTTAGGATGTGACCGGCTTCTCCCAAGTCCTTCATATCGAATTGACTAGACAACCATACCCTTACAGAAGATAATACCTGTCATGCCCCGACGTAGCATAAATACGGAAAGCGTTTAATTTCCTTTATGGACCCGTAGGTCGCAACAGTTTGAAGGATCGATTCCGTCCCAAACGTCGAACAACAATAAACAATAATCAGAGCAGAACAATCAGGGCTTACAAAAGTTTTACTAACTTATTACATCTTACGATACGGGGTCAACTAAGGCACAGACCGCCTTAACACAAAACAATAACTTATCATCTATTACAGTCATCCTTATAAACATACAGTTTAAAACTTAAAACATATAACTTAAATATGCAATGACGATAACAGTTTCTCTTCCAAAAGCAGCCGTTCTCAATTAGCATAGTCATAAGATTCCTCCTGATTATAACCTGAAAAGTCTGAACACGAATGTCCAGGACGCATCAACGTCGTCAGCTTCAAGAAGCTGGTGAGTATTAAAAACATAACTTTAAATGTAACACATACCCACTTACCTTTTTCCACTTTTCAGTTTTGTTAAAACAACAGTTTAACCATATGAAGATTTCAATTATAAAAGTAACAGGGAATATATTTAAAAAATCGTTCATTCATTTAAAATAAATGATCGTGTATGAGACAATGCACCACACTCATCTTATCGACTCTTTTCTCTCGACAAAACACAACAACCCACTATCTCACTCCAGTATCTTTGAAACACTAAGGTAGCCACACTTTAGCAACGGAGTGCCAGGGAATGTCCAGTTTGCCTCACACTTTGGTCCGGGGTACCATGGAGTGTCCAATGCCTCACACTTTGAATACCTAAACCGCCATGCAAATACCGGAGGAAACCCTCACGCAGTATCCAGACTCGGGTATCAGGGAGTGTCCGTAGGCCACACTTTAGCACTACCATGGGTGCCAGGGAATGTCCGAGTTCGGCGTCACACACTTTAACGCTACCATGGGCGCCAGGGAGTGTCCAATTTTGCCACCGTCGTATTATAAAGATACTCTCACCGCAATCTCAACACGTCACACTTTGGTACACCATAACCAGGGAGTGTCCACCACACAATCTCAATCTCAATCTCATACTCATACTCTTCCCACACTGACCATTACTCTTTTTCACACTGACTGACACCCACATGCATGTACTACTGACCCCACATGAATGACATGAACTTAAACATAAAGTCAATCGCTGAATTAAAGGAACAACGTACGTACAGGGATTGATAATTGTAATTCATCGTTTTAATCGTTCAAACATAACCAATTAAGATTCTGATTTAATAAATTTCCCGAACAGGGCCTTAACAGTCCTTAAAAGTTGAACCAAACAGCCCCTTAGCAGAAAACAAACAAAAACCAGAAACTGGCAGGTCGCGCGCGCGGGCCGCTCGCGCGATATGCCCATTTTTCGTTTTATTATAAAAACTATGTCTATCTGTCGGAATTCACACAGCTCGCGCGCGCGGACCGCTCGTCCGAGGGGTCGCTTGCGCAGGCCGCTCGCGCGACCCTCGCTCGCGCGGATCACGCGCGCGAGTTTCAGCAGAACCTCGTCTTCTTCCCAGAATTGCTCTGTTTTCAGTTTAAGGGTCCAAATTGACCCATTTTCAATTCGGTAAGTTTCCCTACCTTATTATATATGAATCTCTTTGTTTTTCAATGAGGATTAAGAATCCAAAGTCAATTTTACATGATTCAATCTATAACTCTTGAATTTTATGAAAAACTAAAGGTTAACAAAACTAAATTTCTAACATACTTTTTCACGTGAATAAATTGGGCCCTTAAACTTTACACCTATTCACTATGATGTATAATCTACCATAATCATCTCTAAAAACTAAATTTGGTTGAGGTTGAAAATATTTGATTTTGAGCTATGGTGTCACGCCCCCAAAATTCATCCGTGGATTTTGAGTGCGTGACCGACCTTGTGGGTCATCTTTAACCTATACAGAGTCTAGCGAAAGCATACAAACATTTATTTAATATTTAATTGAGGTTAGAAGAACCACCAAACCATACTTAATAAGTTTATAGACAGAGTTCTAGGCTTACAACGCCTTCAAATACAGTACTAGAAAGGAATTTATTCTAGGAATACGTAAAATACAATAAAGGGACTTTCTAAAATAGGGATCCTTCAGGGGCATCTAGAAGAGGGTCCTCTCCTTCTATAGCTATCTCATGTTCCTCATTTGGATCAGCATAGGGCATGTCCTTATCATCTGAAAGGGTTTTTAAAACAATTTGGAGAGTGTGAGCGTAAGGCTCAGTGAATGAACATAACCTGTTTAAAAGATCTCAAAAGGAATTATTTATACTCGAAAAAGGATATATCAATTGCAATGACATTAATATAACGAATACGAAGTAAAAGAGAATCAACATTATCGATATGAAATACGGAATAAATTAGAGAAATACAAGATAAATGAGAAGTCAATTGAACTGTTTGATATGAATGTCAAATTACCAACCACCCACTCACGCACACATTCTTTTATTACATCGCACAATGATCAAAGGCAACCCTACAGTCGGGCTCAATTCATCGCATACATAGGCTATACTTTATAATTTGTTATAGTGGTAATTGACAATGAATAATTGATCGAATGACATATAAAATCTGAATAACAAGGTACATGGATAAATGAATGTATCGTATGATAATATAGAAAGTCTGGATTATGACATACAATGAGCATAAACCTGTTTCAGTGGAACCAAACGACAATGTTCCCAATTGAATAATAACAATTACATAATATTAACAATCGAAGGTCGAATCAGATCCACTCGAGAGGAGTAGAATCAGCAATAGGAATATGAATCACTCACCTTGATAACTTAGGGATTTGATGATGAGATAGTTCCTATATCAACAGGGGTAAAAGAGCTAAACATGTAAGCAAAAAGGTATAAGTGTAGGGGTAAAATAGTAATTAAAATTTTCCTATGGGTATTTTGGTAATTTTGCTAAAATTATATTAAAACTTCACTATTGATATCCTTATACTATTCTGTGTCCAACGCCACTGACTAGGCTTAATTCGGAGTTCGGACAATTTCTATCTCAAAAGTGGGGTTTCCTACATAAACGTGGGTTCCACAATAAGCTGTATTTTAAACGGTATCGGATTGTCTCCAAACTTTTAAGTATAATATTAGACATTATTTTGAGACTACAGAAATTGACAGCGTATTTTTCTGAGTTATAGATTATTTACTACGAATCTTGGAAGTTAAAATACTATTTTTAAATAGTTACTATTGAGCCGTAAAACTCATATATAATCTCCATAAGGGTGATATTCGTTAAACTATTCTTTTATAAAATCATAATATTAATAGTATATTACTTTTCATTTACCAATTTTATTACCCAAGGGATATAAAGGAATTAGTAGTTATTCATACTTAGTACCCCAATAGTCCTAATTGTAATATCTATTTGTTATATTCTAATGACACAAAATAATACTGAAATATAAGGGATTTCATTCATTTAATTTATAATCTGACAAGGCCTAACTTATTTATTACGACAATTTTTAAAATAGTCGTAACCGGACAGTAATTCCATTTTCATACCCAAATACCATAATTTAAGTGTGGAACTATTTTTAAGGGTCATAAAATTCAACAAGAACATTTTTGTATTTTCCATAGTTTAAGAAATATAATAGTTATGATAAAATAATCAAACCTCTATTTAAATTAATTGATAAGTAGTAAAATAATATTATTCTATGGTTTTATAATTAACAAAATTATAAAATAGTATATATTATCATAATATCATATAAGTGATTTATAATGAGTTTGCAAAATCCCAGATTGACCAAAAATACCCTTTCTAAAAGTTTAGGGGTCATTCTGTAAATACACCAAAATGTGGGGATTATCAGAAACTGAAAAATTAATATTTCAAATGGAAATAAACATAATTAGAAGTACTAAACTTGAAACCGCGATCAAATCCGATATCGGTAGATCTTTATATGTTCGTTTAAAGTTTTCAGGGGTGTAAATGTAATTTTCGGAAATAAACTGGGCAGAATGTCATGTTTGGGCAGATTGTAATTCCAAACTTCTAATAGTCATAACTCACTCATTTCTTAACGAAATCAAACAAACTCTATATGAAAATTGATCATCTCGACGAGCTCTATCCATCTATCTCAGTTTGGGATCCCAGCTTGAGTTAATTGCGCGAATTTTGGATAAAACCGCGAAGTGGGTTTATGAAAAATTTACAAATTCGTAGTGATTGGTTAAGGTTATGGAAAAACTGTTCTTGGGGGATTATAAGGGAGTTAATATCTTTCATTTGATATAAAGAAATTAAGTTTTTGTTACTATTTTTCTGCTCGCTATTTTTGGACCCTTAACAATATATATAGAACTCTCTCTCTATATATATATATACATACACTAACAGTTTATGCAAACAGAAATTAAAACAAGAGATTGTATAAAAACTTACCCAAATCAAAGCTTGAATCCAAAAGCTTTAGGAACATATACATGTATCTGACTATATATGTGTGTGTGTGTGTGTGTATACATAATAATATGTGTGTGTGTTAGTTCACTGAGAGAGAGAGTAAAGAGAGGCAGAGAGTTGGTGAGTGATTGAGAGTTGAAGTGAATGGTTGGGGGGGTATGTGTGCATTTATAAAATTTCCTATGCTTGGGCACCAAGCATAACCAATACATATTAACACATTACACACGCACACACTGTGCACTTTAAATTCCTTTGGCTCCAAGTTCTACATGGGAGTCTATCCCATGTGGTTGAGCTCACGCGATGACGCACACACACAGGTAAACATTATACTGTACAATTTCCTAAACTGGTATTTTTCTTGATGAAAATAAATTTTTAATAAACGTCCAAATTTTTGGGTCATTACATATGGAGTTTCATACGTAAAATCAAATGTGAAGATTCTTAAACCAAGCTACAAGAACAGAAATTAAAATGTGAATTACATTCAGGGTGAGTTTAGAATACTCACTGTGATTAAGAGCAAGGAGATGAGTGATTGTTTGAGAAAGATAAGCAAATACAAGAATCCAATCCAAGCTTTGGCTATGGAAAATAAGGAGCTTCCTCTTTCTAAACTATTTTCTGAAATAGGGACTCTCTGCACTCTCTTATCTCTCGGTGCTCCTACAAATTGTGTGTTTTGTGTGTGTATAAGAGGTGTATAAATAGACACCACAAGATTTGAACTTGGAGGCCAAGTTGTTTCTAATTCACTCTATAAATTAAAATGATTTTTAAATTTTGAAAACATATGCAAGTATTATACATACGCATGTACAATGCAGATGGTTTATAACTCTACAGATTTAGAAGAGGTAACCATAGGCTAGTAGGGGGCAATGTAGATGTGTTTGGGAATTCAAGCTTATGGCATTAGGAATACACACACACTACAAGCATTGCCAAACAAGGCCTAAGGAAATCATTAGCAACATTAATTAGATATAAAGCAATTATCCAATCAGTCACTTCCAAAATCTGTGGAAGTTTAGCACCGCGCGGACAGTTTTGAACACAAACTGGTATTTTCGTGACGCGGTGTCTGTCACAAAAATGCAGAAAATTCGTCTTAATGTAAGAAATGATTTTCCGATTTTATAAAAATACAGTTTGAGTGCACAGTAAATATTTTTCACCGCTTTGAATTACAGATTTTGAAATCCACACAGGTATTACTATATTTATAAAAATTACAGTTTGACCCCGATAAAAATTTCAACATGAAATAAAACAATTAATAATATTTAGACATGATAGTTTGCAATTTAAAATAATCCTACGAACACAGATTAAATATGGAAATTCAAATTAAATTTAAATACGTCAAATGCAAATACAAATAGTTATGGAAATGTCAAATTAAAATTAAATGAAAATGCAGGTTGTTACAATACCCCCACATCGTTTCCGAATAGCAAGATATCATCCACATATAGTACTAAGAACACTACCACTCTTCCCGTCATTTTTCTTGTACACACAAGATTCATCCGCACATTGATCAAAACCAAAAGACTTGATTGCTTGATCAAAGCGGATATTCCAAGACCTAGATGCCTGCTTAAGTCCATAAATGGACTTCTTAAGCTTGCACAATATGTGTTCTTGACCCTTCACAATAAACCCGTCTGGTTGCATCATATAGATGCACTCGTCAAGATTCCCATTTAGAAATGCTATCTTGACATCCATTTGCCAAATTTCATAATCGAAATGTGCAGCAATAGATAAGAGAATCCGGATAGACTTTAGCATGGCCACCGGCGAAAAGGTTTCATCATAATCGATTCCCTCTTTTTGATTGAACCCTTTCGCAACAAGCCTTGCTTTAAAGGTTTCCACCTTACCGTCTGGTCCTCTCTTCTTCTTATAGATCCACTTACATCCAATGGGTTTTATTTCATTGGGTGGTTCTACAAGATCCCAGACTTGATTGGAGTACATAGACTCCATTTCAGATTTCATAGCCTTTTGCCAAAGATCTGCATCTTTATCTTGGAGTGCTTCATTGTAGTTACAGGGGTCGGTACCTTGTTCATTAGGGACCCGGTCATAAGACTCTCCCAAGAACATATACTGGTCAGGTTGAATAATAACTCTCCCACTACGACGAGGCACAACCCGTGTCTGTGTATCACTGATATTTCGTTGTGAAGATTCTGAACTTAATACACCATTATCTACACGTTGTACTGGTTCAGTAACCTGCGTGTTAATGGTTGGTTTCGGGATCTACACGAGTTTCGATAATCCTCCCACTACGACGTGGTAATGGAATATCGATAACTCTTTCTTGTGGTGTTTCTTCCCGTACCGTTGGTATCGAAGAAGTATGTCTCGATGTCTCTCCTCTCATTTCCTCTAGAACAATACGGCTTCTGGGCTTGTGGTCCATAACATAGTCCTCTTCTAAGAATGTGGCATTGGTGCTAACAATAACCTTCTGATCCTTAGGACTATAAAACAGACCACCTTTAGTTCCTCTTGGATACCCAACAAAGAAACATACCTTTGTTCTTGATTCCAACTTTTCTGCGTTCCCTTTCAGCACATGTGCTGGACTACCCCAGATCCGAACATGCCGCAGACTAGGCTTTTGCCCAGTCCACAATTCCGTGGGAGTAGCAGGTACTGACTTAGATGGTACCAAGTTTAGAATGTATGCAGCTATCTCTAATGCGTGTCCCCAAAAGGAAATTGGTAAATCCGAGTAACTCATCATAGATTTTACCATATCCATGAGAGTCATGTTCCTTCTTTCTGCTACACCGTTCTGCTGAGGCATACGGGGTGCAGACAATTGGGATGTAATCCCTTGCTCCAATAAGTATTCCCTAAACTCTCCCAAGAGGTACTCTCCACCACGATCAGATCGTAGTGTCTTGATACATTTACCTAGACGCTTCTCCGTTTCAGCCTTGAAGTCTTTGAATTTCTCAAAGCATTCAGATTTACGCCGCATCAAATAAATGTACCCATACCTTGAGTAATCATCGATGAAAGTGACAAATTACTCAAATCCCCCTCTTGCTTGGACAGTCATAGGACCACACAAATCAGAGTGAGCCAGTTCCAACGGCTCTTTTGCTCTATAGCCCTTGGCCGAGAATGACCTCTTGGTCATTTTACCTTCCAAGCAGGATTCACAAACTGAAAGTGTCTCCACTTCCAATGAGTCTAATGGCCCATTTTGAAACAGTCTTTGAATCCTTTTCAAATTAATATGACCAAGGCGTAAGTGCCAAAGATGCGTTTGGTTCATCCTTGAAGGTTCTTTTCTCTTAAATGGCAAACTATTTGTGTTATTCAATTCATTAAGTTGCAGTATAGGAGAGATATGATTTATAATATAAAGATCATCCACCAATTGACCAGAACAAATAAAACGTTGATTTTCTTTAATAACTACTACTTTATTAAAATGAACTGAATATCCATTCTTTACTAAACTAGAAACTGAAACTAAATTCCTTCTAATAGAAGGTACATAAAAGCAATTTCTTAATATTAAAATCCTATCTCTACCAAAACTAAGATGTAGATCTCCTACTGCAACTGCTGCTACTCTCGTAGCATTTCCCATATATAGATAAATCTCTCCATCACTGAGCTGCCTGGTTCCCTGGAACCCCTGCAAAGAATTGCATACATGATCAGTGGCTCCCGTATCTACACACCAGGTACCGGTAGATCGGACCGCTAAACACGATTCAACAACTAGTAAATGAGATTTACCTTGATTGTTCTGTCTGGCAAGATAAACTGGACATTGCTTCTTCCAGTGTCCTGGCTGCTTGCAAACAAAACATTTGCCTTTAGGCTTTCCCGGTTGTCCTCGTGGCCTTTAGATTGGCGGAGGACCCGCTGCCTTTTTTTGAGCCTTTTTCATTTTCTTCTTGCCTTTCGGCTTTGAAGTAGAACATTTCTCAAACACAAGAGCACTCCCTAACTTTCTGTTGAGACCCTCAGCTGCCTGGAGTTCTTTAAGCAGCTCCGCCAAAGTATATTTAAATTTATTCATGCTGTAATTGAGGCGGAATTGCTTAAAAGACTCTAGCAGTGACTGGAGTATGATATCGACCTGGGTTTCCCCGTCGATTGTAGCTCCAAGGATCTCTAGTTCATTAAGAAGAGATATCATCTTAAGAACATGATCCCTTACAGGCGTCCCTCAGCCATGGTTGTGTTCATCAAGTCTTTCATGGCAACCTGCCTAGCAGCACGACTTTGATCCCCGAACATCTCTCGGAGGCTCTCCATCATGTCATAGGCGCTGGCCATTGACTGATGCTGATGTTGCAGCACATTTGACATGGATGCCAAAATGTAACACCGCGCCATCTCATCAACCTTGACCCATTTCTTGTGAGCATAGGTTTCCTCAGCGGTTGCCCTCTCACTAGGTTGCTCAGGACATTCTTGAGTAAGCACAAACTTGTACTCTTCAGCAGTTAACACAATATCCAAATTCCTTTTCCAGTCTATATAGTTTGGTCCAATAAGTTTGTTTTCTTTAAGTATAACAGCAAGTGGATTGAAAGTACCCATTTAAAAGCCTGAGAATCACATAACATAAATGATTACGTTTGGGCAAAAATTACTATGGATTCGAGTTGAAAATATTGGTTCCCTCTACCATATTTGAAAGGAATCCGCCAACAACCTGATACACCGCGAATAGTATGACTCGATGGGAAGCCATATACTATCCATCATTTGTTCAGATAGACAATTGCCTTTTAATTTTACTATCCAGGCAATGTACTTTGCCCAATAAAATTAAACTGTTGACTTGCTTTGGTCCTATAAATAATAACAGTGACTCAAATGGAGAGGATATTATTATTTATAGCTAAGTGTATACCATAACTTAATTCTAGGTCAAGAGTTCCATGAGGAACACCTCTGATGGAGAGGTGACCCACACCAACAATCACCCAAAACATTCTTTTAAAGAAGTTTGTATTGATGATTTTATTATCAACTACATCCGATAGGGAAGATGACACTAGAGCCATCACACAAAATTAATCATATCATCTACAAATCAGTGATGAAGACCATGGGATTTATACTTGATAAATTCCCTCTCCCACTTAGAATTTAAAAAAAATTGAGGGTTATAATTTTTTAGAAAAACTTTTAATTTAATTAATAAAAAATAATAGAGTACTTGACAAGGATTAATTCATCCTTACTTGTGAAACCCACATGTGTAGATAATAAAATTATTCTATTCTCATGATTTTATAAAATAAGTACTTATGTTTTCAAATTATGGAATTAGTTTTATTTCTAAATACACATGTAGTTGTCCATCATTTTAAATTAATATAAATTAAACATGCAGCTAGACATCTGACATATGTTTAGGAACAATTATACATGTTGTCCTATTCATTAAACATGAAACAATAATAATCATTCAATCACACATAAATAAGGAAACCACAATAAAATAGGAATCCCACTATTATGGTCAAACTGCAACTCTTGTGAAAAATCTTCATTGAACCTGATTAGCTCTATGTCGCCACTACGCAACGGGGTCGAGCTGCCCGGTCAGCTCGCGGGAGTCGAGGGGGCAGCGCCCCCCGCGAGGTTTCCGGGGCAGCGCCCCGGAAGCTAAATCCGATTTACCATCAGCAACTGCCTTCCAGAACTGTTTTCTGAAACATCCTTCAGAAAATTGCCTCCAGATTGCTTTCTGAAACTGCTTGTAAACTGTCTTCACGAACTGTCTTCACGGATTTACTTGAGATATATTACACAAATCCTATGTCTCCATAAAGGAGTTCACATGTCATTTCTTTGGAGTAAATTAACCACACATCAATCAAGCGTGTGATCTAATACACACAAATCCTATGCCTCCATAAAGGAGTTCACATGCTATATTAAAACAGCAAAATTAACCACGGATAAAACCATCGTGGGATCCAATCACACAAAATCTGTCACGACCCATCCCACTACGAGTGGAAATAGGACACGTGGCACGCCACCAAGGCTCATCCAACATCATCTAATAATACGCAGCGGAAAGAACTTCTATAAAACAACCCTGGTAGTTTAAAACTTAGGAAAACGTTCCCCTCTGTATTGTAAAATACATTGAAAACAGAGTTATAAAAAGTTTTGGCCAAAGGAAAACATTTCAAAAGAAAACAGTTTTGAAAAACAGAGGCTCAGTTGACTGCCCAGTCGACTGCACTAGGGTCCAGTCGACTGCTCCATCGACTGTGTCAAGCAGAACCAAAACCCTAAATCTCAGCAGAGGTCCAGTCGACTGCCCAGTCGACTGCTTTCTGAAACCAGTCGACTGCTTTTCAATCGAAGGAGGCAGTAGCTAAAGTCAACAGTGTTCAGTCGACTGTCCAAGGGGTCCAGTCGACTGCTTCTCTGATAATCACTCACAGTAACCCAAATACACGAGGTCCAGTCGACTGATCAGGGGGTTCAGTCGACTGCTTCTCTGCTGGCAGTCCTGTGTTGGAAATTAACAAGTCCTACTACTCAATACCAATAACAATCACAACCACAACTGATTCTGACGCATTAAAACATAATTACAGACATTCAATTACACGATTACAGTACTGCAGGACTAATCTATGATTCCATTACAACATATTACCAATCCTTACACAAGTTTAGGATTTAAAACAAAAACATATACAAGTGTTATCCCCGGCGTTCATCGGCCTCACTCATCGCGCTTCTTCTTGTCCTTCTTCTTACCTGCAATGGAGTACATCTCCACTGCTCAGCTATATGCTGAGCGTACAATTCTAAATGTATGCTTATATGACAGTTCATGGTTTAAGCATCTAAAACACATAAAAATAGTCTCTAGGGTGAGTGGTACGCATTCATCCGGTAGCGGCAAGTCCAAGCCTTAAACCGCGATGTCAATGGCAAGTCCAAGCCTACAACCATTACATCCCACCAGTGCCATGGCAAGTCCAAGCCTACAACCATGCACAGTAGCCGTCGCTACCAAAATTCTCAAACATCGAGAAGCTTACTCCGGCATGAATTTGCACCAAACTCCCCTTTGACCCAAGTAGACACATAACATGCTCACATAAACAGTTATACGTGCTTTTGTCATAATTTCACGTGCATAATTAACGGGCCTAACTAATACATGAATTTCGCCCGGATCCAAGAATATTAAAAGTGATGTCCAAAACATGAAAATTCATATATTTCATAGATCTAGAATTCATACCTCGTGCGAATCTCTTCAAACTTTGAAGGATTGACTGGGAGGCTAAATAATCGCTGGATTTTGAATTTGGTACGATTCCTACAAGTTTTACCTGATTTTTCTCAAAAGTCCAAAATTAAGATTTTTACAAAACTTGGCCAAACATGACCTAAGTGGTATCAAAACGTAGGTCTTACCTCCACGAGTTCAAATCTGAAATCTGGAGAAAATCTGACGGACGAACGGTCGTCGATCGGCGTCGCAAAGCCCGTGGCGACTAAATCTCCCTTCTCTCTCCTCTCTCTAGATATTTAGGAGTTTGGATGAGATTGAAATCTCATCTCAATCTATATATAGGCAATCTTTCGGGAATTTACGTTTACCTCCCCGCAAGTTTCTCAAAACTTCTAATTAGATCTCGAAACTTCGCACCCGTCCATTTTATGCCTTTACGAGTGAAAACTATAAATTTCAAAAGTTTTCGACTAAGTTCCGTTTGGGTCCAAAAATAACGTCCGAAAACTAAAATCTGTGGAATCTCTACACAACCTACCTTTTTAATTAGCGTGACACTCACGTTCTCACCACAGTTCTCAAATCAATATATAACAATATCAAAGATTACTACAATTTACCAAACACAGGTAAAATTTACTATTCACAAAATACCAGATAAAGTCAAATAACATTTAAGTCATATAAATGTCATTTAATCATGCCAATGCAACAGGTGTTACCAATTCCTCGTGTCTCCACTAGACACCTCACCGTTGACTCACGTCAACTCAACTCAATCAAATTATTAATAACATTAATAATTCCACAATCTCAATTTATGCATGTTTTAAAACCATGAAATTCTGGAACGGGTGTGACAACTCTCCCCTCCAAAAAGGAAGTTTGTCCCCAAACTTTACCTCATACGTCGAATAAGTATGGATACTCATTCCTCATATCTTCCTCACTTTCCCATGTAGCCTCTTCCACTGTATGACTACGCCATAGTACTTTCACCATTGGAATAGTCTTGGTTCTCAAAACTTGTTCTTTGCGATCTAGAATCTCCACTGGTTGTTCTACATAAGTCAAGTCCCCCTGAATTTGCAACGGTTCAGGTACAATGATCTTACTCGTGTCAGTCATACAACGTCACAACATAGACACGTGAAACACATTGTGCACATGTCCCAACTCGGATGACAAGGCCAATCGATAAGCTACTGGACCAACCCTCTCTAGGATTTCAAAAGGTCCTATGAATCTCGGATTGAGCTTTCCCCTCTTTCCAAATCGTACAATGCCTTTTGAAGGCGATACCCGCAAGTATACGAAATCTCCCACTTCAAAATTCATCGATCGTCGTTTAGAATCCGCATAACTCTTATATCGACTCTGAGCTGCTTTGAGTCGTTCTTGAATCAACTTCACCTTTTCAGTAGTCACCTGTATTAACTCAGGTCCTAATAACTTCCTTTCTCCAACCTCGGTCCAACAAACCGGTGATCGACACTTACGGCCATACAAAGCTTCATATGGTGCCATACCAATACTTGACTGAAATCCGTTGTTGTATGCAAATTCAATTAATGGCAAGTGGTGCTCCCAATCACTCCCAAAGTCTAATACACACAATCTCAACATATCTTCCAAGGTCTGAATCATACGCTCTGACTGTCCATCGGTCTGAGGATGAAATGCAGTACTGAAACTCAATTTCGTACCCATAGCTTCTTGCAAACTTCCCCAAAATCTTGACGTAAAACTACTATCGCGATCGGATATAATCACAGCTGGGACTCCATGTAGTCTTACAATCTCTTTCACATACAATTCCGCTAACTTGGACGGTTTAGTCGTCTTGATCGGTAGAAAATGAGCTGACTTGGTTAATCGGTCAACTATAACCCAAATCTTATCATTCTTATTGATTGATCGTGGAAATCCTGAAACAAAATCCATCGTAATCTCATCCCACTTCCATTCTGACACTGGCAAAGGTTGTAGTAACCCCGCGGGTACTTGTCTCTCTGCTTTCACTTGTTGACATGCCGAACATTCGGATACAAACTTGGCAACTTCACGCTTCATACCCTTCCACCAAAAGTTTTCTCTCAAGTTTCTGTACATCTTATTACTCCCCGGGTGCACTGAATATCTCGTACTATGAGCTTCTTCTAGAATTCTCTCTTTCAAGTCTTTCACATTCGGTATACATAATCGGTTTCCCAGTTTCAACGTTCCTTGATCTAATACAAAACCAGGTCGCTTTCCCAAAGATATCTCATCTCTCATTTTACACAAATAAACATCGTTAAATTGTTCCTTCTTGATTTCATCAATAATATCTGGGTGTGCTACAATCGCCATCATTAAGCCATCATTGGTCCCTGGAATCACATCCAATTCTAAGCGTTCCATTTCTTTTACCAATTCTTTTTGTTGTGTTAGCTCGTCGGCTAAATTCCTCGGCGTCTTCCGGCTTAATGCTTCGGCCACTACATTCGCTTTCCCCGGATGATACTCAATCGACAGATCGTAATCCTTCATCAATTCTAACCATCTTCGCTGTCTCATGTTCAAGTCCCCTTGGGTAAAAATATATTTCAAACTCTTGTGGTCCGTGAATATCTCACACTTTTCCCCGTACAAATAATGTCTCCAAATCTTCAAAGCATGAATTACTGCAGCTAATTCCAGGTCATGAGTTGGATAATTAATCTCATGTGTCTTCAACTGTCTAGAAGCATAAGCAATCACTTTACCCCCTTGCATCAACACGCATCCCAACCCTTTGTGTGAAGCATCACTATAGATCACAAATCCCTCGGTTCCGGATGGTATTGTCAGAATAGGTGCTCTCGTTACTCGTGACTTCAATTCTTGAAAACTGTCCTCGCATTTCTGACTCCATTCAAATGTAACTCCTTTTCTCATTAACTTTGTCATTGGCAATGAAATCTTCGAGAAATGTTCAATAAAACGGCGGTAGTATCCCGCTAATCCCAAGAAACTTCGAATTTCAGATACAGAAGTCGGCCTCGTCCAATTTGATACAGCTTCTACTTTGTGAGGATCAACTGATACTCCATTCTTGTCAATCACATGACCAAGAAAAGTAATGCTAGGTAACCAAAATTCACATTTCTTGAATTTCCCAAACAATTGTTTCTCTCGTAATCTCTGAAGTATCAACCTCAAGTGGTTCTCGTGTTCTATCTCACCCGGTGAATAGACAAGGATATCGTCGATGAACACTATCACAAAATCATCCAAATAGTCCTTAAAGACTCGGTTCATAAGATCCATGAACGCAGCTGGTGCATTAGTAACCCCAAATGGCATAACTAAGAACTCATAGTGTCCATAACGCGTTCTGAAAGCTGTTTTCTCAACATCTTCGGCCTTCACTTTCAACTGATGATAACCCGATCTTAGGTCTATCTTGGAGAATACTTGTGCCCCACGAAGTTGATCAAATAAGTCATCAATTCTCGGCAGTGGATACTTGTTCTTGATTGTCAATTTGTTCAGTTCCCGATAATCCACACACATACGCATGGAGCCATCTTTCTTCTTCACAAACAATACTGGAGCTCCCCACGGCGAAATACTTGGTCGAATAAAACCTTTATCAAGTAACTCTTGTAGTTGAACCTTCAGTTCCTTCAATTCTACTGGTGCCATTCTATACGGTGCTTTGGATACCGGCCTTGAGTCTGGTATAATCTCAATAGTGAACTCGACCTCTCTCTCAATAAGAACATCTGGTAGCTCATCAGGAAATACATCTGAATATTCTCGCACTATCGGAATGTCTTCTACTTTTAATTCAGTCGCCGAAACATCAGTCACTGAACATAGAAATCCATGACATCCCTTTTTCAATAACTTTCCCGCTCGGATAGCTGAAATCAAATACGGCGGCGATATAACCCCACTCCCTTGGAAACAAAAGCTCCCATATACCGGTGATCGAAAATTAACCTCTTTCCGTTCACAGTCTATCGTAGCTTGATTCAGAGCTAACCAATCCATTCCCAGTATTACATCAAAATGATTTACTCCAATCGGTATAAGGTCTACGGTCATCAACTTCTCACCTAATTTGATCTCACAATTCTTATATACAGTAGACGTCGTTATTGATTTACTAAGTGGCACAGCAATAGACAGTTCATATCCTAACGGTGCCGATTTAACATTCAAATGTTCAACAAAATCATGAGATACAAACGAATGCGTAGATCCCGAGTCAACAAGTATGCGTGCTAAGTGCGAACATACAAGCACCATACCTGAGACCACTGTATCAGTAGCAGCCACGTCTCCAGGGTTCATCTGGAATGATCTTCCCTGACGTTGCTCTGTCCTTTGTCCTCCGTCATTAGACTGTTTAGGCTTCGAACCACTAGAAGCCATAGAACTAGCTCCTTGTTGAGAATACCTCCTCGGGCAATCCTTGGCTTGGTGCCCAAATACTCCACAATCATAACACTTGCCTCGCATGTCAGGTGTAGAATTGGTACTACCCCCGCCTTGGTTCCTGTTCTGGGGTTTGGTCATGAAACATCGGCCTGAGTGTGGTCTGTTGCAAAGTGAACACAACGGTATGCTACTTGGCGTTCTCCTGAATTCACTGAAACTAGAACCAGAGCCTCTTTGAAACGGCCTCTTAAAAGATCCACCCTGACTTCGGTCACCACCCTCATGACTTCGCTTTCCTTGGTGATTTTGTCTCGATCTTTCCATCCCACTCTCGGCCACTAGTGCCGTTTGTTGTACTGCTGCCACGGTCGAATGCTCGTAAGTCTCTACCCTCAAACGGATATTTTCTCTTAAGCCTTCTTCAAATTTCCTTGCCCTTTCTTCCTCTCCTGGCACTGAACCTTTACCAAATCTCAACAACGCATTATACTTGGAAGTATATTCGGTTACAGTCATATCTCCCTGCTTCAAGTTATCAAATTCTCTCTTCTTTGCATTGTAGGCGGCTCGCGGAAAGAACCGACGATTGAATTCTGCCTTAAACCCCTCCCACGTAATCGGTGCCCCTTGATCTAGTACATTCACCCACCAGTTCTGGGCTTCACCCCTCAGCACATCACTTGCATTCTCAATCTTCTCTCTATCCGACATCGGAATAGATCGGAAAATTCTCTCCATATCCATGATCCAATGTTCTGCGAGCGTTGGGTCGGGTGTCCCATGAAATTCCATCGGTTTCTTCCGAGCAAACTGTTCTGATATTGACCTCATACCCCTATTTTCAGGCGCATGTACTACAACTATCGGTTCTGGCTCCAATGGAGGTGTTGGAGGTAATCTGTCCGCTATATTTCGTATCATTTCTCCCATGTTCCCCATCATCTCAGCCATTTCATTCATACGTCGTGTATGTGGCGATAGTTCTCGTTCTTCGTCACTCATGATTATAGTCCTGTAGTTCTCAATGCATAAACACTATGCATGTACAACAATAACAATAATATGTATGTAAAACATCATCCATATGCATCAAACATCTCTAAGATGCATGAATGCAATTGAAAACATGTGGCAAATCACTCAACACTCCACTCGTCGTCGAACGTTCCCAAAGTTTTGTTACCTCTAGCTCTGATACCAATAAATGTCACGACCCATCCCACTACGCGTGGAAATAGGACACGTGGCACGCCACCAAGGCTCATCCAACATCATCTAATAATACGCAGCGGAAAGAACTTCTATAAAACAACCCTGGTAGTTTAAAACTTAGGAAAACGTTCCCCTCTGTATTGTAAAATACATTGAAAACAGAGTTATAAAAAGTTTTGGCCAAAGGAAAACATTTCAAAAGAAAACAGTTTTGAAAAACAGAGGCTCAGTTGACTGCCCAGTCGACTGCACTAGGGTCCAGTCGACTGCTCCATCGACTGTGTCAAGCAGAACCAAAACCCTAAATCTCAGCAGAGGTCCAGTCGACTGCCCAGTCGACTGCTTTCTGAAACCAGTCGACTGCTTTTCAATCGAAGGAGGCAGTAGCTAAAGTCAACAGTGTTCAGTCGACTGTCCAAGGGGTCCAGTCGACTGCTTCTCTGATAATCACTCACAGTAACCCAAATACACGAGGTCCAGTCGACTGATCAGGGGGTTCAGTCGACTGCTTCTCTGCTGGCAGTCCTGTGTTGGAAATTAACAAGTCCTACTACTCAATACCAATAACAATCACAACCACAACTGATTCTGACGCATTAAAACATAATTACAGACATTCAATTACACGATTACAGTACTGCAGGACTAATCTATGATTCCATTACAACATATTACCAATCCTTACACAAGTTTAGGATTTAAAACAAAAACATATACAAGTGTTATCCCCGGCATTCATCGGCCTCACTCATCGCGCTTCTTCTTGTCCTTCTTCTTACCTGCAATGGAGTACATCTCCACTGCTCAGCTATATGCTGAGCGTACAATTCTAAATGTATGCTTATATGACAGTTCATGGTTTAAGCATCTAAAACACATAAAAATAGTCTCTAGGGTGAGTGGTACGCATTCATCCGGTAGCGGCAAGTCCAAGCCTTAAACCGCGATGTCAATGGCAAGTCCAAGCCTACAACCATTACATCCCACCAGTGCCATGGCAAGTCCAAGCCTACAACCATGCACAGTAGCCGTCGCTACCAAAATTCTCAAACATCGAGAAGCTTACTCCGGCATGAATTTGCACCAAACTCCCCTTTGACCCAAGTAGACACATAACATGCTCACATAAACAGTTATACGTGCTTTTGTCATAATTTCACGTGCATAATTAACGGGCCTAACTAATACATGAATTTCGCCCGGATCCAAGAATATTAAAAGTGATGTCCAAAACATGAAAATCCATATATTTCATAGATCTAGAATTCATACCTCGTGCGAATCTCTTCAAACTTTGAAGGATTGACTGGGAGGCTAAATAATCGCTGGATTTTGAATTTGGTACGATTCCTACAAGTTTTACCTGATTTTTCCCAAAAGTCCAAAATTAAGATTTTTACAAAACTTGGCCAAACATGACCTAAGTGGTATCAAAACGTAGGTCTTACCTCCACGAGTTCAAATCTGAAATCTGGAGAAAATCTGACGGACGAACGGTCGTCGATCGGCGTCGCAAAGCCCGTGGCGACTAAATCTCCCTTCTCTCTCCTCTCTCTAGATATTTAGGAGTTTGGATGAGATTGAAATCTCATCTCAATCTATATATAGGCAATCTTTCGGGAATTTACGTTTACCTCCCCGCAAGTTTCTCAAAACTTCTAATTAGATCTCGAAACTTCGCACCCGTCCATTTTATGCCTTTACGAGTGAAAACTATAAATTTCAAAAGTTTTCGACTAAGTTCCGTTTGGGTCCAAAAATAACGTCCGAAAACTAAAATCTGTGGAATCTCTACACAACCTACCTTTTTAATTAGCGTGACACTCACGTTCTCACCACAGTTCTCAAATCAATATATAACAATATCAAAGATTACTACAATTTACCAAACACAGGTAAAATTTACTATTCACAAAATACCAGATAAAGTCAAATAACATCTAAGTCATATAAATGTCATTTAATCATGCCAATGCAACAGGTGTTACCAATTCCTCGTGTCTCCACTAGACACCTCACCGTTGACTCACGTCAACTCAACTCAATCAAATTATTAATAACATTAATAATTCCACAATCTCAATTTATGCATGTTTTAAAACCATGAAATTCTAGAACGGGTGTGACAAAATCAGTGACCATAATAGTGGAATAAGAACGCTGCAAAACAGGGGTTAGCACAGTTCTACGTTCTATCCATCCATCAAAACACGCATAAGATCTGTTTTATTGGACAACATGGTTGCGTCCAACCCATACGCAGAATCAACGTTGCTCTGATACCACTGTTAGGAAACTACGTTCCCAGAATCCATTGACAGTGCGTATAAGTTGGTACTGCAAAAAAAAATTACGTGAAAACTACAATAACCCTACAAGGGCGGAACTAGAGTTATATTAAACTGCTAAAACGGATTGCTGTAGTAGATGAATCGAGAACACGGGCTCGATAACAGCTCGCGATCTTCTACCGTATTCCTTTCCTGCCAGAATATCGAACTGAGTGTGGGCTCTTTCGAAATCCTTTCTGTTTTCTGCTCTCCCTCTTTTACGCTCTCTTTTCTATTCCGAATTATAATTCTCTATATAGAAAAACGCTAACTGAGGAGAGAGCCAAAGCAACATATATATAGGCTACAATAGGGACCATAAGAAGTCAATAAGGAATAGGCTTCCTTATGAAATTAGGAAATCCTAATTCGAACTGAATCAGATTCCTATTTCCATAAATTATAATTCATACCACTAAAGAATTATAATTGCACTCCTACCCTTATCTCAAAAATATATTTCGAGCTCCATGTTATTAAATGCTTATTATCTCCCCATGTTAAGATTACATATATCCATTAATTAAATATAATTACTGACAATCATATTTAATTAATTTCTTAAAATTCCTTGAGATCCTTTGCTTAACTTATCTGATATGTCGGATACAAAATCCACCTGCAAGATTTGACATAATCAAAACTTATATGCTTTCTCAAGGGGATATCATCAATCCCAAAATTGAGACATGGATTCCATCATTAATTAATATCCACCACACAATTAATATTGTCACCCAATCCAATGAGATATTGACCCATTTAAGGATCTCACCCTTTTAGGGATCAAAGTGTAAATATCAAATGCACGTGTCTACAAATTAACTTAGGATTTAGAGCATAAGCACTCATAATAGCCATGAGGTATTAATTATCTTATAAGTCAGTATAAAGATAATTACCCCAAGTCAGTCCCGTTTAATACACAAAGTGTACCAGCATAGTGAGTTGAAACTATACCACTTTCCGTAGTCAAGACAAACCTACTACAACACCATGCTGCAGTCCTACCGATGATGTGTCCAATCCCATCTAAGACTGTAAACCAAAATCTTACATTCTATAATATTTGATGGCCTGATCTTCCGTGTGTAAGCCGAACTCTACACACCAAACCACCTACTATATAGAATGAGAGGCATGCATGCATAATATTAAATAAATAATATAATACAAACATTGCCCACACAGATTCTCATAAAAAAAATGGATTAACTGATTTTATTAAATGAATAATAAATCAACTACATAAAGCATGACTTTTAGTATATATCCCTAACATTTCCTTGGCTACTAACTCATGGACAACATAATCAACTGACGAAAGTGGGCTACGATGGAGAATGGACCCATGAATGCCCTCAAAATCATCACGTAGAGCCATCAAAAACTGAACCAGACATTGTTCCTCCCTACTAGCGATATATGGTGAAAACGCCAGCAATTCGGGCGACTCCATAAGAGCCAACTGATCCCAAAAATCTATCATTGTAGAATAGAACTCCTAAATACTCAATTTTTTTTGTTCAAGGGCACGAATATCACACTTTAATTGGTACCTTTTTGTAAAATTGGACTGTGTAAATAATTTAGCCAAATGATTCCACACCTCCTTTGCATATTTAAACTTTGTCAATTGCATACTTATCGCGGGAACAACAGAGTTGTTGATCCAAGTAATGATTTTTGAATTGTTTGTTTCCCAAACATCTAGCAATTCTGCAAATTTATCAGCCTGCTCATTCGTAGATTTACTAAAATCTCTATTGATATAACCCCATATCTTCTTCCCCTTCAGAAAATTTTTCATCACATAATTCCAATATGCAAAATTCTTTCCATCGAGTTTAACACTAATCGCTTGAAGCGAATCATCGCGTTCAGCAGCCATTATGAAAATGAAGCAATTAAATAACACAAAACAAATGAACCAAAATAAAAAACAGATCCAAAAACACAAAACAAACGAACCAGAATCAGGGACAGATCCAAAAACGAGCGCGAATTAGTGCGAGATCGATCCAAATACGAATCTGAATCAGTGAGAAATTCAAAAACCAACCAGAATCATCCGGGAAAAAAATAATTCAAGGCTCCGCCCCGAACCTGCGAAAATCGTGGATGAGATTTTCTTACCTGCTCTGATACCATGTGAATATATTAAATAATCAAGAAAACAACAAAGGGAAAAGAGAAAAGAGAGCTAGAGTTTCTCATAACACAAAAATTGAATGAATGAATAGAATAGAAAAGAAGAGACAATAATAGTATATCTAGGTATACAATATTACCCTAATAGAAAGTAAAAGACTAAACTACCTGAAAGCTAATAAAACTAATAATTCTAATAGCTAACTCTAATAAGATATTCTCCAAGAGTGCAAATCAACAAGTCCAAACTGCTAGATCGAGAAGGCCAACTATTTAATAAATCTTCATTCCATCATGTCATGTGAGGATATATTATGTATGTGAGCAGGGGCGGAGGCAGGGGGGCCCCCCCAAGATTTTTCAAAATTGTATTTTTTGTATGTATAATTTTGAAAATTTTCAAATTTTATTTAGATTGGCCCCCCCCCCAAAAATAGTATGATTATTATATAACCCCCAAAAAAATATTGGTAAGGCTAAAAATAAGAAGGATTAAATACATTTTACAACCTTGTAGTTTGTCACATGTGTCAGTTTGGTCCCAAATTGTTTTACCATCATTAAGTTTTACATGCAACGGCGAGTTTATGAGTAGACCCAAAAAATTTTGCCTCAGGGGCGCTGCCCCCGAACCCCCGTGTAATTCTAAGCCTCTGTACACGGCCCCCCCAAACTTTTATTCCTGGCTCCGCCACTGTATGTGAGGATTTACTCTGTATGTTGTCTCTCCAGTCTCCATTCATATTCATTGCATTGCCTCAACAACTTCTACAGATGAATTAGGAACCTGGCTTTCTTTCCACTCATTATGGTCGGTTGCTTTAGAATAATTAGGAATGACAAATAAATTTTTTATTTTTTTTTGGAATACGAAGACAAATCCCCATGTCTGTCCTCCGCGACTTTGGGATCGATACCTATTGTCGTTTTTATCGGAGTAGAACAATGGGCAAACCCCGAGCACGTGCACCGACCCCACAACACACGCACCAGGTAAATCAGGGAGGCAAGCTAGTGGTAGGATCTGAACCCACACCAAGCTGGACATTTTTAAAGTTCATCTTGAGATCCATCCCTCCAACTAGCTTAAACGACCCCTGGAGGATTTCGAACCCCTAACCTCCCTTTGGGAGGCCAAAGGCCCTGGCCAAATCCTTAATATTTACCCATGAGGAGTTTTGAACACAAAACTAAGAGAGTAGAACACCCCCTGTTTTGGTCCGCTCCCAACTTGGACTACCAAGAATTTGGTTGGAATGACAAATATTTGGATGTCTTATATATTTGTTTCTAAACCTGTATATTAATGCTTACAGAGTGAAGTTGATAAAACCATTATCTATGCTACTATATATAACATACAATGCAGGTATACCTTTTTTCTTACCTTTTGTTCTGTTTTTTTCATCAAACATCATTTGCATGTTGCACCAATGATGGTTGTGCAAGTAAAGTGATCTTTTCTTCCAAATTCGTTTATAAATAAAAAAAAAAAAAAAAGGACAATTTGGGGCTCAAGTGTTCATATCCTACATTTACATTTAAGCTTAGTTTGGTTCCCACTTTGGTGCTTCTCATTTTTTGAAATATAATTTCATGTTAATTTATTTGGTAATTAGTTTATGAGCTTTGCAAAAATTGTACTTAGGACTTTTTTGGGGAGAGCTTTTAAAAGCTCTAGGTTGCTTTTTAGTTTCATGATGTTTTTTCAAAGAGTAGTATGTCACTTGTATAAAATTATCAAAAAACTTAGTAATAAATTTCATTAGCTCCTTTTAAAAAGCAACGTGGGAGCCAAACTAAGCCTTAGTGTGATTTTTTAGTTTATTTTTGCACTTTCCATCTTAAAATTTTCATTTGCTTTTTCGATATAGGTACATAATTATTTAAAAGGTTTAAACCTAAAAATTCTACCAAGCGGACTTTGCCCAAATGGTATGACATTTTTCTCTCCAATAGGGAGAATGAGGGTTCGACTCTCCTTTGGGGGAGTCTTTGCTTGTCCCCATGTTTGTTTTTCAGTCGGAATGAGTGACCCTAGTTGGGCTTTGTTGTGGTCCAGTGTGGGACTTTGGGGTTGGGTTGGGTTAAGGGTGTGTGTGTATCCAACCATAATCCAGGTGAGTATTTTTATAAATACAAAAAAAAAACCCTAAAAATTCGGCATCACAAATTTTCAAACATTTTTAACCGGTTTAATGTATGTACTTGTAATTTTAACATTCTCACCACCACTCAATTCTATTTTCAATCTATTTTAAAAATGTATCACGTGCATTGCTCAGGTTGAAAAGTTAATTGTAAAATAATATAGAAGCCCATCAATATGAGAACAAATCAGTTTTATATGCTCATAAGTAACTCTAATTTTTTTAAAAAAAAATTAGTCCTAACATATTGAAGATTTAAAAGGCTTCTACAATAAGAATTTAATAATTATGCTTAGGCTTAGTTTGGCCCCCATGTGGCTTTTTAAAAGGAGCTTATGAAATTTACTACTAAGTTGTTTGATAATTTTGTACTAGTGACACACTACTCTTCAAAAATATACCATGAAACCAAAAAGCCACCTTGAGCTTTTAAAAGCTCCATTCTAGAGCTTTTAAAAGCTCCCCCCAAAAAAGCCCTAAGTTCAATTTTTACATAGCGCATAAACTAGTTACCAAATGAATTAACATGAAATTGTGCTTTAAAAAAGGAGAAGCACCAAAAGGGGGCCAAACTAAGCCTTAGCCATGTGACTAAGTCGTTTAAACTTACTTTCTCCTATTTTTTCTTGGAGAGCATTACCTATTTAACTTAGAGTATATAGTCAAATACATATGTATATGTATATATACATATACACGCATATATTTACATATTGATCTAGGGAGGAATGCTTTTCCCTTAAAAAATATCTAATGGTCTAGATTTTATTTTAATTATGACTATATATTTAACCATCCAAAATGTGAGACATGTGGACCATGATGATATGTGGTAATTTAAAGGTCCAAATTTATTATCACTTTTCATATTTTGACCCCTTTGAATTTTAGAAACGAATAGGAGACCACCACCACCCCACAGCCACGACAAACTTTTTTGTTTTTGTATATTGTCACGAACACAAACAATTCCTAAAATGTGTATAGCACATGCATGACATGAGATTTGCTAATACATTATTTACTATATGTAGTATTATTTTATGCTAGTGATAGTTTCCAGTGTTATTTGGTTTTTTTTTTTTTTTTTATCTTTTAAATACTTTAAGCGTTTTTTATTAGGGCAATTTGAATATAAATCCATTATGTCATTTTTATTTTAAGATCCCTCATATCATATCTCGTGAAATTTCACTTAGATCGCATATATATTAAGTGAATTTTCATTAGACGATATATGAATATTAATTAAATTTTCTCTTTCAATCACTTTTTAACAAACTATAAAAAATAAAAATAAAAAATCAAATAAAAATAAAAATAAAAAATCAAATTTTACTTATTTTTGCCTTAATTTATATTTTTAGTATTAACATATTTGTACAAGGAATTTATCCTTTTAAGGACAATAATTAAAGTGAATTGGGGAGTTATTGTTCTTTTCCTTTGAATCATTTTGAGATGGAAAAGTTCAGTGTACCAAAGGGAAATAAACTTTCTCTCTTTTGCTCACCCAGGCGAGTTAGGTCAGGATTTTATTGAGTGACATGTGTCACATTCTATGTTGAATTTATTTTTATATTATTACTAAAGTTTGACACTTAAATTTCTAATTTTATCAACCCACCGAAGTTAAAACTAAAAACTCTCAACCTCTCTTTCTCTTTTGGTTTTTATTTTGCTCTCACCAAACACCAATCAATGCTTTGGGAACTTTTTATGCAAAAAGAGTGTCAACATTTGTCTACAAAAATAATGGTGGTGACCAATCAGCACACAGCACCCATAAAAAAAAAAAAAAATCACTCACAAAGTGCTCCTCAACGACTCCACCAATACGTTGCCCCAAATGTAGTCCACATCATTATACAGTGGGCGCACTTTCATTGTAGAATCTCCCCTAAGCTCACTCGTCCAAACCACAGCCGACATCAGTCTTTGGATTCCTGAGAATGATTTTCTCCACGCTCTTTCCATCACGCGACACCCACCCTTCACAATCACAAATTCATAATGTGAAGGTTGAACATATTTGAAAATAGAAATTGTGCCCCCACCTTTTTCAAAAAATTTCAAAACCGACCAAATGTCCTCAGTTGGGTTGATTTTGTCAATTGGGTAATATCTGGGACACAAACAAATCTCACAAACACTTACACCCACAGTCTACCTCTCTCCTGAATGGCACTGTGGGATCCGAATAGTTTCAGTAAACTCCACAGTGCCACCCTGAGAGAGATAAACTGTGGGTGTAAGTGTTTGTGAGATTTGTTTGTGCCCCTAACATTGTTGTTGTCGATTTTATCAATTTTTCTCGATTAAGGTTAGTTTGATTTTTGAAACACCCTAACCCCACCCCTCTAAAAAAAAATGAAATAAATAAATAAAATGCCTAGTGAAAAAATTGAAGTTAGAGTTCTCCATTTTCTTAGTTTAGAATTTGCAACTCAGTTCAATGAATAGAAACTATATCCGCCAAAACCTAGGCCAACAAGTCCAAGGTGAGAAACACTTGTTAACTCGTACTTTTATGCCCTAGGATCGCATTCAATAGAAACTGAGAGCATCTTCAGCCAATACTTTAAAATAAGGTAAACATTATTTTGCACCTCTAATGTATATACCGTTTTGGACTTTGCATCCTAATATTTTAATTTTCTCAATCAGGTCCTTAATATATTTGGCGAGTTGCAATGTGGCCTCTTCGTTAACAATTTTGGTTAAAATGGATAGAAAAGCAGCATGTGCTCTTCACATGACCCACTCAAAGGGTTATTTTTGTCATTTTACACCACAAACACTTTCACAATGAAAACTTAATCTTGATAGATCAAACAAAGCAAAAAATTGGAGCTTTTTGCAAAATCTGTTGAGAGAGACAAAATATTGCAATAGAGACTCCCACTATACTATCTCTTGAATCAACCAAAACCCACCAAAATCAACTCCAAAGATCATCAATTTCTCTCAAAATTTTCTCTGTACTCTGTTCTGTGTCTTTTCTCTCTACACATTCCCAATCTCTCTCTAGTATAGGGTGGTTGGGACGGTTTTAGTAGTGGTTGAGTGCTGTTGATTGGTGCGTGTATATTTTTTTTTAATTTCTACAGATTAGAGTTCTTGGTCGGAAATGACGACAGCGGAAAAGGAGATCGACGACAATAAAGCTCAATGTGGACTTTGGTGGTGGTGATTGTGGTTGTGGTTTGGTGGGGTTTCGATTATATAATTGGCGCTAGTGGTGACTTAGGGTGTGAAATTGGTTGTGGCGGTGGTGATCTGGGATGCAAAATGGTGGGTTTGGGAGGTGTGTACACAGTGTGTAAATTACCCAATGGAGGAGTGTTGGGAGTGTTTGATCCTGGGAATTGGGTAGTGGGTTAGTGTTGATGGTGAAGAAAGTAATGGAAGAAGGTGGTGGGGAGGCTCAATGGAGGGTGAGACTTCAGATTTTGTAAAGGCCTAATTACTCTTTGCACCCTTATACTATACTCGTGTTTTCAATTGGATACACATTCTATTTTTTTGTTCAATCGAACCCTTGAACTTGAAAAAATCATTCAATCAGACCCAAAATCTGACAACGTTGGCTTAAATCAACGAAAACTGTCACGTGAGTTGCGCGTAATGCTTACCAGTCACACGTTAGGTTACGTGAGTTGCGCGTAATGCTTACCAATCACGTCTAAAATCGCATCCAATCAGATCTAAAATCACATTCATTCAGATCCAAAATCGCATTTAATCAGAGCCAAAATCGCATCATTTCGTGTCATTCACAGTCTCCTTCATTTGTCTTAACCCAACGTGTGACTGGTAAACATTACGCACAACTCACGTGACAATTTTCGTTGATTTAAGCCAACATCGTTAGATTTTGGGTCTGATTGAATGATTTTTTGAAGTTCAAGGGTTCAATTGAACAAAAAAATATAGAATATGTACCCAATTGAAAACACGGGTATAATGTAAGGGTGTAAAGTATAATTAGACTTTTTGTACAATCTTGTTTCCTTTGTTTGATCCGTGTAAGATTATTTTTTTTCAATGTGAAAGTGTTTGTGGTATAAAATGACAAAAATGACGCTTTAAGTGGGTCATGTGAGCAGCACATGTTGCTTTTCCGTCCATTTTAGCCAAAATAGGTTAAAATTGTTAACGGAGGGGTCACATTACAACTCACCTTAAACATTAAGGAGCTGATTGAGAAAATTAAAACATTAGGGTGCGAAGTCCAAAACGGTATATACATTAAGGGTGCAAAATACTTAAACCCTTTAAAATAACATACCAAATTTATTTGAAGTATTATGTTGTAAATTGAAATATTAAATTTGACATATCTACATTTAGGGATTCCACCTAGGGTTGCTCAAAATCCACCCGCCCACACGACTCACCCGTAGCCTTTTTATTGGTTTTTAAACAATGTGGATGGAGTCATTGGTCTTGGGGGTGGAAACTGATGGAAAAATAGGTTTAAAATTATTTTAAACGCGCAGCAGAAATATTGAGTTATAAAAACTTATTGGTATGCCCGGATCTACTACTCGTTAATTTTATAGACGCGTACTAACAAGAGGGAGAAGAAATATACCTCGGGTCTTGAACCCAATTCTGAAATCTTCAACCTTGGTGATGCACCAGCCTCCGCTAGGTTGTCTTTACCCTTATTACTCCTTCGGATGCATCCCGGAGAGACTAGAGATGGTGGGATCTCTAACAAGGAGGATAGGAAGGTTTGGGAAGCCCTAAACAGGTTCTGCAGCTTTCGTATATGAAAAACGATGATTATAAAACCCTGTACGCACCTGCCCTATTTATAGATTTCCAAAACCGACTTCAACCTTCGAGCGATCGAAGTGGCTTCGATTGATCGAACCATCCTCAAGCGATCGAAACTACCAAGGCATCAATCGATCGAGACTATTCGATCGATCGAACATATCATGACAAAAACCTCCTGTGCCTTTCCAAACGTCCTAGCGGAGCTAAGAGTGGGACCTCCTAGGCTCTTTATTATTGGCTCAGACCAGTTTGTTAATTACCATGACCAAACTCTTTGATCAACAAACTAACTAACTGGACAGTTAACGTTTACTCCACTATAAAATGATAACTGAACTCCAATGCAAAAGAACATATCCGAAGCGATAACTAAACTTGTATGTTGTACTAATGTCCCTTTACCTTCAGCATTCGTAATCATATTCAGGTAGTCAGATAACTGTTACTGTCAACCTGAATCATGAATACTTTTTGTATTCCTTGAGTCTCAATCACCTCTCATGATTACTAAACATGTTAATAACTTGTCACACCCCAACCCGCCTCAGGCGAGTTGGGACACGTGTAACAAGCCTACACGTTCAAAACACCCTTAATTCATTAAGAAACACATGAATTGGACCTCATAAAACATCTTCTTTGACACAAAATAGACCCAAGGGCAAAGTGGTCATTAATAAAGTATAGTAAATTTTATATGGAAACATAGCTCTTTGAGTCCCGGTTCCAACGCAAAAAACGGTGCGCGAATCCGAGTTTTCTAGAGAGAGTTATGCTTGTTTCCATAAAAGCCGTCGTGCTGAAACATGACCAGCGGATCGATCCGCCCCAAATCCGGATCGATCCGGTTTTAGCAGATTGTGATTTTCTGCAGCTCCAGATGTCCCGGATCGATCCGCACCAGACCCGGATCGATCCGGTTTCTGCAGAAGAGTTTTCCTGCTGCTAAAAACACCATATTTTGAGTTCAAATCATCACCAAACATAACCAAACTTTGGGGAAACATTAATGACCTTTACCAAAACATTTCCAAATGTTTTAAAACATCTACATAACCTATCCAAGTAAGAATGGACAATCAAAATACATCAATTCCTCATGTGGTTCATAAGTTCATTCCAAAATCCATGTTTCTCTCAAATACACACACAACCATTCAATATAGGAAAAACCAAGTTAAATTTATATCCAAAATCACTTAGGTTCTTCCAAGTTACTCCCAAGACACATGACTAGAACTAGCAACCATGACACATGGTTTGCTATACAACCAAACATAAACCCCCAACTTGACATATTACAAACTTCCTCAAAACAAGAGTAAAAAAAATGTTGTCAAAACTTGATTAATCCATACCAAATCCTCATAGCCACATCCAAAACCATTTAGGAAATGTACCCAAGTGTCCCAAAACTTTACCCAAACATCATAAGAGTTTTCCCAACCATTACCAAACATTTGGAAAGTAGTTTAACCATTCATAAACCATGGAATTCCAACTAGGAACCTTAATTTACATTCAAGTTCATATTCTTGAAACATATACATAAACATTGATCCATAAGGAGAAACTAAGTTGCTTTTCAACCAAAAGTTACCCAACTTGCTCAAGTCTCTCCCAACCATACCCAACTAAACATGTTACAAAGACTCTAAAACACAAGGTATTATACATTGTCACTAGAGATACATGTTAAACATAAATAGCTAGACATATGAACATATTTACAAGGACAACTCCCACGCCCAACCCGTCGTGCGGATCATTTCCTCTCCTCGTCTCGCTTGGTACCTGCGATGGTTATTCAATAACCACAACAGAAATATATTTTCGTTTAAGCTTTCGCTTAGTGAGAGAACTAATCATGCTATTGGAATGCAAAGTATGTAAATGCAGCAATCGATGTAACATCAACAAATTGATCTTTCGAAAAGTCAAGTCATTCTAGCCACCACCCCCGGGTCCTTCTCACCCCGGATCTTTCTCACTTTTGGCACATATAGCACAACACACACTCTCTTGTGACCCCGAAGGCGTCACCGGCATTTCATTGTGGTCGTTACCACGTCCTACTCATTGAGGACTTCCTATCCCTTACATATGGGACCTATAAATGGTGACCACTACTTGACTTCCCTTTGATCCATATAAACATTTAAGCAAGTTAGCACATAAGCATAACAATTCCACCTTATTGGCATGCTTTTTGCCCAAATTCAACAACATATACATACATGAGCATGAGTTTAACAAGTATGAACCACAATTATCACATTATCATAGCTAAACATCCAATTGAGAGATTAGGACACTCACCTCCTCGATTTACTAGCAATTAAGCCTAGATTTTTCCAATCTCTTGATAATTTCCAACCCAAATTTCATCGGTGTAATTCCTACATAAGTTTGGTATCAAGAACATCGTCTATTAAAAACAGTTGCCATAAAAACGTTGCCGAAAATGAAAATAAATTACATGCATGTGATCCTCTTACCTCTACGAGTCCAAAAGTGGTCTCGGATCGTGAATCCGACGCCGGACGGCAAAGGAACGGCAGGAAACGTCGTCGAGATTTCCGTCGCCGACCCGAGCTCTCGTTCTCTCTAAATTGCTGGAGATATATTGTGAATGAGACACATATGCCTCATGCATATGTGTTGTCATTGACTTTCCCTATATTGCATTTACACCCCCACTCTTTCTTAAGCTTTATTATGAAACCCCCATGTTAATTACATTAATTACCCACCTTTTCTAAATAGATTTAAACTAAGACCTGCGTGGGTCCCAAACGTGGTCCCACATAATTCATGAGGTTGCTATAAAAACTCACCAGTTATTAATTTTATTCAAATACGCCCTCACATGGGTACCCAAATTGGTCCCCTTTCCTATCATAAGACATAATAATATCAATAAGCATTTAAAGAAGTAATCATATAAGCACATAATGACATGAAAATGCAAATTATTTTAATTAGACCCTCGTTGGGCCCCACTTTTATACCAGTCCTGCCTTTCACAGGACTTTCATCTGTGTCCGCATTTGAACACCTTTTCACATGTGGGTTCATAACCCCACCTTAATTCATCTCATGCATTAATTATCTTTAATTAACACACATTAACACTAAATTAATCTTCTTTTCCGGGTACGGGTGTTACATAACTACTTACCAACAAGACTGCAATTCTTAGTAATCAACTTGGTTACATTTTCGAGGGAAAGCTTACTCTGAATGAGAGGGTAGACTCTATCTTGACAATATATGTTCACAACCCTATGAACATGACATATCTAAGATACCCAGGTGTTGATCTTCTATAAACCTCACTAATTGGTAAGCCAAAGCAGCCATATCCACAGTCTGTGTTCTTAATCGTCTCAAGATTGAGAATACGTACCTTATACAAGTTATAAGTTCCTATCGACTATTTGACAGTCTTGAGTGTCAATAGGAAAGCTCAAGTCCGTCAATGCACTATAAGCACTAGCATATTAACTAAGAGTCATACTCTAATGATTGAGATTCATCACTCCATCCAATGGTAGTTGATCATGCTACAGTGTATACATGATGAGATATCCAGTCTCATCATCCACTGTGACAAGTTCTAAGTATCAAAGAATAGTAATTCGTATCTCACTTGTATGTATCTCATACACACACAAATTACTTATTATGATACTTAAGGATTAACAATCATCTCATGAAAGAAACATACACAATGAAATGTAAAGGTGATATCCATGTATTAAAATGTCAATATCTCATACATAAAGTAATAGTTTGAGGGCACAAACTCAACAGAAACTCGACAGTTTCGGGTGGAGTCACAGGCCTGGGGGGGGGTGAAAACCCGATTCACTCGACCCGACTCGAAACACACTTAATTTTTTTAAAAATATATATATATGTATTATGTATTATATAGTCTTTAATATATATATATATGTAATATGCTTATATCAGTATATGTATTTTGTATTATATAGTCTTTAAATATAGGGTAAATATCATCTAGACCCCCTGAGGTTTGCCCCGATCACAAACGTCACCCCTCACGTTTCAATAATAACACATACCTCCCTCCAGGTTTGAAGTGAGTATTAAATCCCCCCTCCGCCAACTATCCGTTAAAAAAATTGACGGAGAATGTATTAATGTGTTTAAAATGCCTAAAGTACCCTTACTCTCATTCTCAAAAGTCAAGGGTAAATATCATCTGGACCCCCTGAGGTTTATTCCACTCACACTCGCCACCCCTCACATTTCAATAATAACACATACTTGTTAATGGAAGCTTCAATTTTTATCTTGGATCCAAAATTTCAATCCCTACAGTACAGTACCAAATGCATCTCCTTAATCATAACCCACAACAAAAATTTCATCCCTTCTTTCAAAACCCATTTCGTAAATCAAAGCCAAGTCTTTTTGTTTGGACCAAAAGCATTCCAAATCCAATTCTAATTGATTACATATATGAATATTCTAGACACTTTTTTAGAGAGAAGTTAGGGTTCCAAAATTGCATTGGAGTTGTAAAGACCCATTTTTTGCGAACAAAAATTTCCATGAATTGATACATTGAGAGCAATCAAATCAATTTGGTAGAAGCTTCATGAATGCAAACCCACTTCCATAAAACCAAACCGAATCTGCATTCATGAAGCTTCTACCAAATTGATTTGGATTGCTCTCAATGTATCAATTCATGGAAATTTTTGTCCACAAAAAATGGGTCTTTGCAACGCCAATGCATTTTTGGAACCCTAACTTCTCTCTAAAAAATTGTCTAGAATATTCATATATGTAATCAATTAGAATTGGATTTGGAATGTTTTTGGTAGGGGTGTGTTTCGGCCGGAACGGATCGGAAACACCCCTTTCGGAAAAAATTCCAAAATCTTCGGAAGCCAAAAATGCATTCCGAATTCCGTTCCGAAATTTCGGAAATTCCAAAATTATTTCCGATTCGGAAATTTCGGAAATTTCGGAATTTCATCAGATTCGGAATTTTTCGGAATATTCGGAATATTTTCGGAATTTTTCGGAATATTCGGAATTCAAGCTTAATGGGATTTCACTTGAGACTTGTAGGCCTTTTATAGAAGCACATTACATCCCATTTTTTGTGTTTTTTCGATGTGGGATGAACACAATTTTCGGAATATTTCGGAATATTTTCGGAAAAGTTTCGGAAAATACAATTTCGGAATATATTCGGAAATTTTTCGGAATATTTCGGAATATTTTCGGAAAAGTTTCGGAAAATACAATTTCGGAATATTTTCGGAATTTTTTCGGAATTTTCGGAATTCTAAAAACAATTCCGATTCCGATCCGATTTTTTTCGGAATTTTCGGAATTCGGAATGCATATTTAGTTGCCAAAATCGGAATTTTTCGGATCGGAATCGGTCGGAATCGGAATTTCCGTTCCAAATGACACCCCTAGTTTTTGGTCCAAACAAAAAGACTTGGCCTTGATTTACGAAATGGGTTTTGAAAGAAGGGAGGAAATTTTTGTTGTGGGTTATGATTTAGGAGATGCATTTGGTATTGTACTGTATGGATTGAAATTTTGGATCCAAGATAAAAATTGAAGCTTCCATTAACAAGTATGTGTTATTATTGAAATGTGAGGGGTGATGAGTGTGAGTGGAGCAAACCTCAGGGGGTCTAGATGATATTTACCCTTAAATTTTGAGAATGAGAGTAAGGGTACTTTAGGCATTTTAAACACATTAATACATTCTCCGTCAATTTCTTTAACGGATAGTTGACGGAGGGTGGATTTGATACTCACTTCAAACCTGGAGGGAGGTATGTGTTATTATTGAAACGTGAGGGGTAGCGTCTGTGATCGGGACAAACCTCAGGGGGTGTAGGTGATATTTACCCTTAAATATATATATATATATGTTATATTCTTGTATCAATAAAATATATATGTCATTAGCGGAGATATAAAAACATTAAAATCATCAAACTAGCACATGACTATGTTTTTATTTTTTGTTTGGTCAGAGTTTTAGTTAGCCCATGAGTCATGACTATGTAGACAAAAACATTCAAAGCAAAAAAAAGAAAAAAAGAAAAAGAAAAAGAAAATGAAGACAAAGTCATATGTAAATCAAATACTTGATTGAGACAAATGAAACAGTCGGGTTTCAATCGACTCGACCCGACTCATCGGATGAGTCGGGTGCACCCGACAAAACGAGTGGATGACGGGTAAAAGGAGGGAAAACCGACTATATTCGAATGAATGAACATATTAGGGTCAAACCCGACTCGCGGAATAAATTTGATGTTTGTGGAATAAACTAATAAGATTATTCAAACCCGATATGCCATACTTATTAGTTTATTCATATATCACCTTTTAAAATTCTTGATGTTGTTTGTTATATACAATCTTTATTGATATGTGGGACCAAAAACATTGAAAATAAGAGTAATCTTAAGGAGCATAACAATTAAACATAATTTATAAATACTAAAATGTGTATATATCTTTTCTGGTGGATTTCACTAACGCTATCTTTATTTGATATTATCTCTATTTCTCTTTATTTAGGGACAAATAATTTAAGATGTGATGGCCAATAAATTTTGTCATTTACAAGATAATAGTTGATATCATCAAATTTTGTTTGAATATGGCTTGGGACAAAGTTAGAAGCTTCCAGGGAGATAAATACAATTTAGCCTATGTATTATGCAATCTAATGTCCATGTATTGTGAAAATTAGGGACCATGAATTCAATGAAAATTCTGCTGATGAAAAGTAACGAAAATTAGACTTTCTTAATTCAATTGATAACTTTGTAACTTTGTTTACCGTAGTAAACAATAAAATCTTCATTAAGAACTAAGTTGCCATAATCAAAGTATAAAAAATATTTTTTTTTTTTACAAAAATATATTTTTCTTAAAAAAAATAATAATAATGACTCTACAACCCACAAAACTGTCAGATTCTTGATATGAGTTAATGGAGAAGAAGATACAGAAGCTCTCTAGAGTTTTTATTGATCTTTTCTATCTTCCCTTCATTATATACACAAGAGACTATATATACAATTTCACTCTCTCACCGACTCTCTAATCTGTTTTAACTTCTTGCCAGCTGTCATACAAGTGGATATAACAAATATAACTAATTCTCAACCCATCTGAGATTTAGTTGCTAATACACTATTTTACTAAACTTGAACTGTATGGTTAACATCCTCCCGCAAAACTGATACAGGGATGAATCAGTTTGTCCCGAAATTGAAGAAACTTGGCTGAAGAGAGACCTTTAGTAAGGAAATCTGCTAGCTAATCAAGAGTACTCACAAACTGAACTGCAATATCTTTCCTTACAACTCGTTCTCGAACAAAATGATAGTCAATTTCTATATGTTTGGTACGAGCATGAATGTCATGCCCGTTCTGAAAAATGTACTCTTTTTAAATGCTTAAGTGAATTTATGAGAATTATTAATGTTGATTAATAATTGTGGATGAGTTTGACCGTGGGTCAACGGAAGGTGTCAAGCGAGGACACGGGAACATGGAGAATCATGTTGCATGGGCATGACTAAATGACATTTATATGATTTAAATGTTATTTGACTTATGTGGTATTTTGATGAATAGTAAATTTACCTGTGTAGAGTAAATTCTGGTAATCTTGATACTGTTAGATATCTTTTTGAGAACTGTGGTGAGAACGTGAGTGACACGTCATAAAAAGGTAGGTTGTGTAGAGATTCCACATAATTCGGTTTTCGGACGTATTTTTGGACCCAAACGAGTCTTAGTCGAAAACTTTTGTAAATTATATTTTTCACTCGTAAAGGCATGAAATGAACGTGTGCGACGTTTCATGGGTTAATTTAGAGTTTTGGAAACTCGTGGGGAGGTAAACATTATTTCCGAAAATTTTGTCTATATATAGCAAGTTCTAGATTTTTTTTCATTTCAAAAGTTTCTCAAAACCTAAATCAAGAGGTGATTGGTGGCTTAGAGCTTCTTGACGCAAATCGACGGACTTCTGCCCGTTTGTTTTCAACCAAAATTCATATTTGAACTCCCCAAGGTAAGGGCTACGTTTTGATACTAGTTAGGACTAGTTTGGTTAAGTTTTATAAAAATCCTAATGATAGAATTTTGGGGTAAACGCATGTAAACTTGTAGGAATCGCTTGAAATTCGAAATCCGACGTTTAATCGACCTCCTAGTTCATCCTTCGAAGTTTGTCACGCCCCGGATCCATACATATGAATCTAGGTTACGTGGCACGCCATCAAGGCTCAACAACGATCTATACGCAGCGGAAAAAGACTTTAAACAACCTTGAGTATGTAAAACTTTGAAAACATTGCCCTCCGAGTTGTAAAATCCGTATAAAATTGAAAACGTAATTATATTTCAAAACGAATGATTTTATGTTGAAAGGGGTCCCAAAGGTACCCTAAGAACCAATCAAAACCTTTTAAAAATTTCCGGAAGAAGTAGTAAAAGATTTCTGGCAGGGGGCATTTCGACCGGTCGAACGACCCCCTTCGACCGGTCGAATGACCCTTTAGCAGAATCCTGCCCAAAGCTGCAGAATTTGCTTAAGGCATCAAACAACCTCCACCAATACCAACACTCCAAACACATCACATTAAGCCAAACGTCACAAGCTGTAACAAGCTTTCGAAAATAAAGATTAATCTCACTAATCCATGAAAAGAGCCAATAGCGGAACAAGCTAAGGCTTGTTTGGCTCGATTCACAAAACTCTACCAACATCTCTTGAAAATCCAAATTTAACAAGTTAAGTTTACAAAACACGAACTTAAGAGTTCGGACCAATTCAAAACTAACTATAAGAAGTTTTGTTACATAATACAACATTTCTAAAATCCTTCCAAGGTACACAATTCAAACAAAACATGATCCTACCTCCAATTCCATTATTACAACATTTGAAAGGAAACCAAACATAAACAAAAGGCGATCCCCGGCATTCCCACGGCCTCACCCTTCACGCTTCTCCTTTCCTTTCTTCAAACCTGCAATGGAGTACATCTCCATTGCTCAGCTATATGCTGAGTGCACAATTTCTAGCATATGCATATATGACAAATCATGCTTTAATCTCATAATCACATAACTAATGGTCTCTAGGGAATAAGTGCACCTTCACCGATCCAAAGTCTTTCGACTCAACCATGACCCATGCCCCTTCGACATGTCACGTAATGCCTTTATCGCCAAGTGACCGTCGTCACTGCTAATCCTCCCCCTTCGAGAGGACGCCTCACGGTGAATTAGCACAAATCCCCCTTTAACCCACATAGGCACATAAACATACTCATTTAACACATATACGTGCTCGCGTAAAATTTAACATGCTTTTCACATTTAAGCGCGTGCATAATTAACGGGCCTAAGATTAACACATGGGTTTTGCCCGGATCACAATTTCGTCATCGAAATATAAAACATGTATTTCACCCATATAACATAGGCTAGAAATTCATACCTCGAGCAATCGTCGTATAACTTTGAGGGAACGACAAGGAGCCCGATTAAACGTCAAATCTCCGATCCTACGCGAAACCTACAAGTTTAGACGCGTTTTCCCCAAATTTCTAGAATTAGAATTTTATAAAAACTTAGCCAAACACGGCCTAAAGACTATCAAAACGTAGCCCTTACCTTGGGGAGTTCAAATATGAAATTTGGTGAAGTCCAGTCGGACGAAAGGTCGCCGATCGCCGTCGCAAAGCCCGGAGAACTAAATCTCCCTATTCTCTCTCCTCTCCACTGATATTTACAAAGTTTATGAGAAATGAAATCTCACCCCTCTTCTATTTATAGACAAACTTCTCGGAAAACATGTTTACCTCCCCGTGAGTTCTCAAAACATCTAATTATACCTCGAAACGTCTCACACGTCTAATTCATCATTTCACGAGTGAAAACTATAATTTATAAAAGTTTTCGACTAAGTTCCGTTTATCGCCGTAATTACGTTCCGAAAACTATTTTTCGTGAAATCTCTACACAACCTACCTTTTTATACAACGTGCCACTCACGTTCTCACCACAGTTCTCAAAATGATATTAACAATACCAAAATCACCAGAAATTATACTACACATGTATAATTACTATTCATGAAAATACCAGATAAGTCAAAATAACATTTAAATCATATAAATGTCATTTAGTTATGCCAATGCAACATGCCTTTCCATGTTCCCGTGTCCTCTCTTGACACCTTCCGAATCGCCTTTAAGGCCAAATACTGGGTTCTCAAAAGACACCCTCCAACAACTAGTGAGTCATCACTCACTTCCCACACGTTAATTAACGCAACCGTAAGCATGCCATGCGTGCTAAAATGATATAAATAAATACCGCAGGAGCGGGTATGACAAAGTTATAGGAAAACCGCACGAGGTATGAATTCCGAACCTATGTAATATAGACAATTTGGGATGTTTTAGATATTTTGTATGATTTGTGATCCGGGCAAACTTATGTGTTAAATTAGGCCCGTTAAAGTTAGCGAGTATGTATAGAAAAGTACGGTGACATGATTATGTGAGTATGTTAAATGTCTATGTGGGTCAAAGGGGAGTTTGATATAATTTTACGCCGGTGCACGCCTCTCGATGTTTGAGAGTTTATAGTAGTGACGACTACTTGCTTGGTGTGGGAAGTGGCCAACCAGAGCAGATGGGTGTAATGGTTGAGTGATCCTTGGCTAACCATTGACATCGCGGTTTAAGATTTAAGACTTGCCGATATACTGGGTGAATGCGTATCTCTCTCCCCGGAGACTAAATTATGTGATTTAGATGTTTAAAACATGAATTGCCTCATATGCATTTGTTTAGAATTGTGCACTCAGCATATAGCTGAGCAATGGAGATTTACTCCATTGCAGGTATGAAGAAAGGAAAGAAGAAGCGTGAAGAGTGAGGCCGTGGGAATGCCGGGGTTTACCTTTGTTCATGTTTTAGTTCCTTTCCATATGTTGTAATAATGAAATTGTGGAGCTAGAATCATGTTTTGGTTGAATTGGAAACCTTGGAAGGATTTTGGTAATGTTGTAATATGTAATAAAACTCTTGTAGTTAGTTTTCAATTCATCCGAACTTAAGTCCGTGTTTTGGTAAACTTAACTTGTTAAATTTGGATTTTGAAGGATTGTGGCTAGAGTTTTGTGTATAGAGCCAAACAAGCCTTAGCTTGTTCCGCTATTGTTTCTTTTCATGGAATTATAAGTCTAAACTTGTTTTGATAGCATGCTAGAACTCGTGAAGTTCGGTTTTGGTTTGTTGTTGGAGGAATGTTGAAGTGAGGGTCGGATTGGATCCTTAGGCAAAATTCTGCAGCATTGTGCAGGATTCTGCTAAAGGGTCATTCGACCGGTCGAAGGGGGTCGTTCGACCGGTCGAAATGCCCCCTGCCAGAAATCTTTTTATACACCTTCCGGAAATTTTCAAAAGGTTTTGATTGGTTCTTAGGGTACCTTTGAGACCCCTTTCAACATAAATTCATCCGTTTTGAAATATGATTCCGTTTTAAATTTTATACGGATTTTACAACTCGAAGGGTAATGTTTCCTAAAGTTTTATATACGAAAGGTTGTTTTAAATTCTTTTCCGCTGCGTATAATCGTTTAATTAATTGGATGAGCCTTGGTGGCGTGCCACGTGTCCTGATTCCGCACGTTAGCGGGATGGGTCGTGACATTTATTGGTATCAGAGCAATAGGTAACAAAACTTCAGAAACGTTCGACGTCGAGTGGAGTGTTGAGTGAATTGTCACATATTCTAGAATGCATCCACATATTATAGAGATGTTTGATGCATATGGTATGTTGTTATACATACATGATTATGATATTGCCATACATGCATAGTATTCATGCATTCGTGAATCGGTAGAATCACGCGGATGTAGAGCTGTGTGATGAGATGAGGTTTACCGTATGGTATCATCGACCTTGTGTGATGACCCGGGGGAGAGATGATATCTTGGTGGTGAGGAGCCGTTGAATATCTAAACGAAAATCAACTGAATTTTGATCGAATCAGTGAATGTGATAAATGATGGTAATGAGTGCTCTTTAAGGGTGTTAACTGAGAACAAAGTCTGAGTAGTGAACTATCGAAGAGATTTCATTGGAGGTTCACACAGAAAGCTAAAGCGATTGCTCATAGTTGAGTTTTGGGATTAGAATTGATTGATAAGAGTTCCGTCTCAGACATGGGCTAAACGCCGTGACGCGAGAGAATAGAGATGGACAGATGGGGTTTATGGCAGAAAGATAGTTCAACAATATGTATTGCTCGTGTATAGGGTAGGTGAGGAATCTCTCACATTTTCTTACGGTGTTATCCTTTGATGTTAACCTACAGTGTAATCGTACGGGTTACCTTGTGGTTTCCTCTTACACGGTGTGTATTGGGTAGTTGATGAATCTTTCGACTTATTGTACGGTATATGGGATGATTGGATGGTTGAGGAATCTCTCAACCTATCGTATGGTAAGTATTATAGTTGTTGAAGAATCTTTCAACGTATGGTATAGAGTTTGAGATGTTGGATGGTTGAGGAATCTCTCAACCTATCTTATGGTATGTATTGGGAGAGGGATCGAAGAATATCTCCACGGATTGTGAGTATCATGGTTGTTGAGGAATCTCTCAACTGAACCTTGCTTCGAGTGGTCGTGGTATCATAGTGGATTTAGATATGGTAGGAGGATTAGCAGCGGATGCTACCGGTGGAGGTATAAATGGAAAGGTTGGGTTTAAGGATTTACCTAAGATGTGGGGTTAAGAACGGGAATGATGGAGTATGCTTCGACGGTTTGAAACTACAGTGAGTAAAAAGTTAATTAATGACGGACTTCGGGGGTGGTTACTTAGACTTGATGATTATGTGCGTGTGAATGAAATGACAAGGATGATATAGGTCGGAGGAGAAACCACAGAACTCCTTGATGGGGAATAAGTGAATGGAAATGAATGGTAGCAAGATTCACTTGGTGTTTTGAGGTGTTTTGCCAAAGAAAATGGAATAAAGGAAGTAAGAATATGGGAACTAAATTCAAATTGCCGTGTGATTTGAGAAGTTTCGAAGTTTTCAAGCATTTACGGGTAGTTCTAAAAGGGCTGGGAAGTATCTCCAAATGCCTTGTGAGTTTGGGGACTTTTAAAGATGTTAAATGAAGGAAAAATTTGGTCCAGGGGGTACTGGACCGGTCGAAAGGGGTTGTTCGACCGGTCGAATACCCCTCTGATCCAAACAGTGTTTTCGGAAACATTTTTCGTCGAGTTTTACGGAAACAGCCATAACTCTTTCTAGAAAATTCGGATTCGCGCGCCGTTTCTTGCGTTGGAATCGGGACTCAAAAAGCTACCTTTTGATGTAAAATTTAATCATATTTTATAAATGACCATTTTGCCCTTGGGACTGTGTTGTCGTTGTAAAGCTCTTTTATGATGCCTAATCCATGCTTTCTTTGACATTTAGTGTATTTCAACTAAAATAGAAATCTTACAATGCTTTTAAAACATCGTTGAGCGTTTGAAGCGAGTTGTTGTGAGCGGGAAGTTGGAGCATGATAGTTATTTCAATACTGAACAAGAGCAGTTGTAGAAATGGCTAAGTAAAGTGACTTTGGGGTGAAATCAAGTTAGAGAGATGAAAATGTAAATTGGGAAGGTGAAGCTTCGAGGAGAAAATGAACATGAACGGTATGAGTGGGATAAAAACCTTGTAGTACGTTGAGTACATCATCAGATATGATAGAAGAACTGTAAAACGGTCAGAGAACAATAGTGAATGTAGTAGAATGCTATCTCGGTTGTCCTGAATTCCAACGAAGTTGGAAAGTTTTGAGAATGTTAGATTTTACCCCAACTAAATTTTAAAAGGTTTTAAAATATAACTTTTGCTTGAATAAGAAAAGTGGTAATAGATACCTATGCGAAGGTACCAAGTAGACTTCGGAAGACGAGTATCGTGGAAGGACATAGTATGCTTAGTGCTTGGGACACAACAGCGTTTGTCAAATGGATGAGTTCTACGTGAACATATTATAAACTTGGAAATTCTAAAATAAGGGGTTAGTGAAATGTGGTACACTTGGACTTAGTAAGTTGGATGAAGTGCTACTAAACGAGTTGACTTGAGTATTGCCCAAAGGGAACTTGATCTTAGTTTAGGTATCAGAATAACCCGAGGTTATGAATGATTTGAAGTTTTGAACGATCAAGAACTTGATGAGATCCGTAAAGCGTAAAGCACTTGAAGACAATAGTTATGAATGAGTTGATATTAGTACTCGGAGTGAGAATGGGTGACTTTGAGCATTGTCATGAAAGGTATGTGAATTGGAAGTCGATATGGAATTTATCAAACACAGTGAGACTATGGTACTTAATTGGGAAGATCGAATTACTGAGTTGTCTTCAGATGGTAATGGGAGTAGTATGAATGCTTGAGCAACAGGTTCTTTGAGAACAACGAATTTAAGATCAGAATAGCAAAGATAAAGGATTAGAGAATCTGAATTGGAGTTAAGTCAGGTTGACTAGAGTCATGAAATATTAAATCATTGAATAAGGTATAAAGACTTGAAATGTTATACAAAAAGTATATGTTTAGTGCAAAGGGTTGTTAAAAACTCAGTAAGGGTGAAAGTGAAATGCCAGAGATTTATGGAATCATATAACTACATGAGGGTAGCGGATCTACTTGGAGTGATAGTCTAAAGGGTGGTAAACGAGTAAGGTATGAGATGAGAATGGATTACATTACAGTTGAGATCCTTGGCAGAAAAGTGATGGACTTAAGGTGTGTGTACACTATGTGAATAGAGCGGATTATGAATGGTCAAGGGTTTGAGACAGGAACGAGGTATGTTATGAACATGGGAGTACATGTGATAAGTTGTGCGATACGTGTCTGATTGACTAAGTTAATATTGATTTAACAATGTTATTCGGTGCGAGTTGTATTGGGAAAGAGATTAAGTGTTGTATGAAATTTCAAAATATTAGTTTTAAAAACATGAATGGGGAATGTAATTTGACTTTGTTAAAAGTTTTAAATTGAAAGTGTAAAGTGAAATCTCCTACATTAATCGACAGTAGTTCGAGTACAGCAGTGAGAGATAAGGGGCAAGTGTGTTAACCATTCGGGACATCGGGTGGGTTCGAAGAGGTAGAATGATATGAAATTGCCAGTTAGGTCTCTGGATAGTATCTTACGAGGCATATATGATTGAAAGTAAAATACGAGGTTAGCTAACTCAAAATGGAATGATGACCATTATCAGAGACAGGGAGAGAGTACTAGTGCGATTTGCTACTGATAAATTGATGGTTATGTAACTGGTGTTACGTTATATGAATTCCTTAGGAAAGGAAGATTTGAATTTGATAATAAATGAGAGATATTTGGAAATGTGTGTCATTCTACAAGTATTTTGCGATTAACATGATAAGTGATTGCTTTCATGGTATATGAAATAGTTGGTTGAGGCGTTGACTTATCGACAGAGTATGTAAGTATGATAGTATTCAGTTTTGGTTCACTTCGAGATGAAGAATCGTGAATGGTTGTTAGCCAGTGGGTATATATTGAAAACGACTTTCAGTCGAAAAGAAATATGGGTGAAAGTGAGATGAGTTATATCTTTTGTTTGGGTATTGTGATAAAACCGTTGGGTTTCGGCAATGATATGTGACAAGTACAATGAAAGTACATATGAGTTAACGTTGCGACATCGCGGAGAATTGTATGTCAGGTTCGACTATTGAGTATGATCTACTCAGGTATTGATACCCTTACTTATCGTGGTGCTACGATGTATTACTAGAAAGTGGTTTGAATCTTCAATTAGTTTGAGATAAGGGCTTTGAGGATTTATTTTCCTTCGAAGCCTGAGGATTTATTTTCCTCGTGAGATTGTAATATCTTGGGGGAGATGTGTAGTTTGTGATGAGACAAACGTTGAAGTACTTGTGAGAAGTCTTGTAACTTGAATTGATAAGATGGTATAAGTTTGGGGACAAACTTCCTTTTTGGAGGGGAGAGTTGTCATGCCCGTTCTGAAAAATGTACTCTTTTTAAATGCTTAAGTGAATTTATGAGAATTATTAATGTTGATTAATAATTGTGGATGAGTTTGACCGTGGGTCAACGGAAGGTGTCAAGCGAGGACACGGGAACATAGAGAATCATGTTGCATGGGCATGACTAAATGACATTTATATGATTTAAATGTTATTTGACTTATGTGGTATTTTGATGAATAGTAAATTTACCTATGTAGAGTAAATTCTGGTAATCTTGATACTGTTAGATATCTTTTTGAGAACTGTGGTGAGAACGTGAGTGACACGTCATAAAAAGGTAGGTTGTGTAGAGATTCCACAGAATTCGGTTTTCGGACGTATTTTTGGACCCAAACGAGTCTTAGTCGAAAACTTTTGTAAATTATATTTTTCACTCGTAAAGGCATGAAATGAACGTGTGCGACGTTTCATGGGTTAATTTAGAGTTTTGGAAACTCGTGGGGAGGTAAACATTATTTCCGAAAATTTTGTCTATATATAGCAAGTTCTAGATTTTTTTTCATTTCAAAAGTTTCTCAAAACCTAAATCAAGAGGTGATTGGTGGCTTAGAGCTTCTTGACGCAAATCGACGGACTTCTGCCCGTTTGTTTTCAACCAAAATTCATATTTGAACTCCCCAAGGTAAGGGCTACGTTTTGATACTAGTTAGGACTAGTTTGGTTAAGTTTTATAAAAATCCTAATGATAGAATTTTGGGGTAAATGCATGTAAACTTGTAGGAATCGCTTGAAATTCGAAATCCGACGTTTAATCGACCTCCTAGTTCATCCTTCGAAGTTATAGGAAAATCGCACGAGGTATGAATTCCGAACCTATGTAATATAGACAATTTGGGATGTTTTAGATATTTTGTATGATTTGTGATCCGGGCAAACTTATGTGTTAAATTAGGCCCGTTAAAGTTAGCGAGTATGTATAGAAAAGTACGGTGACATGATTATGTGAGTATGTTAAATGTCTATGTGGGTCAAAGGGGAGTTTGATATAATTTTACGCCGGTGCACGCCTCTCGATGTTTGAGAGTTTATAGTAGTGACGACTACTTGCTTGGTGTGGGAAGTGGCCAACCAGAGCAGATGGGTGTAATGGTTGAGTGATCCTTGGCTAACCATTGACATCGCGGTTTAAGATTTAAGACTTGCCGATATACTGGGTGAATGCGTATCTCTCTCCCCGGAGACTAAATTATGTGATTTAGATGTTTAAAACATGAATTGCCTCATATGCATTTGTTTAGAATTGTGCACTCAGCATATAGCTGAGCAATGGAGATTTACTCCATTGCAGGTATGAAGAAAGGAAAGAAGAAGCGTGAAGAGTGAGGCCGTGGGAATGCCGGGGTTTACCTTTGTTCATGTTTTAGTTCCTTTCCATATGTTGTAATAATGAAATTGTGGAGCTAGAATCATGTTTTGGTTGAATTGGAAACCTTGGAAGGATTTTGGTAATGTTGTAATATGTAATAAAACTCTTGTAGTTAGTTTTCAATTCATCCGAACTTAAGTCCGTGTTTTGGTAAACTTAACTTGTTAAATTTGGATTTTGAAGGATTGTGGCTAGAGTTTTGTGTATAGAGCCAAACAAGCCTTAGCTTGTTCCGCTATTGTTTCTTTTCATGGAATTATAAGTCTAAACTTGTTTTGATAGCATGCTAGAACTCGTGAAGTTCGGTTTTGGTTTGTTGTTGGAGGAATGTTGAAGTGAGGGTCGGATTGGATCCTTAGGCAAAATTCTGCAGCATTGTGCAGGATTCTGCTAAAGGGTCATTCGACCGGTCGAAGGGGGTCGTTCGACCGGTCGAAATGCCCCCTGCCAGAAATCTTTTTATACACCTTCCGGAAATTTTCAAAAGGTTTTGATTGGTTCTTAGGGTACCTTTGAGACCCCTTTCAACATAAATTCATCCGTTTTGAAATATGATTCCGTTTTAAATTTTATACGGATTTTACAACTCGAAGGGTAATGTTTCCTAAAGTTTTATATACGAAAGGTTGTTTTAAATTCTTTTCCGCTGCGTATAATCGTTTAATTAATTGGATGAGCCTTGGTGGCGTGCCACGTGTCCTGATTCCGCACGTTAGCGGGATAGGTCGTGACAATGAAACACTGGATTAGAGGCTAATGCAAGGGCAGATATATTATCACAATAAATGGTAGAAGGAAAATGGAGTGGAACATGAAGATCTCGTAGTAACATTCGTACCCAAGCAAGTTCAGCTGCGGTTATGGCCAAGGCTCGATATTCAGCCTCAGTGGATGATCGAGCAACAGTATTCTGCTTCTTGGAGCTCCAGCAAATTGGATCTGAGCCAAGAAATACAAGGCAACCACTAGTGGACCTTCTGTCTGATGGGTCCCCAGTCCAGTCAGCATCAGTGAAGGCATTGAGATTGAGGGAATTCCGAGAGTAATGTAACCCAAGAGTAGGGGTACCATTAAGGTATCTGAGAATCCTTTTTACAGCAGCATAGTGAACATCAGAGGGGTTGTGCATGAACTGACATACATGGTTTACAGCATAGGTAATGTCAGGTCGAGTGAAAGTGAGATATTGGAGAGCCCCAACTATGCTGCGATAGGGAGTGGGGTCTGGAAGAGGTGAGCCATCATTCTTGCTAAGTTTAGAAGAAGCTGCAGAGGGTGTCTTACAAGGTTTGGATTCATGCATCTGAGCTTTCAAGAGAAGATCTTGAAGATATTTCTGTTGATTGATGGTAATACCAGTGGGAGTAGTATGAATATGAAGACCCAAGAAGTAATTGAGGGGACCTAAGTCTTTCATTTCAAACGAAGCATGCAACTGTTGAATTAAGGAACGAACAAATTGAGAATCATTCCCTGTGATGATAATATCATCAACATACAAAAGAAGAATGGTAATAGAAGATGCTTGAGATCTAATAAACAAGGATGGATCAGCTTGAGATGGATGAAAATTGTATTGAAGAAGCTGATTGGTGAAAGTTTCAAACCAGGCTCTTGGGGCTTGTTTTAAACCATAAATGGCTTTGTGTAGTTTGCAAACCAAAGAAGGATTAGCACTATCTATGAAGCCCGGAGGCTGGGTCATATAGACTTCTTCTTGAAGAGAACCATGAAGGAATGCATTTTTCACATCTAATTGTCTCAAGGACCACCCATAATGTGCAGCAAGTTTGAGGACCAATCTGACAGTGGTATATTTGACTACAGGACTAAAAGTTTCTGAGTAGTCCAACCCCTCTTCTTGGTGAAACCCCTTAGCTACAAGCCTTGCTTTGTATCTAGCTATGTTCCCATCTGCACTATGTTTCAATTTATACACCCATTTGCAGCCAACAATGTTCTTGCCAGAGGAAAGAGGGACTAAAGACCATGTGCCTTGTTTATGAAGAGAGGAGAATTCTTCTGCCATGGCAGTCCTCCATTGAGGAGATTTAGCAGCGGAGGCATATGAAGTTGGTTCAGTAGGATGAGGAGTAGCTAAAAAGGCCTTCTTTTTGGTTATACCAGACTTGGATCTAGTCTGCATAGTATGAGTATTGAGAGAAGATACTGAAGGTGGTATTGAGATATTAGGAGTAGGTAAATCAGCAACATGAGGAGTTGAGATAGGAGGAACATGGGAAGAAGAAGGAATGGAAATAGGAAGGAGGGAAGGTGCAGATTGAATGGAAATAGGAGTAGAAGAAGGAAAGAAAGTGCTGGAAGAGATGGGAATAGATGAAGAGTGAGATATCCACTGAGACAAGTCATACACTGGAGGTTGTGGTAGTAGAGTAGCTCCTGGAAATGAATTTTCATCAAAAATGACATGCCTAGAAATGTAGAGTTTATTCATAGTGTAATCTAGACACAAATATCCTTTGTAGTCAAGTGGATATCCCAAAAAAATACACTTGGTTGTCCTAGGTTCAAGTTTATTCTTATTATAAGGTCTAAGAAGAGGATAGCAAGCACAACCAAAGGTTCTAAAAGTTGAGTATGGAGGTAAAGTGCCATATAATAGCTGAAAGGGGGACTTATTATCAGTATAAGGACTAGGCATTCTATTGATGAGGAAAGTAGCAGTAGAGAAACTATTGAACCAAAAAGGAGATGGAAGTGAAACTGTGGACATGAGAGTAAGACCAGTTTCAACTATGTGTCTATGTTTCCTCTCAGCAACTCCATTTTGCTGAGAGGTGTGAGGACAGCTTCTCTGATGTTGAATGCCAGAGGTGGATAGGAACTTCAAAAATTCAGTTTTCTTATATTCTCCTCCTCCATCTGTTCTTAGAATTTTGATTTTAGCATTGAAAGTATTTTCAACAAGAGATTTAAAGTGACAGAAAGTAGAATATGCCTCAGATTTGAACTTCAGAGGATAAATCCATGTAAATCTACTGAAGTCATCAATGAATGAAATGAAATATAAAAAACCATGTGAGGACTTGAAAGGTGCAGCACCCCAAAGATCAGTGTGTATTATTTCAAGTGGTGAATATGTAACAGTGGTGGAAGTAGAAAATGGCAATTGACACATTTTGCCATACAAGCAATGTTCACACAGTGTAGAATTAGTACTATTTACAGGGGCAATTGAAGCAAAAGATAAAGTTTGTTGAAGAATTTTATTAGAAGGATGACCAAGTCTATTATGCCATAGATTCTGAGTAATTTTCTGGCCAAGCTGGGCAGAATGCTTTGAAGCTAGAAGATGAGAGATTGTAGGAGCTGATGCAGTAGATGATGTATCAGAGAATGAAATCTTGCTAGCTTCAATGGGATATAGTCCATTATGGCATGGACCTTGGTAGAGAATTTGACCTGTCCTGAGGTCCTGAATTTCAAGCATTTTAGAATCAAATATACATTTGCAATGATTATCAACACACAGTTTATGGACAGAAAGAAGATTGGATTGAAGAGAGGGGACACACAGAACATTAGTAAGACCAAAGGAGTGAGAATTAGTGTGGAGTGAACTATTACCAGTATGAGAGATATGCAAACCTTTACCATTAGCAATGGAGACATCATCAGAACCAGAGTATTCATTAGAAATGTTGAGATTTTCCAGATCATTCGTCATGTGAGAAGAGGCTCCTGAGTCAGTGAACCACATATTGGAATTGGATTGATCTGAACCATAGATAGCATTCATAGCTATGAGCTGAGATGGAGGATTCTTTCCTTGATATGCATAGTTCATACGATGATAGCAGTCAGCTGCTGTATGATTTGTTCGACCGCAGATCTGACATGCTTGTTGAGGAGAAAAATTGGATTTAGGGCTTTGCTGATTGAAATTTCTATTGAAGCCTTGAGTGAATTGATTGTTTTATTTACCAAAATTGTTAGATCTTCCACCTCTACCATAGGTGTTCGATCGTCCTCGGCCTCGACCTCTGAAATTATTGAAATTATGATTGCGATTTTGGGCGAACTGATTTCTTGACTGATTTGCCACCATTGCAGATTGAATAGGAGTTGTATTGTCTTGTTTGTTAACAGATTCGATGGCCATTTTTTCTGCTTGCAGAAGAACATGCAATTCTTCAAGAGGTAAAGTGTGAGATCTGGTGCGAATTGATGTCCTGAATGCACTATATTCTTGAGGTAGACCATTCAAAGTATAGATGAGTATGTCTTCATCATCAACAAGAACAGATACAGATGTAAGACTATCTTTGGCTTCTTCAATCTTCTGAATGTAAGTATCAATTGAATCTGATCCTTTTGAAATAGTTTGAAGCTTGGTCTTCAATTGAAGAATATTAGATCTAGATTGAGAGGAGAATCTTCGTTCCAAAGCATCCCAAACTTCCTTCGAGTTCTTGTAACCAACGATATATGAGAGAGCTGAAGGGGACAATGTCGCATTGATGAGAGTCATCAATGCTTGATCTTGAGTAATCCAACTTCTAAATTCTGGATTTGTTTCTCTGGTAATAGATCCATTGCCATCTCTGATGAATTCTTCAGGACAGCTCATAGATCCATCAACAAAATCGTATAACGTATGAGCCTTCAGAATCGCGCTGAACTGGAACTTCTATGGGACATAATTGGTAGAATCGAGTCTGATTGTGATTAGATTGCAGATGTTTGACAGCAGATAGATCGGAGAATGAATCATTGTTGATGAATTTGGGGATTGCGCAGTCATTACTGTAGACGTTTGTCTTGTGAGGCTCTGATACCATGTCAGATTCTTGATCTGAGTTAATGGAGAAGAAGATACAGAAGCTCTCTAGAGTTTTTATTGATCTTTTCTATCTTCCCTTCAGTATATACACAAGAGACTATATATACAATTTCACTCTCTCACCGACTCTCTAATCTGTTTTAACTTCTTGCCAGCTGTCATACAAGTGGATATAACAAATATAACTAATTCTCAACCCATCTGAGATTTAGTTGCTAATACACTATTTTACTAAACTTGAACTGTATGGTTAACAAACAAATGGACCCGAAGCACTGTCACTGTCACATTCAATTTAATTTTGTGTTACACGTGCAAACATTGTAACTGTCACATTTGGTTTAAACTTTCACTACATTTAAAATGTCTTGAAGTAAATCTTAGGTCATTGAATCATATTGGGTCCTTTAATTTTCAACACATTAAAAAGCATCCCTAATGGCATGTTAAACTTCATGTTAATGTCAAATTATAACAAGACCCTTAAAAAAACTTATGCCTCCAATAGTGTATCAAACCTTATACAAAAGTATAGCAATTCATATCGTATACCAAATTTAGCATGACCTTTGGTATGAGCTTTGCACACTATTTGAAAGGTGTATTTTTAGAATCTAAAGAAAAATAAATTAGAATTTACAAATAGTGTAATAGTTGACACCATCCAATTCTAGCGAGACTACCTAAACTTTACTAAAAATTATTTAGTATGATCTCAGTGGCACATTATTTGGAAATCTAATCACTTAAGTAAAAAATTTTATGTACTTTTCGTACTGTTCCAAGCTGCACTCGTCTAAATATGCATCACGTATGTGCCATAAAAATACACTTACACGCATAACTAATCACAGCTCAAAACAATTAATACAAAATACTTTAATAAAATTATAACCAAGTCTTTTCCAAATTTGAATTCCTTTGAGTCAGAGTATCTCATAGGACTACCGAAAATTGGGTATTTTGTGAGTCCATTTTCTTTTTCTCCTATGATAGCGGGGTGGAGAAAAGTAGATAAATTATGATGAAGATTATATAATATATTTTAGTGATTTTGGTTATATAATACATCATAGTAATTTTGGTCTCAAAATATTATAACTTTATCCCAACACGTAGTAATTTTGAAACCACTTTATCTTTAAAACCAAAGTGAATTTTTAGCTCACTAAATGTTCGGACCTACTTGTAATTTTTTGGACCAAATTCCAACATTTTTTACACCAGTTTTGAATGCATGATACAGTCAAAATCACTAAGATTTATCATAAAAGATATCCAATTACAACTATAAATCTTTGATCAGAGACCGTGGCGATCACATAGAATAATTTCTCTCTCTCTCTTTTTTAAGGAAAACATAAGGACTAGTGCCCTCAAACGGGGATATCACATCCCTATTTGACTATTTATAGTGGGGGTGTTGGGTTTTTGTGGAAATGAATTTTCCAAAAAAAATGAGAGGACAAGTGAAGGAATAAAGGAATTTGATTGGATTGTAATACCGCATCAGATAATACCCAATATTCTTTTCCCAAGGAAGGTTACACCAAAAATAAAGCTGTTCACCTCAATTGTTGTAATGAATATTTTTCCAAGAGGAGGTATATCTAAATACACAAAATGTTCACCTCAAAATACACACAGAATAATTTTCATGACACACACTCTCCTAGTGGTTGCGCGTGGATGCCCAACCTCATCTTTGGTTCACAGTGTCATTTACTTCACTCACCAGTCACCAGCACCACATTAATAATGGTGATATATACACACACACACACATAGATTCCGTGACCTGCGGTGTGTGCAACTAGCACAAAAACACCTTTCCACCGGCGCATATCTCAACACATATATTCCCCTCTCTCTCTCTCTCTCTCTCTCTCTCTCTCTCTGTTCAGTCGCCTCCACCATGGAGACTACTAAACCGCAGAAGAAGAAAAAATGGTACCTCCCACTACTTCTCTCTCTCCTCGCCTTGTCTGTCCTCATCATCCTCTCTCTCTTCACCATCTACCCATCTCCCCAAAAACCCATCAAATCCCAAACCCCATTGTTCGTAGAATCAAAGCTACACATATCATCCACCCTCAGTACCCATTCAATCCCTAGACTAGCTTACTTGATTTCTGGGTCAAGCGGTGATGGCGAGAGCTTGAAGAGGACGCTCAAAGCTCTGTACCATCCGTTAAATCAGTATGTGGTACACTTGGACCTTGAAGCTTCGGCTGAGGAGAGACTTGAATTGGTGAATTTTGTGAAGAACGAGCCATTGTTTGTGAAAGTGGGTAATGTTAGGGTGGTTTTGAGATCCAATTTGGTCACTTACAGGGGGCCAACAATGGTTACTAATACGCTTCACGCGGTGGCTATTTTGTTGAAGGAAGGTGGAGAGTGGGACTGGTTTATCAACTTGAGTGCTTCTGATTATCCTTTGGTGACTCAAGATGGTATGATTTTTTTCTCATATATTTTTATTTTTCGCTTGAAATAATTGGGTTTGTGGTAAATTCTCTTTTTCCTGCTTATTAATCAAATTATGATTTTTTGTGGTATCTTAAAAATGGGTATTGAATTGCTTGCTAGTATTACTCTGTTCTTGTTTTTTTTTTTTTTTTTCCTGTTTGAGGGTGGAGTTAGGTTGGGGGTTCTGTTATGTATAGGTATGTATTTTTATACATATATGGAATAGGTAAGGGATTACTAATTCTGGTTATTAGACAGTGATACTGAAGAAGTTCATTTGTTGTTTAGATGGGGCTCCTATTGGTAAAGGGTTACTTATTGGTTTGTTATTGCTTGTGCTTATTAGCAGTTACCAATGGTCCTATTACCAACTTTGTTAATTAGTAACTGCACTGATTGACACAATTTGTGGGGTTTTTTTTTTTGGATTGATCACCCTAAGCCTAAAACTAATTCCATCTCACTAACGCAACTCTCCAGTCGGTTTCGTTAATACTATAGATAGGATTGAAAAAGAATGATGGTTTTAATTAATTGTGACTTCCTAATATCTTTTTTTTTTTCCTCGTTTTTATTTTTGTATTTTGTGAAACAGATATGCTTCACACTTTGTCAACTATTCCAAGAAACCTTAACTTTATTGAGCATACTAGTGACATTGGTTGGAAGGAGTAAGTGCTCAGCTTTTCCCCTTAAATAATGGCACATATATTTCTTCTTATTTGGGATAGAAAGTAATGCAATTTTACTGAGTCGAAATTTTGCTTATTGAAGTGCATTTTGTCTATCTTTGCAGGTTTCAAAGAGCCAAGCCTGTTATAATCGACCCAGGGCTGTATAGTCTGCGAAAATCTGAAGTATTCTGGGTATCCGAAAAACGGAGTGTGCCCACAGCATATAAGCTGTTTACAGGTAATGAGTTTCATTGCAATCGTAGTTCCAGTTGACCTCAAAGTTGAATTTCTTTCTTGGTGCATGTGTGAACACAATCTTTTCAAGACTATAATTCCTGCGATTAGGACGGTGAAACCATATACGCCGATAAAGTGGAATCTGATTATAGGTTGAGCTTTATGTCATTTGTAGGGATGCCACGGTGAACTCAGTTAACCATAACAAAAGATATTGCATTTCAGTGGAGTTTAGTTTAGTTTATGGAAGTTTCTTATTACGTGTGTGTACCTTAAAACAAATATCTGTTCAGGTTTCCATTTAACAAGAAGAAATGTCGTCATTTGCTTGAAAATTTGAACTCAGAAACTGAAAGACTAGATTTTGAGTTGATTAAGGGACTGTCTGGGAAGGCAAAGAACCAGTTTGGAATGGTTCATAAGTGAACCGTCCACCTGTTTGGTAGCTCTCCGTTTCTTGCCCAGGAGTTGGTGCCTGATCTATCTATCTTGAACCTGGTTCGTCATCAAACCAACAAAACTTTGGTTTGAACAAAAACCTGATAGAAAACGAGACTGGGACTGAACCAAATCGTATTTTAAGCAGTCCCAGACAGGCCCAAGGAATTTTCAACTATTTCTGTTGGTCAGCATTAGGTCAAAAGTCATCTGCCTACTGTAACTGTGAGCATTATTTTTTTTTCCCTTTGAATTCTAGTTACCAATTTACACGGAATAATATGAATATTGTTTCTCAATCATGAATCATCAGGTAATAGATCTGCACTTTTTTTTTTTTCCTCAGGCTCTGCTTGGATGATGCTCTCTCGCCCCTTCCTAGAGTTCTGTTTGTGGGGTTGGGACAACCTTCCAAGGATAGTCCTAATGTACTACGCCAATTTTCTTTCTTCACCCGAAGGGTATTTCCACACAGTCATCTGCAATGCTGAAGAGTTCAAGAACACCACTGTCAACCATGACCTCCATTTCATATCTTGGGACAACCCTCCGAAGCAACACCCACATTTCCTCGCTGCAGATGACTACCAGAGAATGGTAGATAGCAATGCCCCATTTGCCAGAAAATTCAGCAGGAATGGAACAGTTCTTGACAAGATAGATTCTGAGCTTTTGGACAGAAATGGTGATGGGTTTGTGCCAGGTGGATGGGTTGATAGAGAGGGAGAAACAAACCCAACCTTACTACATTACAGAACGGCTAACATAACTGCTTTGAGACCTGGTCCAGGTGCTGAAAGGCTCAAGAACCTCATTACTGGTTTGTTGACCGATAAAGATTTTCATACAAGCCATTGTATCTAACACTTGAGATGAGCAAATGAACTGCGACGCATGACTGGTGAAATCTATAGAATAGTCAATGGACAAAGGCTTGAGCAACTAAAGATATATAATGTTAGTTTATGATATTTTATGGCTCACTAGCTGAATGTGTCGCTGAGTGTATTAGTCTATTCATGCTAAAGATATATAGTTTTAGTTTGTCATGTTTGATTGCCAAAATATGCACACCACGTATGAGACGTTCATATCATAATTTTGTAATTTAAGAGAATTGCAAGTCTAGAGTATATGATACATCAAATTCTGTAAATGCGAAGTGTTTTGAGTTCAAAATGCCTCTCGATCAAATTCTGTTGCTTTCATCATTGACCAAATTATAACTCTATTCCTATAGTGTTTTCTTCCTTCCACCTTGTTCTTCTGGGACAATCAAGTTCAATGCTTGAAGCAGATCAGCCAAGTAATGGTCTTGTATGATATGTAGAGTATGAGACAAAGAAGCTTTGCGTTGCTGAAGAATGAGAATTGTATATCGTGGTAGCACAGTTTGTTGACATATTCACAACTTACATTCATCTTATACAATTGGGTATTACCATCTCTCTCTCTCTCTCTCTCTCTCTCTCTCTCTCTCTCTCTCTCTCTCTCTCTCTTCTTCAAGCTGGTGGTTTGCAAATCGATGGAGAATATACTCCGATTCAAAATTGAACTAATATATTGCACTTCATATACTACATTGGAAAAGAAATTCCATTTTCTTAGCCTCAGAATCCAATCATTGCATACATATAACTATTATACAAGTTATATGGAAAAAACAAGGGGAAGAACAAATCATGACTTTCTAACACGGAGCCAGGTATTGTATTGTAGCAGGGGAATCCGACATTTTATATACTCCAATAAATGGATATCCCTTCAAACCACTTCTACCCAATTCTAGTAAAAATGGTGTACGACATTAAATAAAGAATCGAGTATTTTACGTATTTCTGGTGTACGTGGATGAAAAAAATCACCTGCAACGAACTCTTCGGCCACACCTTCCACCTCTATCACACTGCAACCAGGTTTCTTCCTAATTCCAGATTCCGATATTTCTCTTCTAACCATCTTTGCTTCTGCTTCCCAGCCCGCTTCAGTATAGATATTATATGAAAGCACTTGAGTTCCAGAATCACCTACCCCCAAACTAGCTATCTTTTTCCACACTCTGTTTGCAATCTCAACATTTCCATATATTCTACAAGCACTCAACAGGGCTCCCCATACATTAGCATCACCTCCTCCGATCCCACCCATTTTCTCCTCTATGAACTTCTCGGCTTCCTCCAACCTCCCTGATCGAGCCAAAAGGTCCACCACACAAGCGTAATGCTCAAGCTTGGGTTCGACCCCATACACTATATCCATTTGTTCAAACACTTCAAGTCCCTCATCAACCAAGTTCGCATGAACACAAGCAGTAAGAACAGCAACGAACGTGGTCTCTGTCACTTCAGTTCCATCTTTAGCCATTTTCTTGAATAGCTCGAGCGACTTTCTTGCATCCCCGTTCATTGCAACCCCAGAAATAATAGCATTCCATGCTCCAGAATCTTTATTCGAAATGCCCTCAAAAACCGATAAAGCTAATTCCACACAACCACATTTTGAGTACATGTCAACCAATGCAGTGGCTAGTATCGGGTTCGGGTCAAGACTATATCTTTCTGCATAAGAGTGGATCCACACCCCTTGTGTAAGTGCACCAAAATGAGCACAGGCAGTGAGTACACTCACTAATACTGACTCATTCGGCTTTATGCTCATTTCTTGCATTTGTCTAAATAGAGAGAGCACTTCTTTGAAGTCACTAACCCGCGAATAAGCTGCCATTATTGCACTCCAAGAAATCGCATTTCTGTCAGGCATTTCATCGAACAGCTTTCTGGCATTCTCAACATCCCCCATCTTACCATACCCATCAATCATCACAGTCCACAAAACCACATCCCTTTCCGGAATTTCACCAAACAACGCAAGAGCACTTCTCATATCAAGATTCAAACAATAGAATTCAATAAGGGCGCTAACAACAAATGGGTCATGAGAAAATCCAAATTCAACCACATGGGCATGAACTACAAGACCCATGAGCTTCGAATAAGGGACATGAATCGAACAAGCTTTAATCAATGGCGGATAAGTATAATTATTAGGCACAAGCCCATAATTCAACATGTCTACATAACAAGAAATTGCGGGTATTGGTGAGTGTGCTTGAACGTACCCTCTGATCATAGTGTTGTACATGAAGGTATTACGATACCGAAGTTGTTGAAATATAGAGCAAGCGTAAGTGAAGAAAGCGACATTGTTGGAGGTTGCTGCAACGGAGAGAAGTGGGCCGACGGCGATTGGGTTTTCGGGGAGGTGGGATTTGAGGATGAAGGCGTGGACTTGCTTGAGTTGGTTCAGAGTTTTACATTTTTGAGAGAGACATTTGAGACTCTCATTTGTATAAGTGTTAATGGACTTCTGAATCATTTTTATAGGCGAAGATGGGGAGACATTTCTGACGGTTCCACTCCATAGTAAGCTAATAGAGCACTCCTAGACGCGCAAAGTAAATCATACATTTTTTTAACACACAACTTAATGTATGTATCTTGTGCTGTATAACTGGGGCACACAAACAGCACAAGATACAGACATTTAAAGTTGTTTGTGGAAAAAGTGTATGGTTCACTGTGTAGGTCTAGCATTTTCCGAGCTAATAATAACATCAACGAGACAACTGACAAGGTTTATCGAAAGAGCAATACTAGACCCACACAGTGAACCACACTTTTTCTACACACAGCTTTAAATGCATGTACCCTATGCTATATAAGTGGGGCGCAAAAAAATGTAAAAATTCAAACAACACAAGGTATAAGCTTTTAAAGCTGTGTGTGGAAAAAGTATGTAGTTCACTGTGTAGGTCTAGCATTTTCCTTATAAAATCCCAAAATCAAATGCAACCGGTTTGGCAGTTAAAAGTTTGGGTAAATTACCTTTTACGCCCGTGGTAATGTAACATGTTACCCCCTATGGTTCCCTCGGGGGCACTTTACCCTTATAGTAGGGGTGGCCATGGGCCGGGCCGGGCTCGGGCCAGCCTTGCACTCTATACTAAGGGTAAGTATCTTTGTCCAAGCTCGGTCCGGCCCGTGGCGGGCCTACAATTGGTTGCCCAAGCCCGGCACAGCACCATCCACTAAAATCTCAAGCCCGGCCTGCGGGCCGGCCTATTGCTATTTTTTATTTTTTATTTTTAAAAACTTGAACTAAAAAAAATAAAAAAAAATTACCATAAATAATGTTTTGAATGATTATTAAGACACATTATTCACAAAAAGTCAATAAAAACTCTTGTGATAATACATATACATTGAATATCTTATGTAAAATTATATTAATTTATATATTATATAATAAAAAATACAAAAAATAAATATATTTTACTAATAGTCGGGCCGGGCCGGGCCAAAGCGGGCTTCATTTGCTTTGTCCAAGCCCGGCCCTAAATTTGATCGAACCTAAAATTGTTGCCCAAGTCCGCTTGAACGGGCCAATATCTTTGCCCAAGCCCTGAAAAATTAGGGCCGGGCTGGGCGGGCCAAGCGGGCCACGGGCCGTTTGGCCACCCCTACCTTATAGTCAAACCAAATTGCTCAAATGTCCAAAATGAACTCTTCTTCATCACTCTAATATACATGTTACACAGAAATGATTGAAATACAAATTAGTGAGGTCAATTGAAAATATCAGAGTAGTGATTGTACTAAAAAATTTAGATTATTGAATTTGCATTTATGAAAACAATATTTCGAAGACTAGAATGATTTTTTCTTTTTATTTTGAATTTTAAATAGATTTTTGACTACTTTTCCAATAAAGTAGTACATTATTGTAATACCCGTACCCGGAAAAAGAGAGTAATATTTATTTTGCATGCATTAATTAGTATAATTAATTACATGTGATGATTTGGGTGACTTTTAGTCACCCCGATATGATAAGTGTTTGATAAAGGGTACAGTTTGATAGATATAAAATGGGACCCATGGGAGGTCCAGATTAGATAAATTGCATTTAGCTGTATTTATGTGATTAAATGAATAATTGTGTAATTGTTTTGAATATTTATTGCTAGTTATGACATTTACGGTGCCAATTTGGGTACCCATGTGAGGGTGAATAGGACATGATCCATAAATAGGAGGTTAATTAGTAACTTCACAAAATATTTGAGACCACATTTGGGACCCGTACGTGATATAGACACATACCCACTTAGATATGGAGTAGTTAATATAATTTTAAGAGGTTTCATAATATGAGTTTAGAGATTATGGGGGTGTAAATACAAATAAGCTAAAATGTGATTTTGGTGACTTGAGAAGTAGACACCTCCCAAGCATAGTCACCTATTACTTAAAAAAAAAAAAACAGAACATGAGTTATACATAACGGAGAGTTCGGAGAGGAGAAAAAAGAAAGAAAAAGAAAAGTATTCTTTTGTCGTTTCGTCGCCGTAACTTCATCGTACGATCTCTGTTCCGCGAATTGAAGCCATATTCGGATTCGTGAAGGTGAGAGGATTATTTCTATGTCTTTCTTTTTCAATTTTGATAACGTTTTTTCGCGACCCATTTTAAGGGGTGATATATATATGTGATATATATACTAGTAATAACCCGTGCCCTTGGGCACGAAGCGAAAAAAAAAAAATGAATTGCCAGGCACGATCGAAAAGCTGCTAAATTACATGCTTTTTTTTTTTAGGATAACACGAACCTTGTCCAACCTTTTTGAGGATATGCCATTTCATATTTTCTGTCTGGCAACAATGGTTGGGCTTATTCTAGCTTCCTATAATACTGACTCTATGCCTGGCAATTGAAACAGTGGGTGTGACACCCGCTCCCGCGGTTTATATTTAATACTGTTTTAGCATGCATAATCATAAGTTAATGTTAATTAATGTGTTATGTGACGCGAAGTGAATTATCCGACTCATGATCTTGAGTTAGCGGCGATTATCTTTGCTTTGAAGATTTGGAGGCATTATCTCTACGGGAAAAAATGTGAAATTTACACTGATCACAAGAGTTTGAAATATCTGTTTACACAGCGGGAATTGAATATGAGGCAAAGAATATGGTTAGAGTTAATGAAGGATTATGACTTGACAATCCACTATCATCCAGGGAAAGCTAATGTGGTGGCCGATGCGCTGAGTCGAAAGTCTACAACTAATTTGGCCTATGCTTTGACTTCACAAGAAATGTTAATTCGGGAAATGGAGCAGCTAAAGTTGGAGGTGATTCCAGAAACTAGAGGTGGTTTAATGTCAGCCATTATTACACAGCCGTCTCTTATTGATGAAATTCGAGTCAAACAGCTACAAGATCCAATATTAAAGAAGATTCATGATGAAATACCTGAGGGTAAGCAACCAGAATTTAATTTTGAGAATGGTATGTTAAAATTCAGGAATCGGGTTTGCATACCCAATATAGATGGTATCAAGGAAGTAATTTTGGAAGAGGCACACAATACGAGGTACTCAATCCATCCGGGTAGTACTAAGATGTATCGTGATTTACGGGAAATCTATTGGTGGTCAGGAATGAAACAAGAAGCAGCTGAGCACCTGGCAAAATGTGTGGCTTGACAGAGGGTAAAGGTGGAACACCAGAAACCAGCGGGAAAATTGGAACCCTTACCTATACCAGAGTGAAAATGGGAAAATATCACAATGGATTTTGTGAGAGGTTTACCGAGGTCTAGGAAGTCAAATGACAGTGTATGGGTAATTGTTGATCGATTGACTAAGTCTGCACATTTTCTACCTATTAAGACCAATGATCCAAAGAAGTTAGCTGAATTGTATGTCCAAGAAATTGTGAGACTTCATGGAGTTCCAGTATCTATAGTTTCAGATCGAGATAGTGCATTTACATCCATATTTTGGCAAGGAATGCAGAGAGCAATGGGTACAAGATTGAGTTTCAATACAGCTTTTCATCCTCAAACCGATGGACAATCAGAGCGTGTGATTCAAATACTAGAAGATATGCTTCGACTTTGTGTTTTGGATTTTAAAGGTGATTGGGAAGAGCACTTGCCATTGGCTGAATTTGCTTATGATAATAGTTATCAATCCAGTATTGGGATGGCGCCTTTTGAGGCTTTATATGGGCGTAAGTGTCGTTCTCCACTTTGTTGGACCGAGGTTGGTGAGAGGAGATTGATAGGACCTGAAATTGTTCAGCAGACTACGGAAAAGATTAAGACAATACAATTATGACTTCAAACAGCACAAAGTAGATATAAAAGGTATGCGGACTTGAAAAGGAGACCGATGGAGTTTGAAGTTGGGGATTTTGTATTCTTGAAATTATCACCTTCAAAGGGTATTACGAGGTTTGGGAAACGTGGGAAGTTGAATCCAAGGTATGTTGGGCCATTTGAGATCATTGGTAGAGTTGGACCAGTAGCCTATCGGTTGGAGTTGCCACCGGAGTTAGCTAATGTACACGATGTATTTCATATATCAATGTTAAGAAGATGTGTATCAGATCCGAAGAAAATAATCATTCCAGAGCTGTTGGAAGTCAGGGAAGACTTGACTTATATCGAGCAGCCAGTCAAGATACTTGACAGAAAAGAGCAAGTTTTGCGAACAAAGACTATTTCTTTAGTTATGGTGCTGTGGCGAAATCAATCTGTTGAGGAAGCCACGTGGGAAAGAGAAGATGAAATGAAAGAGAAGTATCCATTCTTATTCAAAATTTGAGGTACTACAAGTTTGGGGACAAACTCTTTTTTAAGGAGGGGAGAGATGTGACACCCGCTCCCGCGGTTTATATTTAATACTGTTTTAGCATGCATAATCATAAGTTAATGTTAATTAATGTGTTATGTGACGCTTATTGGAGTGGGATTGACCCACTAAGTTGATTATGGGTGTCCAGTTGGGAACCCAGTTTTGGCCAGAATGGCAATCCCAAGTTGGGATGTGCGTTGATGGGTCCTAGTTGAGATGGGACATTATATGTGGAACACCCTATGTGCCTATATGTTTATTAAATCTTAAATGATTTATTATTTTATTGCTAATAATATCATGTTATTAGGTAGTGACCACTTTTGGGGTCAATTAGGGGTACCTTTGTGAGCACGAATTGAACATGTTGTACAATTAGTAGGCTAATTAGCAACTTCATATAATTATATGGAACCACTTATGGGACCCATGCGAGACATAGACAAATACCTATTTAGGTTTGGGATAGTTTTAATATAGTTCAACAAATAGTAGGGGCGTAATTCCAAAACTAGTAAACTTGGGGGGTTGTTATAATAAAATTAGAGAATTATATAAACAAGACACCTAGGGGATGACTAATCATCCCCAATATCTCTAAATTAGGTAGGAGGCAGTTCATGCAGAGGATTAGGTACGAGAATCGCAACGGAAAGACGGTGACGTTTTCGATGACGGTTGACGAGCCGAACGACGTCGGTTTTTAAAATAGGCTACATATTCGGACTCCTGGGGGTGAGTCTAATCTATTGGTATTAATTTTATTGAGTTTTGTGACAGTTTTTCCACGACCCATTTTGGGGTTTAAGCTCATAAATTGTAATTTATGTATAGGATTTGTACCTGGTTCATAATAGGACTCTAATCTTGCAATTAGGAGCGAAACCTAAGAGATGAGTGATGTTAATTTTGATATTTGGATGATTTTCATGTTGAGTTCAATTGTGATGCCAAAGCATGCCTAATTTGTTTTATTTAATTTATTTAGACTATAATTGGGCAAAATTCATGTGGCTAAATTAGGCCCAATTTATTTGTGAAAGCATGGTGCAATGATTAAATGAGCATGTTGAGTTGCCTATTTGGGTCAATGGAAATTGCTAGTTCTATACCACCATGAGGTAATCTTTGTGGTGACGACCACGGCCGCCAGAGGCCTATGGGACCGCACGTGTGACGGCGTGGGTCATGACTAGTCACGTGGGCTTGGGGAGTGGAGCCGCGGGCTAGCCGGTAGTGGTGGGAGTGAACTAGTAATTGCCAGAGACTATAGTTATTTGTAATATGTTGAATTGAGCGTGTTTATTATCCATGTTCATGATTGGCATAGCTCACAAGTATATAGCTTATATATTGTAGTGGTTATTGAATAACCATCGTAGGTGATCGCGACGAGGAATCGGGGAAGTGAGCTGGGAAGTGGCTTGGCTAGTTCATGGGTTTTTGGGAGTTGCAGTGGCGTTGTTTATAATTATACTTGCTATTAGCTTAAAACTTGCAATATAGTTGTAATTAGTTTTAATCTGGATTGTACGAGTCATACTTTGGTTGGTTTAAGCTTATGTAATATTTCTAGTTAAACTTTACACTTTAGTTGGATTGTAACTTAACTCTTGTAATATAAGGTTGGACTGTGCTAGTTGGGATTATTTGATCATAGTGTTACTATGACTAATGTTATTAGATTGGGACATTTGAACTTGGAGATTTATTTATTGGGTGCGGCTGATTGTAAATAGTTATTTTTAGTATTTTTATTTAAAGTATTTAAAAACTCTTACTTGTACTTGGGAGCTCCTGTTTATGACTTTGGTTTGACTTTAAATGATTTAAATCGTTAGTGCTGGTTTTAACTTGTGATTTGGTAATATTATTTGTGAATTTACTATTTGCTAAAACAGGATTTTTGGCTAATTGCAAAGACAGGATTTTGTTTTTTTATTATTATTGTTGAGCTTCTTTGGTTTAAGCTATTTTAAACTTATTTTGGAACTTTAATGATTGGGGTTAAGCCTTGGTGGCGTGCCACATGTCCTAGGATCATCTGAGTGGTTCCGGGGCGTGACATTTAGTGGTATCAGAGCATTAGGCTTAGAGCCTTGGGTACGAGAGACGACGATTGAGAGTACGTGTAGATGACGAGCATGTAAATGCATTTCATGAATGCATATGAATAATTGTTCCTATGTTGTTATATAACATATTGGCATAGCATGCAATATATTTATGTCAATTGACTGACAGGTAAGAAAATGGATCATAATCGGGAACATTTACCTCATTCGAGAATGGACCACCTAGAGGATGTGGTAAGCAATTTTGTACGGGCAGTAAGTGATCAGATGGGACGTGATAGACCTGCAAACCCACAACCACGGGCCGAGCGGGGAGTCATTGAACAATTTTATAAAAGAAAGCCGAGTCAGTTTGATGGAGGCCCAGATCCGTCACAAGCTGATCATTGGGTAATGGATATGGAACGTATCTTTCGGGCAGTGGAGTGTACAGATGAGGAAAAGATAATGTGTGCTACTGATACATTGAAAGGTGAAGCCCAGAACTGGTGGGTAAATGTGATTGAACAAGGGGCACCAGAGACGTGGGACAGATTTGTAAAGTTTTTCTACAAGCGATACTTTCCAGCATCCATAAAGACACAACTGGGTCGTGAGTTTGCAAATTTGCAACAGGGGGATATAACAGTGAATGAGTATGCAGCGAAATATAATAGTTTGCTTCGATTTGCACATCGAACGGTACCAAGGGAAGTGGATAGGGCACGAAAATTTGAAGAGGGACTACGGGATAATATTAGAATCCGAGTGGATACACATCAACTTCGAAAAGTTGCTGATGTACAAGATGTTGCCTTGATAGCAGAAAGAGATATTGACAAGTACAAACAGAGCCAACAAAATAAGCGGCCAGTTGAGGGAAAAGGTAAAGGACAAGGTATTTTTAAGAAGCCATTCTTGCGAGGTTCTGGTTCTAGCTCAGGAGTTCAAAGGGGAAGTTCCTTATCTGGGGAGAGTCGCCCATTATGTCCAACGTGCAATCGTCAACATTGGGGTGTATGCCACTTGACGCTAGTATGCAATATCTGCAAGCAGAAGGGGCATATAGCGAGAAATTGCTCATAAGCTCGAACTCAAAGTACGGGGAGCATAAATCTAGACATGAGGGAAAAATGCTTTGAATGTGGCCAGCTATGACATCAAGCCAAAGAATGCCCAATAAGACAACAGCGAGGGACAGGTTCTGTAGCTTTAACTGGGGCAAAACCAGGAGCAAGTGTGAACAAAGGGAAAGGGCTTGAGCAAAGACAAGGAAGGTATTTTTGTCTAACACCAGGGGATGCCGCAGCTACTGATTCCGTGGTATCAGGTATATTACTCATTTGCTCACACCCGGCGTATGTTTTAATAGATTCAGGTTCAACACATTCTTTTGTTGCACATGAATTTGTTAGACACTTAGACAACATGTCAGAACCTTTGGGGTATGATTTGTCGATATCTTTACCCTTAAGCAAATCCATGGTGACTTCATCAATATTTAAAGCATGTGACATCAGGGTAAATGATAGAATGTTGACAGTGAATTTAATTCCGTTGGCCATTAATTATTTTGATGTGATTTTGGGTATGGATTGGTTATCCGCGAACCAAGCTACAATCGATTGTGAACAGAAAAGAGTTACTTTTCGACCAATGGGACAAGAGGAGTTTAGTTTTTAGGGAACTGGTGTTGTAGCACCACCATATTTGGTTTCAGCAAACCAGGCAGGCAAATTGTTGAAACAAGGTTGTCGAGGGTCCTTATGTTCAATAATTGACACACGGGTCACAGGGACTAGAGTAGAAGATATTTCAATTGTACGAGAGTTCCCAGATGTCTTTCTTGAAGATCTACCTAATGTACTAGTTGAACGAGAAATTGAATTTACTATTGAAGTAGCCTCGGGGTCTCAGCCAGTATCGAAAACACCGTACAGAATGGCACCGGTGGAGTTGAGCCTTGGTGGCGTGCCACGTGTCCTAGGATTATCTGAGTGGTTCCGGGGCGTGACAGTGGGTATCATTATTCCTGAGACTATGATAAAGAGCTTTCTAGTCTTTTAGGTTTATGAAACATCTAATGCCTGGCAAGGTCCCTGTTATACCTGAAACATCTTATTTTTCTGTAAGATCCCAAATTTTCCTTTGCCAAACAGGGTTTCTCTAAAATATTGACACTTCAAAAGTTTCATAAACACATGCATAAAACCCCACACTTCTACACACGAGCGCGCGCGCACACACATACACATACACAGAAACACATTGTACATACCCACACAAAAAAGGCAATTAATGAGAAAGAGAGGGGGATACCTGGTGGTCGGAGATGGTGGCAGTGGTGGCGGTCGGAAATGGTGAGAGAGGGCCGAAGATGGTAATTAGTATTTGCCAAAGATTAATGCAGCTTTTGCTTAATTAGTATTTACCATAGCACTTGTTAAGAGTCAAGAGTAACGCAGCTTTTGCTTATGGTCCGGGGGTTTCATACTTTCGGGGGGTGTGAATGTAAATCTCTTGCATGTGTAGGAGTTAATACGTGAATTAAGAGTATGGTCCAGGGGTTTCATACTTTCGTGGGGGGGGGGTATAAATGTAAATGTCTAGCATGTGTAGGAGTTGACACACGAAATAAGAGCAAAGAGTAATGCAGCTTTTGCTTATAGTCCGGAGGTGTATAAAATCAAATTGATTTCTTTGGTAAGAGAGAGAATTAGGGAGTATGAGAGAGAAAAGATATATAAGGCAAGATATATATACATGTTTGATATATGTAGTATTTTTTATCCAACGGTTTAAAATATCTCAACTTGTCTCAATGGCTAGGATTGAAAGTAGCTAATTTAAGAGGGACCCACACCGCTCTAACTTATTATATAGATATGTAGGGATATCATTGGAATCATTAGGAGCTAGTTTTAAGAAGGAATTTGAGAATTCTTGGCTTATTTTGGATCTATTTGTGAGGTGAGTGTCCTAATCCCAAAATTGGATATTTAATGCTATTTATTTATTAGTGGATGTCTAAATTGCTTAATTGTGATTAAGTATAAAAGCATGTGATTAATTATTATTTCACATGTTCAAAAATGCTGAAATTGCCATGTTGACATGTTGAGTTGCTTATGTGCTTATTTGGGTCAAAGGGTCTCAAGTGATAATCACCATTATTTAGCTCGTATAAAAAGGACGTCATTCCTCAAAGAAAAGGGGGATGATGATGAAGTCCTCAGAGAAAAGGGGACGGTAGTGACGACCACAACGAATTGACTTCGGTCACATGAGAGTGTGTGATATCGTTTTTAAAGCGACGACAAAGTGAGAATGACCCGGAATCAGGGGTCCAGAAGGATGGTGATTGATTACTTGACACGCCTGCGACCATTTATTGTTGTGAATGTTTAATTTGTGTTATGAATCATTAAATACTCCAATTGCATGATTAGTACCACGTACTCACTGAGCGAAAGCTTATTCGATTTTGTGGCTAATAACCACGCAGGTTCAGATGAACATCACGGTGAGAAGCGTTGAGCCACGGAGTTCTGGACAACTTGGGAGTATGTTTCTTTTGTTGTATATGTTAATACATTATTTGCGGGCATACTCAGTTGGGTTGGGAGTGGGTTGCTTAATTTATAATTAGAAACTCATGTTTTACGTTTTGGAAATTGAGATCAGTTAGTGTAAGGAATTTGGAATAAACTAGCTTAATCTCTTCTTAATTTCAAGGTGTTATGAATATGTTAATGGATCAGTTGGTATTACATCACAATGGATTTGTATGAGTAATTTGGTTTAGTCATGTTTGTAACTCTTACGTTCCGTTTGTTTCGATGTAAAATATTTTTCAAACAACATTTTCAGATTTTCCTGTGTTTGGTTGCATTTATAGATAAGTAAAATATTTTCCGAGTAAAATGATTTTCACCATTCCAATGAAATGTGATTTACGCCTTAAAATACCGTAATTCATTTTCCTACACGAACACTGATCAGTGTGATTTGACATACACAAATATAATACCTATTGAAGTATCGAACTACCGAAGTACCAAACCACATCCATGTATTCGTGACATACATACATGCATACTATACACACATATATATATAAGAACTACTTTGCTAACAAACTGGCAATTAGCAAACTACTTCAAGGCATCTCCAATTGGCCACCTGGATCGAAAGCAAGCTGTGTCCAATGCCATATATATGTTGACTCAAACCTTTGCCAGCCACCATGTTCATCCAATTATTTTCCAAAAATGTTTTCAGTGTTTTAGCCAAACACCAGAAAACATAAGGAAAAAAAATTTGTTTTACATGAGAATGTTTTTCACGGAAAATGTTTTCCAACGTAAAATATTTTACGTCGAAACAAACGGAGTGTTAAACAGGAAAAATTGGTATAGAAATTTGATCTGCAAAATTTGCATGTCTATTTTTAGCCCGTCGACTTTTACGGAAACAGAAATAACTCTTTCTAGAAAATTCGGATTCATGCGCTGTTTTTTGAGTTATAACCGAGACTCAAAGGGCTATCTCTTGATATAAAACTTGACTATATTTTTTTAATTACTATTTTACCCTTGACCGGTTTAAACTAATAAATTCATTTTCCTATGTTTAACTCTTAATTTATTGCTAAGAAGGGGTGTTTTGTTTTGGGTAACTCTTTTATTACACGGTCCTAGCCCGTGGGGGCGGGTTGGGGTGTGACAATTTTTGGTATCAGAGCAATAGGTTAGAGCCTTTGGGAACGAGAGATGATGAATACAACGCGTGAGAGTGCACACAACAACACATAGTTACACGATCATGCATACACGGTTACTTTAGCATGCTTAAGATATTGATTAGCATGCTTATGATGTTCATAACATAGTATGCATGGTAACCATTAAGGTTATTGGTTTCCAGTTTTAATTGTCTGGTTGCAATAGATTCGGAGAAGAGACAAATATTATCGACAATGGTGGATTGAATGGAAAAGGTTGTAGGAATAATAACAAGAATAGTAAGAATTAGTACCTTATCAGAGGACGAACCACATGAAATCCGAATCCAGAGTAAGAACAAAACCATTGACTACAGAAGAGTTTCTAAGAGAGTTCAGTCAACATAAAAAAAGGTAAGAGACTGAGAGAAAGTCTAAGGGAAAGTCAAGGTAAGATGAGAAGAGTAAATAAGGGTAGTTCATCGACAAGTGGCATTTCTAGAGAAAAGAATTTGTGTTATCCATTTTTTTATAAATGACATTGGGATGTATGCTGTAGGTCTTCTGTAATTTGTTATGTTTATCGGCAACACGGGTACATCGCAAGAAATTGTCCAAGTCAAGAGCAGAAATTAAAGATAAGAGTTATGACTCTAGACAGTATATGCATCGGACACATGACTACCCTAATGGACGACAAGGAAATCCAAGTTTATCAACATCTAAAATCACTTCAGAATTTGTCCAACTACCAACGGGAATAGAGCAAAAGGAAGACAAATTTTCTCAATTTATAGTTGAACCACCAGAGGCATCAGATACAAATAAGGTAATCATTTACCTCCAAATTATATTTATGTATTCCTGAATCCAAGAACTTCATGTTAATTGTATCATGGTAGTTATCGAAAGTTCAAATACGTTATTGGGGATCTTTGTGTGTTGGACTCGGTTAACGATAATATATTGGGAATTATATGATTGGTTCTGATAAACCAGGGGTTTCTAATGTAAGAATAATACAGAATTAGTAACAGTGAGTATAACAAGTTATTTTGATATGATGACAAGTATAAGTGGTTGCTGATCAAGTACATTATAGTTAGTTGTGTAACGGGTAAACATTGAATCAAGCAGGGCTATATCTTCAAGACAGTTAGTGTGACGTCATTATTCTGTATTGAGATAGTTATCGGAATTTGTTACTATATGAAGGAGGGATTGTCAACAACTTTGTATTTGTTTAAATTATGAGAAGACATCGAATTGGGTAGTAAACGAATTCTTGATATGTCATTTGAGGACTGGTTGAATAATTTGATTGGAAGAAGATAGAATTACTATCAGTAAAATATTAGAAATCTAACTAATATTCGGGATACCGTATCTAATGGAGTTATAGAGTTAAGAATGAAGAAGTTGCAGAACGTGAAATTTATTTGATGAGGGACTCATTCATCCAAACAAAATATTGTGGAGATTATAGGTGTTATTACAAGAAGAAAGACAGAGTAACCAGAATCAGTTGAAGTTGATTGAAATTATAGTTGAGAAGCAATATTGTAACGCCCGGAAACTACCACGACACGTGGACGGTTTAAAGAGTCAAGGAAGGAGGTTTAAGAAGAGAAAAGATCTCTCGTGAACCAAACGAAGAGTGCGGAACCAACAAAAGAATTCTACATGGATTCCACTTACAACCTCGTACTGACCAAATGAGTCAAAGATGGCCAAATAGCACAGTTTGTTTAGAAACATTAAGAATAAATGAAATTGGGCCATAACTGGCTTAAGAACTTGAAATTTATATGCACTTCTTTTATGAAAAAGCTTAGTTTTAATGAAATAGACTTATATAAAAAATATAAAAAATAAATAAAAATAAAAACGAAAACCGTTGGAACTAAATTTTAGCAAACATAAGGCGGTTTTGGCTGTCCGCTGCTTTTGGAAGGGCAAAAAAAATGAAGTTTTGAAGGCAATGACTTCCAACCAAATCAAGCTTAAAGCAAATGCAAGAAGGCTATTAAATAAGACTAATTATGGTTAAAAATAAGTTTTCTCATCACACCAAGACCATCCCTAGAGTCACACATACGTTCTCCAAAATGACATAACCACAACACCAAGAAAATCTCAATAGAATCCCTGCGTAGTTCACATTCTATATAAACATCAAAGTGCATCAAGGCATTAAAAGAGTTAGGAGACATCCAAGTCAAGAGATATTAAAGCAAAAGAGAGGTTCTTTACAACGTACATGAAGTTCCAAATAGGTACATAACACAACGACGCGGCCAACATGTGCCGGTCCCAAAAGAAAGTGAGTCTAGCTATTACCGCTTTCATATACAAAGTTCATATGAATTAGTACATGTAATTCTATTGATCTAATCCTATTTTACGATACTAGATCACATAAATTACATGTCGCCCTTTCCATCCACGAGCTAGCTCTCAAAAACAAAGTCCTCCAACAAGAGGCTTCAAAAATGGGTACCTTTGATTCACCCCTTACTCGGTCTTGGGGTCTTTCCCCTTATCAATATTACCTGCAAAAGGGTTTGGGATCGTAGTCCCTTAGCGCGACGGCTAAGTAGATAATGTATGTAAAGACACAAAGTAATTTCTATGACTAAGAATGAGATGCGATGCAATGAGGTTGCCACCGAGGCAATGCAAATGTAAGGCTTCATAGCCATGCATGTAATCGTTCACTCCCCTCGTTACCGGACTGCGAGCAATCCCCCACTGGGAACTTAGCATACTAACCTTCCGATAGCTAGTCGGCTATAAGTTAGCGTTTGGCACGTTCTTAGGTACGTCCACCCTGTCTCACATCACAACCCGCATCCGGATTTCCATATCATCTCAATTTTGTGCCCTTCCTCGTGAGGGATCTTTTCAACGCATATCATGTGTATGCAATGTCTTTGCCGATATGGCACAAATGCTATGAATCCCTTTGATTCACTCAACCAATGTCAATGCTTATGTAGTGCCATGTCCACTAATCATTGTATAATGTCTTATGCATCATTGTCGATAAATAAATGGAACAACAATGAAATCCATGTTATGAGCTCAAATGTAAAATTAACCCATTATGTTCCATAATAGTACCAAGCTAGAATTAAACACATGTTGCACACCTTGAATCAAAATTGATAAAATTTGTATAATAACTCATGCTTTCTACACATGCAACCTCAATAGCCAAAGCTAGTATTTCTAACATGAATTCTAACATGGAACTCAACTAACAATTAGACAAGTAGGCATATTGATATAACTTAAGCATGTAGACCACATAGTCCCATTTCTAGGTTAAGAAATTAAAGAGGACTAGGTTAGGGGAAATTCATCCAACTTAAGGGTTTTACCCAATTAAGCAAGTTTGGCAATTCATACATAGAAATAGGAATTAAAGTGTATCAATACATAGAAAATCTACCTTGTTCTTGGAGAAATCCAAAGAACACCCAAATTCCAACTCAAGGCTTGAGAAATAAAGAAGGAGACCTTCTAAAATCTTGAGGTATTGCTTCCAAATCTTCCCAAGTATAATCCCTTTGCTTCTAGCACCTTGATTCTTGAAGAAAATGGAGGTCTTCAAGCTCTTGATTTGGCTTAAATGGAGGAATTTTGAGAGAGGAAGAGAAGGAGATGAAGAGGTAGGGAGATGAGAGAAGAAAATGAAAATAAAGAGTTGGGTCTCCCCCAATGTGGCCGGCCAAAGTGAGTGTAGAGAGAGAGAGTGTAAGTATTTGTGTATGTGGTCTTAATTGGAGTAGTTAAGATGTGGGTCCCAGGGTATGGTCCAATTGCACAAAGTTTTAAACATGTGGGTACATTTATATCTATGTAGGCAATATTACAACATTAATTCTACAAGTTGGAAAAAAAAAAGAAAAAAAAAAAAATAATATACCAAAATAATTGGGCTACATTCATGTGCAAATTACCAAAATACCCCTTATTAAACTATGGGTCATTACAAATATATGATCAACGAGTAAATGAATTATCTATTAGTATCAATGGTACTTACATGTGTTTCCAGATATAAACTTGAGATTTAGATATGAGTAACAGAAGAATAGGGTGAAAACATTGTTAAGATTTTTTGAAGACCCAATACAGATAATGTGAGTATTTGTGGAGCTAATTGGGTTAACCACAACACCAGTTGAAATTTATAAATTTATGAATATGTGACGGTATTAGTGATGATGTTATTATTTAGCGTTGTTGTATATATATAGTTTGGGAGGATACGAGATGTGAAGAAAATTGGTGAGGACAATGCTGAAGACCCAAATTATAATGATGCCGATAGATGACATATTCTACTGGTATTAAGAATCTGATATAGAAAGAAAAACAAATTGTTGAAGATTGGAGTTTTGATTTGAGATGAATGAAGAAGTTTTTTTTACAACGATTGAAGCCATAAGGTAAGAGATGAGCTAATAGAAGACCTGAGAGAGATAACCATTATAATTGCACCATGAATTTGGTTACTTATACAGGAATACTTGTGGATTTATATTGATCACATGAAAGAGTTCTGAGTAACTAAATAATTTATTCATGAAGACATGGATTTGATTGGTTGTTCTACACTTGAACATTTGTTGATTCAGATGAAACTTTGAATTAAGATTGAGTTGTATGTTGATACGATAACTGCTTATATTTTACGGGAATTGGGAACTTCACGAGGCAAATCATCAGACATAAGATTTGAAATCTGAGAGATTACTTCTGTATAGAATATTTGGTGGTGTTAGTTTGCAGGCATGAAGCTTATATGAATTGCAGAGATTTGAAATATTTGATTACATGACAAGAATTCAATATATTGTAAAGAAGACAGTTGAAACTCATGTTGAGCTACAGTTTGGCATTCAACGTTATTAAGGTAAAGCCAAAATGATTATTAGTATTTTGAGTTAGAGATTGACAAAATAATTTTGCATGTGTATAAATTATTCGAAAATGATTGCGTTGAAGTAAAGACTTGATAGAAATTGAATTTTCTGAGACAGCTAGACAAAGAAATTGTCGTGCCCCAAAAATTGCCTGGGCGGGACGGAATGTATAGGGTGTGGGTTTTTGAAGGTGGTGTTTTTATTTAAAAAGAGAAAGGGCCTTTATTCAATTTTACAGAGTCACCACCTAGCTGATTTAAAGATGTGTAGACCGTCTAAAAGATTTTAAAGTAAAGTAAAAGGCCCATTTTAAAATGTATGACTCTGTGAAAATGATCTGCTTTACCAAAGAAAGGGTTCGAAGGCTCGGTTATGTTAGGGGAAGGTGTTAGGCACCCCTAAACATCCCTCGAAAGGGTTACCACGCTACTTTGGTGTCATATCGGCTTTTAAGTCTAAGTGAAAGTAAAATTGTATCAGTAAAGTAGGAGGTGGGTTTTTAATTAGTGCGACCAAACCCCTCGTGGGCTGCCTACGTATCTCGAGTTTAATCGAGAATTAGGTCGTGCGTAGTTCTCCCTATTAAGGGAGGAATTACAAAAAAAATTAAAGTGGGTTTGGTTTTCCTGTTTTCCTCGATGTGAGGTAACAAAACCAGAAGTAAGGTGCGATTTTTTGTCTAAATTGACAAAACCGAAAGTAAAGTGCAGTTCTCCTGTCTGTGTTGACAAAACCAGAAGCAAAGTGTGGTGTAGTCGGGAACTTTAGCCTAGGACGGCGTAGCCCCGAACGTTAACCAAAAGTGTTTGTTTTCAAAGTTCAGGACTTGGTCCAAGTATTTTAAAAATGTGAAAAATGATCCAAGTATTTTGAAATATGGGAAAGTGTTTTAAAAGTGTGGGAAATATTTTCAAGTGATTTAAAAGTGAGGGAATTTAAAAGTGTGGAATTGATTTTGAAAAATGATTTGAAAGATGTGGAATTTAATTTGAAAAGTGATTTTGAAAGTGAGGTTTTTATTCCAATATTGACCTTGAAAAGTAATTTGAAAATGTAGGATTTAATCCCAAGATTGATTTTAAAAAGTGATTAGAAAGTGTGGGATTTAATCCCAAGAATTATTTTGAAAAATGATTTGAAAGTGAGGATGTCACGCCCCTGATCCACACATGTAAATCTAGGATACGTGGCACGCCACCAAGGCTCGTCCCAAGTCAGTAAAGTTACAGAAATCAAAATAATAAAAGTTTTGATCAAAGAACTCAACACATTTTTTTTTTCAAAGGTTTGAACACATACACCCAACCATATACATCTTACTAAAAGCTGTTATCAAAAGCAACATTTTTGTAGGTCAAAGGGTCCCCAAAGATACTCCCTCGCCTAATTAGAAGTTACAGAAATACAACCTTGCCCCATAACCAATCAATATAACACGTCCCCTGTATTAGAAGAATTTAAGCCACAATCATTTTCTACACAAATCTAAATAAATAATTGATTACAATATTTCACTAACTTAATTTATTGAACATAAATCTAATAAGTAGAAATTCAATTATAATCCCACGCCCACGAATGCTCACCAATTCCATTTCTTTCCTTTTGAGCTCCACCTTGAACACCTACGATGGTTATTCAATAACCACTACAATATATAAGCTATATGCTTGTGAATAACACTAATTATGCACATGGATAATAAACATGCTCAATTTCATTTCACTACAACCAATTATAGTCTCCGGAAATTACTAGTTCACTTCCACCACTACCAACTAGTCCGCGACTCCACTCTCTAAGCCCACGTGACCTAGTTATGACCCACGCCTCACGTGCAGTCCCATAGGCCTCTGGCGACCGCGGTCGTCACCACATCGATTACCTCATGGTGGTATAGAACTAGCAATCCCATTGACCCAAATAAACAACTTAACATGCTCACATAATTCATTACACCGTGCTTTCACAATCAAATTGGGCCTAATTTAACCACATGAATTTTGCCCATTAATACACTAATAAGCTTTATTAAGCTTATTTAACATGCTTTTACATCACAAATGAACTTAAACACACTACACCATATGGCCTCATTACTAACGGATATATCCGTTAGAATAAATGTTACTAACGGATATATCCGTTAGTATTTTAGCGTTAGTAATATTACTAACGGATTTACTAACGGATATATCCGTTAGAAAAATTAATTTTACTAACGGATATATCCGTTAGTATATCAAACTTTTACTAACGGATATATCCGTTGGAAATATATTTACTAACGGTTATTTTTCCTACTATTTTAGAAGATTTACATTGAATACTAACGGTTTTGTCAACAATTTCTAACGGATATATCCGTTAGTAATTTCTAGAGAAAAACAAAAAAAATACTAACGAATTTCCTTAACGGGTATATCCATTAGGAATATGTTTAAATTTAAAAGAAAAAGGCTATTTATATGCTTCCCAATTTTTATTTGCACCTAATTAACAAGCATAATAATCCATACCAAATACAAAAACTCACAAAGCTTAATCTGCACCCAATACAACAAAAAAATCCATATAGTCCAGTCATAGATAGCCTACATCATTGGAATCCTAAATATAAATATCATTACATGTAAATTACAAATATATACTTTACAATAATTCTCTATGAATCCTATATATAAAACATCAACATATAAATAACAAGCATGTATTTTACACTCCTGTCCTTTGACTGCACCACATCCCTTTGATGTAGCATTTATAATCAGTTCTTCACTAATCTCTCTTGATAAAGCAAGGCTGCCTCTTATAAAAACCTGTGTCAAAATACAGTTTTGGAACACCACAAAAGGCTATGATTAAGAATCAATTAACTAACTATACATATCAAATTTGGTTTTGAGTCACAATTCAAATTAAAAGGGTTAATATTACCTAATCAGCTACTAATGTGAACTAATTCCTAGCATTTTTGTAATCACACCTACGAAATAGTGGAGATATTATGCAATTTTGTTAGCACTATTTGTATAAGAAACGAAATCTTTCAATTATTAAAGCACCACTGTGTATTCATTTGTCTAACTTAATTGTCAAAACAACTTAAATGGTATTCTAGACATATCAACTTTATGTAGTCTAAATAAAAGGACCAGTACTTGTAAACCAGTAGCAAACCAAATAAGCCAACCCCAAGTCAACAGTCAGCACCCAAATATCCCTCGTGCGTTCTTTGACTGAGCAAATTACAAAGAATTATGTGTTTCTGATTTTCTCAAAGGTATGGGGACAGTTGTCTAGATAAATACTAGATAAATCTAGAAGTTGCATTCAAACATGGACTACATATAGCTAAGTAATATAGCTAAGGGCTACATAGAGAGAGGTCAAAAGAAAAATGTAGCACACTTGTGAGAGGAAATCAAGAGGAAAACATGGACTTACAGATTTGGGATCAACAGACATTCCCGATAAAGACACCCCCACCATCTTGAAAGACACCTATAATCGTGAATAAAAAGAGACATGGTTCTTAGAAAACAAATATCAGAATGTAGGAGAAAACAAAGTAAAATTTTTGGTTCCATATCATCCCGCCATTTAGTCAAGGTAATACATACACACCAATCAACAAAAGAGGGAAAACATGAATGCTGGTCTATATTGCATATCATTTTTCTTGGTTAAGTTATTCTATTAGTAACCTACCCCTAAAAGTTCACGTTTCTTAGTTTCTAACGACATTGCAATTGAAGGTTTTTAAAAAATGCTCCATCTTCCTACCTTCATTACTGTTGCACGTCTGTTTCTGCAAGTGCTAACCACTTCACCGTCCCTCATATTATACTGTGTTGGGGTACTCATTTTTTACTTTCCAAATGCTTGTCCTTTCAAGTGAAACTATGGTTAAAGGTTGCTAGCCTATCAAAGAATGACACTTGCATTATCTGATCCTTACTTTTGAGAATAAAGGAGAACCCCGACAGCAGTACTAGAAGTGGTTAGCACTAGATCCTTACTTTCGAAGTGCGTCTTTGTCGAGAGGCCTTGAACCGATCTTTGGAAAATCCAAAGCAGCAGCACCACCGACAGCAGTACTAGAAGTGGTGGAAGCTGCCACCGGTGCTGCTATAGGTTTTGCTCAGCAGTACTAGAAGTGGTGGAAGCTGCCACCGGTGCTGCTACAGGTTTTGCCCTTGTAGAAATACCTGAAATTCCCATACTAGAAGTGGTGAATGGAAAGATAGGCAACATAACAACAGATCAATCATAAGAGACAATGTAATCATGTAACTAACGAGTGAACTGGTCTCAGGTTAGTGAAACTGCATATCTAACAACCATAAATAAAGGGAGGAAAACAGTAAATAATCAGAAATTGATCACTCTTATTTGAAATGTCACATGCATGGTTCAATAATACAAGTACGCTAACAGAATTGTCTGTAGATACAGGGGTATGAGTCCTCCATGCTTTAAAAAAAAAAGTGGAGACCTAAGCTAGCAACGTAAGGCAACTCATATCAGATACCCTATAGACCTGAGTGAAGAAACAGCTTTCAGTAACTTACAAACATTGAACAGTGAACGGAACCACCAAAATTGGATTTTATTTGTTTGATGACTTGTTCCCTGTGATTACTACTCAATTCCATCCTAGTGTTCCTTTCATGACTATGGATGTGCAGGTCTGAAACATATTCATTCAAGTTTGGTGCTGCTTTGTTCGTAAAATTTACTCAGATGTTTCCAAGTGTTCCCATTGCATCATACCCAACTGTTTTTATATCCATTTTCTAGCCCAATAATGACATGAAATCGTGGGTCGATAACACTTCAAAATGTTTGGCAACCCACTAGAAGTGCTTATAGGCCACAAACGGAAATTGCTTATACCTGAGTGGCGTTACTTATAGGCCACCAAACGGAAGTGTCAGCAATGTTTTACTACTATCACCCACAACATAAGACAAGCAAAAGATCTGGCCAAGTGTACATTATTTACCAGAGTGGCGCTGCAGAGACTAATTCCATAATAACTTAATAAGATAGCAACCAATATTCATATCTGAGAGTAAGAATTAGTGTGCTGAATATGCAGCCTTTCTGTTACACCAATAGACAGTGCAAGGGATGAAGCTCAGGCAAAAGTCTCAATCTCAAATTTTGCATGGTGATACTACAACTCTCACAGTTTCTTTTTTGAAAAAACTAAAAACTAAAGCCAAATTCTGGTGTATACAAGTACCAAGAAGATCCAGTAAGTTGCAAGTACAAACAGGGAAATGTAGAACTTTTACCTCCAGAATGGTGTATATGGGTATTGTTGTCTCTCCATCAATTACAACACTTTTAAGAAGTGAACTATGGCGACGGCCGTAGGCAAGTAGCAAGTGTTCTGATGTTGGTGAGAACTGTGAATACAAAAAACAAGTGTACAATCTCAATGATATGTGCAACAAATTTTTGTGTTGACTTCTTCTACTAATTATTGAGAAACACACACATAATCTCCTTAAAGAAATGACCTGAATTGAAGTTAAACAATGAGCAGCTCTGATTGCCCGTGAAGCAAGTACAAAACCAAATCTAGACACACAAGGAGGACATCAGATTACAAACAACGGTAGTTGGGAAGCTGCAAAATGAATGAATGCATGATGCAGGGAAATAGGAAGGTTAAAATATTTACGTTGCTTCCTCGAGCGAGTATATCCGAAGCTCATACATAACTTGGTGAGCTGAAATTGGGTGTCGTGTAGGGGATGTTGCAGCTCCAGTAAGATCATGGTGCACCTGACTGTGTATTCCCGGATCAGCTTCTGGATGTGGCAGTACACATGCAACACAGGCCGCTAGAAATCTACCACAAGGTGAAAAATGGGTACCCATTTCACTGCAAATAAATTCTCACACGTAAGCTCCAAATGGATTCAAGTCGCATACAAAGCAGTATAATGTATCATGAATGAGTAATAGTGTTCATCATTCTGAGCAAGCTGAGGGATTTTTTTACATGAACTACATGCAATCTGGAAGCAACATATAATTTTGCACGCATTCACAGGCTTTTAATAATTCAGAAGTACTAATGAGAAGCTTTGCCTATTTAAAAAACGAAAATGATGGGAAACTGCCATAAATTTAGAGCTGTTTGGGTTAGCTTTGAAAATAATCACTTTTTGAAATAAGAGAGTTTTTAAAACTCTACAAATTGGAGCTTTTTTCAAAGGTTGGTATTTAGCTTTAACAAAGCTGTGAAATGCTAATACAAACGGTCACAGCTTTTCAAGCAATTATTTATAAGATATTGTTGGTCTCGAAAAGGCTAAATGGCTCTTAACGTAGTACAAAAAAAGTATACCTGCAAAGTACAGCATGTGGAATGATTAAGCGGCATCTATCTGCATTAAGAGAGGCACAGGGATCTTTAACATCATGAGGCCATAATCTAAGCTTCACAGTACAAGGTAACTCGGTAGCTGCTGCAGCAGCCAATGATGTGGCCAGCTCGATTTGGATGCGGCTTACAAAATGCTGCGGACGGCCCTCATCGCGTGCAATATTACCCAAAGCCGTGCTTTTACCAGATCCAGCTGTGGGTGCCACGCGAGAGCGTGAAGAATGGTGTCGTGGACCAGATCTCCCAGTAACTATGGGTTGACGAACACTGTTTGGACGGATTGGGTTACTTTCCATTTCACGATATGCAGATGGATATTCATAAGTGCCCCCAATATGTGGACGAACTGTGTGTTGGCCAGCTTGGCTTTGACCAACCAACCATCCCTGCAAGAACGGTAGTTCCCAATATGTTGGATCACCAAAAGGAAAGAAGTGATTAGTTCTATCCTCAGGCTGTGATTCAATCTCCATAGCATCCACTGAAGAGCTAGTTTGTGGTTCTTCCATTACTGGAGAGCTACTAGGTTCAATCGGAGATAATACTAGTTCATACTGCCCAGACGGAGTTGAATATGTAAGAAGCCTCATTGAAGCAGAAGGATCCGCTCTCTGTGCTGCACTAGTTGAACCAACATCCACATCAGAATACTGGAAAAAATTATCCCATCGTCTCTACCAATTCAAGGCTAGAAGATCAAGAATGCTAGAGACACAAGAGGCTATGTGGTATGAACTCGGGTACGGGTGTCACGTGCGGGTATGTGTCTAAGTGTCGACCTTCCCAAATTCGTGAATCCAGGGATACTGTAATAAGTCTATAGTTTTATTATATAGACTTTCTAGAAAAAGGAATAACAATTAAAGACCTAAATATACTATTGTACAAGAAGTGCCTTACGCTGCTTTAAACAATAATTATAATCCGAAGAATTACACAAAATCAAGAAGTGCAGAAACTAAATTAAAGGTACATAACAAATTACAACTGAGAAAACCAAGGGAAGTAGCACAAAAATATCCACAAAAAAAAAACTCATAAACACAGAATTTGAAAGCAACTACTCTATCCAGCCTACCTTCACTTCACATCTATCACCTTAAATTCATATACAACGAGGATTGAGGACAAAGAAAGCAATTTTGCATCAGAAATTCATCTTGAACTCACCAACTTTTGGAGTCATCAGCACTGGCCAGAAATGAATCCAGTTTATCCTGTCTCTCCTTTTTCTTAATCTTCTTTCCAGCAATGTCATATCCAATATGTTCCTCATCCTTGTACCACTTCAACGGAACATCGCCAATTGTATTTCGAGGAGCAACCTGTTTTGAAAACTAAAATCAGCATAAAACTAAACAACCCAAACCCACTTATGATCACATAACACCCAATCAAAACTCGAGTTTCATTATTTTTCTCTGTCAAAATGCATATTAGAGTTGGGCAGCGGAAAGTTGAATTTCCATGCTCACTGAAAGACGAAACTGAACCGAGGGCGTATTAATTTGTATATGTTGTAGATGGCTACTAATTTGAAATTTTTAATCCCACGAGATGCAATACACAACAGACCTCATCTTCAGATGAATCACTCTCTTCTACTCCTTCATGGGCTTCACCATCTTCAATTTCATTTGCTTCCCCATGATCAGCATCACCGTCATCACTACTATCAGCACTCAAACTCTCACCATCACTGGAGGTTAAAATATCCTGCCACAATTAAGATCAGGGCTATCAGAATTAGATAAGGAACCAAAAGAATAAAAAAGCATACAAATCTAAAAAGTAGCTAAAGTTAAATTAAAAGCTAAGATATCCAAACATAAAGAAATAATTAACTTTCGGTGTTCGTTTCCTTAATAATTGAAAATAGGCAATAACAATGTACCTCATCTCCAGAGGATTCGCTTGGCCCTGATCCCGATTCTCTCAATGGGTCATCCTCCTCAGAGAAATCCTATATCAACAAAACCTAATCATTGAGCATAGAGTTATCCCTAGAGAAATATCCAAACTGACCATTATCGCAGAATAGCTTCAATTTAACCCAATAAGCATTGAAGCTCAATCAACCCATTTGGAATCGACCCACAAAAAAAAAAAAAATAATAATAATAATAATAATAATAATAATAATAATAATAAAAAGATGAGCATTACACTTTAATAGCCACATATATACAACGCATGAACAAGGGATCCCTGTGTGTATGTGTGTGGCTTTGGATACACCCTCAAACATAACTATTTTTGGTATCTGTGGATAAAGAGAATTGGCTTAACTGGTGTTAAGAGAGACAGAAAAACTTCAACTAAGTCAAGACAATTCTTCTAAGCTCAGGGGTCCCAAAATAATTGAACAATCTAGGAATTCAAAAATCCGCAATACACAAATTTTTAACTTTCACTGCAATTTCTAAATAACAGAGCATTGAGAGAGTTGTGTGATTACCTCATCGTCAGAATCAGAATCAGAACAAAAAGTTAATCAGTTTCTATATTGGTAAACCAGCTCTCTCACACCTGAAATCTACTTCATCCTATTATAGTTTAGTAAGAACCTAGGTAGCACCGGTGCGGGTGCGGAGATTCGGCTACGGGGATGCGGGTGCAAGGGATTTGCCAATTTTCAAAAAGTAAGGGTTGGGAGTGCTTGGATAAGATATTAAAAATACATTTTCTTATAATAATATATATAGTGCAGAATGGAGAAAAATGATTCATACAGCCGACCCCAACTGATTGGGACACAAGGCTTGGTTTGGTTTGGTTTTGTATAATAGTATATACAAATTATTTTATAACTATTAGTGCATTATCATATACCCTAGATAGTAGCTATTACTATTTTCTATTATTTCTCTTTTAAACCACCAAAGTTTTCAAATTTGTAGAAAGAACTTGTGATTTTTTCCAAAAGAACGCTACAAAAAAGCCCCAACTACACACCTAAATCACTCAAAGAATCAACGGCGCACCCAGTACGGGTGTGCACTAAGGCTTACTTTGGCCCCCATGTGGCTTTTTAAAATTGGCTTATGAAATTTATTATTGAGTTTGATAATTTTGTACAAGTGACACATTACTGTTTAAAAAAAAGGCCTAAGTTCAATTTTTGCAAAGCTAATAAACTAGTTACCAAATGATGAAATGAATTAGCATGGATTTGTGCTTTAAAAAAGGAGAAGCAACACAATGGGGGCCAAACTAAGCCTAAGTGTGGGTGCGGCGACCTTTTCGAAGACTCCGTGCTTCATAGGTAAGAACTTATACCAACGGTAAATCAAGTTACTTTTAACACAATTTAGAAATCATCTCATTCTCCGTCCTAATGGTGAAGGCATTTTATGCACCCAGAAATTCTTTACTTTAGTATGTTCTTCCGTCATAGTCAATTCACCAAATGACTCAAAAGAAAATAAGAAGATTAAAAAAAAAAAAACACACAACATTAATTGTTACTCTTTCTTATCAATTTCGTTGTGCCAGGTTAGCCCCAATTTAATCTAAAACATATGGATGCAGTACACCATGCCTACAGATCATATGCAACTGAAAAGCCCATGGGAACTTGAAATTGGAAGGCCAAGTTGACTATATAACTTTCAACACATGACCACATTCAGCATTTTAACTCAAGACAATTGCAAATGCAAACTAATAATCAGTGTACCTCTTACAGTCCCTCATCTTCTCCGTGAGCTCTTCCAACTGCCTACTCTGCCTGTTTGAGTCCTTAATCTTCTCCAATTTCTAAAACCCATTTCTGCAATGCAACAAAATTACATCATCCTATCAAAGTTGTCATACTGAGCATACCAAATAATGTATATATATATATATATATCAAAATGGATGCTAATCAACCAAAATTTATGAACATTTTCTGAAAATTCTTACGATAAAGCTCAAAAAATATCTGCAATTTTACCATTGATCTCCGCGAGCTCCTCGCTGATAGCAGATATCGAGGCCATGTTACATATGTAATATATATACATATACATATATAATATATAATATATATACATATATGTATACACATTTTATTTTTATATGCCTTTGCACACTACATATACATATATAATATATACATATATGTATATGCAGGGAGGGAGGGAGAAAAAAAAAACCAACCATGGAAGAAGATTTAGACATTAGCAACCAACTTAGGGAGAAAATTTAATTCGCTACTGAAAATTGACAGTCTCCCTAAATCAAACCCTAACTTAGGAAGAAAAACAAATATGTAGTAGGGGTATAAAATCAAACCCTAACTTATAGATCTAGGGTATAGATGAAGTGGTGCGTCTGGGAAAAATATCAGTGGAGTAGATCGACGAAGAAGGCATGAAAATCAAAAGCAAACTTGTAGTTGCAGATAATGAAGAAGAAGAAGAAGAAGGTATAGATCTAGGAAGAAGAAGATGTACCTTATCGGAGCAGAGCGAATGGCAGACGAACAGCAATGGTGGACGGCAGATAGAAGGTGAGAGCGAGAGGAAGTGGGAGACGAAGACGCCAAGGTTCGTGATTAAGGTTAGGGTTCATGGAGAGAAGAAGAAGAAGAGAAGATTAGAACCAAACAGATGGAGGGGAGAGAGAGAGAGAGAGAGAGAGAGAGAGAATCATTGAACCTCTCAATAAAGGGGAAATTTTTTTTGGGAAAATTGTGTATTTCGCTAGTTTAGCCCCTTTAAGGGGGGAAATTTTTTTGGGAAAATTGTGTTGTGTTTATTTACAAAACTGCCACCGTGTTTTTTACTTTTTAAATTTTATTTACAAAAATGCCACCAGTTCTGATTTATATTGAAAAAAATTGTCTAAAAGGAAAATACTAACGGATTTTTAAGATTTCTAACGGAAATATCCGTTACTAATTAGTAACGGATATATCCGTTAGAAATCTTAAAAGTTGTCTGTTAGAAATATGGCCATATGGTGTAGTGACATGAAATCATCCATATATCATAATTAATGTCACTCACCTCTTGAAAATCGCTCATAAACTTGAGATTTGAGTCCTACTATAATCCAGGTACAAACCCTATACATAAATTACAAATTATGGGCTTAAACCCCAAAAAGGGTCGCGAAAAAACTATCACAGAACTTAATAAAATTGGTACCAAAACGCTAGTCTCACCTCCAGGAGTCCGAATATATAGCCTATTTTAAAAACCCACGTCGTTAGGCGCGTCAATCGGCGTTGAGAATTTCCGTCGATATACGTCTCGTATACCTCACTCTCTGTTATTAATCCAAATGAAGAAGATGAGTAACTCATCTCGCACCTGGCTTGTTTTTATATATATCCCAATTTTAGTATAGCCTCCACGCTATTTTACTAGTTTTACAATTATACCCATGCTAATTGTTAAACTGTATTAAAATTATCCCAAACCTAAATGAGTATTTGTCTATGTCTCGCATGGGTCCCATAAGTGGTCCCATATAATTATATAAAGTTGCTAATTAGCCTACTAATTATGTAACGTGTTCAATTCGTGCTCACAAAGATACCCCTAATTGACCCCAAAAGTGGTCACTACCTAATAACATGATATTATTCACAATAAAATAATAAATCATTTAAGCCTTAATAAACATTTAGGCACATAGGGTGTTCCGCATATTATTGTCCCATCTCAACTGGGACCCATCAACACATATCCCAACTTGGGATTACCACATTAGCCAAAACTGGGTTCCCAACTGGACACCCTCAAACAATTTAGTGGGTCAAGGCCCACATCTCACGTATACTCAAATCATCATTAAATGATTAATAATGCATGCTAAATATTATTAAAATAATCCGTGGAAGCGGGTGTTACAGAGGATTTAATCCAAACTTTTATTTTAAAAAGTGATTTGAAAGTGTGGTGCTTTAAAAGTATGAGATTTAATCCCGTGAGTGATTTATGTGTTTTTAAAATTTTGGCATTATGACAGCTTAAAAATGGGAAGTGGAAAGTGCGGAATTTGATCCCGATTGATTTTAGAATTTAAAAAGAAGTGGGGATTTGAAAAAATCAGATTTTTTAAGTCATTTTGAATTTCTTAAAATTTTGACATTTTAACGGCGTAAAACAAGAAAGTGGGAAGTGCGGGATTTGATCTCGATTCATTTTAGAATCTAGCACAGATTTGAAAATTAGATTTTAAGTTATTTTAAATTTTGTTGAAATTTGGCATTACGACAGTGTAAAAAAAATGAGGAAGTGGGAGGTGCGGAATTTGATCCCGATTGATCTTAGAAGTATTATTGATTTGAAAAATAGATTTAAAGTTATTTTAATTTTCACGAAAATTAGGCATTACAACGGCGTAAAATAAGGCGGATTCAATTTAGTTTGTCCTTTTCTCCCTTCCTAATCCCAACGCAGGATGACCCGTTGTCGAGAAGAGGCTAGGATACCGGAGAAAAATTTTAATTAACCTTTCTCCCTTCCAAAAAGGTTAGGATACCGGGGGGATGCATTTTGTTTGTCCTTTTCTCCCTACTTAATCTCAACGCTAGATGACCCATTGTTGAGAGAAAGTAAGGGTACCAGGGAATGCAAAGTGAAGATGCAACAGTTGTATAGGAGCAGAAAGTAGTATAATACATAGATATAGTGTCGACCCATTAAGTAGGGAATACAGTTCTATATGAGCAGAAAATAGTATAATACATAGATATAATGTCAACCCACTAACTAGGGAATACAGTTCTATAATTGCAGAAAATACGTATATATAATACATAGATATAGTGTCAACCCACTAACTGGGGAATACAGTTCTATAATTGCAGAAAATATGTATAATACATAAATATAGTGAATGTCGCCGCTTTCCGACCTGAATTAAAACGGTCTTTGCCTTTATATCCCAAGGGACACTGGCAGAGTTGCGGTCTAAGCAAGGCGCGACACTTGAAGCCGATGTGTGGGTGTGTGAAATGTGTAAAAAAAAACTTATTTTATTTTTGAAAATAAGTAAAAGGAGAGAAAGAAAAAAAAATCATTTGATTGTTATTAAAGAAGTAAATAAGAAAGTAAAAGTAATAATCATTGAACCAAGACACTCCATTGTACCACTCTTAAATCATGTGGTATCATTCATGTCATGCATTGCATACATGGTACCACATGCTCTGAGAGTGGTACTATGAAGTGCTTTAGTTCAATGATGGAGTGGAAATAACAATTTTATAATAATAAAGCTCTTGTATACTTTTTTTTGAAAAAAAGAAGAAGTAAAAGAAATAAATTAAATAATGATAAAACTCTTTTTCATCATTTTTTTTTAAAGAAAAGTAACAAATAAGTTAAAATAAAAATCTTTTATTGCTTTCAATTTTTTTTTTGAAGAAAGATGAGAAAATAAAACATTATTTGTTTCCATTTTTTCCCAAATGAGTAGTAAAAAGTTCTGTTGTTTTTACAAGTAAATAAGTAAAACAAAAAAATCTTTTAATTCCTTTTTTTTTTGGAAGAGGGGTTTGAGAGAGAGAAAACAAAACACAAAAAGAGAAAAAAAAAATTCTATATGTATATATATATATATATGTGTGTGTGTATGTGTGTGTGTGTTTTCAATAAGTTGATAGAAATGTCTACTATGGGGACAAAAATTCTAAATGTGTTATCATCAAAGACTGGTATGGTTTGCAGAAGTGAGTGATTCGATGGGATCATTTGAAAGGTTAAAGAAATTGGGAATCAGTAGACTACCAATTGAGATTGTAGTCGGTATTATTCAATGGGTGAAATGTATTATACTGCGTATTACAGTGTCGAAAGTCAGAGTTGAACCGTGAGTTTACTTGAGACAAGAAAAGTTTGGGGACAAACTTCCTAAAAGGGAGGGAGAGATGTAATACACGTACCCGGAAAATGGTAGTAATATTTATTTTGCATGCATTAATTAGTATAATTAATTGCATGTGATGATTTGGGTGAGTTTCAGTCACCCCGATATAATAAGTGTTTGATAAAGGGTACAGTTTGATAGATATGAAATGGGACCCACGGGAGGTCCAGATTAGATAAATTGCATTTAGCTGCATTTATGTGATTAAATGAATAATTGTGTAATTGTTTTGAATATTTATTGCTAGTCATGACCTTTTATGGTGCCAATTTGGGTACCCATGTGAGGACAAATAGGGACATGATCCATAACTAGGAGGTTAATTAGCAACTTCATAAAATATTTAGGAGCACATTTGAGACCCATACGTGATATAGACACATACCCAGTTAGATATGGAGTAGTTAATATAATTTTAGGAGGTTTCATAATATGAGTTTAGAGATTGTGCGGGTGTAAATGCAAATAAGCTAAAATGTGACTTGAGAGGTAGACACCTCCTAAGCCTAGTCACCTATTACTTAAAAAAAAACAGAACATGAGTTATACATAACAGAGAGTTCGGAGAGGAGAAAAAAGAAAGAAAAAGAAAAGTATTCTTTTGTCGTTCCGTCGCCGTAGCTTCGCCGTACGACATCTGTTCCGCGAATCGAAGTCATATTCAGACTCGTGAAGGTGAGAGGATTATTTCTATGCCTTTCTTTTTCAATTTTGATAAATAAAAAAAAAAAAAATCACGACCCATTTTAAGGGGTGATACATATATATATCATATATATGTAGGGATATCATTGGAATCATTAGGAGCTAGTTTCAAGAAGGAATTTGAGAATTCTAGGCTTATTTTGGACCTATTTGTGAGTTGAGTGTCCTAATCACAAAATTGGATATTTAATGCTATTTATTTGTTAGTGAATGCTTAAATTGCTTAATTGTGATTAAGTAGAAAAGCATGTGGTTAATTATTATTTAACATGTCCAAAAATGCTGAAATTGCCATGTTGACATGTTGAGTTGCTTATGTGCTTATTTGGGTCAAAGGGTCTTGTCACGACCCATCCCACTACGCGTGGAAATAGGACACGTGGCACGCCACCAAGGCTCATCCACCCATCATCTAATAATACGCAGCGGAAAGAACTTCTATAAAACAACCCTGGAAGTTTAAAACTTGGGAAACGCTCCCTTCTGTGTTTGTAAAATCTATTGAAATCAGAGTTATAAAAAGTTTTGGCCATAGAAAACACATTCAAAGAAATCAGTTTTGAAAAATAGAGGCTCAATCGACTGTCCCGTCGACTGCACCAGGGTCCAGTCGACTGCTCCGTCGACTGTGTCAAGCAGAACCAAAAACCCTAAATCTCAACAGAGGTCCAGTCGACTGCCCAGTCGACTGCTTTCTGAAACCAGTCGACTGCTTTTCAATCGAAGAAGGCAGTAGCTAAAGTCAACAGTATTCAGTCGACTGCCCAAGGGGTCCAGTCGACTGCTTCTCTGATAAACACTTACAGTATCTCAAATACACGAGATCCAGTCGACTGATCAGGGGGTCCAGTCGACTGCTTCTCTGCTGGCAGCCCTGTGCTGGAATTTACAAGTCCTGCTACCCAAAACCAACAACAAACACAACCACAACTGATTTCAACATACTAAAACACAGTTACAGGCGTTCAATTACAAGATTACAATACTGAGAAGCTAATCCATGTTCCTATTACAACATACTACAATATTCAAATCCTTACACAAGTTTAGGATTTAAAACAAAAACATATACAAGTGTTATCCCCGGCGTTCATCGGCCTCACTCATCACGCTTCTTCTTATCCTTCTTCTTACCTGCAATGGAGTACATCTCCACTGCTCAGCTATATGCTGAGCGTACAAGTCTAACATGTGCAATATATGATGAAACATGCTTTAATCTCATAAATCATACAAGAGTCTCTAGGAAGAAAAATACGCATTCATCCGGTAGCGGCAAGTCCAAGCCTTAAACCGCGATACCAATGGCAAGTCCAAGTCTATCAACCATTGTATCCACAAGTGTCATGGCAAGTCCGAGTCTATCAACCATGCACAGTAGCCGTCGCTACTAAATTCTCAAACATCGAGAAGCTTACTCTGGCATGAATTTGTATAAGACTCCCCTTTGACCCACATAGACAACTTAACGTGCTCGCAGAAATTTAGACATGCTTTTCACAAATTAGCGCGTGCATAATTAACGGGCCTACAATTAACACATGGATTTCGCCCGGATCACAATTTCGTCGTCGAAATATAAAACATGTATTTCCTTATATTTCACAAGTTAGAACTTCATACCTCGTGCGATTTCCCCCAAACTTTGAAGGATCGACTAGGAGGCTAAATAAACGTCGGATTTCGAATTTGGTACGATTCCTACAAGTTTATACCTGTTTTTCCCAAAAGTCCAAAATTAAGATTTTTACAAAACTTGGCCAAACACGGCCTAAGTGGTATCAAAACGTAGATCTTACCTCCACGAGTTCAAATCTGAAATCTGGAGAAAATCTGACGGACGAACGGTCGTCAAACGGCGTCACAAAGCCCGAAGAAAACAAATCTCCTTTCTCTCTCCTCTCTCTAGATATTTGTGTTTGGATTTGGATGAGATTTCAATCTCATCCTCATCTATATATAGGCAAACTTTGTGGAAATCACGTTTACCTCCCCGCAAGTTTCTCAAACTTCTAATCAGCTCTCGAAACTTCGCACACGTCCATTTTACGCCTTTACGAGTGAAAACTATAAATTTCAAAAGTTTCCGACTAAGTTTTGTTTGGGTCCAAATAACGTCCGAAAACTATATTCTGTGGAATCTCTACACAATCTACCTTTTTAATTAACGTATCTCTCACGTTCTCACCACAGTTCTCAAAATGATACTATCATATCCAAATTACTAGAATTATACTACACAGGTATAATTACTATTCAACAAATACCAGATAAAGTCAAATAACATTTAAATCACATAAATGTCATTTACTCATGATTATGCAATATGAACTTGCCATGTTCCCGTGTCCTCACTGACACCTTACTGTTGACTCACAGTCAACCTCAATCCACTATTATCAATTAACATTGATAACCTCTCAATTTACAATTATGCATGATAAAACTATAAATTTTTGGAACGGGTGTGACAGGTCTCAAGTGATAATCACCATTATTTAGTCCGTATATAAGGGACCCCATTCCTCAGAGAAAAGGGGGATGATGATGAAGTCCTCAGAGAAAATGGGACGGTAGTGACGACCACAACGAATTGACTTCGGTCACATGAGAGTGTGTGATATCGCTTTTAAACCGACGACAAAGTGAGAATGGCCCGGAATCAGGGGTCCAGAACGATGGTGATTGATTACTTGACACGCCTGCGACCATTTATTGTTGTGAATGTTTAATTGGTGTTATGAATCATTAAATACTCCAATTGCATGATTAGTACCACGTACTCTCTGATTGTGGCTAATAACCACGCAGGTTCAGATGAACATCACGGTGAGAAGCGTTGAACCACGGGGTTTTGGACAACTTGGGAGTATGTTTCTTTTGTTGTATATGTTAATACGTTATTTGTGGGCGTACTCAGTTGGGTTGGGAGTGGGTTGCTTGATTTATAATTAGAAACTCATGTTTTACGTTTTGGAAATTGAGATCAATTAGTGTAAGGAATTTGGAATAAACTAGTTTAATCTCTTCTTAATTTCAAGGCGTTATGAATATGTTAGTGGATTAGTTGGTATTACATGACAATGGGTTTGTATGAGTAATTTGGTTTAGTCATGTTTGTAACTCTTAAACAGGGAAAATTGGTGTAGAAATTTGATCTGCAAAATTCGCAGGTCTGTTTTTGGCCCGTCGACTTTTACGGAAACGGACATAACTCTTTCTAGAAAATTCAGATTTATGCGACGTTTTTTGTGTTGTAACCGAGATTCAAAGGGTTATCTTTTGATATAAAACTTGACTATATTTTATTAATTACTATTTTACCCTTGAGCCGGTTTAAACTAATAAATTCATTTTTCTATGTTTAACTCTTATTTTATTGCTAATAAGTGGTGTTTTGTTTTGGGTAACTCTTTTGTTACACGGTCCTAGCCCGTGGGGGCGGGTTGGGGTGTGACAATTATACATCGACGAGACTCTTATTTTCTCTCTCTAAAATTGCCTAGTTTTTTCATTAACTTCATTGCTCTGGTTTTTTCAATCATTTGTGTGTAACATGTATATTAGTGTGATGAAGAAAAAGATGTCATTTTGGTCATTTAAACATTTTGGTTTGGCTACAAGGGACAACCGGTAAAGTGCCACAGAAGCAAACCACGGGGCGGCACAAAGGGGGGTGGGTGTGTTATGTGTTACAACTTACATTCCAAACCACAAGGGAGTAAAGTGTCACAGAGGCAAACCACATAAAGATTATATATTACATTCCAAACTATAAGGGGTTAAAGTGTCACAGAGGCAAACCATAGGGGGTAAAAGGTAATTTACCCTAAAAGTTTGGACGGACATTGACTCGGAGGTGCTGTTTGGAAAGTCTAACCAGTATTATTACTAGTAGAAAAATGTTAGGCACAACAAATTTTGCAAGAGGGCTTTAAATGCATGTATCATGTGCTGTGTAAGTAGTGCATAGAAAAGTGTGAAAAATTCAAACAGCACAGGTTACAACACATTTACAGCCCTGTTGTGGAATGTGTTGTGAAATGTGTTGCGTGCCTAACATTTTTGTTACTAGTATTACTTTTTGTAATATCTTTGAGGGTATATAGTAGGGGTGTCATTTGGAACGGAAATTTCGATTCCGACCGATTCCGATCCGAAAAATTCCGATTTTGGCAACTAAATATGCATTCCGAATTCCGAATTTCGAAAATTCAGAAGAAAAAAAAAATCGGATCGGAATCAGAATTGTTTTTAGAATTTCAAAAATTCCGAAAATTTCCTAAAATATTCCGAAATTGTAGTTTTCGAAACTTTTCCGAAAATATTCTGAAATATTCTGAAAATTGTGTTCATCCCACATCGAAAAAACACAAAAAAAAAAAAAAAAAAAAAAAAAAAAAAAAAAATGGGATGTAATGTGCTTCTATAAAAGGCCTACAAGTCTCAAGTGAAATCCCATTAAGCTTGAATTCCGAATATTCCGAATATTCCGAAAAATTCCGAATATTCCGAAAAATTCCGAATCTGATGAAATTCCGAAAATTCTGAAATTTTCGAATCGGAAATAATTTTGGAATTTCCGAAATTTCATAATGGAATTTGGAATGCATTTTGGGCTTCCGAAATTTTGGAATTTTTTCCGAAATGGATGTTTCCGATCCGTTCCGGCCGAAACACACCACTAGTATATAGACACTTCATGTATTGTTTTTTTTTTCACTAATATCCCCTAAACTAAAAATTCAACAAATTGACTCACTCAACTAGTATTATTTTTCTTCTCAAATTGACACTCTAAACTAGCCCCACTCGGGCCTCTCACATAGTTGAGGGGGTCAGTTTGTTGAGTCATTTAGTTTAGGGGGTATTAGTGAAAAAGCGCAATACATGAGGGGTTGTTTATATAATTTACCCTATCTTTGATAAAAAAAAAATTCTAAAATTACTTTTCAAATATATTTTTAAGTCAAATCAATTTGTGATTGCTTTGGAAAATAAGGAATTGTTTGGAAAGCTCAAAACAGGTCTTGATCCTTAAACTGAATCATTTTATATAGGAGTAATTAAGTATTTGGTAGATATCTCTTTTACGCATGTGAGTCCATGATCAATCGCATGTGAGTCCATGATCAATCTACAACCACTCTTAAAATATAGTTCTTTGACAAACAACCATGATGCTAATTTTCATAAGTAGTTGGAAACAAAAATGGTCAAAACTCAAAAGTCCCTCATTTTAAATTAATTAAGTTTAAAGGTCAATTTACTTTTTTATTTTGGGCAAAACTCCATGGCTAGTGAAACTTAAAAAGATCATGTCCCTATGTTTTAAAGATATATGAATTTTCACTAAACTTTTTTTATGTGAAATTTCACATAACTAATTTAAATTTTTTACAAAAGTTATGTGAATTTCACATAACTTTTATAACATAAGGACTTATTGACTAAATTTCCTATTAAAAATTGAGATTGGTTTAAAGTTTAAACTTGACATCGTCTTTGTCAATGCTAAGTGTCAGAACTCTTTAGGGTCTAGTAATTATAGAGAGTGCAGGACCATGTGTCATTTGGCTCCGATTAGTTTGTGGATTTAGAGAAGAAAATGAGAAGAGAAAGGAAAACTTTTTTGCAGTGTTTTCCTTCATACTTGAATAATATTTACAAATTAAAGATTTCAAAATATGTAATCAAAAAAAGAAAAACAAGGACCCTCGAGTCACGACATCCAATAATATTAAATTCTTTCCACCTTATTTTCTCTTCGTTTTATTTTTAGCTATTGTTTTCCTCAGTATCCAAAACAGTGTCTAGCCTTAACTAGCAAATGGAAGAGAGTAAAACAGGACTCCCCGTATAGATTCCAGCAAAATGTTTCATTTCTACCCAAAAACATTCTTAAATTCAAATGCTACATAGTCACACACACTTTTGAGTATATATTCAATCGTCTGCAATTTGAACAATCTTTTTCCCGACATTATCACCGCGAAAAAGTCCAATAAAAGCACCCGGGACACTCTCCAGTCCATGTGAAATGTCTTCAATCACATGCATTTTGCCCGTACGAAGGTGATCCGCGGTTGTTGAAAGGAAATCCGCGTACACGTTCAGGTAATTGGCTGCTAAGAATCCTTGTATAGTGATGCTCTTGTACACAACATCTAGCATGTCCGGTGCAGCTCTTTTCTTAGCGTCCGTGTACTCAGAAATCACCCCACAAACTGCAACTCTACCGAATTTGTTCATGTTTGCCACTGCAGCTTCCAGCATCTCAGCTCCCACATTGTCAAAATATATATCTATGCCATCAGGAAAGTACCTGTCCAAAACAAAGCCAATTGCATGAACGCTATCAAATTATAATATACAAAGCCAAACTACCATTGGAAAATTGATCCAAATCAACTACATGTATTGTATGTATTCATATAGACATAAGCATAAAACAGAGAATCTAACCTTTGGAGAGCTGACTTCAGATCAGTTTCTTCTTTGTAGTTAAATGCATCATCAAAACCAAGCTTCTCTTTTAGCAACTCTACCTGTTAAATTTCAGAATCACTTCTACAATAGACTAAAAAGTCAGAACCCAACACCTATTAGGTAGTTTGGAGACTGATAGTACTCTGTACTTGGCCGTACTCTTTCAAGGCTAATTTTTTTAGGAGTATTTTGGTAATTTTCATTCTTGTAACATCTATGCTATTAGAGCATCTCCAATGGTGTAGTTGGTTAGGGTAAGTTAAGGTAGTTTTGGGGGGTAAAAAACAGCCCCAATGGTGTAGCTGTAGGGTAAGTTAAATTAGTTGTATGGTAGTGGAACCTAACTTTGGCATTCACTTAAATTTCTTACCTTACAGATCAACCAGGAAAAGCAATGCCGTTTGGTTACAGTCGGCAAAGCCTTTGCCGTTTGGAATATATATATATATATATATATTTATTTATTTATTTATTTCTAAAATGGCCAACCCCTTAGTCGGCCGGCAAAGCCTCTATCGACTGGCAGTTGTTCCACAATTTTATTTATTTATTTTTTTATTTTTGGTTAGGCAAAGAAACAATTAAAAAAAATCAATAAAAATAGGTCAAATGGCATTGTTTCAGCCGGTCCACCCTAGCCGGCATTCCCTTTGTCCGTTAGCTTATTACACCGTTGTGTGAATTCGTTGTTAGGTATAGCAACTTAAGTTAGTTTTAGCATATATCACTCATACACCATTGAAGTTGCTCTTATAAAGGAAAAGGTAAGGGTACCAACTATACTTTACCTATACCCCATATTTACAATTAAACCAAGTAAGTTTTACTAAGAAATTAAATACAAATAAACGGGTACGTACTAATTTATCATAAAAATTATCAAAATAAAACCAATTAAAAACTACAAAAAACCATCTCCAAAACTGCCTTAAAAAACTGCTAAAAAAAACTACCTCGGATTTATATCTTCTTTCATTTTTTTCTCTTCACTCACAGAGTGAGTGGGGCCACTACTAATATACCCTAATTTTGTAGTATTGTTCAAGGGCATCTATTGATATGCTCTTTAATTCTCTTTAGGCGTTTGAGCACAGTGAAAATTTTGATTCAATTCTAGAAGAGCCCAGTTTTTTTTTTATGAAACATGTAAATTTGGTGTTCTTGTGTCTTTTCTTTCTTGTTTTTCGTCTTTAGAGGTCCTTTCCAGGATGGAGCTTTAACACCTAATTAGTACGTACCTAAGCATTGGCCTTTCTGGTATGTATATTTCTAATTTCTATGACAACAGGAATGTGAGATCAATCTCAATGGTTAATGAGGCCTGAAGCTAACCTTTTCTTTGCTTCCAGCACAGCCAACAACATAACATCCAAACAGCTTTGCATACTGACCAACCAGATTTCCAACCGATCCAGAAGCAGCCGATATGAAAACTTTCTCTCCTTTCTTGGGCTTACATACTTGGAAAAACCCACCATATGCTGTAAGCCCACTGAATGCTGCAAGCGAAACAACCACCCCCCCCCCCCCAACCCCACAAAAAAAAAAAAAAAACACACACACACACACAAATTAACAAACTTGGTTATGTTTAAGTTTTTAAAGATCAACATGCACTTTAATTAGCCAGAGTGGTGTAGCAGTGACTCCCCTGAGTGAACCCAAAACAAAGAATCTACGAAGTTGCATAGCAAAGGGGGCCACTTGAGGAATGTTTCGCCATTTCACTTACTTGTGTGATTAATATTTGGGATATTTGGGCACAACCAAATATCCAACATGAGAGGGGCGGATGGAGGAAGGCAGTTGGGGGGGGGGGGGGGGCGGGGGGGCTCAACTTTTCAAAATTCATCTTTTACTTTATATATTTCATATATTATTTATTTTTGCTCTTTATTTACCCCCTCAACTTTTAAAATAATTCTTTTACTTTATATATTTCATAAATTAATCATTTTTATCCCTTATTTGCCCCCCCCTCAACTTTCAAAATGATTCTTTTTCTTTACATATTTCAAATATTATTCATTTTGCCCCCTGTATAAGCTTCTGCCCCTCTAAACAAATTCCTAGGTCCGCTCCTGAACATGACATTTGCTTCCATATGCCAAAGACCCCCACCGAACCGCTTATGGAAGTGGATAGTGTGATTGGCCTCCACTCCCAAACGGACCCCCCCAAGCACTATCAACTTAGAGGAAGTAGAGGTGGATTTGCATTATTAGGGGGCCATTTAAAAAAAAAAAAAAAAAAACAACTTTCAAGTTCTTTGTTCACTTTTGATTTTTGAACCCCTCTTTTAAAAATATAAATGAAGTGAGAATCTTATAAGGCCGGCTAAAGGACTTGAGCCTGCAGGTCAAAATCCCACAGATACTAACAACCGCTCACAAGCCACCAATATTAAGTAAGATATAGCCCGTACCAGGCGTGGTCAAAATTAGAAAATTCGTCCACACAAAACTAAGGGTGTGTTTGATTACCTTAGCAATTGTTTTTTTTTCAGTGCGTTTGCTAATGTACCACTTAATTGAAGAATACATTTTTGCTCATCCCAAAATTGCTCACCCTCCTCTCTCATTGGCTAATGCAATAGGACCTAATATTAAATGAGAATTAATTAATGGTGTAAAGTACTGGCCCCACTGCATTAGCCAATGGGAGAGGAGGAGGGTGAACAAAGGGTGAGCAAAACTGCACTCCTTATTGAAAAACCAGCCAAAAAAATCTACTGAAAACTTTAAGTGAAAAAATTCTACTGAAAATAATCACGTAATGCAGTCTATTTCAGTACTTGAAACACTATTTTCAGTATTGCAAACTCAATTACATAAAATTTTCAGTACTTAAAATTCAGCACTTAATTTTCAATACTTAATTTTCAATTTTATCAAACAGCCCCTTAGGCCATGCTAATAACAAAATTATATGTGCACATAACACGGTGATATATATACTGCATGATGATGCCAATGTTACCTAGAATTCCAACATGGTAAGACAGTGGGAAGCCCATGGGGTCCAACTTGTTCAATATGGCGCCTGCTCCTAGTATGCTATAATCTCCCCAGCTTATAACCCCAGCAACCAAATCATCCTTTTCAAAATCAGGATTTCCAGAAGCCACAACTCTCCCCACACCAAAAGCATCGACGGCCTGTCCACAAAAAAATAATTATTAGAACACTAATTCTCAGTTCAAAATTAAATCAATCTTTAACTGTTAAAAAGATTGTAAATTTATGGTCACCCACCTCACCGGGATCAATGGGGAGTGCAAAGCTTGAAGCTTTCTGCGAAGAACTGTACTTCTTCATGCGGTTTAATTGGTAAGGATCGATTGATACATATAGAGTTTTCACTATGACAGTGTTGGAACCAGGCTCCACTGATAGAGAAAGAGCTTCACTCTTGAGCTCAAAGTTGGACTCTTGTGGTGCTCCTTCTATGTGAGTCTTTATTGCTATGTATTTGTTTATCACTTCCATTGAATTTCTTCTCTTTGTGATCTGAAAGCTTAGTAAAACTCAGAGGGATGAAGAAAAGGAAAAAATTAAGTGTGTTCCTGACAATTGTTAATGAAACTTAGCATGTACTGGTTGCCATTAATTATGGGCAAATAATTAATTAAAAAAAACAAACAAGGACCACATTTAAAGAAGTGTATATTTTGGCATATTGGGCATTGTTTTGTTTTTGTTATAGGGAAAGCCTACGGTGAGCAGTTTCTCATATAAGATAAAAAAAATGGGTTTTAATCGTTGGATGAGCATCTGGTCATAAGATACTAAAATAAAGTAAACTAAAATGGTTTTTTTTTTTTTTTAAATGATACAATTATTACAAAAGGTATGATTAGTTAGTTTTTTCATCGGCACCTCAATTTTAAGAATCAAATCCACTTCAGTACCCAAATTTTCATTTAAAGTGTGTATTTTGTAACGTTTGAGACTCTTGATTTTTAAAATGATCAATTGAGGACCATGGAATGCTTTTAGCAGAATTAGCATTTATATAGGAAATGCCAACCTACTACGTGGGTGAAAGTATTATTCTTAAATGGAAAAGTGTCTATAAATGGAAAAGTGTCTATGCTAACTCAGTTGGAAAATAATATTGTATAGAAAGGTCTCAGCGGTTTACCCTCCAGGATTAAGCCGGATCGAAACCCAAATTTCTATTGAATTTGGGATTAGCTTGGGCTTGGCTCATGTGCGCGTGAGAGCCCACATGTTCCAACTTGTTACTAAGCCCATAATGTCAAAGCATATATTAAGTCTCTCAACTCCCTCTTCCTAAGCAATGTGGGACAAGAGTCTCCACCACAGTACTTTTACCCAATACCACACCAACTAAAGAGATGTAGAGAGAGAAAGAGTTTGGCTTTTGAAAAACACCCACTTTGGACCACCAATTACAACAAACTCATTAAGATGAATACAGTGAAGAACTTTTATGTGAAGGGAAATTTTAACTGCACTCACCATTTTCTCCCAAAACCCATCGTGCACAACAGGTGATGCTCTATGTACAGCTCCTCCGAGCAACATATAAAGAGAAAAGTGATTGGTGCGCAATTAAAACTTCCATTTGGACAGTTCGTGATATTCTAATCTAGTAGGCAAACTAGGCATCATTTTTAACACATATCGCTGGCAAGATTGGGTGAGGCCATTTTTAATTTTGTAATGTTTTTCAAAAAAAAATCTCCAAAAGTGTTTCCCAATACGAAAAAAAAAAAACATGTGGCAGTGGGCCCAGTTGATTTTAATTGGTTGATGTTGCAGTGATTCCACCATTATTAAAGAGAATCCCACTACCACATGTATTCGGAAACACTTTTTAGGAAATTTTTTTTTTTTTTTTTTTAGAAGCATAGCATTACTCTTTTTAATTTGTGGTATTAAAATCATGAATATAAATAAGGGAGGTCATGTGTTTGTATAATATTCGCGACCAACTAATATTTTTTGCAAAGAAAATAATTGCTTTTTAAGAAATAATAATAGGATGACTAGAGAGGAATAACAAATACAACAAGTCCATAGATGCTTTGTAAAATATGTACAAGTTGACAAGCTGTACATATACAAACAAACAAAAAAAAAACAAATTGGTATCCAAAAAAACTAAGGAATATTGCCGTCCTTCGATTCCACCACTGTTAATGCCTCCCAGATTAAAACCCAAACTCCACACTACTGTTTGTTGCTCTGTTTTGTACTTGTGGCCTCTTGTTGGGGGCATGAAATGAAAGAATTTCACTCTGAAATTATGACCAAATATCTATGGGCAAATTACAATTTTTACCAGTGTAGACTGTGGTTGATATCTTATTTCAAATAAAATATCTAACTCCCATCCATTTCGGCAATCAAGTTCGATCTGTCCACTTTTGTTAGGAGTGTGTTTGATAACACAATTATGTATTGAAAATGAAAAGTTTAAGCACTTATTTCTTTAGAAATTTGGTATTAAATACCAAATTAGGAGAATTATTTGGTTATAAGACACAATGGAAAAATAATTGGGGACAAAGACATATTTGGTGGAAGTTGTTAGGGATAAACTCAACTACTTCTAGTTGTGACCAAAATACCCATTTCATTCATTTGCATTTAGAGAGAGAAAACATAATCAAAGGCAGAGAGAGAGAGAGAGAGAGCACGATTAGAGAGAGAGAGAACACGATCTACCACCATTCTCTCCGGCGACACTGACCACCGCCGTCACTGACCACCGAGAATTAGGGGTGGGCATTCGGTCGGTTCGGTTCGGTTTGGGATAATTCGGTTCGGTTTGGGTTCGGTTCGGTTTAAGAAAATGTCAACTGTTAACTGACCGAATTGTATTTCGGATGATTCGGTTCGGTTAACCGAATTAGTAATTCAGTTCGGTTATGAAATTCGGTTAACCGAAATAGTAAAGAACACCATAAAAATAAAAATTAAAATTAAAATTAAAATTACAATGTCAGAGACCCCATTAGAATTAAATATGTACCGAGTACCGACTGAGACCAAAGTTCAATGACATTGTAGATCTTTGATCATGTTCAATTAAAGATCTACAACTGAGAAAAATTAAAATTAAAATTACAATGTCAGAGACCAAAATTTCAATCATGTTCAATTTTTGTCTGCATGGTTCCACACTTCCACATCAAAAGGAAAAACATAAAAGAAAATTTAAAGATAGAAAAAGGGAAAAGAAGCCCTAGAAAAATCTGAGGAAAAAGTTGGAGGTCCTAATTTGGCTACAATAGTAAGGATTAATCATTACGAGAAACAACTTTCTTGTATTGATGATGTTGAAGGTAGGCAGATTCTATGATACATCATATAATGGTTTTGGATGAATATATTAATAATATTATACACACTAGTGAGATTAGAAGACTGAACAACTACTTACTGAGATAGTGAGATTAGAAGACTGAACAAGACCAAGAAGACCCGGTGTGTGAGTGTGAGTCTGAGTCGCGACTGTGTCTTTGTGAGGTCGGCGGTGGAGCAACAGGCGACGGCGGCTGGTGGTGTGTGAGATCAGCGATCGTCCGGTCAGTTAAATCTCCTTCTTCTTCATCCTCTCTCCTCAATTCTCCCCCCTTCCAAAATCAAACCTCATAAACCCAATACAAACACCAAGAAATCCCCAATCTCCAAAACCCAGCAACCAATTTCAAGATCAACACCAGTGACTTCATCTTGGAGATGACAGTGAAGAGCTCCACTAGTTGTTCAAGGGCTATCTTGGATGATGGGTGTTTGATGATGATGACGATCTCGTGGTTCTTCCCATCGCCGGAGCTTCACTACCAGTTCTCTCACTTCTCTCTCTCTCTCTCTCTCTCTCTCTCTCTCTCTCTCTCTCTCTCTATGCGGCGCAAATGAAATGAGAAACAACCCTAACTTTGTGATATGTTATATGTATCAGACATTACATATATATAGCAAATGTCTTGTTCGGTTTTTCGGTTCGGTTCGGTTTGGACGAACTGTACCGAAAACCGAACTAAATAAGATCATTTGGTTCGGTTTGTAACTGAACTGAAATAAATATTTCGGTTAACTGAACTGTTATGAAAATTTCGGTTCGATAATTCGGTTAATTCGGTTAACCGAACTGTTTGCCCACCCCTACCGAGAATCAGAGGCGAGAGCACCGGTGACCACCATCATCTCCGGCGACTACCACCATCCTCTCCGGCGACTACCACCATTCTCTCTGTGCTCATCCAAAGAAAAGCCGTTGCCGCGTCTCCATCCACCGCCATCGCGGACAACCACCACCAACTTTGTCCATCACCAACGAGCACTAGCCACGACCATCAACGACCACCGAGAATTCCAAATCCGCCACCTCAGCGAGCAGATCCACCACCATCGTCATCTCTAAGGAATGGTGGGTTTTTTTTTTTTTTTTTTAACACCTTTTGTTGAGAAATTTATCAAAAAAAGTCTGTGAAGTTTTTCAACATTTTTTTCTAGATTTTGATATCAACTATGATACTTTGTTTGATAGATCTCGTTAAGTGGGTTGTAAAAATCTAGATTTTATGCAAAAAATAATTTGCAGATCGATATGAATGCTCGAATTTGTAAAACGTTTTTGCAATGTTTGTTAGAACACTTTTTTTGTGAAATTTTACAAACTTTGTGAAATTTCACAATTTTTTTTTTTTTGAAAAGTTCACAACTTTTTCTGTATTGGTATGATAAATTAAATTTCAAAAACTTTTTATGTGTTCATTTCATGTTGGTGTGGTGGTTTGGTTTGAAGAGATCAATCAGGTGAGGTCGTGGTAGTGATCGGCAAACGTTTGGTGTGGCGGTGGTGGTTTCGTGGAATTTTCACGAACTCTGTGAAATTTCACAACTTTTTGTTGATAAATTTCACAACTTTTTGTTGATAAATTTCACAATTTTTTTTTTAAAATTTCACAAGTTTTTTCGGTGGTGTGAGAGATTTACTTTCAGGATCTTGTTTTATGATCCTTTCAAGTTAATGTGGTGGTTTGATTGTGAAGAGATTGATAGAGGTCTGGTGTGGCGTTGGTGGTGAATGATAGAGGTCTGGTGGTGGTGGTGGTAGTCGCTAGGGGGTCTAGCGTGGTGGTGTTCGCCGGAGGTCAGACAAGCTCAGGCGAAGTCGCCGGAGCTCAGGCGATATCATGGTGGTGGTCGCCGGAGCTCAGGCGAGGTCGTCGGAGGTGATGGTGGTGTTGCTTGTGTTTTTGTCACTGTGTTGCAAAATCTTAGGGGTATTTGTGTCAAAGTAGCAAGGTATAGACATAATACTACAACCTTTTTCTAACTGGACTAAAACCATAATATTTCTCTTAATTTGGTTTAATTGCTAATTGCCCCTTATTTCTTTTCAGTTTGTTTGATAACGTATCACTTAATTAAAAAATAGTGACAAAAATCACTGAAAACTTAAAGTGAAATTTTTTTACTAAAAATAATCACTGAATACAGTCTATTTAAGTACTTGAAACACTGTTTTCAGTAATGCAAATTCAATCAATTAAAATTTTCTATACTTAAAATTCAGCACTTAATTTCCAGTTTTATCAAATGGGCCCTTAGGTTTAGGCTTAGTTTGGCCCCCCACGTGGCTTTTTAAAAGGAGCTTATGAAATTTATTACTAAGTTCTTTGATAATTTTATACAAATGACACACTGTAACACCCGTAAAAATTCTACGCTAATAAAATAAGATACCGTATTTCAAATCATATTTCTCTGTGTTTATATAATTAGCACGTAATAGTAACTGGGATTGTAAATTACGAACCGGACTGACTTTGCACGCGAACCCGTAAAATCTGTGCAAACTTAGACTGTTCTGCACGTAATCCCTAACGACGACTACTCAAACAAAAACGGAAACGATAGTGCAAAGGGAATATTACTCTAAATAGCCTAAAGTACTACCCAACATACCTATACCTATACGTATTGGACTAAAGCCTTATCCAAACAACCCCCTATACCCGCCGGACTTACCCCTCCCACACACAAAATTGCCGGCCACTTTCCCCTAGGATACCATTCACATCCACACCTCTCAATCTCTCAATCAATCTCCCCTTAAAATCAGTCCTTATAGATATGCTGGAGCTTGTGTATCTCTGTGTAAATCTGTGTGTTAGTATGTATGTATATGTGAATACCATGCCTTGGTTATTTAAAGATGAACTATTGGGGAGAGAGACTAACGAGAGCTAGAAAGGGCACACACACACTGCCTCACCCATTCTCTGCCCCTGCACTCAGCACACGCACACACACTCTCTGTCTCACTCACGCGTAGAAAGGAAGAAGAGAAGAAAGCTCGCCGGAGACGGGGAAAGGAGGAAGAGAAGACCCGAGGTTACTGAGGTAATCTCCACACCCTCTTGAGTGTTTCAGCACTCTCTAGACACTCACACACCCTCACACACCTTCCCTGGACCCTCACGAACAAACCAAACAGAGCCTAAGGCTCAAGAGAAGCCCCGGTAGCCATTAGAGAGCCCTCACCGGAGCTTGAATTTTTAAAATCAACATTGGCCCCTAAAAAATTATACCAAACTGACCCTTAGGTTCCCAGGAAGACCCCTATGAATGGCCTGAAGTCTGGACCACGTTTGGACGGCCATGCATAGCATTATTCTTTTAAAATCGAAAAGAATAATCAATCAGTAGGACCCTTAAACGAATAAAACATTGTTCCAGTTCCTAGTATGCGATAGAGGGTCCCAAACCGGTCCTTTTCCCGTTGGTTTCATCAATTTCTATGGAAAGACGTGTGAGTTATGAGCTTGGGAAGTTTTTCGACCAAAACGGGCTTGCCGGCGACGAGCTTGGTTCACCGGAGAAGACACGACCCGCTTGGTATTAGTTTGGACACCTAAATAAGGGTATAATTGAAAAAGATTTATAATTGGTAGGTACGATAGCAACTTCATAAAATATATGGGACCCACGTTGGGACCCATACGAAACTTAGACAAACACTCATTAGATAATTGGGTAGTTAATGGAATGTTTGGGGGATTTCATAATAAGAACTTAATAAGTTTCGGGGGTGTAATTGAAAGAATGACTAAATTTAGGCTTGGACACATCAACACATCTTGCATGTGTGTGTCATGACTTAGGAAGAGTCTCATATTGCTGAATTAAAAGAACAAAAGAAGAAGAGAGCACCGAGAGAGAGACGGAACCGTCACCGACGACGTTTTCGCCGTTCCGTCGCCGCCGTTTGCCGGATTTACGATCCGAGACCACTTTTGGACTCGTGGAGGTAAGAGGATCACATGCACGTAATTTGTTTTCATTTTCGGCAATGTTTTTCTGATAACCGTTCTTGATACATGATAATTGTTGAATCAAAACCATGTAGGATTTACTTTGGGTAAGAATTGAGCAAGATTTGTGAAGGAATTCTTCATTTCTAGCTTGAATTTGGGTAGATCTTGCTAAGGTGAGTTTTCTAGCCTAAAGAATGATTGTGTTTGACTATGTTCAATACATCAATGATGTTAGAGATGATAGTTTATGCTTGGAAACCAAGAGATTGTTCTTATGGTGTTGATTATTCATGTTTAGAAAACATGTGGTTATTAAATTGTAAATTGCATGTCAATTCTATGAAGATTGTATGTGCCTCCATGTTTATGTGCTTATATGTCTATGTGGTATTCAATGGGCACCGGGAAAATGATTCATGGTTGGGAGTAATAAGGGTGGTGAAGAGGAAGAATCCGAGAAAAACGGAAGTCCAAGGAATAGAAGTGGCCACGGGACCAAGGGAGGTCCCGGGTCTGAATGAATCATTGAAACGGTGACTCGGCGATTACAAAGATATGATTTTATGTGTTTATTGTTGCATTGCACATGTTTAAACATTCAGCCATGTTTAGAATTCTCACTAAGAGTAATGCTTAAGAAAACCGTTTTCTGTTTCTGTTGTGGTAAATAACAACCACCGCAGGTACGGAGCATTATCCGGAGAGGAAATAGCGTACTCGGGAGTGGGAGAGAGATTTGGGTCTTGTAGATATGTTCATAACTTGTAATATAAAGTAACTTGTGGGTTAGTATCCTTGACTTGTGAATTAAAGTCTTGACTCGTAGTTGTATCCATGGAGTTAGTTTTGGAATTCTACGACTCATATGTTTAATGTAAATTGGAGAAACTTATGTAATTTCTATGTGAAAGTTGTAGGTTGTATGTTTGGATCATTCCGGCAAGTTCGGATACACGGGTGGTAGATTTTGGTCAAGTTTCTTTTGTAAATGAATGTTTTGTGAGGTTTGATCCTCTTGTTAAAAGGTTTATGTATATGGTTGCTTGAGAATGGTTTTGGTATGGTTTTCTAATGTTTTATGTTGTTGGTTTTAGCTTAGGTTCTTTTCCAACAAGGTTTCATGAGACATTGGCTTTTTGCTAAGAATTGAACTTCAAAACTTGTTTTGAACCAAAAAGAAATTGTGTTCATGGTGGGTGTAATTCAATTATGAGTATGTGTATGTTACACCATGTTTAGGAATGTAATTGAAAAGTTTCTTGAGGTTTGAAAATGGTTTTGGATGTGTCCATGAGGTTTGAGGATGTTTTGGGTGAGTTTGGGTTGTTTAAACAGGGTTTTGCTGTCAAAAATGACTTCTGCAGGAACCGGATCGATCCAGGCCTCGAGCGGATCGATCCGGAGCTTCTGGAGGAGCCAGAGATGACATTCTGTCAAAACCGGATCGATCCGGTTTTGGGCGGATCGATCTGCTGGTCCAGATTCAGCACTGTCGCCTTTTTCGGAAATGGACATAACTCTCTCTAGAAAACTCGGATTGGCGCGCCGTTTTTTGCGTTGGAACCGGGACTCAAAGACCTATCTTTTGGTATAAAATTTTCTATATCTTATTGATACGCCCAAAATTATGGGCAGTTTCCTACTCAAGCTAGAAGACTAATGGAAAGTGCATCTATTTCCTAATCCAATTGGGAAACCCCCGCAATTAATGTCAATCACTCCTAATACAATTAGGAAACTCACTTGATTGGTGTCAATCTATATCAATGTGATTATATTTCCTTATCCTTGTATGAGTAGGTCTCTTACATCTATAAAAGAGACCTCTCACCCCCCATTGAGGGGCGACCAACTCTGGAGTCTACACAGCACCTCTACAAAATTCACCATTATATGCATACACCCGGCCGGTATTACTGGTAGTGCCGCCCCTCTTTGTTGGCTCACCAGGCCCGCCGGTGATCGGCTAGTGAACGTGCTCAGACACACCCGTGGACGTAGGTACCTTCATTAACAGGGCCGAACCACATACAAAAAATAGTCTCTCACTCTCTCCCTCTCTCTCTCCTAAATTGCTCTACTTTACTCTTACCAATTTTTGGCATCATCAGTTTGGCGCCGTCTGTGGGAAACGACAATTCTTCTCATCAACAAATTCTTGACTGATCAATATGCCACCAAAGAAGGCTGCGCAGCAGTCCGACTAGGATGTTCCTTCGGCCCCGGTATCGACTGCAGCAGTCCTGACATATGAGCAAATCACTACAACCCTCACACAACTCTTGGAGGGCCAGCGTCAAATCCAGCAACAGATCGAAGCACTGCTAGCCCAGCAAAGCAATCCTCCAATGGCCGAGAAACGACCCGGGAACGTTGCGTACGGTCGAGAACCGATCTTGACCAGACAACGGACCCGAGCCAACCCGTCCCATGTTGAGGATGCCAGAGACATCAACAGTGGGCGTGCTGCCCGAGAGGAAAGGCAGGAGCATATGGCCCGGGAATCAGTCTTGGGTCACTCGGTCAAGAGCCGAGTCGTCCCTAGGCGAACGGTTACCCGGAGTCATAGCCGAGCCCGATCTCAGAAGACAGCACCATGCCATGAAGAAACATCTTCCACCAACCCGACCAGCTCCTCAGATACCGGTCGGGAAGGAGTGGAAACCCGAATCAAGTACTTACAGAAGCAGATCGACGGAGTGGCCAAAAAGCTTGGTCAAAACCATGCTCAGAATCAAGTCAATACCGAGACAGAGTCACCGTTCTCCAGCCAGATCACGAGGTTCTCCATCCCGTGCAAATTCAAGCAGCCTCGCCTAGAGCCCTATAACGGCTCGGGAAGCCCGATCGACTACCTCCGGACCTATAAGGCTCAGATTGCCCTAGCCACCAACTCCGATGAGCTACACTGCCTAGCCTTCCCCAGCACTTTGAAAGGCCCGGCCATGCAGTGGTTCTACTCCTTGGAGTCCCGATCGGTCTGCAGTTTCAAACAACTCAGCAAACAGTTCATCAACCAGTTCGCCGGTATGCATGAGCGGCCAAAGCCAGACATGCAGCTACTGACAGTCAGACAACGGAGTAATGAGTCCCTCAAGGAGTTCACCGACCGGTTCAACCAACAGAAGCTTCAAATTCGCAATCTGAACGAGACAATCGCCATCCTAGCCTTCTGCCTCGGAGTTCAACACACCAAGTGCGCCGCGTCGTTCCACAGAAACCGACCGGTAACCTTGGTCGAACTCGCAGAGAGGGTTGGAATATACATCGACACTGACGAATTTCTAAAGATCAAATACACCGGGCACGAAAGCAACAAGTCTTCCAGAAGCAAGGGAAAGCAAGATCTGCCCGGGAGTTCTTACAGTTCTTCTAGTTCACCGAGGTCTGAGTCCGGCAATCCCGACCCGACGACCGGTTCACAGTAGCCTGGGTCAGGCAGCCCCGACCGGATCTCCAGCTCACAACAAGCATGGTTCGACAGTCCCGACCCGGCCTCCAGTTCATATCAGTCAGGATCCAGCAATTTCAACTCTACCTCAAGCACAGAGAAATCAAAAGCCCGACGATCCTGATCCGACCTCCTATCTCCATCGGTCTAGATGAGCCCGACTACAGTGGTACTTGCCTGATCACCACATGAGGCTTCGCCGATTGTCAGAGAGCCTTTCCAAAGTCCTCGGGCTTAACCCCGAGGCATACAAAGACCTCGGGCTTAACCCCGAGGCATAGAAAGACCTCGGGCCTAAGCCCGAGGCAACCAAAGACCTCGGGCCTAACCCCGAGGCACCAAAAAGACCTCGAGCTCCGAACTCAGGCACTAAAAGACCTCGGGCTCCGAACCCAGGCACCAAAGACCTCGGGGTCACGACCGAGGCACCGGCTTCGCTTAGGTCCAGCCGACGATGGGGGCAAACCCCATAGGTGGCTGATGATGGCAAGCTTCAAAAGACCCTGCAACCACCATGTTCCAGGTCGGTTACCTACAGATCATAGCCTCTTTAAGACCCTCGTCTTAGCGAAAGCTTGGGGGGCAAGATGGCGTAGTGAGCTAAACAGGTAATCACACCGGGTATTTACAGGCCTCGCGGATAACCAAGTCAAAATCTTGGACAACCCGAGCACCTACAGTACTCAGAGACATTAACTCCACTTAGGTCCAGACCGACGATAGAGGTGACTAAAATCTCTTAGGTTGGCCGACGATAGAGGAGCAAAAGGACCCTAAAGCACCGTGATTTAGGTCGGCTCCACCAACATGGTCAAGCTCTTCTCCCAACAGTCTTGACGAAGGCTAACTGGGCGGAAGACAACCATCCTGGGGAGCTAACATAAAAAAGGACCCTAGAGCAGTACGCTTTAGGTCGGCTTTTCCAACATGGTAAAATCCTTCTACCCACAGCCTTGGCGAAGGTTTACGGGCAGAAGATGACCATCCTGGGAGCTAACACAAGCAAAAAAAGACTCCGAAGTAGGCCGAGTCTCAACTCTCGGTCACTTCCCGAGCATTCAAAGACTCCGAATTAGGCCGGGTCTCAACTCCCAGTCAGTTCCCGAGCACCTAAAAGTCCCGAGCTAGGCAGGGTCTCAGCTCTCAGCCAATTCCCGAGGACTCACCAGGCTCAGAAGCCCCGAGGCAACTTCCTCAAGCAATCAGACAGTGGCAAGTGGTATCGACTAATTTCCAAACTTGCCCCGATATAGCATCTGACCAATCTTGGAAATGGGGGGCAGCTGATACGCCCAAAATTATGGGCAGTTTCCTACTCAAGCTAGAAGACTAATGGAAAGTGCATCTATTTCCTAATCCAATTGGGAAACCCCCGCAATTAATGTCAATCACTCCTAATACAATTAGGAAACTCACTTGATTGGTGTCAATCTATATCAATGTGATTATATTTCCTTATCCTTGTATGAGTAGGTCTCTTACATCTATAAAAGAGACCTCTCACCCCCCATTGAGGGGCGACCAACTCTGGAGTCTACACAGCACCTCTACAAAATTCACCATTATATGCATACACCCGGCCGGTATTACTGGTAGTGCCGCCCCTCTTTGTTGGCTCACCAGGCCCACCGGTGATCGGCTAGTGAACGTGCTCAGACACACCCGTGGACGTAGGTACCTTCATTAACAGGGCCGAACCACATACAAAAAATAGTCTCTCACTCTCTCCCTCTCTCTCTCCTAAATTGCTCTACTTTACTCTTACCAATTTTTGGCATCATCACTTATTAATTACCATTTTACCCTTGAGGCCTATTTTTTAACAATAGAGTTGTTTAATGTGGTTAAATACATGCGTTTCTTAGTAATTCGTATGTTTCTTTGCAAATTAATGTAATTGGGAGCTTGTAGCATTGTTACACGTGTCCTAATCCGCACGAGGCGGGTTGGGGTGTGACACAACTATTTCATTTTAAACTTAATTATGCATGGATAACATTTGATCACTGTCAAAAAAATAGAAATGCTACTGCCTACTCGTACTTGAAATTCTCACAAACTAATATGGTATCAAAATGTAAACGTCACTCCACTTTTTAACTTTAAAATGTGACAATTACATATAAGTTTTATAACCAAATAGGAAAACATCATCATTTTGGTATTAACACATCCAAATTGTATCGGTAAACCTCATCTCCCATTTCAACTATCCTCTAGTTCTTTTTCCAAATTGATCATTAAGATTACTTTCACAACACTTAACTTTAAAAAATGGCTTATCTCTAGCCATTTTAAGTTGTCTTCATTTTAAAATAGTTTTTTGATTGTATTTATTGCAAAAAATATATAAAATAAAATAAAATAAATGAATGTTAATTGCTTTTCACTATTTTTTGAACCGCAATTGCTTTCATTGTTGAGATGTAAATGTATTGTTGTATATGAATACATGCGTCGGAGTTTACAAAATCTTTTCACACTCAACTTCTATAAAACCTGCATTTGTGTTATTACTTTTGCATTATATTGTCATGCATGATAATGTGATGTGGCGTGTCTTTGGGCACATGGTTGAGTGAGTTTTGACTCACGAGTTGATTTGGGTGTCTGTATTAGAGAACCCTTTGAAACTGTGGTGATTGAGGTTTTGTTGATGCGACGTCTCTGCGAGTGTGAGACGGTCACTGTGGAATACTTTAAATGTTTATCTGAAAATAAATGTTTACCTGTGTATTTCAATATCTGTATTATTTTCTGGCTTAGAATATATTTCTGTTGTTAGATTTAGTATCCTGGTGAGGACGAATGAACACACTATTAATTTGGTAGGCTAATTAGCAACTTCGGAAACGTCATGTAGAAATTCGCGTTTTAGCGACCAAATGAAACTTAGTCGAAAACTTTTATAATTTTGAGGTTTCACTTATAAAGCTGTGAATAAGCTGTGTAAAAAGTTTCAGAGACTGATTAGGAGTTTTGAAAACTCGTGGGGAGGTAAACGTAAATCCCGAGAGTTTTGCCTATATATAGATAGAGATGGTTGAGATATTTTCTAAGTTCTTAACCTAAATTCCAAAAAGGGGGCCATAGGGAGATTTTGGAGCTTAGAGCTTTGCGACGCCAAACGACGACCTTCCGTCCGTCTGTTTTCTTCCATATTTCATATTCGAGCTCCTCGAGGTAAGAGCTTCGTTTTGATATATGTTAGGGCTTGTTTGGCCAAGTTTTCCTAAAAGTTGTTTTTCTAGAATTTTTCATAAAAGTTGATAAATGGAATTTTGATTCATAGGAATTGTACTAGACGGACTTCTGCACGTTCTTTGTGCACGGGTTTTCTTGCGATTGAATTATAAGAGTGTAAATCGGAGGTGAGTGATTCAACTATGTTTATGGAATGGTTTCTTGACATGTATTCATGTTATGTTTGAATAACATGTATTAATATTTAGAGATATCTTGTGTAGTTCATATTGGGCATTTATATTGATAAGTAGGCCCAATAGCACGATGAAATGTTTTGATTTCCGCGAGCATGGTAATATGTATTTGAGCATGTTAAGTTGCTTATTTGGGTCAGAAGGAGCACGTGGTCACCATGCCATTTTGTGGAGCCGATATAGGCATTAAGGTCGCACGATTGAAGAGAAGAATCGTGGGTCTTACCCTTTCGCGTGGACTTATTGGCGAGGAGTCGCGGATCGGGAATATGGACGGGCACGTGAGTCTCCGGCGACTAGTATGAAATGTAGAGATGTGAATGCGGACATGTTTTATCATTCATGTGCATATGTTGTTTTATTCACTAAGCGTTAGCTTAAACAAATCGAATATCTGTGGTTATTCAAATAACCATTTCAGGTGTTAATGCTGGCGAGGAATCGAAGAAGTGAGCACGTGGGTTCAGAGTTCGATTAGAAGGCAACCCGAATGTTGATCTTGTAGTTTTGGAACAATAGGGAATGTTGTAATAAGGATTTGAATGTTTTAGCTTGTGTTTAATTTAGTATGTTAGAGTGGACCTAAAGCATGGTAATAGTTAGTAACTCGTTGTAATTATAAGTTGGCAGTGTTTTAATACAACTAGGATTACTTTGATGAGAAGTTGGAGTGTGTGGTTAACACTTGGTTGTTTTTGAAAAGCTTTTGAAACTTGTTTTCTGCAGATTTTGGGCTGCTGTCAGGGGAGCAGTCGACTGATCCAGTGTTCAGTCGACTGAACCCTTTGCCTGCTAGCTACTGCTTCTTATTATGGTAAAAGCAGTCGACTGGGCCCTGCCTCAGTCGACTGGACCTCTGAAGGTTATGTGTTCATTTTGGTTCTGCTTACTTCAGTCGACTGAAAGTTGGAGGCCCAGTCGACTGGACCTCTGAAGGTTATGTGTTCATTTTGGTTCTGCTTACTTCAGTCGACTGAAAGTTGTAGGCCCAGTCGACTGGACCCCAGTCTCAGTCGACTGAATGGTCCGTTAAACTGTTTTGAAAACTCTCTGCCTTCTTCAGTCGACTGAGGTCCTGACCCAGTCGACTGCACCCCTAGTTTTGAAAATGTGTTTTGTTTTTCCGCTGCGTGTGTTCTTTAAACTAAATTTTGGGAACGTTAATGGATTGGGTTAGCCTCGGTGGCGTGCCACGGGCTCTGATTTCGCTATTGTGGGACCGGGCTGTGACAACTTCTACTAGTTGTCGACCCGTGCATTTACACGGGATGGTTGAAAATCAAATAATATTCACTTTACATTCAATATGTCTAATAAATTAACATCTATTTCATTCTAATATGATTACAATGTTTGTAATATGGCTTAATTCAATGAAATTTGTTAAAAAAAATTGTAGTTGGATCACTAATTTACATCAACCATAAAACCATAAGATTCTACATTTGTTCATTGAAGACCATAGCTATCATGTTTGGTATGGTTCAACTTTAAGTTGTGGCAAAATCTTTGCTTTTCTATGATAAAATAATTGATTGCATTAGTATAATAAGAAATATCTGCACCCTATATATTTTTGAACATTTAATGGTCAAAAAATAAATAGACAGCTCCGTTTCATAAATATATGAGTTTAAAATTGTCACACCCGTTCCAAAATTATAAGTTTTATCATGCATAATTGAATTTATGAATTTATCAATGTTAGTTGATAATGAGGGTGAGGTTGACTGTGAGTCAACGGTAAGGTGTCGGTAAGGACATGGGAATTCGGTAATCAAGATTTCATTGGCTTAAGTAAATGATATTTATGTGATTTAAATGTTATTTGACTTATCTGGTATTTTTATGAATAGTGAATTATACATGTATAGTATAATATCTGGTAATTTTGGTATTGTTAGATATCTTTTGAGAACTGTGGTGAGAACGTGAGTGTCACGTTAAATAAAAAGTTAGGTTGTGTAGAGATTCCACGGAATTTAGTTTTTGGACGTATATTTTGAATCCAAACGAGACTTAATCAAAAACTTTTGTAATTCGTAGTTTTTACTTGTAAAGCAATAAAATGGACATGTGCAAAGTTTCAAGAGTTAGTTAGAAGTTTTGGAAACTCGCGGGGAAGTAAACACGATTTTCGAAGAATTTGTCTATAAATAGTGGTGGATGAAATTGTCATTTCCTACGAACTTCATATAATATCTTGAGAGAGGAGAGAGAAAAGGGGGATTGATCCTACGGGCTTTGTGACGACGAACGACGACCCTTTGTCCGTCTGAATTTCACCAAATTGCATATTCGAACTCCCCAAGGTAAGGGCTACGTATTGATAGTCTTTAGGCCACGTTTGGCTAAGATTTTATAAATTTTTAAATCTAAGAAATTGGGGAAAACACGTGTAGACTTGTAGGTTTTGCGTAGGATCGGAGTTTTGGCGTTTATTTGGGCTTCTAGTCGTTTCCTCCAAGTTTTACGACGATAGCTCGAGGTATGAATTTTTAGCCTATGATATATAGGGAAATTTTATGTTTTAAATTTCGACGATGAAATTGAGATCTGGGCAAAATTCATGTGTTAATCTTAGGCCCATTAGTTATGTACGTGTTTAATTATGAAAAGCATGTCTAAATTGACGCGAGCATGTTGAGTTGTCTATATGGGTCAAATGGAGGACTTATACAAATTCATGCCGGAGTAAGCTTCTCGATGTTTGAGAATTTTAGTAGCGACGGCTACTGTGCATGGTTTAAGGCTTTGACTTGCCAGGGCACTTGGCGATGTAATGATTGTAGGCTTGGACTAGCCATTGACATCGCGGTGTAAGGCTTGGACTTGCCGCTACCAGATGAAAGCGTATTTGTCTCCTTAGCGACTATTTATGTGATATTGAGATTAAAGCATGTTTGATCATATATGCATATGTTAGAAATTGTGCACTCAGCATATAGCTGAGCAGTGGAGATTTACTCCATTGCAAGTGAAAGGAAGAAAGGGAAAAAAGAAGCAAGAAGAGTGAGGCCGTTGGAAACGCCGGGGGATCCCTTGTATATGTTTTTGTTTTCTTTGCCAAGTCTTGTAATAATAAGCGTTTCGACTAGCTAGCACTTTGTATTTGGCTTGGAAGGTGTAGTATGTTTGTATGATGTTGTAATAAGTCTCAAAAACTTGTTTTAATTATGTCGTAATGAATCCGAACTTATGGATTCGTGTTTTGAATGCTTGACCTATCAGTTTTGAAGTTAAAGGAAAATGGATAGAGTTTTGTAAAATTCAGCGAAACAAGCCCTAGCTTGTTCCGCTATTGTTTCTATTCATGGATTAGTAATGTTTAAACTTTGGCTTTTGATAGCATGTATTAGCTTGTGAAGTTTGGAATCGTATACATGTTTGGAGTGATGTTGGATATGATGGTTGTTTGATACCTTAGCAAAATTCTGCACCATTGTGCAGGATCCTGCTAAAGGGTCATTCGACCAGTTGAAGGGGGTCATTCGACCGGTCAAAATGCCCCCTGTTAGAAATCTTTTTCTATACCTTCCGAAATTTTTTAAAAGGTTTTGATTAGTTTTTATGGTACCTTTGGGACCCCTTTCAACATAAAAACATTCGTTTCGAGATATGATTGTGTTTTCAATTTTATACGGATTTTACAACTCGGAGAGTATTGTTTCCAAATGTTTTATACACTAAAGGTTGTTTTAAAGTCTTTTCCGCTGCGTATAATCATTTTAATGAACTGGATAAGCCTTGATGACGTGCCACGTGTCCTGTTTCCGTACGTTAGCTGGATGATCGAGACAAAAATAAATGACAATTATTCTCCTGGTAATTCTCGCTTTAACACCACCAATAGATCAAGACTATAAAAGGCTTTGAAAATATATAAACAAATTAACCAAAACAAATAAGTGTCTAAATTGAAAGGAATTTTTTTTACCAGAACCCATATCATATTTCATAGATTCGAGTGGTAGTTATTTAGCTTCCTCAAATTATCTATTTATTTATTATTTATTTAATTTTTTTGTGAAGATGGGCATTTGTATGATATTCAAACCTATAAAAATATGAGATTTGATACACCCAACAAATTATTCAGAATGGGGTAGTTGTTTAATCTTACAAATAAATTGACAAATTTTGCATTGTATATCGTATAATCAATGACAATTTGATAAAGGGGAAAAAAAAGGTGAAAAAAGAATCTTTTTAAGCAAACTCCTCCACAACTTAAAAACGTATAGAAAAAGCACAAAAAGAATTGAAAATCAAACAATTTTAATGACAAAGTGGTGGCACTAAACAAAGAAAATGAATTTTATCAACCATTTCCATCTTAGGCATATATTCAAGAAAGAGAACAATAAAAAATTTGCCCAGATTTGGGAACGATAAGAAAACAAATGAATAATAATTCTTTGTTTCCAATAAATAACCCTTAATCATGTTTTTGAAAGATATAATAATAACTATATGTGTTCAGTTTAGGTGCAAAATCTCTTCAAAATTACAACTATTGAATCACTTATACATGGTATGAGTTGTATATCTAATATGATTACAAATTCAAGATTTACTTATCAATATATCAATATCTTTTTGATGTATATCCTGTTATGAATAAGATCTCTAAATTAAATCATAACGGTTTAACAACAGATACACATTAAAACTTTTTTTTTTTAAATTAAAATTTTATTTCATACTTATACTTATATATCTCTTTAGATATTCAATATAAAATTTTACATTAAACAATACAATAACGGTGACTACATGAATTCTTACTTTATTGTATTCACAACATCATAAAGTAGAGAGTATAGTGTATCATAAGAATAAGTGATTGCAATTTACAACATCTCAGTAATACAAAAAGTAAACTGACTTGTATATTCGTTTAGTCATAGTTTAATCTTACCAGATAAATCTGCATATTGTATCTTCTTCTAGAGTAGTGTGACATTCTTGTCCCCATATAATAGAAATAAAAAGAAAAAAAAAAATCATCAAATGTGAATTTTATTAAGCCAAGCTTAGAAATAAAATAGAAAAGAAAACCTTGCATGTATAAGAAGTAAGAGATGAAGGTTGGAACTTGGAGGTAAATCTCCGTTTTTGAAGTTTTGGTTTATATTAAAATCTTGTTGGTCATTGTTTAGTATTTATTATATAATACTAATATCTTCTATATTTATTTGAGATGAGCAACAATTAAAATTTCAATTATTGATTAATACATACTATAAAAAAAAAACACCTATCTTTTAAGGATGCATATCGGATCTGATTTAAAATTTAAATTGTAACAATAACTTACATGTTAACAAATATTTTACTGAGTTGTAAATGTACTTAAATTGTAAATTTTCAGTTATAAATTTTAAATCTCACATATATATATATATATATGTGTACATATATATTAAAATAAGGAATTAAAATTTTCAAGAGTGTGGCACGTGGCAGAAAAGAAAGCTTTAGTAATAAATTTACATTAGTTATATATATATATATTTGTAATATGTTAGATATGTTTTCAAAATTTATATCCCAAATGTGGTTTCCAATACACGTGGCAGTTGTCCCACTGTCATATGTGTTGGAATCACATTCGAGATACAAAGTCTGAGAAGCATAGTTTTATTATTTTTTATATGTCAAGCAAGTTTGTTTTAACTTCGAAGAATAAAAATTAAACATTTTGTTTTTTCAATCCTTTTTTAGAAGGTGCAAATTGCAAAGCGTGATGCAGATTTTTTATGCTAAAATGATGCTCAATAAAAGGCTATAGAGTGAAACCAAAGGAGCACTATCAATCATTGGCAAAATAAAGCTAAAATTTTCCTAAAAATATTAAAATAATGCTAGCTAAAACATAGCTAAATAAACACCAAAGACACATATTATTATAAAAATTATACATATATAATTTATCATACCCTTCCATAGATACCTATGTAATTTAAATTCAATATTATAAATCAAAGACACTTATTATTTATATATCTAATAAGTGAAAATCATGATTGGTGGAGAGAGAATAGGACAATTAATTAGTTAGGATTAGATTTAATTAACATTAATTTCTATTTATTCATGATTGGTGGAGAGAGAATAGGACAATTAATTAGTTAGGATTAGATTTAATTAACATTAATTTCTATTTATTCAAATTCAAATATTGAGTGAAACAAAATGACACGTAATGCTGAGATGACAAAACTAATATCCTTAGTTTTCATATATATATATATATATATATTAGATTAGATGACAAATAAACTCTCGCTCTATTACCTTTCTATCTTTGTTTATGCCCTTTTAAAACTTTTTTCTACATTTAAAGTATATTTTAGTACAAGCATATATAGTGAGACACAGTGATACCTTTGCATGATGAGTATTTTGTTGGTGACTCGTAAAACAATCGTAAGTGATTATTTGATTGGGAGACATTTTTTACCTTATACAGTAATTATTTTATGGGCGATGTTATAGTTCTCTAATATTTATCCCAGTTTTGTTGTCCAATCACGTGACAATGTACATGACTATTTAAGATAACTTTCACTACAAAATCAGTAGTCTCATTATTGTTAAATGTTGTTTAATGTGATCACAATACTATATGCTGTATTTGAAAAGCAACGTTAAAAAACCAATAAAGAATTGAGAACCATGCATGGCATTAGTCTTGTTTATTTCTCAGTAGCTCATTTTTATCAATAATCAATAAGTATGGACCAATAAAAATAGGGAAAAATACATTTTACCCTCTGTGGTTACACTCATTTTCTCATAGCCCCCTGTGGTTCATTTTGTAACACTTAACCCCCTGTACTACGGACTGAAGTGAGACTGTTAACTTTTCTAACGGTAGTCCCACTTCAGTCATTAGTACAGGGGGTTAAGTGTTACAAAAATGAACCACATGGGAGTTATGAGAACATGGGTGTAACCATAGGGGGGTAAAATGTATTTTTCTCTAAAGAATATGTATAGGGGCTTGGGGGTATTAACGTCATTTCTTTTTTTTTTTTTTTTTTTTTTTTTTTTTTTTTTCAGTTAGAAAAGTTAACAATCTCACTTTAGTCCGTAGTACAGGGGATTAAGTGTTACAAAATGAACCACATGGGGGTTATGAGAAAATTGGTGTAACCACAGGGGTAAAAAGTATTTTCCCCATAAAAATAATATACATATATGTATATGTATATATATATATATATATAAAATCCCCCTAAATTTAAAAAGTGCAACAAGTTAACGTTTTTCCAATAACAATTATCACCTTTTCAGTTAGGATATCGTAATGAAAAAAAAAGACCCTTTGTATCAATTGACCAACATATGATATAGAAGTTTTAGAAATAAAATTGTCTATATTTATTTGTATGCAACAAAGGGTAATTATGTGTGTAACAAATGACAATTTTGTCCTAATACTTTTAACGACTCAAAAGAGGGTAAAAGATAGAGTAATACTTGGGACACAACCAAAAGACATCATGTTGTAAATTTTTTTATATTATGTGTTGCCAGTGTTGGTCAAATGATTAGTTTAGACTTGAGGGGTCAATTTGTTGAGGTTTTTAGTTTATGGTGGTATTCGCAAAATAGTTATATTCGAGGGGGTGTTGGTGTAATTTTTCTAAATAAAAATAGGGTGTATTACATTGCATACCCTTGTAGTTTGACTGTAATGTCATTTTGGTCCCTACAATTTTAATTTTGTCAATTTAGTCCTTACAGTTTTAGTTTAAGTTCAATGTAATCTATTCATAATTTTTTTTACAGTTTTAGATTCAATGTAGGTATGTAAAGTGTAATTTCTCTTAGTAAATTTATCATTATGCCCCTAATAAAACCTCACTTGTGCATCACATGATCTAATTCTGTAAAAAATTATATGAATTTTTTATAAATGGACTATATTAAACCTAAACTGAAATCATAAAGACCAAATTAATAAAATTAAAACTATAAAGACTTAATATGCACAACAAGACGCGTAGGGTTTAAAATCCTGCGGACAATCACTTCTCTCTGTCTCTCTCTAGAACCCTCAATTAGGGTATTTCCCGCCTTTCACTCTTCTATCTCTGCTTGTATAATATATAATATAATACTAAAAATCTCAGTTTCAGTTTCTAGGGTTTCCATCATCACCAAGAAACAATGGTGTCCTCAAAGCAACTCCTTTCCATAATGGAAGAGTCACTTCTCGGTCCCACTCCTCCAAATCCGTCTCAGAGGATCGAGCTCATGTACGCCATTCGCCACTCTCTCCCCTCTCTCCAATCTCTCCTCTCCTACCCGGTACTACCATCTCTCTTTCTTTCTTATGCGTATTGTATTGTATATATATATATATATATACGCGCATAGACTGGCGTATCTGTATGTCTCTACCTGAAAACTCAATCCTGTGCAATTCTTTGAAAAAGTTTTTAGTAAGAAGTTTCTGGTGGGACGGACGGACAGATTCTCTCTCGAAATTTAGGCGAAAGAGCGTAGAATCAACTGCCAAGCGTTCAAAATCCAATTTGCAATTTTTTTTTTTTGTTAAAAAGCCCCTAAAAGGTGAAATTTCGTTTAATTCATGTACGGTCCATTGATTTTTTTTTTTTTTTTTTTCATTTTTCGGAGGACCTTGCACTAATCAGGAGTCTTAATTGTAATTAACCCTAAAGTAAAATAACAGAATGGACGTATCACTCAATAGCCCTATATTGTTTAATAATATGCAGCCTCCCAAACCCTCCGACCGAGCTCAAGTCCAGTCAAGAGAAGTGAGGCTTCCCAATTCTTCTCCAATATCGCTGGACGACCAGGATGTTCAGATTGTTAGTTCATCTCACACTTCTTGTTGTTTCTTGTTTCCTTTATTCAGTACTATGGTCTTACATTACGTGTTAATTCATTGAAATTGTATGATTCCACTTTTCAAGGTTCCACTTTTCAGTTAATAGATTTGCATGTGGAGCATTTTTTTTTCCTTTCTTTTTAATATTGGGATTCCTGCTGTATAAATGGCAAGAAAATTCGTAGTAATTGCTGGTCATATTTCTGTGACTGTTGATGAACTATATATTCGAATCAATAGTGGGAACATTTGTGATAATGGTACGAGTCGTCGTGAAATCATCTCCACACTTTCCCACACATGAGTGTGTTATTTTAGTTCTTTGATCATTGTGGAGTGCGTTGCTTTATTGTATTAGTGGTACTTATCTCCCCATTATCCATGGTTTGGTTGCTGAGTACATGGAAGAAGATAAATAGCAACATAAACAAACTTTAAAATTTTCTTTTATCATTTCTGCAAGAGAAGAATTCTTCCCCAAATGGTCTGGTACCTGGTTAGTTAATAAAGGTGAAAAATTGGGAAGAATATTTATTATTATTATATATATATATATATTTTGTGTTAAATCAGCGATGCAGCACCTGTGAAGACTTTAAGTTGCTGAAATATTATCTGAGTTCAATTTGTTATTCAAATGGAACTACGTTCTTCCTCTTCTTCTTCATTTTATGTTTTAAGTTAATTTCTCATATCAAAATGCATATGCAAATTGGGTCGCTTGAGCACCAAGTCAAACCCAAGTTGCTGTGCCTCAAGAAATGGAAAATTGAAACTGACATAGCCAAACAGCTCACTATGGGCCAATAAGAAACTAAATCTTATGGTAAAAATATCTAAAGTTTAATATCTATATATTATCTGAACACTATCGCTGCACCAACTATTCCAATGCGAGACACATTTGTGTACGGTGTGTCCTTACTCCTTATGCATTGCTTAAGTATACAACTTGGGCCCCTAAGCCTCTAGGCACTGAAAAAGAGAGATTCTTAATAGGAGGATGCGTCAATATTTCGACAACTTAGCTGTGACCAAGAGTGACGCAATTTCTCATAAGCTGGTGGCCCTTCTTTAAACACCAGTATAGAGTTGATCTGTTTTAAATCCTTCATTAACCACATCAAAGATGTCAAGACTTTATCATCGTTTGGTGAAAACCCAAACTCTGTCAAAATTTGATGCACTAAAAGCAAGTTCCACCTGAGCTTTTCCATGAACAATAATTCAGGCCAGTCTATCTGAAAACTGTGATAATTTTCAAGTGAAACATTGTCGCTTGTTGAATTCAGTGTGTTTGATCCCAGGGATAGATTTGAACTCCCTCAAAGCTTTCCACACCGAAACTACCTTCCATTGAACTTGTTCAGCCATAGATGAAAACTGAGCCTCTCTGGCTGAAAACGGGGACAACATTTTAAGTGAGAATTGTTTCTAGGTGGTAAGTATATCAAGCATACTTCATTCCTATCAATAAAGCAAAAAGGAAAGAAGAAAAATAAAAAATAAAAGAGTATATCAAGCACATTTCACGAAATTGTGCTTGAAAGTTTTCAGATTTAATTGGTTTTTAAACAAGTGTAGTTATCCATTTCTTGACAAGCAATATAATTCAAAGCATATGATTCAAAATGGAGGTCTAGGGTTTCACATTAAAATTTGGTTTCATACTTTCATATAAATCACATACAAGTTGAAGGTATGTTCCCGAACTTAAATTCATGGTGATATATTTTTTCTTTGCACATTTCATTTGAAAACGCTATCAGATAGTACATCCTTTGCTTGGCATTAATGAATATGTAAACCTGTTCTGTTTGTTGCTAAGAATAAATACCGAGTCTTAGACTGATGCCTTTTGTTTTCTCTTCAATTATCTTGTTACCTTTTTGCTTTTACCTTTCGAGTAATATCTTCTATTCTGCTGAATTTTTTAGGCTCTGAAGTTGAGTGATGATCTCCATCTTAATGAGATAGACTCTGTGCGTTTGATTGTTTCTGCCAATCAAGAGGTACAGCTCTGTCCTCTTGTCCTGCCTATTTACTTATAGTTTACAAATGTCTACTTTTCTACTTGTAGTATTACTTGTCATTTGTCAATACATTCATCTTTTATCATCTCGTTGATACTATTATTTTTCACTCTCCAGTGGGGTCTATTAGGACGAGAGCCATTAGAGATATTGCGCCTGGCAGCCGGGCTTTGGTATACAGAGAGAAGAGATCTAATAACAGCACTATACACACTTTTAAGGGTATTGATCACCTCTTCCCTTTCCAGTATCATATACATATATGTATATGTATAGATATGTATATACATACGTTTTAGTCTTGGCTCTTCTTCTTCTTCTTCCACTTATTCATTTTGTTCACGTATGTTATGGATTCGCAGGCTGTTGTGCTTGACCAGGGACTTGAAGCTGATCTTGTGGCCGATCTCCAGAAATATTTGGAAGATCTTATCAATTTGGGGCTTCGACAGAGATTAATTTATCTAATAAAGGTTCTTAACTCTGCTGTGTTGCACTTCACATTCTTGATTTCTGAAATTAAAGTGGTTCTTTTTTGAGCATTGTTGCGCTCATAAGTAGGCGAGTAAACTGAATTGTCTAGGATAATGTTGCTTACATATGACTTTCCACAGCAGAAATGAGCCGTATTTATTCTTCTAATACTATATGACTTTTAGTCACATATCCCATTGTCTTGGCAAGGCGCTTACCATATTCACAGTCGTTCCTCTTTGATTCATTATTCTACCTGTTTAGAGTTGCATTAATGTTGTCAGAGCTTCTTTCTTTTAGAAACTGACACCAATCACCTGATTTATAGTGTGTTGGGGATGTTTCTTATAGGGGTTTTTCTAGCTTGTATTTGGTAGCTTTGAGCAGTGTGTTGAGGATGTTTCTTATAGGGGTTTTTGTAGCTTGTATTTGGTAGCTTTGAGCAGTGTTAATTAATTTCAAACTGCAACAGCACTCTCTTCCTCTTCCTTCCTTCATCTTTGTTCAAGACTAATGGAAGGAAGCATAAATAATTGAATCAATTAGAGCACATTTCTGGAGTGGTGGTGATCAATCCCTGAACTTGGCATAAGACTGAAAATCCACTAAACATGAAATAATGAAGCCAAGCAAGATGTGTACACCGTATAACTTTGAATGGTTTGCATTTAATACAAGCCAGTATTAGCTAATGTTGTCATGTAGACTTCAGGTGCCTTTCGAATAATTGATGTTTAACTATCGAAAGTACCTCAATCGATTAGCATTTGGTTGTCAAGGGGTAGTAGAGCATGAATGCGGTAATCCTTTGTTTTTGAAAGATATATACATTAGAATCTAAGAAACATTGATACGTATACTGCGACACAGACACGACATAGCGATACGAACCTGAATAGAACACAACACGATACGGTGGAGACACTGTGAATGATTATGTATTTTTGTTAGTATGGAACCAGCTAACCATGTAACATAAAAATAACAATACTTTTAAAGTAACTTAGAACTAAGATGGTACTTTAATCACTTCCAAAGTCCAAACAACAATGCAACATGAAAATATCACACTACTACTACCGAGTCTACCATTTAAGTACAAACCAATTATAATCCTTAAAGCAAGAAGTTGCACATAACATTATATAAACCATAAAATGTCTTTTACTTTTCACAAAAAAACCCCTCTTTTGCTTCCCATTTTAGCATGTCAAGACTTTCGCCCCCAATTAGGCATCTCTAAAAAATAAACCCATACCGTGTCGGCGTCGGAGGTTTGTCGACACACATACGACACTTCATTGGAAGTGTGGGTGCTTCAAAGATTAAATTTACCAAATCAGGAGGTGAGCCCATGTACGCAGGATAAGGAGTTTGTTGTTGGTGTTGTCTATTCTTTTCCATATGGTAGTTTCTTGTAGTGCAGTTCCTTACTTGAATAAAAGTTAGTGGTAAAACGAACTAAAATTTTATGCTGTTTGCTTCACATCGAAGCTTAAGATTTCATTATATAGAATTGTAGAAGGGGTGCTGTAATTTGATCTTGAGTCTAGCAAATACTCATACTGGAGTCAAGAAATTACCAATTTTTGTTGGTAATGTATTTATTTATTTATTTCAAAAAATCTAATTCATATTGTTTTTCCCCCTTGGTCAGTATCAGTAAAAAGGATGTCGTAAATGTTATGTATCCAAATTGTCTATTATGAATTTGACTAGCTGAGTGTTACATGCTCATTGTTTTCTCATTTGTTGTGTGTTCTCTCTCTCTCTCTCTCTCTCTCTCTCTCTCTCTCTCTCTCTCTCTCTCTCTTCCATCAAATAACTAGTGTATTCAAATGAAGAAAATGTATTTTTTTTTTTTGACCTCAAAAGCAAGCAAAGTTCATAATATCATTTGATCGTAGGGATAAGGCCAGTTTGGTTTGCAGCTTTTTTTAAAATGAGTACGATGTTTATTTTTTTTATTATTCTTGCTAGAACAATTAGATCTTTTGTTCCTCCGCGTAACTCGTGACGGAAATTGGAAGATACCTAATTAGACCTTACAACAAGTAGCAATATATGGTTTTTAGGGTGTTTTCGTGGTGGGATTACGAAAATCATTAATGTGCCAGGAATTGGTGCTTGCCTCCTAATACTGCTCAGAGACGTGTAGCCTACTTAATATGTACAATTTATGATTAGTGGATGCAACCAAGAAGGAAAATTATCAATCCTATTTCCTTCACTGATTCCAGTAATGCAATTAGTTAATTTCACTTTTTTTAATTGCTCGGGGTAGAAAAATAAATTCCTTAGCTTTGACTCAATCTTCAAGGCGATTTCCTTTTGTTTGTTATAATAGTGGTATTTTTAATTCTAGGAACTTAATCGAGAAGAGCCAGGTGGTCTGGGTGGGATTCACTCTGAGCGCTATGTTATTGACTCAAGAGGTGCTCTTGTGGAACGGCGAGCTGTGGTTTGTAGGGAAAGACTCATTCTCAGTCATTGCCTTGTCCTTTCTGTTCTGGTTGTTAGGACAAGTAAGCTACGCATCATCACTGCAGTTGATAATTGGCATTAGTTGCTTGATTCCTTAACGTTGTATAGAATAGGATTACTTGAACTTCTCATACTAAACTGATGGTTTTTTCCGCAATATTTTTAAATTCATCTGTTGAGTATTAAAAATCCTTACTTCTGCATACCTCGTGCCATTTTGTGTAGTTTGTATACTTCTAAGTATAAAGAAGAGAAAACCCATATCTTTCAAATTTAATACTTCATGCTTGTGGTTTGATCTTATATGGATTACATCTTTCTCGAAACCGTATTTTTTTTCCTATGTATTTAGAGAGGGGTTTTCTTATATTTGCCACAGAGAGCATAGTGGTGATGAACCTGAATGTCCATGGGCGGCTTTGGGGGCCATTCTGAATGGATTGTATTGCATATACCTAGTTGTGTGAGTTATTATCTTGTGCATAATATGGGTTGATAATCACCATCATCATCATATGATAATCTTTGTACTCGTCGTCCACTCAACATCAATGGACATAGTCCCAGCTGCTCAGTGTAAGTTCATCCCTCTGTTTGCCTATGTTCAGCCATATCCTTCATTAGATCCTTGGCAGTCATGGTGTTTTTCACTAGCTTACCCTTGTTACTTTGGTATGTGCTAAGTATGGAGGTTTGAGTGTTACACATTGCCTTCTCTCACTTCGTAACTTTATGATTTGCTTGTTGGCAGGTTCTTTTTAGTGACTCTTCCCCCCACTTTATAACCTATGTAATATGCATTAAATAAATAAAAAAAACTTTTATGAGATTTGTTTGAGGGGCCAACTAGCTCTGTTGTGAAATCTCATTGGCATTATCAAAGACCTGGGCTTGAATCCATCCTCTCCCCCCTTCCCCCTCCCCCCCCCGCATGGTTTCTGCTTTGGAGAGGGTTATGAATATGGAGGAGAGTTGCCAGTTGTTTTGTGGCCCAACGATAACATTTGGACCAGAAGAAGGAAATTTTTTAGATTTCCAAGGAATCAAACAAGGGATATTATAAGGAGTTATATTTCTAAACAATGCCACTACTTGTGCTCTTTGCAGGTTCGAAAGATGTAAAGGATGTGTTTTCCACTTTAAAAGATAACGCAGCTGAACTTAGTGGCCATACGGACTCCGTAAAGCAACAGGTCTGTCTTTATTGTTCATAGTGGCCGAATCATTACCTTCTCTCTGTTCTGTGGAGTCTTACATATTATAGTAGAGCTTCATCTAGAATTAGGGCTATACTTGAGCCGAGGTTTTCGAATTCGAGCCGAGCTCGAGCTGAGCTTTAAGAGTTGGCATCCTGCTCAAGCTTGAGCTTGGCTTGTTTATTATCGAGCCGAGACTAGCCGAGCCTTGAGCCCTTGTTGAGCGGCTCAACTAGTGTACACCCCTAGTAGCAAGTTTAAGTTGTCAATCAAAATCCACGGACCAAGCTCAATGCTTGACAGTTGGCACATATATATATATATGTATATATATTTTACTTAAAACAATTGCTTGGCACATGAATTTAGGACTATGCACGTCAATTTTAAATACTTCATATTATAAATATATTATGTTTTTATAATTATCATATATATATATAAAATATTCTTCCAATTTCAAATACTTTGCATTATACATATACATATTTTTATAATTATCATATCTATATATATATATATTTAAACAAGTCCTTATCAAACCTATTAAAGAGATATTTCACGAGCCTACTATACGAGCCTTATCGAGCCGAGCATCGTTTATTAAACTATTGTATTCAAACTCGAGTTTGACTCGTTTATTATACGAGCCGAGCTATTATCGAGCCGAGCCGCGAACCCTTTTTGAATGGCTCAGTTCGTGTACACCCCTAGTCGAGACATATATTATTAATATATAAGAGCCTCTTAACGAGCACTTAAACGAGCCTCTTAACGAGCTTTTCACGAGCCTACTAAACGAGCCTTAACCGAGCTGTTCATGAGCCTTATCGAGCCGAGCCCAATTGTGCTCAAGCTTTGCTCGTTTATTAAACGAGCCTGCTATTCAAGCTCGAGCTTGGCTCATTTATTATATAAGCCGAGCCGAGCTCTGGGCGAGCCGAGCCACGAGCCCTTGTTGAGCGGCTTGGCTCGTGTCCACCCCTATCTAGAATGTGTTGTGGGTGTTTTATTATGTTCTTCTCGAAAGTCTCATTGACTGTATGGTTTTGATTCTTTTTCCTCTAATAGGTTGCAATCTCCCATTTTATTTTGTGTGATTAATATGATTAGGAAGGATCCAAAATGTTGGCCTTACTGTGCGGACTCTTGTTGACTTCTAAGCCAGTGGATCGTACAATACCCAGACCAATGATGCGGTGGCTATTTTAGGCCACAGAGTTTGGTGGGAATCTTTTATATGTTGGAGCTTATCCAGCACCAAAATATTGGAAATCCACCCTTAATAAATGTTGCATTTTTCTTATTCAGTTTTTAGTAAATAACTCATTTAAGGTCATTACTAAGGGGTTCCTGAGATGCTTGGCGTGCATCGATATGCACGCTATGTTAGTTGTGTAACTTCATAGACATTCTATTCTCTAAATTTCTTACAGTTCTCTGTTTCCTTGATGATGTTTACTTTTCGTATGTGCAGATCACGTGTAGCCTTCTTTTTTCTCTTGTAATCGCTTTCATATCAGATGCTTTGAGCACAGTACCTGATAAAGCGTCTGTCCTATCTCGTGATGGTTCATTTAGGCGTGAATTTCAGGAAATTGTAAGTTCAATAACAAACTGTTGACATATTTATAGAATGTTAACCATTATTGTTGACACTTGTAATGGTCATGTTTCCTTTAGGTGATAGCTGCTGGAAATGATGTAATGGTTGAGGGCTTTGTGGGTTGTGTAAGATTTGCATGGGCTGTACATTTAATGATGGTACAAGATGCAACTGATGCTAGGGAGACAATATCAAGTGCTTCATCCAGTGAAATGCGGAATATAAGTTCATGCTTGGAAGTTATTGTCTCAAACAATGTTTTCCAGTTTTTGCTGGATAAGATTCTTCGGACTGCAGCATATCAGGTTGTCATTGATTTAGTTCCTTTGAAACAAATGCGTACCATTAACTGTTCCAGTCACAGCATCTCAGCTAGTCTACAGTACTCCTTTACCATTAATGTGCCATCTTTAGTTGCTCCTTATTAAATTTCTCTCAATTGTTATGTTGAAAAAATAGTCTCCAGCTTGTCCTCGCCGCGAGCCTTGGGACTGAACGAGATTTTTGTTGTGACAGAGGAAGCTAGAATGCCAAGAGTTGCAAATTAACAACTAGAGTAAATGAGACAGAAAAAACTGTACACTAATCAACCACACAAAGTAAACAACAATTTATGTGGTTCAACGTAAAGCCGATAGTCAAACAGATTCCTAGAAAGGGTAGGAAATTAGGAATAATTCCCAAAGTTTCATATCTAATTCCCAATTGGAAAAATTAGTTCCAACATTGAGAATAGTCAAGTCAAGTACGTAGTTATATATAAGAGCCCAGAGCCAAAATCTATCCGCACTTGGACTTCCTGATGACCTAGTAGGTTGGCCGTTTCTGAAATAACGAGGGCCTGTACGGATTTTCAGTACTGAAATAGGCCTTTGACGTTGATTTGGGAGCGTACTTTTCCGAGGTGGACAATCCAACAGGAATTCACCTAGGATGGACAGATGAACTTCCAGTTGACTAGGACGTGTTGCTCCAGCGTCGCCTTGAGGAGATGATCCATGCAGATGGAACTCTGTTGTAGATTAGACACTACAGATCCTTTAAGCATTCCCTCTCTGCAGCCCTTTGCATTAAGCAGATGAAGGCTTTTATTGCCATGCTGAATAAAAATAGTGAGAGAGGATCCTCCCTTTCCAAACCTTTCAAGCTTCCATTGGCTAGCATTGACAAGAATGGAAAAGTTTGCTATTTAGATACAGAACCTTATCCAGTGCGTTCACTTTCTCCCAAATTTCATTCTTCCCATGATGTAATCCTTAAAGTTCCAATGCACATGATTACAGACCTGCTAGTGAATTCGGATGTTACCTTGTTCAGATTCTTGTTTGTAATTTTGCTCATGGACCAAGAAACTGTTTGTTGTAAAAAAGAACAGATTAGTGGTTCTATGTCTGTATTAAACTGCTCTTAATGTCCATCGTTGTTTTATATTTTCATTTTTATACTCTTGGTATCCATTGACTTTCGATTTTACTCCTAGTTCTTGTGTTTAATTTTGACTTGTTCGGGTCTACGTTACATGGACTCGGGTGTGGCTGTCGGGTGCCGGCGCGTGTCTAAGTCCCAGATTCCTAAATTCATGAATTTAAAGACATGGGGACACAACAAAAAATCTATATGTTCCTTATATTTCTACGAGAAAGTAATGTTTTCCATAACAATAATACATTAACGTGAGCATTCGTTCATTTTTAAAAAGTTTATAGCGAAATGGACAGAACTAGAGACTTCAATGTTCTATTATAAAGCGTCTAACATGCTTCCTGGAGAGTGTCCAACCAGAAGTGTCGGACACATACCCCATACCCTTGTCCGTGTCATGCGTCCGACACAGGTACTTTAACCTATCAAGAAGAGTCCATGAACATTGGTTTGGGTATTAGAAAAGGGTAATATTTGGGACATACCCAAGGACACAACTTTTGGGACACAACCCAAAAGATGTGTCTATCTCTCCTGTGATGTCACTGGACCCCACAGTGACACATGAAAGATATAGACACTTCTCTTGGGTTGTGTCCCAAAAGTTGTGTCTTCGGGTGTGTCCCAATCTTTACTCATTAGAAAATTGCTTTCAACTTCTTGATGGAAACAAAAATGTTTTCCGTTTTCTATCCATCGTTTTAGGTAGTTGTATCTGTAGGCATAATTTCTTATCTTTGTCTCCTTTCTTCTGATGCCTAACTGAATCATATAGCACATAAGTTTGCTTTGTACTTTCTGAAGGTTGGTGATTTTGATGGTTTCTTGTCTTCATTGAGTTAAACAAATGATTTGATATTATTCGGCAGTCACTGAGGTCATAATTTATTTCCATTTGCTTATGTGCATTTCAGAACGATGACGAGGATATGATCTATATGTACAATGCTTATCTGCACAAGCTGATTACATGCTTTCTTTCTCATCCGCTTGGTAGAGATAAGGTCAGTTGAATTATTTCATTTCTAGTTCTCTTAGAATGCAGTTGTGTCTTGCAATTGGTTAGTGTGGGGAATAGAAGGTTAAAAACCCTGTAATATACAAAGTTTTCTTACCAAACTACTCAACATATCCACTTATTTTTATTTTCTTTTTTGACTTTAGTGACTTTTTATTCCTCGTGCTCATCAATTTGGACAAATGATGAATGAACAAAAATTTTCTTCAAATTTACCCCATCCAAAAAGGAGCTTCTCTTCATAGTGCTTAGCATCTGGTAATGTTAGTTTTTGTCTTTGCGCAAGTCAAGAATATGCATTTGGTAATCTAAAAATTAAATATTTTGCTGTGGAACTTCTGACCTGAGAGACACGTTAGCTTTTTTTCATACTTATCTTAGTTATACAGTACAAGCATATTTTTTAACTATAGAACTCAAATGCCCATATCCGTGCACTCAAAAATCCGTGGATAGCCATTTTTTTGGGTAGTATTTCTGATAGTGCTGATTCTCATGCAGATCGAACCTTCAATGTACTTCTTGTGTGTCGGAGGATTCACAATCTGCTCGAGAATCTATAGAACCTAAATGTCCTAATCCGTGCACTGAAAGACGCATTCTGCAGATTAGTCCATTGACCATGGAAAACCACTTTTCTGTTGTAGTATTTTCTGATTAGGGCAAATTCTCATGCAGATTGAATTCTACACCCTATAAACACTTCTGTAGAGGCAACCTTAAAAATGAATTATTGATTTGCTTTTATAAGTCATTTTGTCCATGTGCATAATTTGTTTGTATTAGCTTTAAAAATGTTTATATTAGCTATGAACTGATGTTTAAATACAATTTATCGGCTATGTACATGACTATAATCTCTTTGTATCCTTCTAAGCATTGTAAATGTTGTTATTATTATTTTTTCCCCCTACATTTTGGGACATAGAGATAATGCAGAAATATATACTCCCATAATCCCATTCAATGTAGAATTTTAAAATAATGGGCCAGAAGTGTGTTTTTGGAAGGCGGGTGAAGCTGTGAAGGCTCTTTGGGGAACCCTTTGTTATGGTCAGAGTAGTATTTCTTTTATGAATAGTAGTTGGGGACAAATAGCCAGTGAGTTGCTTGTTAAAGATTTTTGATTGCTTTGTATAGTTGTGGGCTTGGGGCGGATGAAAGGAATTTGGGTTCCACTAGTTTGAATTTGCATATGGGAGTTATTAGTTATCAATAGTTAGGTCCCGTTCTTTGGTATTGGCATACATGGTTTAGACAATGTCAATTGTCAGAAAATATGTCGCCTTTGTGCTTGTTTTGGTTTTTCTGGAATGAGTTGTACAGGTGAGTCTTGTGGAATGAATTGTAGCCATAGGGTTTGGATGTGAAGCCCTTGCTGGTATTGCTTGTTTTTTTGGGTCTACGTGGAAAAACCTTTTTTTTTTTTTTTTGTTATGGGGATCTGTTTGATCTTAGTCGTGTATTTTACAATTTATTGTTCCCTTTTCATAAAATGATGTACTATATAATCTCTTCGTTCGTTTTTTTTTTTCCAATCCCCAGCCCTCATATGGACATCTTTTTTCACTTGAACATGCTTATTGTGACTCCGTACAGGTAAAAGAAACAAAGGAGAAGGCTATGACTGCACTTAGCCCATACCGCATGGCCGGGTCCCATGATTATATGCATGAAAGTGGTGTGCAGTCTCAGCAAGCTGCTGAAACTGCCCCTCAGCCATTTGTCTCTCTCTTGGAGTTTGTGAGTGAACTTTATCAGGTCAGCAGGTTCTTTCGTGGTGGATTATGTGCTTGTAAATGTATTTTTCATCAATAGCCGGTTCTATAATGTTGGCTTCACCAGGTGATGATATAGTAGCTGACTAATGTTTATGTACCCTGAAAACTAATTTTGGAAGTTGTCAGAAACCAACTTTTGATTCTGATAAGAATGATGAAATGTTTAGAAGTTACCTAAGATAAGAGATGTCAGAGTTAGGGGAGGTAAAAATTCCATCAAAGTTTGCTTTTATACTTATTCCCATGGTTTATGTTGGTAGTGATTGATCTCTATGACTTCTATCGCCATTTGTCCTTGCTTGATCGTAGTTCTTGGTCTTTTTCATTGAACAGCTTGCTTTTTTTTGAAAGCATTATGGAACTGCAAACATTGCTACAATATATTTTTAATGGACAGGAAAATGCAATTATTTTTCTTTTTAAATTTATCAGTTGGTTGTTGGTTAGTAGATTGGTGCTAAGCTATAGAGATGTTTGATGTTCATATGCGTTTTAATGTGTCACAATTTTTCAACCTTTCTGTGGGAATCTTTTAAATTCTTTCCTGTTTCTGCATCTGAGTACTCCTTTGCTTGAAATAATTGATACTTGGACTGGGTTGATCAATCATTTTGAAATATGTTTTTTGGCAATACCTTGATGATGTCTTTGATTTTGTGACTTTTGTCTGCCATATAGTATGGAACCTAGCTTAGGTAAGTCCTTTCCTTCTTGATGTATTCATGTCCATATGCATATGTTTGGATATACAGTCTCTTATTTCTCACCTGTTTTCCATGTGGTATTTAGCTTTGTCTTACTATTGCTTTGTTGTAATCAATGATTTTCTTGCAATATGCTTTATTAGAAGGAGCCAGAGCTGCTGTCTGGAAATGATGTCTTATGGACGTTTGTACATTTTTCTGGAGAGGATCATACTAATTTTCAAACGCTTGTTGCTTTCTTGAACATGCTGAGTACCTTGGTATGTGATGCATGTGCTATTATTACCTTAACTCGTGGGGCAATCTCCATTACATTGAGGGAATACTATCCTCCGAGTTCTTTGATGTATCGTTCTTTTCAGGCTTCTACTCAAGAGGGCGCTTCCAAGGTTTTTGATTTGCTTCAGGATAAAACATTTCGCTCTATTGGGTGGAGCACTTTGTTTGATTGTTTATCAATTTATGAAGAGAAGTTCAAACAGTCCCTTCAAAGTGCTGGGGCAATGTTGCCAGAGTTTCAGGAGGGGGATGCAAAAGCACTCGTTGCCTACTTGAATGTTCTTAAGAAGGTATTGATTTGTTTCACTTTCTATTTACGTCGCTGTGGACATTTTTTTTCTTCCTATTCCCTGTATCTTCAGGTATGCTTGTCAAGGTCTTAATCGAAGCTGGTATGCTGTGGACTAGAAACTTTCTCTGTTCCGTCTTTCCATGCTTTGCTTGCATTAACCATTAGTGTGTGAACTCGTTAGCTAAATATGCTGCTATATTAAGAAGGCACAGTAGTTGCTTCTCTGTTTGTCTCCCTCTACGTGTACCTATTTGTCTATTCATCTCTTTTTGGTATGTCTGTGTGTATGCATGCGTGGGGTGGGAGGTGGGGTGGGTATTGGTGCTCGTATGAGGCGTGACACATGGAGATCAGATGACAGCTTGCGAGAAGTTAAAAAAATGCTTTTTTATTAGGTTGTAGAAACATATTTTTTCCCTCTTCTTAATCATGCTTTTGGATGATATGATATCACCAAGTCCTATCGAGTAACACACAACTTCCCCCATCCGCTCGTGTATTTGTCCACGCACGTTCAGTTTTCCGAAATCCTTCTTCACTGGTTTTGTGGTTCATCTCTGAGGAAGTCAGTACACGACTTTGTTATATTTTATAGAATCTTCTGTGACGTAAAATCCTTTGTACTCAACCTTTTTGTAGCTTGTTTACTGCCTTTTTCTGCAAGATGAACTCAATTCCTCATCCCGCCCTACGTTTTTAGTTTCCTTAAGTACCCATTCTTCCTTTTGCTGTTGGCATTCACATTGAAGAATTTGCACAATGCTTAATTTTCGTACAGAAATATCATTGGTAATTTCCTTGATAATTTGAATAAAAGAAGAGTTTTCAATCACTGGTATAACATTAATGATCTTTCATGTTATAAGCCTCTTTGGCGGGCAGTATCATCTTAAGTTTAGGCCAACCCTTTTCGTTCTTCGGCAATGTTTCTTTCCTCTACATAAAAACAAGTAGTAATACTTCTTAAATGGCTTCTGTTTATTTTTGAATTTATATTTGTGGAGATTATCCACCACCTGTTTTAACGATATTTTTGCTTGTATTGAGATTGCGAATTTAAATAGGCATTCAGATATGTTATTTTTTCTCACACATTTGGTAGAGACACGCACATTGTTGAGATCCTTTTAGCTTACAGAGCAATCTTCAGTTCCCACAGATTTTTGCCGGGGATATGAGAGTATAGGTTTCACTGTTTTAGTAGTTTTCACTATTTTGTGCGTTGGTTGTACTCCTTTAGCACCTTTCTAGTATTGCTATAAAAAAATGTGATAATGTTTCAAGAACTCTTCAGTTGTGTTTTCCCTTCTAAAATGATGAATTGCTTGAATTCTAATTGGGGAAAATGCATACAAAGGTAGTCTGAAAATGTAAACAAGGCAATTTCCCAATTGCATAAATGCAAGGCAAGTTAGGTCAAACCTACAACTTGGTGTTTGAGAGTGAGAGGAGCCACTTGCTGCAAAATTACAGTTTCGTTCTTTTTTTATTTTTGGGTTGGTGGTGGGGGAGAGGGTGAAGGGCTAACTTTTGTGATCTTCAGCCAACTGAGTGCTGCCTTTCTTGCATTCTGTAAGAGCCTTGATTACTTTTAGTAGGCATGCTCTGTTCCATGGTCTCTCTGAAATCTTTGTAGAAATAACTGGCAGCTGATCATCTCTCTGTGTTCTTTGTAGGTTGTGAAAAATGGCAACCCCATTGAAAGGAAGAACTGGTTTCCTGATATTGAGCCTTTGTTCAAGCTCCTTAGTTACGAGAATGTGCCTCCTTATTTAAAGGTTGTTTTTTGTTTTGTTTTGTTTTTATTTATTTATTTATTCAATTTTTTTTGGGGGGGTGTTTTACCTTGGTTGCTTCTTCCATATGGTTATCTATTGTAATTATTTGCTTGTCTCACTGGAAGTTAGATGCTTCCACAGATTTTTTCTTATCATAATATTTTCCTGTAATTTCATGCAATTGTAGGGTGCCTTGCGCAATGCCATTTGTACTTTCATTCAAGTTTCTCCCATCTTAAAAGATTCTATTTGGAGTTATCTTGAGCAATACGATTTGCCAGTGGTTGTTGGGCCTCATATCGGGAGCAACATGCAACCGATTACAGCACAGGTTGGTTTTTGCCTATTATTAAATTAATCAATTCTATAGGAGATGGAGCAGAAGGTAGGATGTTAATTTTTGCATTATATTAAAATTAGTTGATTCTATAGGAGATGGAGCAGAAGGTAGGATGTTAATTTATGAAAATATCATTACCTTCATCGTGTTGTCTTCTTTTTGAAAGTTGTCTGAGTAATATTTCTGTTTACTTTGCTTATTTTGAATTTCATGTGATGGTTTCATTTATTTAAAACGTACATGTAGTATGCATTTCTGCTGCTTGATGGTTGGTCTATTGGATACCAGGTTCAAATTGGTGTTAGTACAAGTTTAGTGATCACGATAGAAGTAGACTTGTTATTCTTTTTAATTCAGTCCTGGGGGACTGAATTAAACCTTAAAAGCAGGGATTTCGGGCTGATTGCTATAAGAAAAATCCTTGATTTCTGGCCTTTAGAGTGTTCCGTGATGTTTAGGTTTGCTTTTGAAGAAGGATGTCCAGTCAAAAAGAATGTGCGTTATCTGTTATATTGATTAGTACAAATACAACAATAGGAGAGGAAATCGGTATTCGTATGACAAGTGAAATAGATATTCATATGAGCAATGAAGAAAAGAAGTGGAAAAGAGAAGAGAAGAAGCAGTGGGAGAAAATTGTTGTGAAAACCAAGAATAGGAGACGAAAACATTATTCCCTGTTATCACTGCCCCAGGGTATCTTACTATTAGATTAAAGTGTTTATTTACCCAAATAGCCCTGATTCTCAACACCCTCCTGCAAGTTGGTGCATAAATATTCTTCGTGTCCAACTTGTGTTACCATTTCGTTATTTGTTTTTCCTCTGTTTGGTGTGTTTTTGGTTATGCTCATTGTGGTCGATGATTTGAGATCTCTAAACATCATGGTTATGCTACCACAGTTTGCAAGAAATGCATCATATCTTCAAAGAGAGAACTACTCATGCCAGTTGCTATGCTCTCTACTAAAGCAAATTTGGTTATTGCTCTGACAGTGACTGGAGTGGACAGTTTGAGGGTTTTCACTGCGTCTGTATGTTGAAAAATATGGGTATTTATCATGCAATTGACTGTGAGCGCTGTTGGTGTAGCCTTTATTTGGTTGCTACCTTGTACGTTGAAATACTAAGAAAGAAGAATTTCAAATATAAAAATGACTAAAGAATTTGTGGATTTTCCCAACAGGCTAGTAATAGGCGAATTTAAATTTGGGATTTCGTGGCTCATAAGATCCAATGATGGTTACATTACAGTTCAATCTCCCTTTCTTTTGGTACAAATGTATCTTTTACTTAATTAAAAGAACTGTCCATTACAGCATGAAGATTAGTCAGCTTTACTATTTGTTAAGCTTATGTTACAACTTAAAATCGGTTTACCTTTCAAGGCTTTTGAGCTTGCACTGAACTGATTCCCTGCTTGCTGAGTTGCCCTAAGAGATTTTGGGACCCTTGTCCCTTATTTTCAAATAAGATTGAACATTTAGCTGGACCTTGCTCACATTGCCCAATGCTTGGCTCAAGCTATCTCATTCCAAGCCCCGGTAGTTTCCGATTCTGGAAAATGTTAAATTGATTTATTTATTTTATTCTTCAATTGTTGCCGTCCTGGAGAGCCTGTGGGTTTCCTTCATGTTATGGTTAGTGCTATACCCTTGTCACTGGAAACTTTTTTTTTTTCAATTTAAAAGTTCATGTTTTGTTTGCTTTGCATTTACGGTTCAGAGGAAATCCTCCTTGAAATGCACAGCTGAGTAAGTGTATGCTTAATCAGTATTATTCATTATTTACTCACTTGTTCCAACTTTATCATTAATTCACGTGAGCTATGTTTTTTCACAGGTTTATGATATGCGATTTGAGTTGAATGAAATAGAAGCAAGAAGAGAACAGTACCCTTCAACAATCTCATTCCTTAGCCTTCTAAATGCTCTAATTACTGAAGAAAGGGATTTAAGCGACAGAGGGCGTAGGTAAATTCCCATAATATCATTTTTCTATGGCATTTTAATTTTTTATATGGTGTATGTTCCATTCTAATGTTTGGTGATACGTTTTCAGATTCATTGGCATCTTTAGGTTTGTATATGATCATGTGTTCGCGCCGTTCCCTCAGAGAGCTTATGCAGATCCTTCTGAGAAATGGCAATTGGTTGTTGCTTGTCTTCAGCATTTCCGAATGTGAGTTCTACAGCTTCAATCTTTTACCACTGTGATGACTGGCTTCTGCTTCTTTGTAGAATCTTTTAGGGGTTTTGAATATTTTTTTTTTCTCAACTTTCATGAACATCTCTTGAAATGCTGTCTAAGGTCTTTCTTGCTGGCTCTGTGCTGCCACTTTATTTAGATTGTCTGATTTAACTCTTCTGCTCGAAATATCATCCTTTATGAGTTCATAAAATTCAATTAGATGCATATTGGTATAAACTGTGTGCAGGATACTGAGCATGTATGACATTAAGGATGAGGATGTTGAAAGTGTCCCTGATCGACCACAGCTCTCAGCAGTGGTGCAATCTGCTCCACTTCAGATGCAGCTCCCTGTCATAGAGTTGCTGAAAGTATGTATTCTGGTTGCTCTCCAAATTATGTTACAGAGAGTTTTATAAGGTATTTTTGTATATTATTGTGTTGTCTTGAGTTTTAGGATTAGTTTCTGTGACAATATAAATATCACACTTGGCCCTATTTATTTCAAGTTTTTTTGGAAGAGGCCAAGCCACAAATTCGGAGTGTTTTTCAAGTGATTTGAATTGAAGTGATTCCTTTTCCATGTTTGTTATCTTGTGATACCGAGATCCAATGGGTTGGATTAGGGAATCATTGGTGCGATTTTGACGATTTGGTTGAATGTGAAGATGAGTTGTGTGAGTTAAAAGGTTGGCATATGAGAGGCTTGTGGATCTGAGAGTTAAAAAGGCACGAATTCTGAGCGTTTTTCAAGTGTTTTTCTATATTGTTTTTTTACTTGTAAATTCACAAAGATGCTACACAAAGTCCTCCCGTTTTTAATGGTTTATTGAATCGGAGACATATCTTGCGCATATACAATCGTGTGTGATTGGAATTGGAGTGATTCCTTGTTTGAATTTGCTATCTTGTGATACTGAGATCCAATGGGTTATATTATGGAATTGTTGGTGCGATTTTGGCGATTTGGTTGAATGCGAAGGCGACTGTGTGAGTTAAAGATTGGCGTATGTGAGGCTTATGGATCTGAGCATTGGTCTGAAAGTCGAGAGGAGCTTGTGTAATAACTCATTATTTCTCATAGTGGATTGTTGGTTAGGCTGTAGACTGCTGTACCAAGTGCCCTTGATATTTCCCTACTGGGTTTTCGATGTGAAATTCGCGTTGTTAATGTGTCATGCTTTTACTCTTCCTAATTGTTTTAATTTGGAAAAATAATCTCCGACATTTGGGACACTAGAAAATTTTCCAGGTAGGTTGGTTTCTATTGAAAATTTGATATTTTCTATATATTTATGTATGTTGGTAAGTAGCACCTTCAGTCCTGGGTGGAAGGTAGATATATTCTTGAAATGCAGATGCCTACATTGCTTGCTTTACTTTCCTATTGTTTCTGTCATTGTATGATCACGGCTGATACTAAAAAATCTAATGCGCCATAGAGAAGGAACATCAAATGTAGTTCAGAAGTGAACCCCAACGATTGTCCAAATTCCAGAACAATGGGATCTTGGATTAGTGAAGCTGGGAGCCGTGACTTGACTGAGAGTCAGGTGACTGAAGTCTGCTCCCAAGCCCATTTTCCCTTTTGGAGATTAGCTCAGTAAATTTGGCCGATCTTTATCCTGTTAGTGATCCTAAATGTGCTCTTTCAGCATCCAAGTCCATCTTTGTTTTTCTTGTTGGAATTTCAGTCCTGGAATACCAGTTTGTCATTCTAGCATTTGGTAGTAGCTGTGTGATTTATCTTTATCTTGTTAGTTTTGCATAACATCTTAGCTGAAGTGTTTCTGCATGTAAATTTTGTGAAGTTTATGCCTTTTGACCTCCATATAGCTGTCTTCAAGTATTCAAATTCCTTATTTTGTTCACCTAGTGTCTCTCTTGCTTGGTTTGAGCCTTTTTTTGGTTGATAAATGCTTGAGGACAATGGTTTGCAGGACTTCATGAGTGGGAAAACTGTATTTCGGAATATCATGGGCATTCTCTTGCCAGGAGTCAATTCCATTATCGCTGAACGCACTAATCAAATGTATGGGCAACTTCTAGAAAAGGCTGTGCTTCTGTCTTTGGAAATTATCATCCTTGTTCTGGAGAAGGATTTAATTGTTTCTGATTTCTGGCGCCCTCTCTACCAGGTATTTTAATTTATTATGGTTTCCGACCTTTTCTACATTGGTTTGTTTCTCCGACTGCATTTTATCTTTATCAGAGTCAAAGCTCGAAATTGCTTATTTATTTCCTAGAATGTCGATAGTCGTTTCCCTGAGTTGTTGATATGTCTTATTCAGGCACGTAGATATTTATTTTCAGCCTTGTTTCTGGCTCTTTCTACAATGGCTAGTCTCTTCCAAGGTTTTAGCTTCATTAATGTTTTATCCTATCGAGGCTTTCCAAATTGCTTGTTTACTGCCTAAAAATAGGTCTTCGTATACTTTGTCTTGGGTTCGAAGCTGATTCATTACTTGTGGGCTGCTGTTGTTGGAGAGTTTATTTAATTATTTTTCTTTTTTGCATTGTAGTATAAGTAAATTCCGTTATGTGCTGGAAAAAAGGAGGAAAACCAAATACCCTCAAGTGAGAACAGGATCCTCAGAAGACGTGACTTTTCGAGTTACCCGCAAAGGGAATAAATGAGCATTTGGTTGTCAAACTAATAATCTTCTGATTAAGGAATGAAGCTACGAATTCCCTGAGTTGATTGACGGTTTCTTCTCTCTACAAGCACCACGTAAGGCAAAGAGGGGCCAACTCACTTCAAATGCCTCCACTCCCTATCTCCTGCCTTACCTACCATTTAACATGTAAACATGTGTAGGGAATAACCAATATGGCTTCAAACTTGAAAGCGACAACAGGAATGATTCCTATCTGAAAACCTGGAAATGAAGGAAAAGATGATACACTGTCTCCTCTACCACCTTTTTCTAGAACGAAAGATTAGGAAGCACCATACCCTCTTAATTTAAGAGGTCAATCTTTTATTCTTCCAAATGTTGTGCCAGGATGCCACCTTGACCCTTCCCTTTGTGGAGAATCAAACATTATTGAGCCAAAACATTTATACATATTCTAATACCTTTCAAGGCACCCCTCCATACGGCTTTCTGAATTCCAAGCTTCTCCTATCAAAGCTAGAAGCCTCATGACTTGTCCTTGCGGAATGCTCAGTGGGCATTTTTACTTTTGAACAACACACACATATATATATATATACTAGTCTTAAATCACGTGCTTTTGCACGTGATTGGTGCACAAGAGGGTAAATTGAATGATCAAATTGACTAACACATTCTTTTTTTCTTTTTCTTTTTTTTGCTGAAAAACTGGCTAAACACTTGATTGCTACATACATTTTCTTAACATTTGTTTTTACAAGTATTAAAGTCTAGAAGAATCATGTTAGATGTCTAATATCAAATATTTAGATGATAAAGTATCTCTCAAGTGTTGAAGTGAAGTACTCAAACACTTCTAGTTGATTGTTTTAATTTATGTCTTAATTTACAAATAAAAATCTTAAAAAAAAAAATCGCAATTTTGACTATGTGTCGTTCTTGCTAATAATGTGGTCATAATACGGTGGCAATTGGAACAGAAGTTCTTATACCAATTCTAAAGCTATGATTGTGGAATTGTAAAATTAATTTTGAATTGGAAATTTAAATTTTTTTTTAAAGTTTTTAAATAAATAAATTAGATTCGAATCAAAATATTGTTGAAAATTTTAATTTCTAAAATATTATGCACAACTTCCCATCTGAAAATTTTGACATGACATAAATACATGCCTGTGTATTTTATTTGCAAAACTTATGACATGAAACATTTTATGTTGTTAATAACTAAAACTCGACATTTTTTTTTCAACAAGAATTCCAAAAAAAAAAATCCAAAACTCTTTAGAAAAATCCAAAATTTTGGATTCGTATGGAGTATTGAAATTCTGCAGTTTCAGAATCAGAATGAGTTTCTCTATTCCGAAAATTTTGTATCATATTTTTAATATATCAATTCTGATCTAATCAACCCTATGAGTTCAAATTTCTTTTATTGGATTATGTTGAAGGAAAACTAAAATTTTCCCTTCCTAGGTTCTAGAAAAAAGAAGAATTATATGGTTGATAATTTTTTATGAGCATAATTTTAGTTTCGATAACATGAAGAGCTGTCTTTTTAATAACTTGTTTCATAAATGAGAAAATTGTTTTACAGTTTTTTCTAATTTCAATTAAAAAAAAAAGAAAAGAAAACTAAATCTGATCTTATTCCCTTCCATTACTTGGTGTCAAGATTAATTCTTTAAACTATTTTTACATTTATATCTCTTTCCTTGACACGAAAATTTGAAGTGCTGTACGTAAATTAAAAACTATCAAAACTCAAAATACTTTTTATATTTACAAAACTTAACTATAGAGCATTATAACATAAGAAGCTAAATTGTGAAGTTTTTTTTTTTCAAAGTCCACAAATGAATAAATAAGTTAACATGAAATATTTAATTCATAAGACACAAGGTAAGTTCTGTTTACACAATAGGATATGACTATTTGACGTATTGTGAACAATTATGCAATCATCATTCATTTTAACAAAGTACGAACCTTATTCAAAAATTGTTTTAGAAGAGGTACGAAACCATAAACAAACAAAAAACTAACATAGATAATATAAAATCACATATGATCTTTAATGTATAATTCCAAAGTTGTGCACGATTTTAACTTGCTAAACAACTTCATTGAATCAAAAAAATTTATCCATGAGAGAGATACGTAGATGAGACAATGTACATGTGTGCGAGTGTATGTGTATGTATATATATATATATATGCATATAGGTTTAAAGAAAATTGAACGTAACAGTAAAGAAGAGATTAATTTATTATAGATACTCTACACATTATGTTAATTTAGTTCCAAGTTCAAGCAGGATAACTTGTTAATAATTTCATATTATATCTTACAAATAACGTTGAATTAATTAAGAATAAAGAAGATGAAAGATCTCTAACATCAATAAATATAACAAAAGTAGCAAAAATAGAGAGAAGCAAAACTCAAACTTTGGTACCGCAAAGGACAATGTAGGTGATTGGAAATGTCTTTGAGAAAAGTATAGAGAATGTACAGGGAGAGAAATTTGGTATATATGTTTTATTTTTAAATGCTCCACCCAAGTGTTCCTTATCACAATTTTATTTTTAAACATTTATGTGGACCTATATTAATAATTATAAGAAGGTACTGATAAATTAAATATTAAAATGGGTAATTACACTTTACCTATGGTTAACGGGCCCATTTTCACTTTACCCCCCGTGGATCAAAAGTGGACACTTATGAAATTATAAAATTGGCTAAAGGTATTAACCCTTAACACCCTTTATGAGGTTAATTTTGGGGTTAACCCCCTATGTGGGGATAATGCTGCCATGTACCCACCTATGTAGGGCTAATTTTTAACACTTAACCCCTTGTGGGGCTAATTTTGGGGTTAACTACCTGTGTGGTGTTAATTTTGATACTTAAATTCTCCTGTGGAGCTAATTTTAACACTTAATCCCTATGTGGGGCTGTTTTGAGAGAAATCTTAGTAGTTTCATTTTAGTCCGAAACTACAAGGGGGTTAAGTGTCCACTTTTGAACCACAGGGGTAAAGAGAAAATGCGCCTCACCACAGGGGAGTAAAATATAATTAACCATAAAATGTAACGATTATTCTACTTTGTTGTGTCCATTAATTTTACACACAGTCCTGTAAAAAGTTTTTTTGATGCACACAAAGTCTTGTAGTTATAAGTAATCATTAATAAAATAAACATCTAAAATGAATATCTAAAACTTTGTCAACTATATTTTATCATAGAAGATGAATCAGATGATCAAATCAGAGTCATAGTTGATGTCCCAATAACCAAAAATTTATCAAAAATGCTAGACACACAACCTATTTCACAACCTATTTTCTCACGGTCTAAATAAGCAACATCTAGAGTGCAAAATAATTTAAATATAGCCAATGCTGATATGTATGTAGTGTGAACCATTGGGCTTCATTACTCCTACTGACTCCATTAATTGAGAACCTTTTGTCGAGAATATATTATAAACAATTAATTTTGATCAATCTAATAACATAGTGACTTACCTATCTCCAAATTTTCACTAAGAAATTATGGAAATAGATCCATTCCAGTCAAGTGATGGGAGTTAATTAGGACTCTAACATTATGAAATAGATCTATTTCAATCACGGATATATATATATATATATAGAACGTATTATGAATTGTGAAAAAAAAAATTGACCAAGTTAAATTACCATACGTATCATAAAGTGTCAGTATCAGTCAAGAATTAATTTTAGGAAGTTAAAATTTTAGCTTTATTTTAATTAGAGTCCTAGTAAAGATAGTGTATGAACATGATATAAAAAAAAAGAAAAAAAAAAAGTAGGAGTACTTTCATGGACGGACCAAAAAAAAAAAGTGACATACCAAATTTATTAAAACTCTAAGGAAAACCACTTAACTGAAAGTGCACCGATTGATAAAAGTGTAAAACACTTATGGGGATCCGTGCACTTATATATATTATAGATATATATATATATTTTATATATTTCTTGTGAACTACAGTTAACTTGTTTAATTTCAAGTAAGTATGTAGTTAACTTGTTTAATTTCAAGTAAGTATAAATCGTTGTGTTAATTGTCCTTTGTGGTTGCTTGGTCCACATTGATTTTACCCTTCACCTTTGTCCTCGTAGGGCTATCAGTTTGATCTGTCCTTTCCGGTCGACTTATCAGATGTAGTTACAGTAACCTATTTTCTGCATTTTAGCTTCTCCTCTTTGTCACCACTCTCTGTCTTACCACAATTATATCGTTTTCTGTTCAAATTGATGTCAACATCATTTCAAATCCTTTCCTTTGAAAATTGGTGGATGTGTTGCTCACTTTGAGTCACTTATAAACTTTTAGCCACCAAGCTCATGGACATTGCTTAGGTCTCTTGTCATGTAATTTGCTTCTCTTTGATCTCACACTAGGTTGTTTACCATGGTTACAGCCATTTTTAATGGCCTCTTTCTTCTTACTGTTACTGGTATTTGTTCACACTGTAAGAATTGGCCTCACCATCTTCGTGCCGGACTAAATCCATGGCTATGGATTAACTCCAAGATCCATGTGCGTCGATTTCTGCAATTGAACTTATGAGTATTCTCATGTGGTGGTTAACAATAAATTGGGTTGATTGCAATATAGCACTTGCTCATAGTTTAAATTTGTTTGTGCCGGTTTTATGGCTTAAGAAACTTCCCTCTTTATTATTGTTTTCCCCTGATTGTCAATCACTTTGACTGTCACGTTTAACTGCCTATTTTACAAAATCATGCAGCCTTTGGATTTTATACTCTCTCAAGATCACAACCAAATTGTAGCTCTGTTGGAGTATGTCAGATATGATTTTCTGCCACAAATTCAGCAGTGCTCTGTTAAAATTATGAGTATTCTAAGGTACCCATTTTGTTCAAACCGTCTGTTGAGTAATATCTCGTCCACCATTCTAAGCGAAGATTGCGAATTTGCTTTGGGTTGAAGTGTGTGTGAGTGCATGTGCCTTGTTTAAAAATGAGATATAAAGGACTGCAAGCACTTAGTGACTTTGTGGTCTGCATGCTGTAGTTCTCGTATGGTTGGGCTTGTTCAGTTGCTGTTAAAATCCAATGCTGCCAGCTCTTTGGTCGAGGATTATGCCGCCTGCCTGGAGCTACGATCAGAAGAATGTCAGGCTATAGAGAACAGCAGTGATGATCTAGGCGTTCTAATATTGCAGGTGAGGCCTGCTCTTTACTTTTCACTCTTTTCCCTTTGTCAGCCTGATTCTTTTTCAATTTTTTTTTCGGTAAATACAATTTTTTTCCTTGTCGCTAGGTCCATTTTCACTTTATCCCTTGTGGTTGTGGCAAAACCCTAAAATATCCTAAGTTTTGAATTTAAAATGTAAATTTTGCCCCCATTAACTCCACACAAACCACCCCCTCCTCCTGCCCTAACACACACACATTTTCCTTGTTCCACCATATTCTCAAGGTTATTTAAGGCGCGCACTGAGGCGCAAAGGTCCCCTGGAGCCTAGGCGAAATCCGAGCACTTTTACAGGATTTTTTTTTAAAACATAATTTTACATGTAAATAGCATATCTAAAATATGATTTTAGATGATTATAATATGATTTTACATTATTATATACAAGTTAAAGAGATTAAATCATCAAGTATAGTATGATACAAACAAAAAAAGAAAAAAGAAAAGAAAGAACAGAAAAAAAAAAAGAACAAAGCAGGACAAAAAATTTAAAGGAACAGGAAAAAAAAAAAGAGAGAACACAAAAAAAATAATATTTAAGGCGTGCACTTAGGCGCAAAGGTCCCCTGGAGCCTAGGCAAAATCCGAGGCGCGCGCCCGAGCGAAGCGAGGCGCACTTTTATAGAATTTTTTTTAAAAACATAATTTTGCATGTAAATAGCATATAAAATATGATTTTAGATGATTATAATATGATTTTACATTATTATATACAAGTTAAAAAGATTAAATCATAAAGTATAGTATGATACCAAAAAAAAAAAAGAAAAAAACAGAAAAGAAAGAACAGAAAAAAAAAACCCAGAAAGAATGGAACCCAAAAAAAAAAAAGAAAGAACAGAAAAAAGGAAACAGATAGAACAGAAAAAAAGAGAACAAAAAAATAAAAAGGAACAGGAAAAAAAAAAGGAAAGAACACAAAAAAAATAATAAAGAAGATGAAAGTATGAAAAACTATAAAGGGATAAAAAAAAGAAGAAAAAAAAAGTCTCACTTTGTCTTCGCAGAAGAAGAAGAAGAAGAAGAAAAAAAAAGTCGCGGCGAAGAAGAAGAAGGAGGCAGCGAAGAAGAAGAAGAAGCAGAAGAAGAAGAATGCAGCAGGAAGAAGAATGGGAAAAAAAAAAGAAGAAGTCGCAACAACGAAGAGAGAGCCGTGACGAAGAAGAAGAAGAAGATACTTGGATTTGACTGGTCTAGGGTTGCTTCAAGTCTGGTTCTGAGCTTCCGACTGGTCTAGGGCTTTTTTCTCTCCTTTCTTCAAGTCGCGACTTGGTCCTTTCTACTCTCCTTTCATTTTTTTTTTCTCCTTTCCCATGCAAACTGATTTTGGGGATAAAAATACCGATTGGGCCTTGCTTCAAAGTAGGTGCGCGCCTCATGAGCCCTGCGCTTCGAGCCTAGCTGTGCCTCAATTACGCCTAATAGCATGCGTTGCGCCTAGCCTTAGGCGAGGCTCACACCTTGCGCCCACCTGCGCCTCGAGGCGCGCCTTTCACAATAGAGATTTCTTTCTCAAACCACCATTAATACCACCACCACCCACCATGTATAACTAATATTAAAATGAGAACTTAAGGCAATTTTATTATGAAGAAGATAGACAAATAATTGGAAAATGAATGAAGGGTATATTTGTCATTTGAAGGTAAAATTAACACCATTATGGTTTGCACTTAACACAACACTGGGGGGGGGGGGGGGGGGTTGTGTTGGTTAATTGTCAAATGTCAACTTTTGAACGGTGGTAAAGCTAAAATGGGCCTAATCACAGGGTGTTAAAACGTAAATAGTCCTTATATTTTTCTTTGCATTGGGCTGGGAGAGACTGGACAGTTGCTGAATGTTACATAGTTTTTTTTAATGATGCTCACATATTGCCATCTTCTAACTAATGCAGCTTCTCATTGACAATATTAGTCGGCCGACTCCAAATATTACACATTTGTTACTTAAGTTTGATATTGATACCACTGTGGAAAGGACAATGCTTCAGCCAAAATTTCATTACAGGTTATGATTGCTTGAGTTACAACACGTTGATTTTATTGCTTGTATACTCGATTGTCCCTTGAAGATTTTGATGTAATTCGCAGTTGCTTGAAGGTTATTCTTGACATCTTGGAAAAGCTTTCAAAGCCTGATATCAATGCATTGCTTCACGAATTTGGTTTTCAGGTTCGATGATCCTTACCTAATTTCAGAAAATGAGTTAATTTCCTTGTAATTTTGAACCCTCGATTGATTGTCTCATGCAGCTTCTGTACGAGTTATGCTTGGATCCACTAACATGTGGTCCTACCATGGATCTGTTGAGTAACAAAAAGTATCAGTTCTTTGTGAAGGTACAGTATAAACCTTTTTAATCTCCAGTGTCGATCTTTGTGCTGTATCATCCCTTTCATTTTTATCCTTTTCTGGGTAAAGGATATCAGCCACTTGCTTGCGTTGGTTCATATTTTCTGTCTTATCCTGCCAGCACCTAGATACAATTGGTGTTACTCCACTTCCTAAAAGAAATAGCACTCAAGCACTTCGCATTAGCTCCCTTCATCAGGTTTGCCTCTAAATTGACTGGTTTAGTAGATTATTTTCCAACATACATTATCTCCTTCCTCCTCCCTCCCTCCTCTTTCACTGTTACTGCAGTGACTGGAGGGATGGTTGTCAAAATATGTCAATTCACGAGTCGGTTTGTGTGAGATGATTCGAGTTTCATACAACCTGATACGGTTCACTATGAATAACATTGAAATTTAAACTTCTAAGATGTAAGTGGAAAACTTTCAACATTTTGGGCCTTGATATTGTATGAAACTTGTGTCAAATTGGTATTTTGGTCATTTTAAGCTCTGTATGTGTTGTTATACGTACATAATTCAAACCTATTTTATTTGTTTTCTGAAAAATACGATTTACGATTCGTAATTTTGGCAAACCAATGTACAATTCAATTCACAGTTGACAACCATGCCTCAGGCTACTGCAATCAAGCCATACAGCCTAGATGCCTACTTTCTGTGTTATGCTCTTGTTTTTTTTTTTTTCCTGTTATATTTGGTTCAATTTAACACTATTATCATGATACTATCGATAGTTGTCAGCGTCAGCACAATTGCCATGTCTATGGCCAGTATTGCTGGGCATTGTCATTTTTTGCTTCCTTCAACCCCTTATGAGCTGTCAACCCCATTGGCTTTCTCTTTGGACACTTGGCTAGAATGGAATCATAGTTTCTTCTATGTAACACCGTCGAAGGCGCGATCCAACAAGTAAATGCCAGGAGCTTATTGTCGCCATGAAATAACATCTTTTCCAAATCGATTTTCAAGACTTGCTTGACATCTAGCAGTGTTCTAAAAATCCTCCTAGGCGGCCGGGCTGCCTAGACCCTAGGCCGTGCCCAACTGCCTCGATTTTCACCTAATCCTTTGCAAAAATCGCACAACAATTTAGGCCGGGGCTAGGCGGGTCTAGAGCTTCTTAAATTAGGGTTTCTGAAATTAGGGCTTCTTACTCCTTGCATCTTCTCTCTGAGTCTCTCTCCTCCAGTGCGTGTGTGTGTGGGCGCTAGTGTGTGCGAGTGTGACTCTGTGTGTGTGTCGTACTGTCATGCGGAGTGAGTGTGTGCGCGACACTGTGCAAATCGTGCGGCTGTGTGTGCGAGAGTGTGAGTGTGTGTGTGTCGTGCGAGAGTGTGTGACTTTAGAGGCATACAGTTTGTGTGGTTAATTATTATTATTATTTTGGACAGTTTGTGTGGACTGTTGATAATGTGATTTTTTTTTTTAATATTAGAATTGTCTCTATATTATTGATTTTGCTTAAAAATAAATTTTCCGCCTAGGCCCCCTCCACTTCCCGCCTGCCGCCTAGCGATTTTTAGAACATTGACCCCTAGTGATTAGATACTAAGGTCCCGTTTGTTGAAATTGAAAACTAAGTACTGAAAACTAAGTACTCACATTTTTATTGTTTTAAGCTACTGAATATTCACTATTGAAGAAAATGTTTCAAGTATTGCAATAGATCACGTTCAGTGTTTTTTTTTAAGTGGATTTACTTTTAACTTTTAAGTAGGTTTTTTGGCTGCTTTTTAGTTGACTGACACATTATAAAATAAAATAAGTACTGAAGATTTTCATTTTTAGCACTTTATTGGGTTATTAAACCCTCCCTAAGGCATCTTTTTTGATCAGATAAGAGTTTCAAAAGAATGTATTTAGCAAGTGAGATTTGACTAAATGATTCAATGCAAAAGAATGATAAGCATAAAAACAAGTATAACCACAAAGAAAGAATATAATTTGCTCAGGAAAATGACATGAAATTTGTGGTCATGAAGGTAAGAAGATTGGAGTAATAATTGCTGAAAACTTAGCTTTCTCGAAATGATGTTGTGACTGTTGTCACGCCCCAAACCCACAAAGAGTAGCTTTAGGACACGTGACTGCCACCAAGGCTCTATTCCCCACCTTACTAATTGTTGAGTTTTTCAGAAAGCTTAGGGTTCACATTAGTGAGACCCTCTCTTATATTCATATAGAAGAAAACAATAATTACACAAAGACCCCTGACTAAAGATAAATAATAAAAATAAAATACAATAGAACTAAAGTTAACATAACACTCAACACTCCCCCTCAAGCTGGTGCGAAGATATCTCTCATGCCCAGCTTGCTTAGAATGAACTGAAACGGTCGACTTGCAAGGCCTTTTGTAAGAATATCAGCTAGCTGCTCCCCTGATTTCACAAAAGGTGTACATATGCTCCCATTAGTTAGCTTCTCCTTGATAAAATGCCTATCAATCTCCACATGCTTTGTCCGGTCATGCTGAACCGGATTGTGTGCAATACTAATGGCCGACTTATTATCACAATACAACTTCATTGAGTCTTTCTGTCTGAAACCAAGATCTGATAACACAATTTGAATCCACAACAGCTCACATACCCCTAGAGCCATGGCCCTAAATTCTGCCTCGGCGCTAGATCTGGCTACTACTGACTGCTTCTTGCTCCTCCAAGTCACCAGATTGCCACCAACAAACGAGCAATAACCTGTGGTCGATCTCCTATCAGTAATAGATCCGGCCCAATCTGCATCGGTATAGGCCTCTACTAACATATGACCATGTTTAGCAAAGCATAAACCTTTCCCTGGTGCTGACTTCAGGTACCTCAAGACCCTAAACACAGCATCTAGATGGGGTTGTTTGGGATCATGCATGAACTGACTCACTACGCTGACTGCAAAAGCAATGTCAGGTCTCGTATGAGCCAAATAAATTAATTTACCTACCAATCTCTGGTACCTCCCCTTATCAACAGGTTCTCCACCAGAATCATCCCCAAGTTTTACGTTGGGATCCATTGGAGTATCCACGGCCTTACTCCCTAGCATGCCCGTCTCCTTGAGTAGGTCCAAAACATACTTCCGTTGAGATATGAAAATTCCACCCTTGGATCGAGCTACCTCGATTCCCAAGAAGTACTTCAAACTTCCCAAATCTTTGATCTCAAATTCCGTAGCCAGATATGATTTTAGTAGCTTCATCTCCTCAAAATCATCACCTGTAAGGACAATATCATCTACATAGACAATCAATGCTGTTACCTTACCCTGTGACGAGTGCTTAACAAAGAGGGTATGATCACCTTGGCTCTGTCTGAAACCATATCTGATCATAGCTTGCGAGAACCTATCAAACCAAGCTCTGGGAGATTGTTTGAGGCCATATAAAGACTTCCTGAGGCGACACACTCTTCCTCTAGTCTTATTATCCTCGAATCCAGGGGGTATGTCCATATAGACCTCTTCTTCTAAATCCCCATGCAGGAATGCATTCTTCACATCAAACTGATGCAAGGGCCATTCCCAATTTGCTGCTAGAGACAACAAGATTCTGATGGAGTTCATCTTTGCAACCGGAGCAAATGTCTCCTGGTAGTCCACCCCATAGGTCTGAGTAAAGCCCTTGGCTACCAACCTGGCTTTGTATCTTTCTATAGTCCCATCTGCGTTGTGTTTCACAGTGAATACCCACTTGCACCCAACTGTCTTTTTCCCACGGGGTAACTCAGTTAACTCCCAAGTGCCATTTTTGCGAAGCGCTTTCATCTCTTCAACCATGGCTGATTTCCACTTAGGATTAGTGAGAGCTTCCTGTACATGATTAGGGATAGAAACAGAGTCGAGTTTGGACACAAAAGCTTTATAAGACGGAGACAATCGAGAGTACGAAACAAACTTAGAAAGAGGATGTTTGGTGCATTCTCTAGTGCCCTTGCGAAGAGCAATAGGAATATCCAACTCATTTTTAGAGGAAGAAACAGAAATAGGACTAGAGGAGTTAGGAGGAGTAGAAATACCTGGACCTTCATCACTCGAAGAAGTCAATTGCAGTGGTATTGGAGAAACGATCCTCTCATCTGTTGCCCCAAAAATCCTTCTGCCTTTATTTTTTGAATAGGTCAACAACTCCTTCCTTTTATCCTCTGCACTTTCATCTCCTCTCCTTTTTTCACTCTCAACTTCTATTTCTTCATCTATTTTTTTTCTTTCTTTTTCTTCTATTTTTTCTTCACTCCTGTTTTCCTCTCCTTTTCTGCCTTCCTCCTCTCCTCCTACAATAAATGGCACCGTTTCTACAGACTTCTCTTCACCTAACTGTTTCTCCCCCTGAAGAGAGGGCTGGAAGTAAGACAAATTTTCATCAAAAGTAACATCCATAGACACGAACCACTTACGAGAAGGGGGATGATAACACTTGTACCCTTTTTGTGTAGGAGAATATCCGACAAAGACACATTTAAGAGAACGAGGGTCCAATTTCCGTCTGGAAGGAGAGTGATTGTGAACGAAGCAGACACAACCAAATACTTTAGGAGGAATAGGAAAGAGTGAAGAAGGATTGGTAAGAAGTTCTACAGGAGCTTTCTTACCAAGCACACGAGTAGGTAAACGATTGATGAGGTAGGTAGCAGTCAAGACTGCTTCCCCCCAATAGGACTTAGGGATCTCCATAGAGAACAACATAGACCTAGCAGACTCTAACAAGTGACGGTTCTTTCTTTCAGCAACTCCGTTTTGTTGTGGAGTATTGGTGCATGACGTTTGATGTATCATGCCGTGTTCAGAAAAATAGCGAGTGAGACCACTGTAGATATATTCACCCCCCTTGTCAGACCGAACAATTTTAATAACCGTACTGAATTGGGTACATATCATCTTATGAAAAGATTTAAAAATAGAAAAAACATCACTCTTTTCTTTCATCAAATATACCCAAGTTGTGCGAGTGTAGTCATCAATAAAAGTTACAAACCATCTATAGCCATTCAAAGTAGTAATATGAGATGGGCCCCAAACATCAGTATGAATAAGTGCAAAAGGAATAGTACTTTTATTGATACTTGAATTAAAAGTTGCACGGTGGTGTTTTCCGAGTTGACAAGCCTCACAAGAAATCTCAGAAACACAATTATTGGAAACTAAGGAAGGAAATAAATAACGAAGCAAATAGAAGGAAGGATGTCCTAATCTTTTATGCCACAGCCACAAATCTTGAGGAATATTTTCTCTCTGTGAAGTATGAGCAGTACTCGTCAATCTCTCATTTTCAACTCCATCAGGCAACAACAGATAGAGACCATCCTTCTTTCTACCACTGCCAATCACCTTCTTCGTGGAGAGGTCCTGAAAGACACAGTAAGATGGAAAGAAAGTTACACAACAGTTCAAATCATGAGTTAAACGACTAATTGAAAGAAGATTAGTCGAAAAATTAGGAACATGAAGAACCGAAGTTAAAGCAAGTGAATTAGAAACATTAATGACACCTTTACCAGAAATAGAAGACAAGTTTCCATCTGCAGTTTTAACCTTATCTTTCCCTGAACATGGATTATAAGTGGAAAAAATACTTGGAAGACCGGTCATATGATCGGAAGCTCCAGAGTCAATGATCCATGGTTGCGGAGAATTAGCATGCAAAGCACTTGAAAAATTAGCATAATTACCTTTCTGGGCAAAAGAAGTGGAGGCACTAGTGGAGGTGTCTAACTGTGTCATTATGCGCCGCAATGTCTCAATATCTGTACTACTGATGCTGCCTGGCACAGACGAGGGAGTAGGAGCTGAGAAGTCTTCCTGATAAGCAGACTCTGATCGTGTGGTCAAGTGAGCTCGTGGTCCACCACTACCTCGTCCACCACGACCACCACTACCACGACCACCACTACGGCCACCACCCCGCCCTTTTGACATAGGAGGGCGTCCGTGAAGGCTCCAACAAGTCTCGCGGGTATGTCGAGGACGGTTGCAATGGTCACACCAAAGTTTATCCTTTTCATCACTCACCTCATAGCCAGAATCCTTACGCTGATTTGAAGGCTTACCCCCTCGATGACTAGCAGAAACCAAAGCAGATCTGTCGGTAGATGACTGTGGAAGCATAGCGGAGCGACGGCTTTCTTCATTCTGAACATAGGCAAATGCTTCCCGAAGTGATGGCAACGGTTCCATACCAAGTACCCGGCTCCTCACTGGATCGAACTCTGGATTAAGACCAGCAAGAAACTTGAAAATCCTCTCACTTTCAATATATGTTTTGAAGCTAGCCGCATCAACTGGACAAACTGGATGATGAGTTATCAGATGATCAATCCTCTTCCAAAGGGAACCTAAAGCAGTAAAATATTGCAAAGTGGAACGATCTCCTTGGACTTCAGCTTCAACAGTTCGTCTCAACTCATAAATCTGGGCAACATTTCCCTTGCGAGAATAAGTCTCAGCAAGAGTATCCCAGATGTCTTGGGCAGTCTCCATCCCAAAAAATCCATCTGCAATCTCTGGCTCCATAGAGTGAGTCAACCAGCTCATTACCAAAAAATTGTCAACCTCCCACTTTGCATAAGTAGGATCTTCAGGACTAGGCACCTTGATTGTTCCATTCACATAACCAAACTTTGACCTACTTTTAAGCCAAAATGTAGCCGACTGAGACCATGACAAATAATTCTCACCATTAAGTAACACTGTGGTGATCTTGGACCCAGGGTTCTCGGTAATGAGTCTCTCATTACCTGCAGGAGAACTTGTACCAATGGCATCTTTTTGTGTCACACTGTCTTTCGACATGCTAAAGAGGGACACTCAAACAACAAGAAACAATGAATGGAATCAAGGCAGCCTAGAAATTATAAGCACCAATCGGGTGCGATTGCCCAATCTATGGACAAGTCATAGGGTCCGAAGACGGACCGAAGAAGAAGAAGAAAAACGGATTGCGATCAGAATAGCCCAATTATGGTGAGTCCACCCTAGGGTTTAGAAAACTTGAACAGTAACGATGAAGAGTAGCGATGAACAGTAACGTGAACAGTGCTGTGAATAGTAGCGATGAACAGTAACATGAACAGTGCTGTGAATAGTAGCGATGAACAGTGCCATGAATAGTAGCGATGAACAGTAACGTGAACAGTAGTGATGAACAGTGCCGATGAACAGTGCCGTGAACAGTTCGATGAACAGTGACGTGAACAGTACGATGAATAGTGCTGAGGTATGTTTGTGGGTTGTGGCTATGGTGGTGGGAGGATCAAGTCCCCTATTAGGGTAGCTTTGATACCATGTTGAGTTTTTCAGAAAGCTTAGGGTTCACATTAGTGAGACCCTCTCTTATATTCATATAGAAGAAAACAATAATTACACAAAGACCCCTGACTAAAGATAAATAATAAAAATAAAATACAATAGAACTAAAGTTAACATAACACTCAACACTAATCAACTAAAGAGTCACTTGTTGACTCTATGCAAATTAAAATGGACCAAAACCAAACAAGCATTTTGTTTTCTCAAGGTGGGTTATAAAATTCCTTTTTTTAAAACCCATAAAGGCTCTTTCCTTATAATAATATGTAGAAACCTTTAAACACAAGCTAAGCAATATTTTCCATGCAACCAAAATTATCGTCATATCTCGCAAATGTAAGACTTACGATCACTCTTACACAATCTACTTCCAAACAAGTTTAACATATCATGCAAGTATGCGCATTCCCTCGTGTTTTTCCCCTTTTTAATCTCTTTCCCATGAGTCACCATTCATTATCAAACACACGCACAATCCATTATTATCTATAACTCCACATAGTAGTACCCTTGAGGTTTTAACAAATGTAGCTTCACCTCTAGAGTACTTCTATCCCTACCGCTCCATTAATCTCATTATAGGAGTCGTAGTTCATTACCAATTTCACTGCATTCTCTTCTGCCATATTATTACAATACCATCTAATTATCTGAAATATAAACACTAAAGCGTTCTTCAATTCTTCACCTCACCTTAACTCACCTTGCTTCCCAAATACCTGAAATGTTTATATAAATAACCAATGAGCTATAAAGCTCAGTGAATAACATAATCAGTGAACGTTAACATTACATAGCATTTAAGCACAATAATGATTATAAGTACACTTATTAAACACATTCTTTTTCCAACACTACTTTAATACCATATAGTTTACACCTCATTTCATACTTTCTCATTCTTTGCTCTCTTCCAGTGCCATTCTCACAATTCCCCGTTGGAATTCTCTTACTTTCCCTATCCTTCCGTTTATTACGGAATCCATTCGCATGTCAAAACATTCATACCCCTTTCCATGCACACAACAGTAACAATATCTATCCATATCCTTATTATACACAATAGAGAGCATAATTAAACACATAACTCCATGAGTCATGCTTATAACATCACGTCATGAAACCATAGCAAGATAACATGATCACTTACAAATCTCATGGCTCATCAATATATATAGCATCTTGATCATCAATTCAATTCAAGGATTAGAATTACTCACCTTGCTAGTAGATTCAATTACACGATTACTAGCCAGTGTTCTAAAAATCCCTAGGCGGTAGGTGGGCCGCAAGGGGAAGGGGGGGGGGGGGGGGGGGGGGGGGGGGGGGCTAGGGCTAGGGGTTAGGGGCCTAGGCGGAGGCCTAATATTTTAAAGCAAAATTAATAATACAGAAACAATTCTAATAGACCAATATGAAAAAAAAAGTCGCATTATCAAATATCAACAATGTAATTTAAATTGATGCTTACCAACAAACTAAGCATCCACAACTTCTTCTCCATATTGCTCCAACACTCTCTATCCACCTGACTCAAACTCATACTCCTCATCATCCTCTTCTTTTGTATCTTCATCAGATACAAAATCGACTTCATGAAGTTCTCGTGAGTCGTCCTCTCTCTCTCTCTCTCTTTTTCTCTCTCTCTCTCTCTCTCTCTCTCTCTCTCTCTCTCTTAATCTTGGTAGTCAATTGAATGAACGACTGTGGTGTGGTGGCTTAGGGGATTATTAGGGTTTTGCCCTTATTATTTCAAGAAAATGACAATTCCACCCTTAGGCCTCCTGGGCTGCTTAGGCCTAGGCAGCTTCCTGGGCCGGCCTAGGAGGCCTAGGCCTGGCCTAGACCAGGCTTAAATCCTTGTGGGATTTTTGCAAGGATTAGGTGAAAATCCAGGCGGTTGGACAAGGCCTAGGGTCTAGGCGGGGCCTAGGCGGAGGCCTAGGAGGATTTTTAGAGCACTGTTACTAGCTCATTTCTACATCACCCCTTTAATCCCCCTACATTAATTATTCAAAATGTAAACAATATATGAACATGTCATGTTCCTTCCTTAATCAAAATGGAATTAAACCATAGACTACAAGTCTACTTACCCTTGGGGATCAAATTCCAACTCCAATTCCTTTCTCATAACTTCCTTTTTCTTTCTTTTTTCTCCCTTATTCTCTCTTTTCTTTCACCTTCTTGCTTGTCTCTACACAAGCACCTCAAAGATGTACATCTATTTTGTATTCTTCCATTAGGCTAGTCATCACCACATGTCAATTGGAGATTTAATCTCCCAAGTCATGACACTTAACACCTCCTTGCTTAGCACAAGCAAGCTTCTTGATTAAGCTAATTAATCTCAATTAGCCAATTAACCTCAATTAAGTTAATTAATCTCCCTACTTTGGAGATTCCACCAACTTCTAGAATTGAACTTTCCTAAATTACATATTCACCTACTATACTTTCAATTATTCCAATGTAGCTCCTTACATTTCCGTGAATTACTATTTGACCTACTAGTTGTAGAAATGTTTACATATACGCCCTTATCATTTATACCCTTTTTCACCAATGTTAACTCAATTCAATGAATTCACTCGTACTGGGATACTAGCTTACCTCCATATTATGCACTTCTTGCTTATTACCAATTAACACCTCACATTCTTGTGAGTTACTAGTTTTCCTACCAATTATGGAAACGTTTTCATCTCATCGTTTCTCTCTTCTTCTACCCATTCGTACCATCCATTCTCGTAATGGAAATCCCCTTGTATCTCCTCTCCGACCCTTTCATTCTTATTCTCCAATGATGGGACCGCTCCATCTTTTTAATGAAGTCTCTTTCCCCTATCTATTTATCATACGCTAGCATGACTTATGCTCACATATTGCAGCATAAAAGAAATATAGAAATTCTGGGTTATTACAGATGTTGCATGTTATGCTTGTTCACTAACCTAGAAAATTTACCCAACTATGAGTAATCACCGCATGACCTTATTCTGGCCATCCAGAAATGAGCTTGTTGAAGCTTGGCAGGCATTGTTGGGCCCATTCTCTAACAGCTTAAGCTTTTGGAGTAATCGATGACCTAACATGGCATCACAACCTTGTGTATGTTTGCACTTTGTTATTTGTCTCCACTAAATGGAGTTTGGTTTGTTTAATTTGTTGCCTCACGGGTTTGCACGTGACAGAGGGTGTTTTCGTGTTGAAGCTTCACCTACATTGTTCGGCCCATTCTTTAACAGGTTTAAGCTTTTGGAGTAATTTGCGACTTAAAGGATCTTTGTACTGAATGGACCAGAATTTTACAGCAGATGAAATGTCAAACAAAATTTCTAATTGTAGAACTTTTTGGTTTCCTACCTCGGGTATATGATCGCTTAGGTAATGGATTGACACCACATCACCAAATTTAGTGTTGTTTAAGTTTGAACCCATAATATGTTGGGGCTAAAATGATTTTATTCATGTATTTATAAATTCTAGAGGGATCATTAATTTACTTATTTTAACCCTACCGTCCTGCAGAATATTTCACTGTAACTTTTTAGCCTCTATAGGAGCGTAAGAGTGAATTTGATATGATTAGAGAGGTTTTCCAGTTAGCTTTTCATGCATTAATTATAAGCCCCCTTTGATGAGAATTGGATTCAAGATGATGCAGAAACTGACAGAACTCCGGTTTTCAATTCTTGGTCAATTTAATTCTACAGTTTCTTAATTCAGGTCAAATTTGCTTGAATATAGATTACCATACCTTTCCATGAGAAGCAAGTGATTAAAGATATAGATCTCTGAAATTTGGTTATCTGCTGTCAATTTTACTCCAGATTACTATCTTTTTTCTTTTTCACAAATTTTGTCACGCCCCGGAGTAGCCAAAAATAGGAAAAAGTTAAAATTTCCTTTCTGGACCCATAGGGAATGGCTAGTTACATTAACTGATTGTCCTTTCTACATTCTACACATGGTTAACAGAGTAAGCGGAAGCATAAAAACACCTATTGGTATTCTTCAATAGAACTCAAATGTCTGGGATCTAGTTATTACATCATGAGTCTAAATAAAGGATCTATAAAGGCAGTCTAGGGTTATCTATTTTGGTCACAATACATGTCTAAAGCATTACCTCAGATAGAAGACAATAAAGCAAATTAAGTAATTCTAAGTACAACTATGCCGGAGTCCTTCAACTCAACTTGCACATTTGCCGTGTCCCTTTGAGTAGACCTCATCTTGATAGTCGTCACCTGTGAAATCTAGACGTGATATGTCCAGGGCAGAGGGAAGAGTCGTTAGCTTTGAAGCTAAGTGAGTTGACCTAACCGATCACTCCTAATACAAGCATTATTATACAAGTACAATAGATATCTCGAACTTAAACATTTGATAAGCATTATCTCAATACGTATGATTTATGACAGTAGTATGAATGAGATATGACATGATGCACCATCGATATGTTCGACTTTACTCGACCACAGACACCACAACTGACTCATGTGACTTGTTACATTACCAGTGTAACGCCGTTAGCTCAGAGTAGAATGATTACGTTGCTATCGTCGCCTAGCATGGCCCTATAGCAGTTTTGGTTTAAAAAAAAAGAGTGTAATCATTGGACTCTTAGGTCCTCGTGACCTTGCCTAGAGAATAGAATAGTTACAGCGCTATCGTCGCCTAGCATGGCCCTATAGCATTAGAAATGTAACTATTTTATTCAAAGTTCAGATGGATACTTTGCTATCGTCGCCTAGCATGGCCCTATAGCGTATCAACCTTCAACTCATGTTCCACTTCAATGGATACATTGCTATCGTCGCCTAGCATGGTCCTATAGCATTTCATTGTTGTACCCAATGATTTGACTGCACCATATGGACCTCCACGATCCACTCAACATGTATGACAACATGACTGGGTTAGTTCCCTTGACTAACCATGCAGACGTCAACATTGACATCATAACTCGGTTACGTTCATATGAATGTCCATGTGATTGTATATTTGTGAAGCATAATAATCATGTATAACGACAATTAATAACTGAGCATGGAGTTTGGATAATTAAACATGCGTTCATCATATAGACAGTAAATCTGAACGTACATATATATAATTCTCATTAGTCATGTCCGCACAGGACACACTGGATATTCACACAATAGACATAGAGTAAATCTATAATATACCACGTGAGTTAGGACGACTCACCTCGATGCGGGTGCGTAAAAACGAGCGTAACGGTGGTTCCTACAAAGTATATAAATTCATAGAACGTTGATTAATAAGTGTACTAGAATCAAGGGCATAATGGTAATTGTGCTAGGTGGATTCCTAAACCTCAACATGATGATCTAGACATCATTTTGAGTTTAACTCCATTGACTAGACTCAAATCGGAGTCCGTCGTATAAAAGGCTGGGTTCTCTATACTAGTGTGGGCCCTAAAGACAAGTTGTATTTTTGATCGAGTCGAAAGGTCACCAAACTTTAAGGAGATGTGCTAGACATCATTCTAAGACTCTGGGAACTGACCGCGTAATTTTCTGAGCCACGGTTTATTTATTGCAAATTATTAATACCCTAAATATATAATTATAGTCTCGGCAGTCCTATAATTATAAAATATATTTTAGGAAGACATTTGGTCCATAAAAATATTTTTATTAAATACTAGGCCTTAAAATAGGATATTAGTATTTTTCTCCTAATTTTCGGAGTTCGTTTGGTATTTAAATAAATTAACATAGCCAAACGGGGCTTTTATAAATAATTAAATAATATTAAAAATACTAAAGTTCGGGTTTTATAAATAAATAATTTATAAAACAAAGTCATCAGGTTTTGGGATTAACAACATAATTTTCTAGACTTTGAAAAAGTCATTAGGTATTTATTACCTAATAGTTATTATTTAAAGGTAACTTTTATTATTTATTTGAATTCAAATAAATAATAAGTATAATATATAAATAATAAAATAATTTCAGAATATAAGAAATATTATAAAATAATATTTCAGAATTTAATAATATCATAAAATATTTTCCCATAATTTAAAACTAATAACTCTTTATCAAACTAACATTTATTATTTATTCAAAACCAAATACATAATAATGCATTATATAATTACTGAAATATTTTTTAGAATGTAAAAATATTTTTTACTAAATAATATTTTTCAGAAATTGAAACATGTTGATTATACATTAAAACTATATTATTAAACTAATTAAAACATATTTACTAACCAATACATATCGTACAAATACACTACATAAATGTGCCATAGAAAATCTCTTATGACTCCTCTTCTTTTTCCCACGAATTTCTGGGCTTGGTATATATATATATATATAACGTATATACACATATTAATACATAAATTTAAAACAACCATATCTCTCTCATTTCTCATCGAAAATAGGCAAGTCCTATATGAAAATCGATCGTCTCGACGAGCCCTACAACTTTCCAGTACATTACAGAACCCAAATCCTAATGGTTTCCACGAAAAAGGAGAAAAACAGATTTGGTTAAAAAGGAATAATTGCTTGCATGTCCTACCAAATGATTCCGAAATCAAAAACTGAACCTATGGGGTCTTAATAGGATCCTTAGGGTCTGTTTGGTACCATTTTGGGGATGTTTAGTTGTGATTGGAAAATTAAGCTTCTTGGAAGCTCTAATGGTGGTCCGACCATGGTGGGTCTAAGGCTTTGCTTGGTACATGCATGTGTGTTAAGTATATATATATAGGGTTAATTAGTATTATATCCCTATACAATATGAATAAGAGGCAATAGACCATTGAGTTAAAAACGATTTGTATCAAGTCCCTTCCTTTTTTCTATGTCCCAAAGTACCCTTGTAGGTCAAGTTGGTCAACATCCTTCCTAAAGATAACCTTTCATAATTGATTCTTCCCCAAATTTCTGTCCTAAATTTAGTCTTCCAAAATTGGAAATTTTGAAATTGACCATAAACATACATAACTTCCAGCAACAATTCAGTCCTAAATTTAGTCTTCCAAAATTGGAAATTTTGAAATTGACCATAAACATACATAACTTCCAGCAACAATTCATTTACAAATAAATTATAGATCTTCATGGTTCTCTTCCTATTATTGTAGAGAGAGAGAGAGAGAGAGAGAGAGAGAGAGAGAGAGAGAGAGAGAGAGAGAGAGAGTTGGCCATATGCATCTTTACGAGTTTGAAATCTTCCAGAGTGATGCCTTTCTCCTTATCTAGGGCATGCACAACATCAATCTCTTCTTGGTCCATAAGACGTTTGCTTCTTAAACGAATCATTAAAAAAAAAAGTTTTGGTGAGGAGTTCAACATTTTTCGTGAAGAATCCGACGTGGAAAGGGATCGTGCCGGGATTCTTATGCTTGATTATTGATATAGTCAACATGGGGAAGAAAAGTAAGATATTGGTGTAATTAGGGTCCTTTGAGACTATGATTTATGATGTTCCCACTTGAAAAGTACATACTTTTTATGAAATTCATAGAGTTTGATTTCCATCAAACTAAGTTTCTTCTAAGAGTATTCGTGAAATTTTCCCATTGATTCCTTATATTGTTAGCTTCTTGTCAGATTTTTCGTTCAATTCACTCAATTGTGTGTGTATAGTTAAATTTACCCAGTATTCGTGAAATTTTGTGATTGCCTTGTCACATGCTATTTTGGTGTTCTTCATGGTTTGCCTTATCAGGAATTTCGTAGAAACCACCAAAAATACAGGTTGGTTGTGAAATTTACATGTGGTCGTCAAGTAGTAAAATTCACTATTTAACATCGGGGGGCTACAGTTCTATATGTGAAATTCACAGACCTAACAACACAATAAATTGGAAATATGGTGGGATTCAAATAGTATAATTGTGAATGTCACAAATGTCAACACCTTAATGACCTTTATCTGCTGAGACGCTTCTAAAGACCTGAAAACTTACTAATAAAACATTGTTGGGAAATTCACAATTCACAAAATGCACTTACCCCATTACTTAGTTGTTTAATTTCTAAACTACACAATCCAACTAGAGAAAAATGGTGTTTGATATAAATTGTGAACTTCTCAAACCTAGTATAAAGTTATACAAATGCGAATGTGAATGTAGTTATCTATTTAAATGGCTTAAAAACCTAATATAATCAGAATAATGTGTTTTGTGAATTTCACAAGTCTCACTTATGTGACTTATAATCCAAATTTTTTTTTGCTTTATATACCACCAGCTTATTTTGTGAATTTCACAAGTCTCACTTGTGGAACTTATAAACCATTTTTTTGGCTTCATGTACCAACAGATTGTTTGTGAATTTCACAAGTAAAATAATGACCAAAAAAATTGATGATGATCTTATTGTTTCAAGTTGGGCATAATGATTGCTGTAGAAATATATTGTCTAGCATGTATGTAATTAATAGAGATAATAAATACCTTAATGCAAGGGTCAATGATTGAAGGAATTGTAAGTACACTCTTTGAACACTAGGAGAAGAGTAATGATAGGCATATAACGAATTGCACAAACGTGCAGCACATGGTTGGACCTTGTGCTGAAAAGCCTATGCACACTTTTTTGTGTGTACAAGCTTTTCAGCACAAGGTCCAACACTGTGCTGCACATTTGTGCAATTCATTGTGCACCTATCATTATTGCAAGGAGAAACCCAGAAAAATCACCACAAAATGTGCTAAAAGGGCCGCATGGATTAAGGGGAGTAATGAATGTAATTAGTCTCACATTCAATATCTTTAGAAAAAAAAACATCACATTCAATACAAATCACATTGTGGAAAATCAGGAGTTAAAAGACCAAATTAAGTAGAGCATTAAGTCACTGATTTACTGCATATATGCTTATACATATATATCTTACAAAGTATAAATAAGGGTATTCAGGGAATAAATAAAATTATTAACCATGATTAGGTGTATTAACTAGGATCCTAGGGATCTAGTATTAAATAAAGATATTTGGTGTCCTTTATCCATGAAAGTACATGGATGGGGGATTTAATGGCAATTGTCTAATATATATATATATATATATCCAGAAAAGAGAGGATTTGGGGGTGGGTTACCTCACAAGGTTCAATCCCCTCTCCTTTTTCCCAATCTCAATCTCTTCCTCTCTTCCCCATCTTCTTCTTCCCTTCTAGCTTTGGTCCTTTTTCCTTCTCTCTTCTCTAAATCTGCCCAGCAGATTGTGTGTGCTGCATGTGGGTCTGGTGAGGCCGAGAGTGAAGGTGAGGGGTGGGGGTGTGTGTTATAGCCGAAAGTGGGTGCTTCTCTCTCTCTCTCGGGTAGTCTCTTTCTCTTCCTCCCCTAAATCTGTATATATGTAGTATATATGTATGTAGTACATGATATGTAGAGTATAATATATGTATAAACTATAATCTACATATATTATATAGTTTGGACAAATGTCCAATTAAAGACAAGTGGTGGTGGTGGTCAATGCATGGTTGCCACGTGGTCGAGGGTGAGGCCCACATCTTGGTTCGTGCAATGCTGCAAAGTGGTTGCGAGACTGAAAGTGTGTACATATACAGGGCTGTGTACGGGTTCACGTGTACTTCAGTCTTGGTCTAAGAATCACAGTCCGGGTCTATAATAAAATAAATATCGATACCATATAAAAATCACAACTATAGTCACGGGGCTATTGGGTCTGCAATATAATATAATTACAACTTATACTTACAGAGCTAAATAAAGTCGAATATGCAAATCCTAATTGTGGTCACAACTATTGGGTCCGAATAATAGTATAACCTATAATATTAAAATATTAACTGACGACGAATAATGTTAACATAATATTAATATACGATATAACCTATAGTTATAAACTTAGCAAATTACAGATATTTAAATAATCGATAATTAAAGCTTAAGCGATAATAATTATTAAAAGCAATCTATAGTTATAAATTTAGCGACGATGAATATTAAAAATATTCTATATTTATTATTTAACGATAGCATTTATTAAAATACGATATTAATACACGGGGTCGAGCTTAGCAATTAAAATCACATTAACAAAGCGATACAAATTCTATGAATATTAAAATCTTGAACGCCCTCAAATATATAACACGTATATTAGTACAGGTTACGGAATTAATTACCGGAAATAAACTTAGAAGTCTATTTCTATATTTTCTAATTTTCAAGGGTATTACAAATTTAAGCAAAGAAAGCACTACTAGGTTCTGTTTTTTTCCCCCCATCTAAATAAAAAAAAAAAAATTGAAATTAGGTGTTCAAGAACTTACCTGCCTAAGTATATATTTTCTTTGTCCTACAGTCCTTTTTTTTGCGAGATTAACTTTTGGTCCTTTCAAATTCGAAGTCAAGTCCTGGATTCTTTCTTCTCTTATCTAATTTTGTGTACAGTTGTACAAGCATGGATCTGAATGAGATAGACCACTCCTTGAATGAACATGCACACAATGTTAGTGTATTGCCTATTATTTTCATCTCAGACCCAATAGCTTATGTTGCCAGGCATACTACGTCTTGCATATTTTTATACGGAATAAGTAGACCACCTCATACAAAGCACTAGACTAATATCAATAGCTGGAAAAATGTGGGGCCTTACATTACCCTTTTTAAACATGCAAATTATTCCCACTTATGTTTGCATTGTTTCCATGTTTTGTATCAAAGGTATTGAAGAATGAAGATTACTTGAATGGGGAACTAAAGTGGATTTGAGTATTACTCCCTCCGGCCCATTTTTGTGTCCAATATTCCTTTTTCGATAGTCCCAAAATGTTGGCCACTTCGGGAATATAATGAGAAGATTCTTGCTAACTTTTCAAAACTACCCTTCTTATATTGAGAATATCAAAAACATGGAAAGAAGGAAAAAAAATGAATATAAGTTTAATTAGATGGTTTTATTGAGAAAAGTACAACTATTTCCATGTTTATGAATGGAATTAATGATGTTACCTTAAAAAGTTGGAATTCCAAAGATGGACACATAAAATGGGATGGAGGGAGTATATTTTTGTGCATACTCCAGTGAGCTTGTACTGAAGTTCATCGACATCAAATTTCATTCATCTATTGTAAAGAAAAGTGAAAAAAAAAAAATAAAAAATAAAAAAAAATTGGAGAATTAAAAAATCTCATAAAATTGCAGTCACTTTTTGAGAAGTCCTTGATTTTCTGATCTATTCTTTGGGAGCATACTTTTAGGTCTGTGACTATTAGTTTACTTCTCCATTATGTGCGTGCAAGTTATCGGTGGCAGACTGGTCTCTCTCTCTCTCTCTTTGCATATAGCTATTGTTGTAAATGTAAGTGAGGGCAGTATGGCTTTCTTGGAGATGTTAAGTATGGACCATTTCTTGCTGTAACTGTAAAAGCTTGGATTGCCAAGCATGAAAACCCAGGTCAATTCTGAGTGCAGCCACTTTGTGCAAATAATGCTGGAGTTTAAGATTGATTTGGATTAATTCATCATTGTCATGGCATTGACAATTCTTACGTGCAGTGTGTGAATTTCCTATTGCAAGAGATTATACCTATTTTGATTGTTTACTACTGACTTTGGTTATCTATTTTATCTGGTCACGTATGAGAATTTTTTTTGAAGTCCATAATTTTTGCCCTTCCCAGAGAGCGTGGCTATTGAAGCTTTTAGCAATAGAATTGCATGCTGGCGATATGGCTAGCTCCACCCATCGGGATGCATGTCAAAGTATTCTTGCCCATATATTTGGAGAGGACAGCGTTGAATATGGCACTGATTTTAGTACATCTCATCCATTCATCCTTCAAAACAGCACTGAAAATGCTGGAACCAGGACAATCTGTAAGAGTAAGGTACTGGTAGTTTCTGTTAGTTGTTTTCATTTCATTTTTACTTATCATATCAATTTGGTTTATGAATGCTTTTGTAACGCATGCTTCCGATTGTATCTCTTCCGTGCATCGCACGTCCTTTTAGTTTTGGGATCAACATAAAGTTTCTTGGATAATCAAATACTCTTACCTATGGTTTTAAGTTTTAACGAATTTCTCTGTTGAATCTTTAGAGGCACTTCCTTCCGTATCTGTCTCGTGTTTTGTTCCTTTGATTGTTTGGTTGATGTTGTTAGTGATTTACGCTTCACACATGCATAAATGATGCTTTTTCTTGACATTGCCACCGTACTTCTGTTTAGCACTCATTTGGCACTGTAGATGTAATTGTTTTTAGGAATCAATACATTTTATCCCTTTGTGGTTAAGCCTATTTTCACTTTACCCCCTGTGGTTAAAAAGTGGACACTTAACAATTCACCCCCCGTGGTTTTGGACTAAAGTGAAACTACTAAGATTTCTCTCAAAATAGCCCCACACGGGATTAAGTGTTAAAATTAGTCCCACGTAGGAGAGTTTAAGTGTGACATTTTACCTCACATAGGCAGTTAGCCCCAAAATTAGCCTCAAAGTGTTAAAAAAATACACATAGGTGCTCTGTTGTTAGGATCGTACGATTTGCGATACTAATCTTATGATTTGATACGATTCATCATGAAAACGATACGTATCGAGACACGAATCGAACATGTACAAGAATCAAAGGTGAATCTTACGATTCACTTGATTGCTAGGCACAAAACTTAATTTTCCAATAGATATGTATATATATATTTTTGTTTTTGTTTTTCAATTTTTTCAAAAAAATTAATTACCAAACCTCTTTTAAACCACTTAGGGTATGTTTATACAACCTAGATAAAAAAAGGATATGTTTGTACAAGCCTAGAAAAGAAGAGGAAATGTTTATAGGGTTTTTTTTTTAATTTGTTACTGAATTTTACGATTCATGATTCGAGAATCCCGATTCGATTCACATGTATCATTTCGATTCACAATACAAATCCCGATTTGAAAACTATGCATAGGTGGGTTAATTGGCAACACTATCTCCACATAAGGGATTAACCCCAAAATTAACTCACAAAGGGGGTTAAGTGTTAATATTTTTGGCCATTTTTAAAATTTTAATCAATTTTGAGGGAAATCTTAACAGTTTCACTTTAGTCCGAAATGACATGGGGGGGTGGGTTACATGTCCACTTTTGAATCACAGGGGGTAAAGTGAAAATGGACCTAACCACACGGGGTAAAATGTAATTAACCCTTGTTTTTATTTCTTTTTATCTATGATAATCACGAATCCCGCTATAACAAATTTTACCTTTAGAATAGATACCAGTCCTGGTGGGTGTGGTTAGATAGATGTTCCTTTGTCAGTTAGTGTTGGATTGTCCCACATCGCCAGGGCATAGCCTCCTTCTGTGCTTCTTATAAACTTGGGTAATCCTCCCCTCATAAGGCACCTTTTGAGAGTGACTCAGGCCCATTGGTCTTTCTATTGGGTATCAGAGTTGGGTTGTTGGCTCGGCTCTCTGCCCTCCTGCCGTGTAATCAGGCATTGAGGGGGAGTGTTGATGTGGTCCAGGGGGTGTGTTGGATTGTCCTACATCGCCCGGGCATAGCTCCCGTCTGTGCGTCTTATAAACCTGGGCAATCCTCTCTTGATAAGGTGTCTTTTGAGGGTGAGTCAGGCCCATTGGTCTTTCTATTGTTAGAGTGCCACTTCTCTTGTCCCATATAAGGACATTCTTATGTATTAATTTTGTTCTCCTTTCGTATTTTACTTTAGGTGTTAGAATTGCTTGAAGTTGTTCAGTTTAGATCCCCTGATACCAGTACGAAGTATTCGCAGGTTGTTTCTAATATGAAGTACGGCATTCAGGTAAAATTTACATTCTTTGTAGTGTTACGGATTTAAGTATTGAATTCGCTACATTTGATAGTGTATGTCGTGTAGGCTGATGATATACTTGGGAATCCAGCAACATCCTCAAAGGGGGGTGTTTATTACTATTCTGAGCGTGGTGACCGCTTGATTGATCTTGCTTCATTCCGCGACAAACTTTGGCAGGTTCTCTTTGCAACCTGCATATTGCTTATAACGGATTCACTCTTCTCTTGCAATCTAAACATACATTTATATATAAAAATGTACGTTAATATTATATCTATGCAAATATTTATCCTTAGGATATCTAACACACTGCACATCTAAAAGTACACATTTTTAAATGGACATAAATGTCCCTGCCACATCATTAAAAACAAGGACACTAAAGTAGCTAATAAAAGACCTAAAGTAAATTACTTTAGTGCCCTCATTGTAAAATTACTTTGCTGTGCCCATTTTAATGTGGTGGAATGACTTTTCTTGTCCATTTGAAAATGACTCAGTGCTATCTGACTACTTGCATGTAGTAGGATAGCAAGTCCCTATAAATTTGTAATGGTGCTCCTGGTGAATTTCGCGTTTCTGGATTTTCGATGGACGTCTTCTCTGTTTCTTATTTAATTCGTTGTTTCAGAAGTGCAATTTAGTGAATCCCGAACTGAGCTCTTTTGGCAGTGAAGTTGAGCTCAACGAAGTAAGAGATACAATTCAGCAGTTGTTACGATGGGGATGGAAATACAATAAGAACCTTGAAGAACAAGCTGCCCAACTTCATATGTTAACTGGCTGGTCTCAGATTGTTGAGGTTAATATCTTTGTTTAATCTAGTTATATTTGTTACATAGATTCATATTAAATTCTTCACTTGGGAATGTGCTCTCATCTAACGGTAGTTTGCTTAGCTCTATATTTCTGACTTCCTTTCGTTTGTCTCTGTTTGTTTCCTTAAAAGGTATCTGCATCCAGAAGAATATCATCTCTTGAAAAGCGATCGGAAATTCTGTTTCAGTGGGTCACCTTGTCATCTTTAGTACTTTTTTAACTGTGTATTGTCACTATAACTAATCATCTCATTATTGACAGGTTGCTTGACGTCTCTGTGAGTGCTTGTGCTTCTCCAGACTGTTCGCTTAAGATGGCAGTGATTTTGACCCAGGCAAGTTCTAACCTATCTGTACTTTTCTGTTCTTTAGCAGATTGCGACACAGTAACTTTGGAAGTTTCTCGTTTTGTTGTTCTGAGCTCTTTTTTTTTCTTTCTTTCTTTACACAGGTTGCTCTTACATGCATGGCTAAACTACGTGATGAAAGATTTGTATGTGCTGGTGGTTTAAACTCGGACACTGTCACATCTCTTGATATTATCATGGCAAAACAATTATCCAATGGGGCCTGTCATTCTATATTGTTTAAGCTTGTTATGGCAATTCTGAGACCCGAATCATCGGAGGCATTGAGGAGACGGTGGGGCTTAGTTATGCAATTAATTCTTTTTTAGTGGTTCAAATATTTTGAATTAGGCATCTGAACTTTGTTGATGTTTCTATTCAGTCAATATGCATTGCTTCTTAGCTACTTCCATTATTGAACTTTGTTGATGTTTCTATTCAGTCAATATGCATTGCTTCTTAGCTACTTCCAGTACTGTCAGCATATGCTTGATCCAGATGTTCCGACAACAGTCCTACAGTCCTTGTTACTTGATGAGCGAGACACTGAAGATTTGGATCTCCAGAAGGTGTTTGGTTTCTCTAACCTTGTTAGGAAAGGCTTTCATTTGTCATTTCTATATAATGGTTTCTAATCAATCTGGTTTCCAGATTGACAAAGAGCAGGCAGTATTAGCACAGGCCAATTTTTCAATTCTAAAGAAAGATGCCCAAGCAATCCTAGATTTGGTAGGTGCCTTGACAGATTTTTTCATAGGTGTCCTTCGGTTTGACTCTTGAATTTTGATTTTTGCATATCCTATATTATGTACTTGCATCACAATATTACCAGTATATTAGTGTGTGCCATAGTTTCTGTCACGCCCCGGAGTAAGCCAAAAATAGGGAAAATAAAATTTTTCCTTTATGGATCCGCAGACACGTGACGAGTTTAGTGTCATCTGATTGTCCACAAGATATAATAACAACGAGATATAATATGAAGTTCATGTCTAAGTTAATCAGCATAATAATATTAAACCTTAAACCAACGTGAATCTTAAACATAATATTACAGACCAACAGAAAATAAAGAAGTTTTGTGACACACGGTCACTAAATCCGAAAGTTAATAAGCTATTACAATAATAAAGTAAGAACAACATAAACTAAGCATAAACACGACGATCTTTAGCTAGCAAATCCATAATTCTCCTCGTAGTAATCATCACTCGGAAGGTCAGAACCGGCATGGCCTTCGCTTGAAAAGCCGCCATTGGAAAAACCACAGCCAAACTGTTCATCGTACGCCGTGCCGTAGAGATCTGTAGAGGCTGGACGGGGAATGTCCAGGCATAAAAACGCCATCAGCTATAAAAGTCGAGTGAATGAAAAATCTCAAACTGCACATTAGTATATGACAACACATGCTACACGCTATAAACTGATCATCGTATGTTATCCATATAAGTTTTGTAGTCGCTATGTAAGATATTAATTACCAGAAACTAGAAGACTCACTACCGACTGGATTAACGCAAACCGAACTAAGAACGATTTTGACCCGGATTAACGACTCAGATACAACCACTAGAGGCTGACTCTAGACTCAAAACAAAGAATCCAACAATGCCATTGAACTAGGATATTCATGCTTTTCCAGCCGATTGACCACCTCATGTGCATCAATAAAGAATCATGCTTCAATAGCCGATTGACCACCTCATGTGCGTCAATAACGAATCATGCTTTAACAACCGATTATCTCACTAAGGATCAACTAACCACGACACTTGCCACGTAGGAAGAACGAAACGCAATATCAACAATGACCTCCTCGAAACTCCACCTCGAAACTCCACACTAACGTAACCATTATGAATAGAAAGAGTCACATTAGCAATTTGGTAGAAAATACAACACCGAAAGCCGACGCGAAACCGATCGACCGTAACTTTGATACCCGTACGTTGTACATTATTTCTAATTACAAATTTTCTCTCTTTAGCCCTTAACCGGGAATTCTCGTCTCAACGGATTCATCAATATTTATGAAATGAAGAATTTAAGTAAATCTGTTGTAACTATAATTTTAACCCGAAAATACTTTTAACATGCAAATGATTCATAATCACCTAAACATGAAAACTAAGTTGGCTTAACACCAATTCTCATGGATGCCCATACAACACAGGGTTTATAATCTATCAGAGTTAAGGTATCAATAGTAACATGACAAGAATCTGTCACACGCGAGCGCTCACGAGTGGCTCGAGCGCTCGGATCAAGCGCGAGCGCTCGGACTAGCCCAGGCAGAACATTTTTGTTAGTTAAAACACTGACATGCAAGCTCCAACTTTGTTCTAATTCCACATGCAAACAACATAACCATGTATAATCATAAAATTTAAGTTACAAAGTGAGTTTTAACACTCACAAAAGAAATAGATGATAGATGGTGAATTTGAGAAAGATTTGGTTGATAAACTCTTGATTCTTGAATATGAACTTCAAAAGCGAACTTCAAAGGCGCAAGGAACTGAAATATAACTTCTCCAACTGAATTTCGCTCTAGAGATGATGATCCAAGTGATCGAAATGTGTAGAATGGTATGGAGATCATGAATTGAACACATGCATTTGTGTTTGGAAGGATTCAAATGAAGAATTCTCTCTTTCTCTCTCTAGAACCTGAAATTGAAACTCTCTCTAAAAACTCTGTTTTTATTTCGTGCAAAATGAAGAGACAAAAGGTTGTATTTATAGAAATGAAAACTCGAGCACTCTAGTCACGCGAGCGCTCGGATTCCATACTCGAGCCCTCGGGGCTCCAAAATCCCAAATGTAAAGTTTAAGCAATGTACAAGTTTAAAACATAACCAAGATGAACTAAAACTCATATATGATCGAAAATTCGTATATTAACATATATAAATCCAGAAATTACAATTTATAAATTCCGAAAATGCATATGTTCGATTACTGAAATTACAGGTGCTGCAGTTTCCTCTACCTCTATGGCTGGCATCAGTATGTTGTTTGCCATACTTATTTTGATTTTATTACATCTTATGAGTCGAGGGTATATTGGTAATTGTTAGTTTTGCTGGACATGGGTTGTAGCAGTGGTTATTGGCCATCGTTTGAGTCAAATTATGTCATGGCCTCATAGGTTTTTATTTTCAAGTCCTTGTTTATCAAGAATACTCTTTTAGGTGTCAAAGGTTCCAAGTTTCCTGTTTTGAGTCTTAATCCTAGTGAGAGTAGGAAGCGCATGACAACTTATAAATAACAATAACGTGATCTTTTCTTGATAGAGTTAGAGTTTATGACAAATTGAAATTGTGTTTGTCATGAGCAAAAATCCTTGTGGTCTTCTTCTTCTTCTTCCTATGAACAGTGGTGTCCGGTTACTATTCACTGTCCCAAGACGGTCTCTAATTATAGCCCCAAATCCTATTTTCATTGTCAACTTTAACCCATTACCCTTTCCTTTGGACTATATTTGAACACGAAAAAAATTGAAATCATATTTGTCCGTACTTTCTACCAATCACTTATAGTCCTGCAAGCTGCAACTTTGAAAGCCTAGTCAATTTCATCCCCAAGTGGACAATCTTACAAACTCTAGAAGTTTATTTGGTGCTATATTTTTATGGTGACTTGATTGAATTTTAATCATACTAATTTTTGCATGTTCCTTTTCTGCATACTGAACTATTTAATAAATGTATTGTATAGTTAGGTTCTTATCTCCTCGTTCATTGTTTTGCCTTATCAGATTAATTTATTTCGCTTCCTTCATCATACTAATATTTGCGGAATTACAGTTTTTCCTGTGCGTACTGAACTTGTAATATATATGGTTATGTACTTATCTAAATTTCCTTTTCTTTGCTTTTTCTGATTATCTACTTTATTTTGTATAAATTTTGCTTTCCAGGTCATAAAGGACGCAGCTCAAGGCAGTGAATCTGGCAAGACAATATCACTCTATGTTCTGGATGCATTGATTTGTATTGATCATGAGAAATTTTTCTTAAGCCAACTTCAAAGTAGAGGTTTTCTAAGGTCTTGCCTCATGAGTATCAGCAATGTCTCATATCAGGTGTATATCATTCCCCGCTATGGAGCTGTTTTTATTTGTTGAAGCTCATCGTTACGCTTATTTCACGATTATTTCATTATTTCAATTGAGGCATTTGTATATATATATATATTTTTGTTCTGATGAGTAGCATGTATGTATGTATCCTTGGTTTTAGATTACAGTCCAGTAATTCTCCTTTTCTTTGCTTCTTTGAGGCTGCACAAAAAACCTGGTATTCCTGGGATATTAGAAAAGGGGTATATGTTCAGCAGTAAAATATCTGAAATTACGTGGGTTGATCTAGTACTCCATATTCTATGCAGTTCCTTAATTAATTAATTAATTAATTTATTATTATTATTATTTTTTATCATTGCCCGTCTGGAATTAGCTTACACCGTTTTTGGATTGATCACCTCATTATGCCGCTTTCCTATTGTAGTCGTCTTTAATTTTCATATTTCCGAACCCCTAACTCAAGATATCCATCGGCCAATTAATATTGGAATATTGCATGGTTATAAGCTTCCATGGACTTCCAAAGTAATTCCTCTTTTTGAATGATTGAGATTTCCTCTAAGTCAAACTTCATACGAGTAAACTCTTCAAATTACTTTTAAACTAGACTTGTGGAAGTAGGGGACTGAAGCCCTTGGTCTGTCCTTTGAGCTATGCCTTTCATCGGGTAGCATCCTTCTACATGCAAATTTTATCACCTTAGGTCTCCGTTCTTATCATAACTACTATGGTTTTTCAATTTTGTTGCAACTCCCTTCGCTGTTACAACGTGTTATAGCGATCTTGCTTCCTACCAAATCTGTTGGTGATGGCGTTAACAGATGATATTTAACACCCTGTTGCTTGTGATTATTAAGCTCAGTTCAGCTCTAACTACGTGTCACACAAGTTCACATTTTTCAGGTTTTGCCAATATTCATTACTTCTGCTAAACAATGCACTACCATGCATTTATTTACAATATCACCTTTTCATATTTTGATTTTGCTTCATTAGCTTGATTGCTATGCGGACCATATGACTGGCTTAGTCATCTTTCCTTCACTTAGTGGTACATTGAAAATTCTATTTTAAGTGGTACTCCTACATCCGTTGGCGTAGACGTAGCTATTTCTACTTTTATTGTTAAAGTGCCTTAGGCCTCATGCATCTCATGATTTGCATTTTGGCAATTCCTCATACACTGTTTCTTAGATACCCAACACTCTATCATGTATTAGTAATAGTAACTTTTCTTCTCATTCATTTATGAATTATCAACTGAATTTTCACTGTGAGTGTTTCTCATCCGGTATATGTGCACAAAAAAGTGTATTCAAGTTCATTTGCTCTCTCTCTCTCTCTCTCTCTCTCTCTCTCTCTTCCATTGGATAAGTTTGTATGGCCTCTTATGAAATTGCTTTGTTAATGAGTGTGTATCATCTTCCTTTTTTTTCTTCTCATGGACATAATCTTAATACATTTGGCCAGTAAGTTCTCTTGCTGGTAATAATTACTAATACACAATCTGCTTGTAGCATGTAATCTCTTTCTCACTTGCATACATTCAAATTTTTAGGATGCCGGGCATTCAATGGATTCATTGCAACGAGTTTGTACTCTTGAGGCAGAATTTGCTCTGTTGTTAAGAATCAGCTACAAATATGGTAAATCTGGGGCCGAGGTTTTGTTCTCCATGGGTGCCTTGGAGCATATGGCTTCATGCAGAGCAGTCAATATGCAGATTAAGGTATCATTTGTGTAGTTTAGTCTCATTTTACCTCATTTTGAGACCTAATTAAAGCAAGATTTTGTATTTAGGGAAGTTTAAGGCGGGTTGAGGCAAAGTTCGGAAGACATTTACCTGTGGATGTTGATAAGCAACGAATGATCATAGCTCCAATATTGAGATTGGTGTTTTCTCTGACTTCATTGGTCAATACGGCTGATTTCTTTGAGGTCGGCATCTTTTCCTTGTTCTAGCATAACTTGCTTCACACTTTCTGCATCGAGCATGTGTAGACATTTGTACGGTTTTTTTATTAGCCCGAATTTTATTTTATTTTTCAGTAAGATTGAACTCCTGAATGGTAATCCGCTCCCTTGTTAGGCTTGTGAGTTAACATCTCTCCGTGGCCACAGGAAAATGAAGTTATCACAAAGTGAGACTTGGTTATTTTTGAAATAGTTAATGGCTTAAAAGACGAAGGCATTCTATGACAAATCTGCTAGTTCATTCCAAATTGAGTTTCTTGCTTTCCTTCTTTATTACCCGAATAGAAAAACTGAAGCATTGTTTTTTCAACTTTCCCATGCTATCCTTGTATCCTTGCCTACATAATAGATTAAACGTGAACATGCTAAGAGGCAAGTTGGAAGGAAAATACCAAAACATGCAGTTTCATTGCATTATTTTCTTGCCTTAAAGTTTTCCATTTAAGAAAAAACGAAGCTCAATTTCGGACAGAGGGACTTAAAAAAAAGTCTCACTTTTGTGCCATGTCACTTTTGTGCCATGTCAAAATCTCTCTCTCTCTCTCTCTCTCTCTCTCTCTCTCACTCACTCACTCACTCACAGGGGTAGTGATATTGTACAATATTTTTCCCAAGTGTGTCTATGCCTCTTTTTTAATAACTTGATTGAAATATGCCTAAAGAAATATGGTTTGCCAATTATCGTTAATTATCAAACTGTGCTATTGTCTACTTCTAATGATTATCTGAAAGTAAGTTTTATTTTCTAAGTTGAAGATTGATCTAACTAAATTATTGAGAGAGCTTCAGAAATTCGTACCTTTGTCGTGCTTTAGACCAAAACATTTATCTATCCAACCAATCATGGGGTGTATTAAAGTACCCTTTTATGGTCATTGTGTCGAGAGCAAGGATCAAAATTTCGTTTCGGTGTAGGTTTCGATGTTCCCGGAAACGGAAACGTTTCGGAAACATGTGAAAACGCCAGAAAAAAACTGGAAACACAAAGAAACTTGTGGAAGCATAACTTCAAACTAAACTGTATGCACATTTAAAGCTTATAATTGATTAATTGAACCTTTGGGAGGTCTGTATATGTAGTTATATCAATAATATATAGTTCAAATTGAAAATGCATGATAATTAAGGAGTCAATCTACTGTCAAGCAGTTCATAGAATACAGAAAACACCATTCATAGAAAAGAAAAGTTACATATAAGCACATAAGGAGCTAATAAGACATCTCCAAAATATAAATGATTGTTTATCCAATAAATCCACATCCAACCGGCTGTAGAGTGTCGAGCAGGGGCATAAATTGGTCCAGGCTCCCGGTATTCACCAAGAGGAACATTATACGTGTTCTGGATATATCGGCAATACTCAGTCCAACCCATGTAAGCACGAACCCATGCCTCATATTGAGTCCTAAACCTCTCATAATCAACTTGACCACACATCCAAATTGAAGTCCATCGTCATGTCCATAGCCTTGTGAGGATGATACTTAGGAGTCATATCCAGATGTATAAACTTGACCAGCTGTATGTGAATCGTGTCCTGAGCCATAAGCATTTGAAGATGATGATCCTTGCCCGTAGAAGTCACCCCCACTCATACTCATACTAGACATGTCAGTGTTGATCATATCTATATCCATAGCATCAATTGGTGCGGGATTATTTCTCTGATTGCGTGGATTACAATGTCAACCTTGACCACGTTCATACTGAAGCATTGTAGGCTTGTAGCTCTTCTCTACCCATCCACCATCTTTAAAACCTTTGCAATAGGTGCATGAATGTCGACAACAATCTTTGCTTTTTCCCAAAATTTCACATCGAGTATAGTAGCTTGTACTCGCTTCCCCATTACGTCTTTGCTACCTGCACTCATATCCCAATCATCTGATGTGAACATCCTTTGCAAACCACTTTTATGCTCTAAAATACTTAGAAGAGCAATCTAATTAGTTCCAAATCGTGTTTGCCCTGGACGAATCAATTCTCCCTTGCAGTATGTTTGGTATATTGCCAATATTCTGTTGTGGTGGTATTTGTGACCCTCTTTGCCTTATCTAAGACATTCCGCACAGCCTCAATGCTAGCAAAATCATGTAAGATTAAGTTAAGGGAATGAGTTGCACAAGGAGTCCAATATAAGTATGGATTCACTTCCATCAACATTTCACCGGCCTTCTTGTATACACTCCCATTGTCTGTGATGATCTGAACCACATGTTTATCTCTAATTTGTTGAATGGTCTGATCCATCAGATCATAAATGAATGTTGCATCCTTATCATTATTTGAAGCATTAAAAGATCGGTGAAAAATAACCTTTCCATCACAATAAACCAAGAAGTTGATAATTGCTAATTTGAAGATCACCCATCACACATGATTGTGACTCCACAAGTGTCAAACTTCTTGAAAAGCTCAATATATTCCCTCAGCTCTTCTATTTCATCATATAATAATGACCCTCCAATCTCGTAGGGTGTTGGCTCTACGACACCTGCACCAGCTAATGCAATTTCATCTTATTATCAATTGATAAAAGTGGCCTTGAGCCTTGGATGGTGGGATATTTTCGTATATGAAGAACTTTGCTATTGCATGTTTTGCTGACATTGCCCACTTTTCTGGATTCTACAAATGAGTTACCTTTGCTTGTTGGACTTCCTTATTTCGATGCAATGAAGGAGTCATTTCATGAATGTCAAGTCCTTTTTTCTTATCTTTTTGTGATTTGGTAAGACATCTTATTCCAAGCTTCTTTCACACTACGAGATCGCATTAGTTTATGCATTGCATTTGCACCTCCCTTTTGAGTGGATGGTTCCCCCCTTGCTCTTCTATACATTTCACCAGCCATATGAATATCATGAATAGATTGTTGTTTAGCGTACTCTAAGTCAATTCTCTATCATCATCATCCGAATCATTGATTTCAATCCCACTTCTCCTTTTAGCAGTTCCGATCAAATTCCTCCTCATTTGAGCTCTTTGTTCTTCCACTTTCTCATTCTCTTTCTTATTACGATTCAAGTAGTCCCTCATTGCTTTAGAGACTGCTGAAGGGCACTTATCACATCTTTCAACATTTGGATCACCTCCAGCCAAGTGTTGCTTCAAACGTGACACACCACCACCCTTCATTAGATTGTGACAGTAGTTGCATTGCACATGTTGCCAATTATCTCCAATCTGTCTCCAGTGCTTCGTTGCCGGGTTTTTTTTTTTTTTTTTTCCAACTGGTTGTGAAATGTCATCTTTATTTTTTCCCGACATTCCTATACATAATACATAATTAATTTTTTTAAGACATTACATTGGTAAGTTATAAAATTTGATAAATATATCAATGCGTCTATTATAAGAAATAATCATTGTCCACTGTAATTTTTTTGATCAAATTTATAAACGGTACTTTTTTTTTTAAAATAAGATTTTAAGATTAATTAATAAAAAAGTATGACTAATTTTATTATTATTTTATATATATATATATATTTATAAGGATGTAACTCATCTAGTAATAACATTATAATTATATGACACTATTATTTTGATAAACATTACTTCTTTTTAACAAATTTTAAAACTAATCCATAAATAAAGTATGACTAATAATATAAGCAATAAGTAGTACTATTATTTTGATAAACATTACTTTTTTTATATAACACTATTATTTTGATACACACTACTTTTTTTTTAACAAATTTTAAAACTAATCCATAAATAAAGTATGACTAACAATATAAGCAATAAGTAATAATATAAGTAACACTAACTAATACTAATATGCTAACTAATAAAGTAGTAAGCTACTAGATAGGAAGCACCAGTACGGATGAGGGGACGCGAGTGCGGAGAGTTCGGCAATTTTCCCAAAATCAACAGTGCGAGTGCGGCAGGGGTACTTAAATAAAAATTTTAAAATATATTTTACATAGCATTTATATATATATATATATATTTGATGCACATTTATATATTACTATATAGTATATAAAAACTATTCTACCATTATTTTTTTACTAACCAATGTAATTCAACTAGCAAGAAAACAACAAGTATGCAAACAACAAGAAGCAAATTAATATTAAATGTTAAACAAAGTCTTGCATAACTTAATTCAAGCAAACCATAACACACATAAATAATAAGTGTTGTCTATCATCCATTCAAACAAGCAAAGAAAAAGACTTTAAGCTCTTTATTTATTTCAACTTGCAACATCATCATGGACTTCATTTTCTGCACAAAGCTCGGCCTCCATTTCCGGCTCATCCAGTGAGAGATTTGCAATCTCAAGTTCTCCAGCACCATCAAGAGGATCAAAAACATCTCCACCAACGTCCCACATCTTAGTTTCTCCTTTCATATAATTTGGGTTTTGTCTTGAAAGGAGGCGAAGATTTGTGTGCACAAAGACTAAGTTTTCAGCATGTTGTGGTTGAATTTTGTTCCTTCTTATTGAATGAATGAAAGAGTAGGTGCTCCAATTTCTCTCAAAACAAGATGACGAACACGGTTGTCCTAGAAGTTTTAAAGCTATGTTCTGCAACAAGGGCGCCGAAGAACCATAGAACGCCCACCAAGCTTTTGGATCTAGAGTCCCCCTATCTGCCAATGAGTAAAAATTACCAAATTGTGCAGCTCCAGAAGAAAAGTCGTGGAACTCAAGAATCTCCTTTTGTCTATCCTCATTATTTGGAAAAAATATCCTCAAACAATGGGCCCTCTCTTCGCCAATCTCATTATCTTTGTGTGGAGGAACACGGCCAGGAGCTCCATTGAGCCATTCTTTGCTATAATATCTAGATTAGAAATCAAGTAGTGAGCTAACGTGCTAAGATATTTAAATATTTATTTTAATGCTAATTCTTTGACGTTAAAATTTTTAAGTTACCTTGGATTCAAAGCGTGTGCCATGCAATGAAATGGCATGCTACTCTTTGACCATCTTTGAGTAAGGATGGTATACACAGCATTGTAGAATGTTGACTCTTCGGTTTCTTGCCGTGCCTCATTCTGATAGATTGCCTTTTTCACCTTTTCAATCATCGAATCCCACATTTCATAAATTAAATGCAAAGCGGGCTTATCCGTGTCGGCAAATCGAAGCATATCATAAATTGGATTAGTGAAGGCGAGTATTTTGTCTACTTTGTCCCACCAAACATCACTTAGAATAAGTTCCTTCACTTTAGATGCCATTCCCATGTTATCATCCTTGTACATTGACCACCTCTAACAAAGTACCATTGATTGGAGACCACGCTTTAACAAGTTTAAATCTCTTCAACATGACAATAGTCGAAGCAAATCTTGTTTTTGCAATTGAAAGCAACCTCAAGCTCACAAAATCATTATACATGGCCAATCTCATGTTATGGTTGACTACGAAATTCTTAATTATGATCGCATCCCCAGCCACATCAGTGATCCAACCACACTCGAAATAAGCTTCCGCATTGCTTTCGGTATTTTTTGCTGCACATGTCTTTAAGAACGAGATTAAGGGTGTGCACCACACACGGAGTCCAGAATATGTGAGGATATTGAGCCTCAACAAGCATTCTTGCCGCCTTACACACAGGAGAATTATCCTTTATCACTTGGACTACATTTCTAGGCCCAACCTCTTTGATGGCCTCCTTCATCAAATTTGCAATAAATTTTTATCCTTGTACTCTCCCTCACAATTGACTGCTCTTAAAACATTGGTCCGTTCTCGGTCACGGCCATAAAGTTTGTTAGTGGCCTTCTTTGAGCATCTGTCCAACCATCGGTGACGATGCTCACCCCTTTTTCCCCCCAAGTCCCTTTTATGGGCTCCAACAACCTTTCAATATTTGCCCTTTCCTTTTGCAACAAAGTAGTTCTTAAGGCATTGTATCCCGGTGGAATAAAACCGGCTATGTTGTGGTTAACCGCATACGTGAAACAATTTATATAGTATGGGCTCCTAGCAAAATGAAAGGGCAAACCTGAAGCATAAAACATTCTTGCTATCTCACTCCTTAAATGCTCTCTACATTCATTATTAAATGCCTTTTCAATTGCGGACACCTTTCTCTTCCTAATTTCACTACTTGGCTGCAGTGGCATTTGCATTGGCATTGGCATTGGCGTTGTCGCAAATGGCCCTTGGGTTGAGCTGGATGGAAGTGGGACTGACATCACTGACCTTGTATTCTCAACTTCATTGATAAGCTGTTGGAATTCAGTTTTATTTCCCGGAGTCACTTTTTGGCATACCGCTATTCCATTGCTGGTTAATTTCAAAAGATGTGCCTTCACTCGAGCATATGATCCCACCGCTGTTTTGTTACAGAACTTGCATTGGAAGCTCCAATTTCCACCTTTACCCTTTCTTTCTAACTTAGTTTCATACCTCCACAGAGGAAATTAGTGTCTTCATTAGTATCCGCACTAAAATCCGTAGGGGCGGTAGTTGAATTCACACACTCGGATTTCATTTCTAACAGAGGGCTACCAAAAAAAATATTTCACAAATCAAAAAATAAATCTCACAAGTAAAACAAGTAACAAGGTATAAAAATTATAAAACAAAAAACATGAAATATGATATGAGTCATATGACTAACCAAAAAAGAAAAAAACCATATAAAAAAGGAGAGAGAAAATAAATAACAAACAGAGTGAGAGACGAGAACCCCATACCTGGATGACAAAGAGAGACAGAGAGAGAGAGAGATCGAGAGAGAGAGATCTCGAACAGAGAGAGGGAGAGACAGCCACTGCGCCGCTAGAGCAGATCGAGAGTTAGAGAGGTTGTGTGTGTGTGTGTGTGAAATAGAGAGACGAAGCAGAGGGGAGATAGACAAACCTGAGAGGCGACGAAAGGGAGACTCCAGGGAGCTGCTATGCCCTAGCCGACAGCTAGAAGAGAGAGAGAGAGAGGAAGACCGATTTGTCTGATCTCACAAAATGAAAAAACCCTTGTTTTTTCCTTGTATATGCCTCTCTTTTTTACTTTTGTATTTGTTATACACCCCTCAAAAGTTTTTAAAATTAAAAATATACCCCCGCCACTTAAAAAAAAAAAACCTGGGGCAGCACTCTCGGCATGTCGCGACGCACTCTCGGCATGTCGCGACGCACTCATGCCGCACTCAGTCATCTCCAAAAACTCTAATGGAGTCCATACGCACTACATGCGCACTCAGCGAATGTCAATTTTTATGAAAGGAAGATTGTGTATGTTTGCACTTTGTTATGAAAGGAAGATTGTTATGAAAGGAAGATTGTTATTATCTGCCCCCGACTGTGAATGTCAATTTTTGAGCTTAAGCTTTTCAACACTTGCTGCTAGCACTGTCTTTTTGCAGTTAGAGTGGACATTTTTCTTGAAGCATTTGGAAGGTGTCAGGTCAATTTTCAAAAGAATAGCTTCTGCTGATCCTTTACTTTTTCAAAACATTTCTTGTTTCACCAATATTGTTTATTTATAGCGAATCTTCAAGAGATAGAAACTAGGAGGGTCTAGAACAGAGTCCCCCTTCCTTGCCCACGCTGGGGCCCTATCTAGATAGAGGCATCCACTAGTCTATCCGCACCCCGTGCTAGGAGTGGCCTCATTTCCGACCCCGTTCATATGTTCCCCGACCCACCCTGCCCCATTTAGAATGTGGGGAGTAGAAGTCCAACTACAGTGATAATGAATTTATGAAGGGACAAAGCTACTAAAGCCATCAAGAAGCAGCCACTCAAGAAGGATTCTGAACCCCCATTGCTTCCATAAGCCTTGATAGTTTAAGATGAGAAAAGAATTAGAAAACAAAAGGATATTTGAAGTGGGTTGGGTTAAAACTTTGAGAATTCAATTACCAATCTCTTTCAAAATGTGTCTCTCTCTCTCTCTCTCTCTCTCTCTCTCTCGCTCGCTCTCTCTCCTCGTGATGGACAAAGTCACAAAGGATAGAGAAGAAATTCTTGAGAGAGTAGTACATGATGGAAGAGTAAGAGAGAAGAGATGACGATTAGGAGAGATAGGTCGTACCATTTAAATGATGTTATCCAGCAAGTTGGAAGGTCATGCATGTAAGACTCTAGAATTCAAGAAGTCGCGCCAGCAAGACAAATTGACAAACGATGGCTGTGGGCACTCCCCCAAAACCCGTGCAGATAGGGCATTTAAGTATATACCTTAGAAGCACGAAGCGGGGGTGAGGGCGGAGGCAAGAGCGGGAGCGAGGAAGCATTAAACTTTAAGAGGTTCAAAGGTTGGGAGCGTTTAAGAAGCGGCCAAATATTTGATATAGATATATTCTATATCTAATTATTGTAGAGGAATTTAGATTGACATTATATGTTTTGATTGTAAATTTTGTTTCTGAAAGTCTTAAGCCATATGTTCTGACATAAAAATATTTCTTTGGTAAAATATTTGAGCAAAATAAGAACTTGAATCTATTTATAAGTTATTTTGAGACTTGGTTGTGATGGGAGCGGGGTGAGAGCGAGGTTCTAACATGAGGGGAGCGAGGTTCCGACAAGCTTTTTAGTAAGAAGCGCGGAATTGAGCATTTGAGGAGGGAGCTTGACCAATTTAGAAGGTTCCTGCTTCTAAGGTATAAACATAGGGTATCTTAGAAATTGAATATTAAAAAAAGGGCATGTAAGTAGATTTGGTACATAAACATGGTGGAATGGGACGGAGAAGCACCCTTGCCCCAACCCATTCGGCGATTACTTTATACCACCAAATCTGCTCCTACCTCGAATAGAACCCTACCAAAACCCGTGCAGATAGCGGTGGGGGTATGACCTGACAAAAACTTCCCAACTCTCTCCTTAAGCTATTAGATCATGGTTATTTGTTGTACAAGTTTGGAGAATTATCTGATATGATGATTTTGTTGTTGTATAGAAGTCAGTGATATGCACATATACGTTACCAATTAACGATATAATTTCTGAAGACTTTGAGTAATGAGCTTCTTGGACTGCATAATATTTCTTTTTTCTGACTGTTTCATGATTTCATCCTAGAATGAACTAAAATTTGTTGAGACAAGTTATGGAAATTCGTCAGCGGGATTTTTAACATTTAAGTTCTATTTCATTCCTCATCCTTGATTTATAATTCTTATGGAGTACTATGTGGTAAATGTTATTTTGGCTGATTTATTTTTTGACAGGTGAAGAGTAAAATTGTTCGTGAAGTCATTGATTTTGTCAAAGGCCATCAATTGCTCTTTGATCAAGTTCTTCACGAAGATGTTTCTGGAGCTGATGAGTTGACAATGGAGCTGATAAATCTTGTTGTTGGTATACTTAGCAAGGCATGTACCCCTTTAAATGTTTCACAAAGTCTATATCTTCACTGTGTAAATGGCTTGAGAAATTTCAAAACTATCGGAGTATAAAGAAATTAAGCACCAAGTCCCAAAAAAAAAAAAAATGTACCCTCAGAAAAAATATCCTTGTTTATCCACTCCCGAACTTGTCAGGCAATTTGTTTTGCTTTTTTTTTTTTTTTTGGCTTTATTTGTTTCTGAGATTTTAAAGGGTGTGTTTGCTTATATAAATGCCTGAACATCCTATAGGTTTGGCCATATGACGAGACTGATGACTATGGCTTCATTCAAGGGCTTTTTGGGATGATGCGTGCTCTTTTCTCGCGTGATTCAGAATCTCGCGCTTTAACCCAGTCAGTACTGTATGTGGAGGTAACTCATATCTCAGTTAGGCTAACTGGGGAGTCTACTGGTCCATTCAATATCAACATTTACATAACTACTTTTCTTCTTCTATTTGCTATGAATATTCAGAATCAGAAGAAGTCAGAACTAAAGACATTTCACCTTTGCTTTAGCCTGAGCTCTTATCTATATTTTGTGGTCACGAAGAAATCACTAAGACTGCAGGTAGGGATGTAATAAGACTGATCTTGGAAAAATATTGTTTTAAGTGCAATAGTTTCGAGATTTAACTTGTTAAACTTATAAAACAGACTCTTACTGTTCTAACCTGACATGATTTATCATAGGTTTCGGATGGGCCCATTGATTATCATGCAGCTCCTAGACAACAGCAACCTACTCTGACTCTTCTAAATTTTTTTCTTCATTCTGTGACAGCTGCTCTCGAAAGAGCAGCCGAGGAGAAATTTTTACTGCTTAACAAGGTGAAAGAGGCTTTGTATGAGTTGTTTTTTTTTCAAATGCTCTTCATATGTTGTAGCTACACTACTTTGTTAAGCTACAACTAAATAAATGTATCTCTGTGGTTTATTAGATTGAAAATATAAATGAACTATCAAGACAAGAGGTGGATGAAACTATCAGTATGTGTGTTCGACAAGATTGTGTCAAGTCGTTCGACAATATACAAAAAAGGTATTTGATGTGTGCATTCATTATTTTCTTTTCAATTTCATGACACATGACAATGTCTCTTGTCCATGTTCAGTATGTCAATTCTGGGTTTGTGGTTTTAGTAGATTCAGAGATAATTTTGTGTTTTTTAGCTTGATGATCTTTGATTAATTCATGTGGTGGGATGCCGACTATCAAGGGGTTGCCTTGATAGTCAAATCTGTATGTAGGAAGAACCAAGATCTTTTACGAGGGAGGCTCATCTTTAGCTAGCCTTCCAGAATACTTAAAAATCACTTTTCAATGTCGGCTTCAGTGAAATGAGGATATAAAAGATTGAAGAAGATTTTTTCTGTGGGGGAGGCATGAGGGATGAGTTCAAGTATCACTTGGTGAGATGGGAGTTGTTCTGTCCATTGCTCAATGAAGTGGGTTTAGGGATAATTTTCTTAAAAAATAGGCTTAGGTGGTTCAATAAACATTATTCCGTAAGTGGTTATGGAGACATGATTCGGAAGTGGACAGTTTGCAGAAGAAGATTATATGCACTATGCAGTAAATATGGAAGCTAAATGGCATACCAAGGAAAGCAAAAGCCCATATGGGTTGAGATTTGGAGGAACATCAGAAAAGTCTGGGGGTCATTTAGTGAGCCTATTATTATCGAAGTTGGGGGTCATTTGAGTTGTGGAAATCCCACATCGGTAGTGTGATTGACTTATAAAGTCCCCCCCCCCCCCCCCCCCCCCCCCCCCCAAGCTTGCTACTAGTAACTGGCTTAACGCTTAGCATTTTGGGCTACGCTGGTAGGACCTTTTTTCGGGTTGTTGTTTCAGCAGGCTTGGGGCATTAAAATTAGTATCAGAGTGGATCTTGGTTCCCAGTGTGGTACTCTACTGGTGGTTGGGACACATGGCAAACCCTCGTGGTGGGATCGTGAAGGGAGCAGAGGTGCGTTATACACTCGGCTACCAGGGAAGCTATTATTGGGCCTGGGTCATGTGATGCAACGAGGACATCGTGTATTTAAGTGGAAGGGATTGTGATATCACTCATAAGTTGGGTAATAATAGGGTTCTTGACTTATAAAGCACCACAAGTTGGCCACTGGTGACTTGGAATAAGCATTTGGGCTGTGTTAGTAGGCCCTTTCCTCAAGTTACTAGGCCAACTTGGGACGTTACACTGTGACCTGTAGATTATTCTGCTTTTTCAACCAGTTCCTTTCTGGTTACTTAATTAGTCCCTTTCACACATTGGAGGAAAAATTGATGGCCGTGACTGGCCGGCCCACAAAATGATGTCTATAAGTGTAGCTGCTGTGGTGTATAAGCACGTGGGTACTATATATGTTAGTTTCAAGTTTTGGCTAGCACATGGCGTTTGAAAAGAGAGTAGGGAAGCAACAAAGTAATAAATGGTTACTTGCTTGTTATCTTTGTTTTAAGGAAGTGGAACATAAGAGGTCATGAATTATTGATGAATACCAAGTATAGTGGGGGCAACCAAGTACACCGTCTTTTTTTCATAGATTGAAGTGACCAAACCTCGCTCAAATTATAATACTTCTACATGGATGAATTATATTTTGCATTGGATATTTTGATCTAACTGGTTCATATACAAACAAGTGCTCTCATTAGCTCATTGTTTCTTTCTTACATTTCTACATGATGGGTCTTATTTGGAGTGTTGAATCATAAATGGTCCTATTGTTTTCTTGTTTCCTTCATCTTTTACAGGAGGTATATTGCGATGGTGGAGATGTGCCGGATTGCTGGAAATAGGGGCCAGCTTATTACACTATTACTGCTGCTTGCAGAGAATGTGCTGAACATTATCCTCATCCATTTTCAGGATAGGTATGGTCCTTCATTACTTGCTATATGTTACGCTTAAAAGTTCTGTTTTTGTTAATCGTAATTTTTCTTGGCAGTTCTCGTGTACATGGTCCTAGTGAAGCTATGAAAACGATTACGTATGACACTATGTCCGGTTATGGAGAGGACGACTTACCTTCGTTGTGTGAAAACTTAGTTCCAACTTTGGAAAGACTTGAATTGCTAAGCGAGGTATGCTGAGATATCTTTCTAATTATTTTTGAAGCTCAGGTTCTGTTTGGTTCATGGCTGTAGTGAGAAAAAGGAAAGGAAAACAATAAGGAAAACACTTGTCTTTGTTTCGTTAACAAGGAAATTAGGAAAATAGTGAGGATAAGAAAATATTGTGAGAAATAGATTAAAAATTTTGAACTTCGTCCCTTCCCTCCCTTTTATCTTTTAGTTTAAATTTAATTTTTAATGATATTAAACATGGAGTAAGACACTAGGGAACTAGTTTTCCTTCTTGTTTACCTTTCAATTTTCTTTTCATTCTCTAAATCCGCCAACCAAACACAGCCTTAATGTCATCCAAACCGAGGGACAGTTTTGTGGTGTGTCAGCTAGAATCAACTTGACTTACCATGCTCATTTGTGGAGAAATGGTTTGTTTTTTTGTGGGTTTGTTGTTGATTTAACAAGAAAAGTGTGTTGTATATATCTCCATCAAAACTTTAGTCCAACTTTGAAGTTGGAACTTTTTAAGGAGACAAAATGGAATATTATGCTAAGTTTATCGAATTTAGTTTACCTAATTTTGTTTATATTGTCAGTTGCAACTTTGAAATTGGAATAACATAATGCCTAGTTATTTTGTAACTAAAGCAGTGTTTTGCTTATCCACATCATCTGGTGGGCTCTCTTTCAAAATAGCAAGGAAATATTGTGCTAATTTGTACACCACGAGATGATGAAATTTAGTAACTTGAACATTTCATTGGCTCTTTTATGTTCGTTGAATATGCAGGATAAAACAGGTCACAATCTTAAGGTTTTCCACAGATTAGTGAGCTCACTCAAGGAAATGGCAATTCAAAAATTAGCTTTATGAGGCACAAAAATCGGGTTGTCAGGTTAGTGGAAACTTATTCCATGGCTTGGAGAAAATTTCTGGTTATAGTTTGTATATGTTCTCCCCAGGATGATGCGGCTTCTGTAAATTTTGTCTGTACCATGTGTATAATCATATTAAATATTTGATTTTGTATATTTTCAGTTATTATATGTTCTGACCAAAAAAAAAAAAGTTGTAGCCTTATCCCAGATTCTTGTTAGCCAAATTTCTCTAGATTCCACAAGACTAACAAACCCTTCTTCACCACTCTGTGTGACAATGACTTGTCTGTAGTTGGAAATTCTGATAGGGTGGACTAATAATTTAGAAGTACAAAAAAGCTAATGTATTTCTGAATTTGACAGATGAATTTTTCATTATCCATGTGAGTGACATAAATATTATATTTTTTCTATAAAACAGGATTTGGATTTTTCGCTATTTTGACTATTTAAATTGGGCGGTTTTTTTCCCTCGCTACTTTGAAGTTTTGAATTGATATTGTTTATTTAGAGCCCATATGGCAAGTAACTTTTGAACAATCAAGTCTATAAAAAAGATTACTTTAAAGCTCTGTTTGGTTCATGGATTTAGTGAGGGGAAAACAGTGAAAACGTTTTTCTTTGTTTGGTTACCAAGGGAAATAAGGAAGAAAAGACAATATAGGACCTAAACTAAAATTTTAGAATTGTGAAGTCACCTTCCTTTTTTTTAGTTGGGCAGAATTATATTGAGATTTTTGAACTTTTAATGTTGTTTAACATGGACGAAAACACAAGGGGAATAGTTTTTCTTGCATTTTCTTTTTTCTCAATGAATCCTCGATCCAAACAAAGTTTAAAAGTAGCAAATTGAAGTTATTTTTTAAAGAAACTGTTGCAAACCCTTAAGAAAAGTGCTAGTAAAATTGTCATTTAACTCATATCCAAAGTAATACCAAATTCTAATTGGCTTTTAAAAAATATCTGTTGTTTCCTAAGTAATACCAAATGCCTAGTAGCTTATTAGTATTACTATTTTTTTAACCAAGTAATACCAAATGCCGAGTAGCTTATTAGTATTACTATTTTTTTTAAAAAAAAACTCTTATTTCCAAAGTAATACTAACAGATCTCTTATTTACAAAGTAATACCAAATGTTCAGTAGTTTTTTTTTTTGAAAGATCTAATAAAAAACTCTTGTTTTCGCAGCTATTCCAAATGGAATAATGCTATACATTCGACGGTAGGTTCACATGATTTTGATTAGAGGATGTTGAAGTAATGTCATCATTATTGAAGATGGTATCACTACCACATGTATTTGGGATACTAAATTTGGGAAACATAGCATTACTTGCAGTAAAGATTAAATACCCTCGAATGGAATTAAGGCAACATGGCTCTGATACCAATAATGCAATCACATAGAAGGTAAGACACACGAAAGAATTATAGGATCTATAGGACCAGACTTCTTTTGTCCACGTAGTGGCTTTTTGCGAAAATATCTCCACTTCTTCCTTTTGGGGATTAAAGTAGAAGGGTTTGACTAGGCTTCATTACAAACTCACAAACTTCATTCAAATTTCTTTCAATATCTTACAAACTCACCAACCTCTGCCCTCAAATGGATACAAGGCACTCCTTATATAGAGATAAGGAAAGAGAAAGAGTATCTAAGGAAAAACCATTATTACAGATATATAGACACAAGACACTATTTTACACTGTGTCTCAAAAGTAAAAGCAGGAGTCACGGGGATATTGTGGCTCTTTAAAAGCAAAAGTACAGACAAAATATTATACACTGATATAGAGACACTATGCTTGGTGCACTGCAGAACTCTTACAACCAGGATCCACGACACGCTCTGTCATCACCAAATGTTTGTCAAAATTCCATGGCCGCATACGTCAGTGGTATATTAGCCTTGGAGAATACAGACAACTCTAGCTTGTACAGATGCCCTCCATTGATGATTTCCTGAATATTATCCACACTGAATTTCTGGGCATCATAGACATTCATAAAGATCAGGCTCGAGAAGAATATCTCTGAATGAAATGCTGTTCCTTTAAAAGGCAAGACTTCTTCCAAATGGCTCCTTGTCCACTTGTCATGAGCTCAATTATTCAGCACCTGCTCAATTTTAGCTAAATTACAAATGGTATGCACCTCAGAAAGAAGCTCTCCATTGCATAGCCATTTGACATGCCAAATTTTGACGCCACCATTTTGGATGCCAAATATGGCACAACACTGGCTCATGTCATTTCAACGGTTATATTAAATCAATTGACCACTTTGCTTTGCACAAAAACTACATTAATTTTGTATTCTACCTCAAATTGTGGAGTAATTTTTTTTTTTTTTTTGTCTGAAAAAAAAAATGGAATGCACTCAACAATCAACAAAGCGGGAGAAAGCAATTTTACATAAATACACTTATTCCAATAATTATTGGGAGACGAATAATAATCGGGAATGGCAGTTGGAAGATGAATGGGTAAATAGCATTTGATATGAAATGCAGCTTGAAAGAGGAAATGCCAAAATATAGCATTCGACTGTAGCAATTCCAAAAAATAGCATTGGTATGCTGAAACTAGCATGTTGCATTGGAGATGCTCAAAGTGGAATATCCCCAGGACTGTTTTTTCTGGAAATGGCTTTAGATCAGTTTCTAACTTTCTAGTACCAGATGCAGATCAAGACTTCTTTATTTCTTTTTGAAGATCACTTGTAGTCATTGTCATTGATCACTAAAAAAAAAAAAAAAACATTTATATAGCAGAGCCAAAATATATATATAGATGTACTAAAACTGATCTATGAACTTTAATAAAACATTATCCTCGTAGTCAAAATTCACTTGTAAAGACTACTTAAGAAACCTGGAATCACTCTACCACAAGCCATTAAGCTGCTTGAAGATCAAAAGTGTTTAAAAAATATATACCTACCCCAAAAAATAAAAAACTAAACTCATGTCAGCTAACTAATGTTTTCAGTGTCTTGAAGACATGAGCCTGGTACAACTCCATGTTGAAGACCTTTGGCGTTAGTACAGTTGGAAATGACTTGCTCTCCATCTATGGCTGATCTAAGGTTTATTGACTCCATCATAATCCCAGTACACGGCACCGATTGGCTGCACTCTAGATTGATTGCCACTTCACTGCTTGATGTTCCAAACAATTCCCTGTAAATTACATTGCTTATGTGTACTCCAGTAGGCTTTGAAAGTGAGGGGGGAAAAAAAAGACAGACGTTGAATTAGTTTTGCGTTACATTCATCAAACAAGTTAGTAAAAGCATATATATATATATAGTATATTATATCTAAATATTTGTTTCTTGCGTGTTACCAGTTGTTTGCAAGCACCCCTGACATCGCAGTAATTCTGATCGATGATTATTGGGTTTTTCACAGAGTTGAATCTAAGGCGCTCAAATATGACGTTTCGGACATATCCCCTGCCCTTCTGTTGAAATATGCACAATTTGAAAAACATGAGACAAGTGTGTATGTGTGTGTGTGTGTGTGTTGTTGTTGTTGACAATGGGCCATTAGTGGCGCTATGGTGAGATCAAAATGTGTGAACATTATTCATACCTGCCATGTCTTGATACGAGCTCCGTTGGTAGTTCCCTTGAAGACAACATTACTCACATAAATGTCATTTACTTTCACAAAATTGCCGCTCTTTCCTAAGCTGCCAATACTAGAAGCAGAGGAAAACAGATTGATTCAATTATGTATAAATGAACAACTGAATATGCTTAAAACTTGAATCCAATGCAAGTGAAAATGGGGTGATAAAAGTGGTTAACCCTTAATTTGTGAGTCATCAATAGTTAAAAAAAAAAGAAAAGAAGAAGGGGTAATTCATGATATGGATACATATACACATACAGTAAAACTATTTGCTATAGCTTTAAGGGCTTTAATTGACCATATTTAAATAATCTCAGTTTCTTCTCAATTCATTTTTTGTTAATGAAGCTTTAATCACTAGTTATAAATTATAATTGCCTCAACTATTATCACCCACATTGTATTTGTTGTCCTTTCACTTCATCTCCCTACTCATTCACTCCACTAACTTGAATCTTTACATATCCATACCTTGGAACATGTTTCAAATCTTAATAATGCCTTCTAATTTTTTTGCATAATTAACTCAGAAAAATAAAAAGAAATTAAGTAACCTACCTTACACCATGGCCGGGTCCACATTGAACATTTATGATCCTAACATTAGAAGTAGAATCCCCAATAGAAATACAATCATCACCTGTTGACCACAAGAATGAATTTGTGTGTATATATATCTCTATTTGAATAGTGATTGTGTAAAATGTACTATGTGTTACCGGTGCCTATGTTGGTGTTGGTTATAGTGACATGGCGAGAGGATGATATGTGAATGCCATCAGTGTTGGGACTCTTTCCAGGAGCTCTGATCATCACATTCTCAATTTGCATTCCTTCACAATCCTTTATCAGTACATGTGTTTGTGAGCTGTTGGTGAAGTACATGTCACGAAGACTGCAGTCCTTGCATGACAGGAACTTCATGGCCTACGGAAAATTATTACAATTTCATATTTGATTATGTAATATAATAATCTACATACATATATATATATATATATATCTATATGCGCATACATAACATAACCTACTACATATCTAAAAGTGGATTGTTAAATGGACAAAAAGTTCCTTGCCACTTCATTAAGAAGGGATTGAGTGCTGGCTGCTAAATACAACCGCCAAATTTCTCTCTATACATGCACCCATGTTATGCAATGGGGAGGAGTACATGCAGCATCTCATGTTGTGCATGTGTCGCAAAGAGAAATTTGGTGAGTGCATTTAGCAATTCCCAATAAAATCACTTGCGTCCTCATAGTAAAATTACATCAGTGCCCCTATTTTTAAATGACGAGGACTTTTATTGTCCGTTAAAGTGAACACATAATGCTATCTTACTACTAGTAAAATTACATCAGTGCCCCTATTTTTAAATGACGAGGACTTTTACTGTCCATTAAAGTGAACATAATGCTATCTTATTACCAAGTTTCCTATCTACCTATACATGTAGAATAAGAGAGAGTCTCGTGTCATTTAAAGTATTTTTTCTCACCCGTTGCTCATCCAGGTCGATCTCTAGTCAATCCTATTTTGCGCATGCATTATCAATATTAGTGGAATGAGACACATGTTACCCACTGGAGACCTGAGTAAGCAATGAGTGAGCAAATCAAAAATGCTAGGGGCACAAACATTTTACACAAACACACTCTATCTCTCTCCTGGGTGGCACTGTGGGATCCACTGAAATTATCCGGATTCCACAGTGTCACCCAGAAGAGAGATAGAGTGTGTTTGTAAGTATTTATGCAAAGTGTTTGTACCCCCAAATATTAGCCATGGCATAATAGGGTATGGGTGAAAGTAAAGATTATCTACTTTATAGCACCCTTTCATGACAACTCTCATTAATTTTGACAGTTTCTAGTACTGGCTTTTAATGTGCCTAAAAACTCTTTTCAGTATCACTTCTTCATATATTTAATTTTAGGCCAATTTAATTACTACTTCAAACACAAAATTTAAATGTTGGGAATACTTACAGTCGGAGCCAATTTAGTACATCCCTCCTGAAAAATTTCACAGATCACAAAAATTAGTATTCTTGTGGAACATTTGAGACAATTCCCAATTATATAAATATATAATCTGGGTATATACATATGTATATGTATGTACCAGGTGAGGATGATATCTGCAAGATTGGTCCCACCAGCCCTGGCCTTGTCCATCGACCGTGCCCTTGCCTGAGCCGTAGACATAGAGTCCGGTCACATGACTGAAACCTAGCCATTGACTCGCATCGGTCTCATTCCACAAGGTGGGTGAGGTTGGAGCCACAATTGTCCCTGCTATCTACAAAAAAATTTGGAAAAAAGAGAAACCATATATTAAAATCAACTTATGTTTTTTTTTTTTTTTTTTTTTTTTTATCCTTTGGAAATTTATTAATTTTGTTTCAATTTGGTACCTCAAAATCAATTGTGTCAGCTTTGCATGGGCCTTGGAAGAGGACAGGACTAGATAAAAAAGTCCTGTTTTCAGGAATGACCACTAAAGAAATTCCTGTTTCTAAGATACATGCATAATTCCATGCTCTCAGAAGTGCCTGAAATTAACCAAAAAAAATAAAATAAAATAAAAATTAATACAAAAAATCGCAATATATAGATTCTAAAAAAAATGTTTGTACGGATGTATACTTACTTGGGAATCATCTGTAACGCCATCGCCGACAGCTCCGAAATCTAAGACATTAAAACTGTAGTCATAGCCAGTGGCATATACATTCTTCAAAGAACATAAGCCTAAAAGAAATATGAAAGCAAAGATTTTCTGCAAAACACATGAGAAACAAGTAAATGCCAATAAATAGAAAAATAAATAAATAAAGGCTAAATTAAAATAAAGAAATCACAGCAATATTCTCACCATGATGTATGGAACTTGCAAAATAGAGTCAAATCTACAAAACAAACAAAGTTAAAGTTGTTCAAGGGAACATTAGAAAACTTTCAAAGTTTAAGTTTTCTGAAATTTAAGTTCTAACTGAAAACCCCTCTTAACAGTACTATAATTAAAGTGAATGTCTCGCAAAGAGAGAGAGAGAGAGAGAGAGAGAGAGAGAGAGAGAGAGAGAGAGAGAGAGAGAGAGAGAGAGAGAGAGAGAGAGCTTTTATTTTGGAACTTCTTTGGCATTTAATCACACTTCTTGTTCTCTTCACAACTAAATATTATGGTGAGACATTAACATGCCAATTAAGTTCATGTTGAAGAATTATGAGAAAATAAATTAGTAGTTTATGTGATATTAGAAATCAAAACAATGCTTGACAATGATTGTGATCAATTTTACTTGCGGAACAACAACAAATACATGTTTAATTATGCAGCCTTGACATTAGACATGGTGATAACATATAAATATGCATATACATACATACATGTAAGCACGCAAAAAAAAAAAAAATAATAATAATAATAAGAAGAAAAAAGTTCACAGAGATAGAGCTTACAGATCAATCTTGCTAGGAACTAGGTAGGAAGGAGTGTGAGTAAAGCCAAAAGAGAGATTTATAGTAGTAGCCAATTGTTTGGGAAATTAAGGTTGAGATGGGACTTGAGTCTTGTGTCCTAATTAGTGTAAAGCTCTAACAAGAATGTTCAAACGTGTTGGTATTTATTTGCAGAGGTAATTTCGTAACCAAAATTCTCAGACTACTAGGACTGTTAATTATCTATTCGTATATTTATTAATTATTAATATTAATACGAAGCTATCTAAACAATGACACTTCCTTTCAAAAGCAATTAAATTTACCCTTAATCTAAATAGTATTCTATTATAATTATAACCCAAATTAGATTGTTTTTAATTACTTCATACATGGAGATACATTTATACTTCGTACTTGTACACACAACATAGAAGCAATTTACCTAAGAGCAGTTCCATGCATTTTTGTTAGGCAAAAGCACGAACTTGGTTAGTTGCCTAGTGGGAAAAGTTAGTCAACTGCAATCAAAGCTTAGCCAAAATGACTATTCATCCTTTATTTTATCATTGCTTACTACTCCCTCGGTCCCATTTTGAGAGTCCATCTTTGGGAACTCAACTTATTAAGGGGACAAAAAGAATCTACACTCACTTTCCACAATTGCCCCTAATCATTACAACAACTTTTTTAGTTTTGTCTTGGTGTAGATTTCAAGGAGGGATAATTTTGGAAAGTAAGTAAAAATTGTACATCAATTTTAGAAAAGTGGACACTATTTTGGGACATCCCAAAATGGAATAATAGACTCTCAAAATGGGACGGAGGGAGTATATTTTATTCGATCTAAACCCCCTCAATACTTTGGAGTGTAGGGGCGGACTCATTGGTAGACCAAAGAGGGCCATGGCCCTCCCAAATTTTTTGAAAATTTGTTGTATATAAGTGTAATTTTAACACTTTGAAGATAATTTAGTAATTGGTCCTCTCAAAATTTTACTCCCTCCGTCCCATTTTGAGAGTCCATATTTGGGAACTCAACTTATTAAGGGGACAAAAAGAATCTACACCCACTTTCCACAATTGCCCCTAATCATTACAACAACTTTTTTAGTTTTGTCTTGGTGTAGATTTCAAGGAGGGATAATTTTGGAAAGTAAGTAAAAATTGTACATCAATTTTAGGAAAGTGGACACTATTTTGGGACATCCCAAAATGGAATAATGGACTCTCAAAATGGGACGGAGGGAGTAACATTTTCAACATATACCATCCATATAAAAGTTAATTGAAAAAATTAAAGTCCTAAGACTATATTTGTTTTGCAGGACTAATCTAGAGGCATAAGAAATCGAACTAATAGTCCCTATTAATTCAATCGTCTATTGTTTGGGTATGCCTAATAGTGCATGATTAATTAATAATATCATTTTAATATTCTCATATGAAGGACTGTTGTAGTCAAAAGTAGGGGTGCACATGGGTCGAGGTCGGGTCTAGAGTCTCTAGACGGAACTAGAACCGACCCAGATATGAACAGTTCCAGTGTTTTGAGACCCAGAACCAACCTAGTAGGATTTGGACCCGACCCGACTTCTAGATCACAACCCAATTTTTTTTTTTCCCAAAATTTTTTTTCACATAATTTTTGTTGATTTTTTTTTTCAAGGCATCTTTTTTATTATATGCTTAATAACTTTAAAGCTACTGACAAGTGACAAATATTTAAGTTTTTTTTTGTTTTGTTGATTTCTCAACAAATATTTAAGTTTTTTTTTGTTTTGTTGATTTCTCAGTGCATCTACACAGGCCATATACAATGCAACTCAAAAGGTTGTTGGGTAATTAATATTCACTATTACTCAGAGTGTGGAATTACTAGTTAAAGGCGTAGAGTAATACTTCATTACCCACCTTATGAGATAAATAAGACCTAAATTTATTCGATTCTTTGTCTCACATTTAAAATATGTATAAATGGACAAAAAAGTTTTTTGAGAGCTTTGCTCCCAAAGTACCCAAACCCCATTGTTTACCATCAAAGTCAAATTCAATAAACCTGGCCTCCTAGCACTGGAACTGATACTGTAACACTTGTTTATTTATTTATATTTTTAGAGCCTTTAACATGTGCGCACCCTAGCACACACTCGTCTCTGTAGACAGTAGTCTGCTCTATCAACCTTCTTCTTCTTCCTCTGAGATCCAATATTGATTTTCCCAGAAAATTCCAAATTTTACCCGGAAAATACTCGAAAAACTTTGTTCTCAATTTTCATGGCGAATGCTTTCAAAAGAGACCGACCCACAAACCTCCTCGCCCCCAAAACTCTCCTTCTCCTCCTCTCCATCTCTCTCCTAATCCTCATCATCTTCTTCCTCTCCTCTCGCACATCAAACCCTAACCCTAACCCCAACCTCACACTCAAAACCCCAATTCTTCAACCCTTTGATTGCCACAACTGCCCTCAAGCCCACCCCGTAATCGCCAGCGTCGTCGAGGGTCTCGAATACCCATTTCTCTACTCTCTCTCCGATTTCGGATCCCTACCCGATAAACCCCACAAGAACATTGTTCGGGTCCTGAAGGGAAAGCCCTTTAGGCGACCCGATATTTCGGTGACTGTTCAGGAGGTGCTGGAGAAGATAAAGGGTGAGGGCAAAATGGGCATTTTTTTGGATGTTGGGGCCAATGTGGGAATTGCGACGTTCGCGGCGGCCGTGATGGGGTTTAGGGTTTTGGCGTTCGAGCCGGTTTTTGAGAACCTGCAGAGGATTTGTGATGGGGTTTACTTGAACCGGGTTGGGGATTTGGTTACGGTTTTTGAGGTTGCTGTCTCTGATCGGCTTGCTAACATTACATTCCATAAGGTATATGCTTAAATTTAGATACTCCGTATATAGTATTATATAGAACACTTCTAGTAAGTAAGGACGTTTGACTTTTTTGCCGTTAGATGGAGTTTTCATCAAAGGGTATTGTTATTTTATTTTTTAAAGTGACGATCTAACGGCTGAAAATAGAAATTCCTTAACTTAATAAAGTAAAGGCGTCCTTACAAGAAGTGTTCTGTATTATTATATTATATATATATACTGACATATGTAATTTTTTTTTTTTAAGTACAGTTATTAAGTTGTTAGGATTGTTAAGTTGAACTTTGAAATTCTAATATTCTATACTAGAAGGTAAATTCTTCATTTTTGATTCTACATTCTTCACAATATGCTGAATGGCTTGTTTGACATGGGGTTGTAAAGACATTATGTATATGCATGTATTTTGTATGTTTGGCTAGTGTTTACTTTTTAGTAGGGATTTATTTAAAATTTATTGCTAGGTGCTTCATTCATCTATAGAGCAAATGAATGCTACTAATATCCTTCAATTTTGGGTTTGTGAGGCTAATATATGTTTTCTTCAACTCGCGGAAAAAACACACTTTAGGCATTGATACAACACCATTTGCTTTACTTCAATACCATCCTCTTCCTTACAGCTGCAACCTACGCTAACATAATTAGGTGGTTGTAATATTTAGATATTAAGGCCTCGTTTGTTTGCCGGATAGGATAATGGGGTATAGTATTAAGTGTAGTTAGTTATGCTAGGATAACTAACTACAGGATAAAAATAATGCAGTATTATTTTTATACTGTGTTTGGTAAGTACCGGATTATACTGGGTATAAAGCTAAAATAGTCCAACACTATGTTTGGATAAGCATGGTATAAGATTGGATTAATCCTTACTTTTCCCAAAGTGCCATTCAAGTGAAATTCATGGAGTCATGAAAATTTGTGTTTCATTTGTAAAACAGAACAGAAATGGTTCCAAACATACAAATTATACAATCAATCATCCATGTATACTGGATCGATGAAGAAATTAAAACAAAAGGACTAAAATCAAAATATCTAGAACAACAGCAGAAAAGCGTAGAATCAAATCTTTTCTTTTTAATTCCAATTCCAATACTCTACTAGAACCACAAATAATTAAAAGGACTATTCTATTCCTTCTTCCAAAATTTTCTGGGAAACCAAACAAAGTGGAAAAATCCAAAAGAAAAACAGTCATAGATCTCCAGAGGGTTTTGACGAAAGAAAAAAAAAAATCAAACTACACAAAATAGAAACATGTATGGATCTGGAAAAGAACATATTTTGCACAAAAAAAAAAAAAAAAAACTGACAAAAAAAAAAAAAAAAAAAAAAAAAAATCAAAACCAAACAATGCAAACATGTTTTTGACAAATCAAATACAAAAAATAAAATACAAATTAGGAACATGTTTAGATCTGGACTACAAGATACAAAGAATACAAAATACAAAATATTAACATGTACAGAACCTTCGATCTGGGTCTTCATCTTCGAAGAGAGTCTTCGTCTTCGTCATCTATCTTCGAAATCATCTTCGTCTTCATCGATCTGGTCCTTTCTCTCTCTCTTCATCGATCTGGACCTTCGATCTTCTCTCTTCGAAATCTTCTCTTCTCTCTCTCTCACTTCGATCTGGTCCTTTCTCTCTCTCTCTCTCTTCTTGATCGCAGCTTTCGCTTCTCTCTCTCTTCTCTCGATGTATTGTGGGTTTTTTTGGATTGTGACTGTGAGCCCATATGTGAGGTGCCTTTTATATCAAGGATAGAATGGACATTTGTCTAGCTTATCCCACTTACACCTTATCCCCGCATTTTTAATACCACCTCCCCCCAGTTATTAAGTTATCCCTCCTAGGCAGCATAAATTTTAACCACATATCACAATACCTTGAGTTAACTTATACTACAAAGACACAAACAAACACAGTATAGGCCCGGATTGGACTATTTTAGTCCAATCCCCCTAAGTTATCCGGCAAACAAACAGACCCTAAGGTTGTTTTGATAGTGAGGCTCCTGGACTTACGTCGGTTGAGATTCTTCATTAACTTAAACCTTGAAAGAGGTCAAATGAGTTGTAATTTAGCTATAGGAGATGAAGATTAATATGCTAGTTGAGAATTAAGGCTTAGTTTGGCCCCCACATGGCTTTTTAAAAGTAGCTTATGGAATTTATTATTAAGTTGTTTGATAATTTTGTACAAGGGACACATTACTCTTCAAAAAACATCATGAAACCAAAAAACAACCTTGAGCTTTTAAAAGCTTCATTCTAGAGCTTTTAAAAGCTCCACCCAAAAAAGCCCTAAGTTCAATTTTTGCAAAGCTCATAAACTAGTTACCAAATGAATTAACATGAAATTGTGCTTTAGAAAAGGAGAAGCACCAAAATGGGGACCAAACTAAGCCCAAACTAAGCCTAAATGTAAGGCTTTTTTTAGCGCACCTTGGCTTGCTAGATCAAAATACTATATCCTTTGGTTGTTGCTGTTCATATCACTATTTGTTGAATAGCACAAGCCACAAGACTTTGGTGTGATTAGTGATTTGGAGTTACGAATAATCCATTTACTTCTTATTTGACGTCGTAGCTCATGGCATAATGTTCTCGATAGCTCATAGCGTATTGTTCTCAATGTAACTCTAATTCTCTGCATTCAAATTCATATCTTGTGTTTCCCACTTTTGAGTATTTTTTATGATTATTTCACTCAAAGATCCATATAAGGCGTACTTCCAAGAATAATGCCGTAGTTCCCAAATTTTTATCTCAAATTTGGATTGCAATACATGTACCAGTGAGATCACCTAAAACAACTTGCAATAAATTCAAGTGGCCCCACTATAACCATCTACTTTATAGCAGAAAAAAATTGGAACTAAAAGAAAAAAAAAACGTTTGTAATGTTCATAGTTATTTAGAAAACTTCTTTTTTTAGCTCATTTATTTTTGTTATCCAGACTGTTCTTTACAAGCTCGCTCATGATAATTCTTGTGTATGTTATCAGTTGGTTGGCCGGCTAGACAATAGTGCAGTTTCAGCAGTTGGTGCAAAGCTGGCATTCAAGGCCAATGAAGAGATTTCACTTCAAGTAAGGTCAATCCCTCTCGATGAAGTGATCCCAGAGTCCGAGCCTGTACTGCTGCTGAAAATAGACGTTCAGGGCTGGGAATATCATGTACTGAAGGGAGCCTCGAAGTTACTATCGAGAAAAAAAGGTGAAGCTCCTTATCTAATCTACGAGGAAGATGAGAGGTTGTTGCAAGCCAGCAATAGCAGCGTGAAAGAGATTCGGGAGTTCCTACATAGTGTTGGTTATGATGATTGTACTCAACATGGTACAGATGCTCATTGCACCAAAAGGGATTGACTAGAATATTCAAATTCACAGTTTTTCTCGGGCAATCCAAACAGACCTTAACAGCGAAATAGCTGGTCTTCCTATTTCTCTTTGAAAGAGTGAAAAGAGAATGGGCTGCTCAAGTGACAGAAACGTACACTTTTGGCTGTATAGAACCACTAACAAGGTATAGAGGGCTGTAGTGGCACGATTGTTCCAGAGATGGAGAGGTTTCAGCTTCTTATCTACTCAATGGGAGATTTGCTTAACAACTAGAGAGGACATGGTCTTGAAGGAGTAGTCTGAGTAGATGATGAACTGCCATTTAGGGAATTGTTTAGGTTTTGGTGGTTGGCATATATACGGTGAGGGTCTTAAAGTGAACATGTTTTTTTAGCCTAAAGAACCTGCGGGTCAGCAAGGCGCGCGGATCAGCGATGCGGCCCACGGGGTTCTTTTAGGCTAAAAAACATGTTTATTGGGTATGTTCACTCAAACTTGTTCACTTAAGAGCCTGATCGGGCATATATATATATATATATATATTAAGATGAATTTGTAAGATTGATAAGATTCTTTCAAACCCTTGTTTTGATCCTCCGGTGACATTGATGAACATTTGGATTCAACTCGTTGGACGTATATTGTATTTAAAACTCTGTCCGAGGCTGTCTGTTGGATCTATTTTCTTTCGGATTTTTCCAAGTGTAAATCTGAAAGGTAGCTTATAATGTGTTCACCAGGATTTCTGAGGTTAGCGCTAGATGTGGTTGGGTGACAAGTTCATTGGGCAGGCTGCCTGGTTGGCAACCAAAATTAGTGAGACAAGTATGTCCATGTACTTGGATCCACACAGTTTATTAAGTTTTAAGCCTCTTATCTACTTGCAAGAAGGCTTTTTAAAGTCGTGAGGGAGTTAAACTCAAAGGAACTTTGCAGATCAGCGTTAGCAGTATCAGTATGGGTGACCTCATAGGAATTTCTTGTATTTAAATTTCAAGCTTATATCGTTGCATACAATATACTTATTCTGTTGTCTAATTCTGGAATCTGATGTGTACATCTAAGGTCCATGTTCCTACACTGAATTGAAAACCTTGCAAGATATGGGATGAATGAGAAGTCATTTGCCTACCTATTGTCATACCAAACTATAGAGGAAGCAGCAAATAAAGAGGAATCTATATCAATTTTTGTGAATCACATCCAACAAATTTAATAAGCCAAGAGTTGATGAGTTTTTTTGGTTCTGTATTTGGGATCTTGCAACTGTAAAAAATGGAAAAAATTCCTGAGTTCCAACAGGGTAACAGTCGGGCATATTGATTAATTCCTTCTTGAAAAGTTCTTCCAATCACAAGCCATTTGGATACGTGGCTGCAAGGCAAATCTCAGGCACATCAGATCGTTCATGCACATTAATTAAAGAGGAGACTCGAATTATCAACCTTGGAACCTCGGAAGCCCCATTGAGGCTGCCCACTCGGCAGCACTAATGGGTGCTTGACAGCACACGAACTTGACTTTTTCCCATTTTTTCAGGTGCTTGAGAACTCACCAATTTTCGCTTTTTCTCATTTTTTAAAAAATAGAAAAAACAGTACGCTGTCAAGCACCCACTGATGCTGTCAAGTGGGAAGCCCCAACGGGTGCGGCCGAAGATCCAAAAGCTCCCGGATTCAATTAGGTTTAGTAAATGTCAAAGCTTTTATCAAAACAGCATACTTTGGTTTGGTGAAAAAAATAATTATTTCTATATCAGAAATATCCAGAGAAAGTAAACAAGTAACATAAAGTTCAATATTTGCAAATATTCTTCCAAAATATTTCTGAATAATTCGAGTTAGCTACAATTGTCGGAATACAATGGTATAAAATAAGTAGATCATATGATAGTCAATCTATATAGATACAAATGTATATGTACCGAATGCAGTTTTCATGTAGCAGATGGAACCACGGAACAATCGCCTTTTTAACTGTAAGAAAGAGAAACTAAATAAGATTCTTTTTCAGTAACAAAAGATAAATGCTTATACCAGCAAGCAAGGACAGCTGCTGCTGCTTTTTTCCACTCAGGAATTATACAACACAAGGAAGTTCAAATAGATTCCACTTATGGCGTAATTGTCCTGTAGGTTCATCTAACAAGGCAAGAGATTCTCTCTCTCTCTCTCTCTCTCTCTCTCTCTCCATATACATACATATGGATGTATTATATGCACCTGGTTTAACATCAAATAAACCAATACCTCATGATATTACCATGTCTGATATATATCAATGGCATGGTAGAGTAGTTGTGAACATGGAGGTCAAGCCTTCAGGACTATTTGGGACCACTGGTTTTTGAAGGGCCAGCACGCTCCACCATAACATCATAAAGTTGCTTTCCATTCTATTTGTAAAACAAGGAAAACAAAAAAGATCAATAAGTTCATCAAGTAGATGACTGCATTATAATAGCTATTATGTTTTATGGTCTTTCATGTTTTCCATGTTCTTATCAATTGCTAATCTCAAATATGTCAATAGTTAGGACATAGAACTTACAAATATTACTGGGAAAAAGTGAATTTGTCCTTCGGGCTTTGTTTGCGTCTCCTTAAAATATACCAAAATTGGAAAATTTGGCCACCAGAGCTCCCAATTCACAAATGTAGAATACCTGTTACAAATGTATGACAATGAGCCACCACAATTATATGTGTACATATCCATATGGGGAAACAGCGGCTACTCACTTCCAACGGTTTTTTCCCCCCACAAAAACATTTTCACCTGAATCCTGAAGCTGATCTCCTACTTTTACCTCCTGCAACCAGAATATCAAAAAAGAAATGGGAAATACTGTTTAACTCGATCTACCATTGCAAGGCATACGATATACCGCAATGGCACTCTCAACTTAGTAAGCACCCAGGTGAAAGATCCGTGGAAACGCGTTTCTAATGGCTCATACTCGCCAAATATGATGATGGAAAGTAGAATCAGAAAAAGAATTTTAACTAAACTATATGCATAAAAGATATTACTCCCTCTGTCCCAAGTTAGGAGACCCTTTCGGAAATTCCAACTACTTAAGGAAGCTTAGTTTATTGTAGTAAAAATTTCAACTTTCCATTATGGTCTTTCTTTTGAGTTTAAAACTTTAGCGTCACATCAAATGATAAGTAAGAGAGTTTGTACAATAAAGAGTAAACTTGGAAAGTATCTAGTTGAAGTACATTGATTTTTCAAGGACTCTTAAACTGTGGAATAAATGACTCTTCATTTGGGAAGGACGGAGTACAATTTCTAGTATTTGTTTGAATTCTAGTTATCTATCTTCCAACCCATCAACCAGAAAGCAAAAACAGATATGAACGCGAGCTTAGTTCAGTTCCCGAAAATTAGCATATAACACAACACAGTATTTTTCTATAGACTGACATGCAAACACTTATTGAACGTATTATAAGTAATCTGACAGGATGAGAGGAATGCACTCTTGGTGATTGACTAGCCCCTAGACTCCAGCGCAAAGTTATAGGAGTATAAATTTAAGCAGATCCTGGACAGTAAAAGATTTAGAGCCACTTTTTGGAATAAGAGCATCACAAGAGCCTTTTAAAAAGCTACAAATTGGAGCCCTTTTCTATTTATTTTTTATTTTGGGGGGGGGGGGGGCTTTAAAAAGAAATCAGATTTAAACCAAAAAAAAAAAAAGATAATCCAAATGGAATTTTTTTTTAAGTAGCTGAATTCAACAAGCTAGAGTTTAGTTCTATACTATGAAGCACGAGCACGGGCACGCCGACACGTAAATCTTAAAACAATTGCACGCTGACACCTCAAGAAAAGTGTCTACGAAGTGTTGTGTCCTTGTGTCGTACATGATACGACACATGACATGTTACCTTCTTAGAAGTGTCCGTGCTTCCTAGGTTCTATACAAGTCATGCACATCTAACATATTGCAGAGGTGCAAATATATATCCATAAAGAGTTCTTACGAACACATGAAACATAAGAAAGTTGTGGAATTAATATTGAAAAAAATTTAGCAACTGGGAGGAGTAAGTGAACAAACCAGGGACTCTTCATCAAAGACGAATTTCACTCTAGTTGTCTGAGAGAAGGAAAGTGAAAGGTTATGAGATCAGGATGAACAAGACAGATGTGAAATGGTAAAACAGACTGCAAGAAGACAGCCAAAAATAGTGAATAAAAAGTAACTTCAGCCAAACATCGAGTCGCATCTTTATATATATATATATGTATATATATATATATTGCATCAAGGTCCATTAACCCTTAGCCTATAAATGAAATGACACGATAAATACTAGTAGTAATCTGGGGACTCCACTTACTGAACCGAATAACAATTATTACCTGGAACAATAGAAGTAGTCCAAGGAGGCCAACAGGAGCTGCTGCGAATATATTCTCTGTATAGACCAAGCCACCTGATAAACCTGTATAGATTGCCCAATGAAGATGATTTAATATACGGGATAAAGTAAGAAAAGTACCCACAAGGCAAATTCAAAATGTGAACACCTCTGTCAATATAGTATTTCTCTTCCATCTAACTCACCAATTAATGCCAACTTCAAGTCGACTGGATAGTGGATTTAGAAAAATGCATTTGTCCCAACAAAGCTTGATTTTGTTTCAATATTTGTGCTCCAAAATGGATCTAATTAATCCCAGTCAGATCAGATCAGATCAGATCTAGACAACAATTACACAAAACTACAGTTGTTCAACAAAACCCTTCTCTTTAATTAAAGAGCATAGGGTATTAACACAATCGACGAAATTATCGGAGAACTCTAAATACTCTATTATGCACATTCCATGAGCATTTTAGTTTACTTATGACCTCTTGAATATCAGCTTTCTCACCCAGAGAAGGGTTGCATGAATATTTCAGATTACTATACACCAAAAAAAAAAAAAAGTACTCACTCACCAAGTAGGACAATAGGTATTCTGTAATCTGGGTCTGGAATCACAGTTTCCTTCTTGACATTCCTACCAAGCTGCCAAACATGGAAATAGGCCCCAAAAAATCAAATAAAATGGAAAGAAACCCTTAATTCAGCTGCATCATACTTAACCAAATACATATAAATACATATACTGGAAGCAAAAAAATTGAAGTCAAAAAAGTATGTCAAAAGTCAAAACAGTGAAATAACCACTGAGGCGGCCACTTTGCCGCCACTGTAACTTCTACTGATGTCTCTTCTCAGAAAACAATTGTTCAAATTCAGTTTGCCACAAAATGAGCTCTGATGAGAACTTCTTATTAGTCCACCGCCCACTTCTCCATCTGTTTGAAATAACACCCAGTGATTATTCCCAAATTAAAATAATATGCTTTCAAAATCACAACCCATTAATTTCAGTTACAAAATTTCCAATGAACCATTGAAGAATCCCAAAAAAGATTGAGAATTAATACTTTTTTTTTTTGGAAAAATGGTTAATCAAAGTACATATCAAAGTACAATGAAATGTGAACCAAGATTTGAATAGTAAAGCATGCACACAAGTGAAAAGATAGATTCTTACTGTACTGTGAAGGGAAACAGCGAGAAACCGATAACAGAGCACTCTCCATTTTGCTTTTGCTTTTTCTGTTTTTGTTTTTTATTTTGAAAAACAAATACTACTAAGATATGTTTCTATTGCGGAAAGGAGTGAATGAAGGGTTGTGCTTTCCCGCAATTGCATTGGAGGAAAGTAACAATGAAGTGACTCTAATGCCCTTTCGTAATTTTTCTCCTCTCCTCTCAGCTAGATGAGATTTTGCTATTGAATGGGATTCTCGGAAGTAGCACACAAGTGTGTATAGGAGCCGAGCTATGTTCATGTATGTTTGAGATTGACTTTTTATTAATCGAGCATGAAATCCAGTCTTGAGTTTAACTTATTTATTAAAGGAGCCGAGAGTTTATGATTGAGCTTGTCTTATTTATTAAATGAGCCTTAATTTGAATGATCGTGAACTTTTTCAAAAGCCCTTTAAAAGCTATATAATTTAATAATAGATATATTTAAGGGTAAATTATATAAACACCCCCTTATGTATTCCCATTTTTCACTAACGCTCCATAAACTAAAAAAGTCAACAAATTGACCCCTCAACCATCATTTTTCATCTCAAATTGACTCACTCAAATACCCCACTCTCACATAGTTCACGGGGTCAATTTGTTGAGTTTCTTAGTTTAAGGGGTGTTAGTAAACAATGGCAATACATGAGGGGGTGCCTATATAATTTACCCTATATTTTTATAGAAGGGTCAATATACAAGCTCTTTATTAAGACTATTCACGAGCTTTTCACAAGCCCTCTAAAATTACATAATTTTAGAGTCCGTTAGGGTTAGCTGAAATATTAAGTGCTAAAATACCATTTGGGTTAGTTGAAATATTATGTGCCGAGTGCTGAAATTTTAAGTGCTGAAATATTAAGCTACTTTTTTCAACTTAATTTTTCAGTTGATTTATTTAAGTGTTAAAATTTTAAGCTAACCCAAACAATTCCATCATACAAAATGATCACTTTGTTTCTCAAAATCCGTAATTCATCACTTAATTTTTAATTTTTAGCTAACCTAAATAAACTCTTATAATAGACAAATATATAAAGGTCAGCATACACGCTATTTATAGTCATTGGTGTCACGTGATTTACATTGAGGATTTCTCAATTGTCTACCAATCACATCCTAGGAAAAACATGACAATACCTTGAAGTTTTTCCTTAAAGTATTAACTATATGCTTGTGATAAAAAAAAAAAAAAAAAAAAAAACTTTGCTTTATTTGGTTTCATTTGTTAGTGAGATAAAATAAACAAGAGTAATGATATGTTTCCAAAATTTAAATTTTAAATTTCTATTTTAAATGATGTGGCACCAATTAAAATTTAGTGGGTTCGATGACCATTGTGGGGTTATTTCAATATCCTCCAATCAAAATCTAATAGGCGTGGCACATCATTTGAGATATGGATTTGAGATTTGAATTTGGGAAACAAAGCATTATTCAATAAACATTAGGATAATATTATTGTCAAAACAGAAATGGCTAATATTAGAACCAAAAGTGTCGCTAAAAGTTTTAACGATAAAAAAAAAAAGTGTTACTAAAATTTTTAACGACACTTTTTACCTTGACAATAGAGCTAGCCTAAACATTAGAGTAAACATATGACATATCTTCTTATGTGGTTTGTAAGGGAAAGTGGAAAAATAAGAATATGAAAACAATATTTTAATTGTGTATTGCAATTTGTCTAAAATATACATACATTATTGTGCGTATTTATTGGGAGTCTGGGAGAGGCAAATTAAATTTAGAAATTTTTTTTCTCAAAAAATATTTTTCAACCTATGTGGCACTAGAAGTCTGAGATAATCATTTTAATATCGATCAATCAAAATAAACTAATTTTATAATCACAAATATTGAAAAACACTTCTGGGGAAAAATTTTGAAAGCCGGGGCACTTTAGTAAATGTATTATACGAGTAATAGTTATCTCCAATTGATTGAGAGAGAGAGAGAGAGAGAGAGGCTTATAAGCTTATCTTTGCTGTGCAGCCTCTGCTTTAGTAGTCGGATAGATAGATAGATACCAACATAAAAGGCACCTCGTAGTTTGCAAATTCAGTCCTTTCTCCTCAAACAAAAAACAATTTTCAATCTCTTCTAAAATGGCCAACTCTCTGTGTTTCTCACCTCTCACTTCATTCAAGCCCCATAACAAACCAGGTATATATATATATATATATATAAACTCCATAGTCTCTTGAATTCTCTATATGCACCATTGCACCTGCATACATTTGTATTTCTTATATATATATATATATGTAGTGCAAACTTCTTTTCTGGGTGTAACGGATTGCTATCTATTGTTTTTAGGGCTTATTACTGGTGGTAATTCTACTCCTCGGAAGGTTCTTTGCGCCAATGATGTAACTCACAACTGTAAGAATGTTAAATTCCAAGCTTTGGAGGTGAAGGTCAGAGTTTTGCCTTCTTTTATTTCCCGATTGAATGACTTATTGATTCTAAATTTTGAATTTATTTATTTGGCCTTAATATGAACTCTCAATGTGTAAAATACTTGGACTAAGTTTTTAAGTTCTCACACTCATTTGTTAATGTTTAGGAGATCTGAGTTGGGACTACAAGAGATGTCTCAGAATCAATGGTTTTCCATAATAAGCCAAGCTAATGCACAGTTCATTATTTATCTTAATTTTCTTTTTCTTTTTTTTTTTTTTTTTTTTTTTTCCTTTAAAAAAAAGAAGAAATTCATGGAGTTCGGGTGGGCGATGGAAGTAGGATCCCAAACAATGGCCAAAAATCTCTTTTGTTTATCATTTTGATGAACGGCTTTAGGAAAATTGAAGAGGAAAGTGCTTTTTGCTATCACCATAGTGCTTGATGAAAATGTGATATGAACCATATGCCTGCCTATGAAGTGATTTAAGCAGAGAAGGACGTTTTTGACCTTCCATGACTTATCTTAGGGCAATTCTATTTACCCACACCTATTTTACTCAGTATACCCACTTACTCTCTACACCTACCACTTTAATTTCAATATTAAGACAAAGTACTATATATACCCACCACCCTTCCCCAAAATAACCCTAACCCTAACCCTAAAAAGTTTGCAGTTGTCAGTCCTTATTACTCTCTACACCCTACTTCTTTCACTCTCAATCTTCCTCATTACATATGACCTAAAATAAAATTTCTCCCTTGTTGATCTAGATTGTAAAGACTGTGAGTGTTGGTGAAGCATCGAATAAAAAATGATCAAAGGGAACTGTTTGGCCTTTGAAGCCTGTGAAAGTTTCAATTTTTTACTGATCAATCTGCAAAATTTCTCCTCTACGTCTTCATTAGCGTCATCATGAGACATCACCACAACAACATATTAAAATCAACCACCTCTCTCTCTCTCTGTCTCTCTCTCACACACACACACACACACACACACACACACACACGCGCGCGCGCGCGCGCGGAATACATGGAATAAAACGTGATTGATTTTTAAATGTTGGAAAGCAGCAATTCTATGGCAATGAAGTTCTGCTAAGCCTATTGCCCCTCCCATTTTTGAGGCCAATTGTCTCATTTTTGAAAAGAAAGCAATGTACATATATATATATATATATACACATCAATGTTTTGTAGAGGTAGGTGTAGACTGTAGAGAGCAATTTTTTTATTTTTTATTTTGAGATAGCTTATATTTGTTTGTCCTTTTATGTCATTTTGTATATGGGTAGAAATGTAATGGAAAAATTCAGTAACGCCTGTTTGGTTGACACCTGAATTTGAATAGTTTCATTCAGACTTCATATTGAATCTTGAAGCAAAATCATCACCATGAATGACTTCATTTATAAAAATAGAAAATTTCACCATATTTCTTCTTATATGGCCATTTCTACATTTTTCTAGAATGTCAAAATTTATGATTGCAAGCATCATTTCAGCATCCTATTTCTAAATGGAACCATTCAAGCTCACTATCTTTTTTTGTAAAGTTCTATAAAAAAGATAGAATGCAATTATTGCTTTCAAGGACAATCAAACAGCTCCTAAAGTAGGTGGGTGCCAATAGAATTTCCCCTTATCTTATGCATAGTTTATAACGCTAAGTCTATAAACCAAGTGGGAGACAAGAAATGATATCTACAGAAATGATGCATCATGCATCTAAGAAAAAGTTCGATGTCCTACTAAATCAATGGGTACGAGGAAAATTTGTCTAATGGTTTCATCAAGGCATCAACTGGAAAAGAGACCTCTTGTCATCGCTGTATAATGAGTATTGACTATCTATGCATAGATAAATGAATGTATATAAAGACTGTAGAGATTCTTGGACTTTAGCATAGATAAGAAGCAGGATGCGATTGACGACTTAGTTTAGTTTGACGTTAGGGGTTTCTAGACTGCGTTATAGTTTGAAGTTCTTTCCTTAATTTCAAATTTGCTTTCATTTTGGTTTATAGGCTACAGATAGCAACCAAAGCACCAAGTCCAGTACCTTAATATGTGCTGATTGTGATGGAAATGGTAAGCAAATTCATGGGTACCTGGTGACTTTTATTTCTCTCTCTCTCTCTCTCTCTCTCTCTCTCTCTCTCTCTCTCTCTCCTCTCTCTCTCGATTCCGATTTTGAGATTGAACATTTCAAATTTATCACTTAAATTAATTTTTGAGAGTGTGAAATGGTGCATTATGCTGAAGTAAATATGTTAAACTCTATGCGCCGCTGAATCCGAGCTCGAAAATGTGTGAGAGTGCAAATTCTGAGATCACTTTGTTTCATTTTAACATTTGTCTTGACAATGAGATGGCATAATTTACATTGGAGAAGAGAAGGGTAGAAGATGTAATCTCAAGTGATATTTCACTTTTGAAGTTGCTCGCTTGATTTTTCTTGATTGTGGAGTACTCCATCTGTCTATGGGAAGTTACATATTATATATATATATATATATATTCTATAAAAAGCAACTACTTGATCAGTTGCTATGCTAATTATGGAAGTCAACTGACCTCACTGCAAGAATTTATTTTGTGGTTTTGAGGGGTTTTAGGCTCAACATGCCACGTGCTTGTTCGTCATGGATACAGCAAACTGCAATTATATTTACATTTTTTGTGGTGAACTTAGGCTGTTTAGAGATTGCTTTTATAACCTTAATACAAAAGTCTCTTAATCTTTTTTTACACCTATAAATATAGCCATATAGGGTTGAATGAACTGGTATGTCTTAAAAATCCGTCAACTCATTGGTCATCAGTGTAGCTCTTTCTGGGAAGCTGGCAAATAGTTTCCTGAACCACTTTTGCTCCATATGCCCTTCTGGCCTGACAGAACACTTGCTAAGTTGGTGTTGTAGAGAGATGTAATGCATGGTTGAAGGTAGAAAGTATTTCAACATATTATACTGACACATTGCTTTATGTAATTTAAGAGTTAACATAGTGCTTGAAATGCATCTATGTTTGTTAGGCAGATATGTTTCATTTTCATCCTATGTTTTCTTTGAGTTTCCAGATCACTATGCAGATTAAAGTCTAGATATTTTTGGATCTGTGAATGCTATCATTATGAGCTTTTTGTGAAATCTCTACCCCGAGTGCTTGGGTTGAAGTTTTTCCTAGTCTTGACACACATTATGTCCAATTCTCAGCTTATAGAGTTTCTTGTCTTCGAAACCAACCAGGTATTATATTGTGTAAACAGTGCGTAGGCAGTGGAGTTAATTCTGTAGATCACTTCAATGGACAGTTTAAAGCTGGTGGATTATGTTGGCTTTGCAGGTATACGTGTGTGTTTTCTGCTATCCTCCTATGCATTGAATGTTGAACTACATAATATAATACTGGTATTTGTATCATTCTGATTATAATCTTAACACCACTATCTGAGAAGATATAGTGCGAGGTTGATTGTAATTGTTATGAAATCGCAAAACTGTATTAGGATTTTTTTTAGAGGAACTGGAACACGTTGGCTGAAATTATGAATCGATTCAGTAATGAAACTAAGTTCCTACTTCTTTGTCAAGGGAAAACTAGAATTAGATACTTCATTTCTGTGAACTTATCTATATTTCAGAATGGAGATCTTTCACTGCAATTTGTATTGCGGGATAAATTGTGTATTCATAACTGCTCTGAAAGAACAGGGCTTCTTACTTCTTTGGTTTCTCACTTCCAGAATGTAGGTAATAATTGCAAAACTTTATGGTGTATCCTCATAACTATGAACATAATAACCATCAAACAGGATGTCCATTGCTATTAGATCTGGATGCCCTTGTCAATGAAGAATTGGCTATTTAAATTTTTTTAATAAACCGGCATAGCATCACCATCATGTTGATATGTTCCTCTTCCTCATATTGCTACATTTCCTTTTGACGGTTTTATAATTGAATGCAACCAACGTTGCTAAAGTATCTTCCTAGTATCAAATTGTAGCTTTGAGAATATTCAAGTTGGCGTCTGCAAATCTCCATGCCCCGTTGTTCATTACGTACACAGAGTTTTAGGCACAAGGGATGCACTATGAGAGCTGCTAAAAATACACCCACCCAATTTCTCTTTTCAACCACATTATGCAGTAAGAAGGAGTATACGCAGCATATCTCGTTGTACATGCAGGTGTAGAGAGAAATTTGGTGGGTATATTAGCAACTCCCATGCACTATTTGATTATCTGATATTAAAACCACGTTTTTTTTATTTAACAATTTTACTATCCCTTTAGAAAATTACAGTACATGGCTTTTTGTGGAATATGCATAGCACCCTGTCCCACAAGGGCTTCCGCCGCAGCAATCTTTGTTGATGTTTGTTTTTTGTTTCTTTTTTTTTTTTTTTTTCCCTTGCAGAGGGAAAAAAGAGATACTATGTGGGAACTGTAATGGAGCTGGCTTTGTCGGTGGATACTTGAGCTCATTTGAAGATTAAAAGTTCATAGATTTGGACTTTACGGCGTTTATGCGAATGTGGTGGATTATCTCCTATCTTTCTGTTCTGTAACTAAGATGGTAATGCCATAGATCAGTTCATATGATCCTTACCCAGAAAATCACGTACTTTTCATAGGGTGATAGAAATGCATACTGATCCATGTATTATTTCATACTTTATAATTGCGGATCGGAAGATGTATTAGTTTTGGCCCACTAAACGAGGGAGTTGTAACACTGAAAAACTTTTGACTTCTTTGCACTGTGTTTGGCGATTATAAGGTATGAGTACTTCAATTCTTTTCTTGTTGGTAATTGCATATTTAGCCTTGCTGTTTTTTTTTACTGTACATGTTTTTCATGTTAGATGTGCTGAAACCATTTCTTGTTGATCAACAGATTTTCTATTTGGTTAAAATTTGCAATCAGAAATTTTTTTTTTTCCTTCTTTACGTAGTGTTTGGACTTGTCTTGTGCTGATTGAACTTGGTAAGGTTCACTTTTGCCACTCTTTTGTGAGAGAAGTGGGTTCAACCTCTTTGAAGATGAGATCATGTTGTCCAATATAGGTTGCAATGAAAATTGACTTAAAAACCTCCAAAATTGAACTAGTGCACTCCATGGTACTACTGACTCATTATGTGGTACCATACAGTTAATGCATTCCATGGAGTGCATTGATTCATTCCCCCCGCCGGGGGAAAAGAGCCTATGAATGAGTTTAAACAACCTTATCATTCCATCCCCCCCCCAAGAGCCTATGAATGAGTTTAACAACCTTATTATTCAAGGAATTAAAAAAACTACTGAGTCCCAAATCCCTAAGGTCATCTATTATAATGATAGTGGAGATGAAAGTTCACTATCAAGAGGGTATTCTATTAATGCTATTTCAGAATTTGAAATAAACAGAGATCTTTTAAATAAAGATTATCTTAGACCAAAAAACAAGGAAAACAGATTAATGTTAAAAACATTTTCTGAAGAAGAACAAAACAATTTCAAAGAACAGTTTCTTGTTTACTTGAAAATTGTTAAAAAACATATTCCTTATTTTAAGTGGCTAAAATGGCACCTTTCGAAAAGCATTAATACCAATACAAGTCTTGATCCTATTTTAAGAAAATGGATCTTATGTCCTTCTGGAGAAAATTATGAGAGTATTCATCCTCCTAATGGAAACATATATGTTAGAAGTAAAGAAAATAATGATAAAGTTAAGTGTTCACCTATCAAGAAGGATATAGCTCCTGAATCACCTAGAAGAGCGATGGTGCAACAAAAGAAGAAACAAGTAGTTTACAAGAACAACTTAATTTTACAAATGTCTTCTTACAATCTCTAGGTAGACAAGGAAGCAGAATTGAGAATAATGTAAGTCTGATAAAACATCAACTTGCAATAGATCAAGTTGAAACATCTACTCTCCCTTCAGCCTTACCTAAACTTAAACAGGTTAGGACCAATGTATGGCAGAAGCCTTTAGTAAAACCCCCTAGGCCCTAACAATGCAGAGTTTCTAGACATTTTAAAAACTAAATGGAATACTGCTAAAGAAACTCCAATAGTTAAAATAGAAAAAGTTCAGGAACAAAAATCGAATGAAAATAAGAAAAATCCTGAACCTTCTTCATCAAGAACTAAAGATGAGAATAAAATACAATGTAATGCTATATCTCATAAAGAAGAAGAAAATGAGATATCCTCAGAAGGAAAAAGTTTGGATATTGTTGCCTTAGAAAATCAATTTATTAATTCGACGGTTAAAACCCAGAATTATTATCCAAGACCTTCCCCTATTGATCTTCAGTTTGAAGAAAGACCAACCATCAATCCAATGCAATACAATGGAAATTCCATTTATGAATGGAATATTGATGGAATGTCTGATCACCAAGTCATTAAAATCCTCCAGCATATGGCTATGGCTGCTAGTGCTATAAGAGTTCGAATAAATGATCCAAATCCAGAAGTTATAGTAGTAAATTTACTTATCTCCGGATTTTCTGGGCAACTTCATGGATGGTGGAACCAATTCTTAACCCAGGCTCAAAGAGATGAGATAATAAATGCTGTTAAAACAGAGGAAGATGGAAACCCTATTCTAGGAAGAAATGGGAATCCCATCCCAAATGCTGTAGTTTCTCTTTTAATTGCTATAACCTTCCGTTTCTTAGGAGACATTTCTCAGGTTCTAGAAAGAGGAAGAGATTTGTTAATCAAATGTCCTACTTTAGCCCAGTTCAAATGGTATAAAGATGTTTTCTTATCCAGATTAATGTATAGGAGTGATGCTAATCAGGATTTCTGGAAAGAAAGATTTATTGTTGGACTGCCTGCTCTTTTTGCTGGAAAAGATTAGGATAAGGATAAGGCAGAAAAATAATAATTTAATTCCTTATGATTCATTTACTTACGGAGAATTAATCAGTGAAATAAATTATGAAGGATTAGCTCTTTGTAATGATATAAAATTAAGAAAACAAATGAAAAAGGAAAGAAATTCTAGAGATAAAGAATTGGGAGATTTCTGTAAACAATTGGGTTATGATATGGGTACACCTGAAAGGAAATCCATAAAACCTTTTAAAAGAAAGTTTTCAAAACCCAAAACAAGTACTACCCGGTACTCCAAACCAAAGGGAAAATCCCAACCAAGGCCTAAAGGGAAACCTAAGGTAAAAGGAAAAGGAAAAATCCCTATATGTTTTAAATGTGGAAAACCAGGTCATTATAAAAGCCAATGTAAGGTGAAACAAAAAATAAATGCTTTAGAAATTGATAATGATTTTAAAAATCAATTGATCTCCATCATGCTTTTAAGTGAAGAAGAAGAAATATCATTAGAAGAAATTTATGGAGATTCAGAAAATGAAGAAGTTGTAAATGAAATCATAGAAGAACAAGAAGAAGAAGAAGAAGAAGTAGGATGTTCTGATCATTGTAAAGAAAAAATTGATTTTTATGAAAGTATTTTACAAACAAATGGCTTGAGTATAAATACCATATCTGCTCAAGAAGGATTAATTTTACAAATTATTGATAAAATCACTGATCCCGAAGAAAAGAAAAAAGTTATCATGCAATACATGAAATTCTTAGAAGGAGAAGGTTCTCCAAGGAATCAGAAAGAATTTTATCAAAAAGAAAGTGAAGTTTATAAATGTGGTTAGCAGAGTCACCATTAAAGCTAATAAATCAAAAAATAGTATTCCCTCTGCTAAAAAATTTACAGGAAGAAATAAATGATTTAAAAGGTTCTATTCGAGATTTAAAATCCAGAGTTGATGTTCTTGAACAAGAGAATTTTATTCCTGAAGATACTTTTTAGTCTTTAGACAAAGGTAAAAAGATAATTAATGAAGAAGATGATTATCCAAAAGGCTTTGTAGAAGAAACATGAATATTCTCTGTTGAAAAGGTCATTCATAAAAAATGGTATACTCAAGTCTCTATTGTCATTGGAGAAGATTTTCTCTTGGATACCATTGCTTTATTAGATTCTGGTGCAGATATGAACTGCATAAAAGAAGGATTAGTTCCTCTCAAGTATTTTGAAAAAACTACCCAGAACCTTAGTGCTGCAAATGGAAGTAGATTAGATATTAAATACAAAATTCCTAAGGCATATGTTTGCAACAAAGGAATTTGCATTCCAACTACTTTTATATTGGTTAAATCTCTTAACCAACCAGTTATATTGGGAGCTCCTTTCTTATCTCTCATTAGGCCATTTACAGTTACTAAGGAAGGCCTACTGACAAGATTAATGGATGAGGAAATTCTGTTTAAATTTCATCAACCTTTAGAAACAAAAATTCATTCTTTAAAAGAAAAGATTGTTTTTAAAAAAAAAACAAATTTGTTTAATAAAAGAGGAGTTAGTACACAAAAGAATCAGTGAACAACTTTCTCAAACAAATTTAAAAATAAAGATTGAAAAATTCCAAAAAACTTTAGAAGACAATATTTATTCTGAACATCCCAATGCATTTTGGCATAGGAAAAAACATATTGTCTCTTTACCATATGAAAAGGATTTTAATGAGAAAAAGATTTCAACAAAAGCACGTCCTATTCAAATGAGTAAAGATTTGATGGAATTTTGTAAGAAAGAAATATAGGGTTTATTGGACAAAAAACTTATCAGAAAAAGTAAATCCCCATGGAGTTATTCTGCTTTTTATGTGAACAAAAATGAAGAAATTGAAAGAGGTGCTCTTAGACTTGTTATAAATTACAAACCTCTTAATACTGTTCTTAAATGGATTCGGTATCCAATCCCGAATAAAAAGGATTTACTAAACCGACTTTGCCAAGCATCGATATTCTCAAAATTCGATATGAAATTAGGATATTGGCAAATTCAAGTGGCGGAGAATGATAGGTATAAAACTGCTTTTAATGTTCCATTTGGACATTATGAGTGTAATGTTATGCCTTTCGGTCTTAAAATGCCCCTTCAGAGTATCAAAATATTATGAATGATATTTTTAATCCTTACTCTGATTTCTGTATTATTTATATAGATGATATGTTAATTTACTCTCCATCTATTGAAAAACACTGGAAACACCTGGATATATTTTATAAAATAATCCAGAAAAATGGTTTAGTTGTTTCAGCCAAGAAGATAAAATTATTTCAAACAAATGTGAGGTTTCTTGGCCACCACATAAACAAAGGAACAATTATTCTAATTGATAGAGCCATTGTCTTTGCAGAAAAATTTCCAGATGAGATCAAAGACAAAACACAACTTCAAAGGTTTCTTGGAAGTTTAAATTATATTTCTGAATATTATAAAAACCTTTATAAGGATTCAGCAGTCTTATATGACAGACTGAAAAAGATTCCCCCTCCATGGACTAAAGTTCATACTGAAGCAGTTAAAAGAATCATGGCAAAAGTCAAAGTTTTACCATGTTTATGCCTTCCGATTCCTAATGCTTTTAAAATTATAGAAACAGATGCTTCAGATTTGGGATACGGTGGAATTCTAAAACAGAGGGTTAATAACTCTGAACGGTTGGTTCGCTTTACTTCAGGAAATTAGAAATCAGCCCAGAAAAACTATTCTACCATTAAAAAAGAAATCTTGGCAATTGTTTTATGTGTCACCAAATTTGAAGGTGATCTACTCAACCAAGAATTTTTAATAAGAGTAGATTGCAGAGCTGCCAAAGATGTTCTTACAAAAGATGTTAAAAACATCGCCTGAAAACAAATATTCGCTAGATGGCAAGGAATTCTATATACTTTTGATTTTAAAATTGACTACATAAAAGGAAGTACAAATTCTCTCCCTGACTTCCTAACCCGCGAATTCCTGCAGACAAATCATGAGGCCTAACTTCAGAGGTTATACCCCTGAAGGTCACAAAGGTGGAAGACACCCTGATTATCATAATTCCAGGAATAAAGGAAAAGGTAAAGCCCATGGTTATACCAACCCTGTCCCTGAAAGTTATATCTTTTTCAGATCCAATTGACAAAGTTAAACTTTGGCCTACACTGTTTTAAACAACAATGAAGAAGCAGTTAAACTGCCAAAAGATATTGCTGCTCATTATTTTGACATTCCTAATGAGTGGTTTTATCCTAAAACAACCAATGGAAATTCTAGAAGATATTACGAAAGTATTCTCATTGACGCTGGTTCTGTTAAAATAGAACACAAATATACTGGAGGCAAGTTGCCAGCCTTTTTCTCAAATGTTTATAGCCAGAATCCTTTCCTCGTATGATTGGGAAATTGATTTATCTAAAGAAAGAAAGCTTTTAAGTTCTTCCCCTGGTGATTGTAAGACTTATAATTTCTATGATTTCCAGAAAGCTTGGGATAAAGCTTTATTGATTCAAAATCCATTGTTTAAACACGCATGGTACTTTTAGTTTAATAAGAACTTCAATTTTGATATTCCTCCATGGTTCTTTTTTTGGATTTTTAAGCATGATCCTGAACTTGAGATCCTTCCTCACGAAGTAAATTGTTGCTTCCAACTATATAAAAAGAAGAATTTACCAGGTAGAAGTGACAATCCTCTGTTCTACTTCTTTCTCGAGTTTTCTATTCCTTGGATCTTAAAATGGGAATTTTCTCTTCAAAATTCTCCCTCCCATATTTGGACTCTCTGCAGAAAATACAAGTCTGGTGGTGGGCTAGATATAACAATCCAGACCTCACCATTGTCAGGATAGAAAAACTTCTCAGTATTGATCTTCCTTCCCCTTCAAAGAAGGATAGTTCATGTTCTTCCCCTGATATTTCGGAGATTAAATCTCAAATAAAATTAGATTTAAAATCTAAATTTCCTGAGTTAAATTCGTCAGAGCTTAAAGCTTTGGTTAAAGAAGAATTATGTAAAAGATTAAATTTTGATTCTGATAGTGATACAGAAACTGTCCCTCTCTCAGATGCATCCATGCAAGATGGACAAGGAGACCCTTATGAAAATGAATATGCTCAGTCCAATGATGATTATGGATTTGAAACTCCATTCAATCATTGAGTATTCATTAAGGACAAAATACTTTTATAAAGTATAGAGAAAATCTAATCTTTTAATACAGATGTCCCCTCTTTTATAAAGAAATGGCTTTGTTTATCCCAATCTAAAGCAACTTTAGAAAAAGAAGATTCCCAGACATTTTCCACTGTTCTCTTTTGGAAAAAGCGAATCTTATCCTCTGAAAGACATAAAGTTGAAGGGATAGCTTTCAGCTTTTATAAAAGCTACTTTTGACTCTTCAAAATGCCTGATGCGTGTAAAGCTTTGGATAAGAAGGAATCTTATCCACGTCATTGCTGATTAAAGATTCTCTCTTTTCCTCTCTATTTAAGGAAGCCTCGTTTAGTTTTCTAGGCATCCTTTTTTGAATACAAGTTTTATAGTTTCTTAGCAAGTTTTAAGAGTTTTCTCTCTCCTTTAATATTTCTCTCCCTTGTAAAATATTCGTGAGTTGTGAGTTGTGAGTGTGGTGTGAACAAAGCAAAAAGCTCCTATTGCTGAAGTTTGGTGTGCTATAATCATACTATGTAAGTTTGTTTTATTAATGTCATATCGATTTTTATTGCTTGATCTTATTCATACTAAGATTAAACTCCGAAATCATTATAGAAATATCTTTTCAGAGTTTGATGAGTTTATGACTCCTGAAAATAGACTCACTATTCATATTAGAATTTCAAGATTGAATAGAGAAATTGAAGAATTAAACAAGAAGTTAAAAGTACTTGCTTATTAATGTATGATCGTCTAAGTTAAGGCAATTACTCCGTAATTTAGAAGAGTTAAAAGAAAGTTATGAATCTGCCCTATCTAATCCATATGCTATTGAAAATCATCATCCTAATACGATAAAATGTATGAGAAAAGCTCTTAACAGAGTTAGATTGGATATTAAGATAACCAAGCAGAAATTGTTCATTCTGGCTTTTTAGAGTGTCTTGCCCCATTCTTAGTAATCAGAGTTCTAAACTCTGGACACATGGTTGTCATTACCTTATAATATAACCTATATCCAACCAAAATATTTTCACTTCCAGTTAGGTGATTTATTCACACTGAGATAATGTAAGTATTGAGTTACATGCGCAACCCTTGAGCATTACATTATATGTTTTATGCACAATTCAACAATTGTCGTTACATGTGCCCCTGGGTCCTATTCCAAATTCTTTTTTGTATAAATCGTAATTAATCATATTTTTAGAAAACGAATCTTTATTCTAGAGAGAGTGAGGATAGTGTAAAAAGGTGTTAAAAGTGGAGGTGATCGAGATTCAAAAATTTTAAAGTGTAAAGTGAGAACAATTTTAAACCCTTAAATGATATCACGCATCAACAGTTTAACGCGTTCTCGTAAGCAAAACCAGTATATGAATGTGTATCTTCTAACAAAGATATTGCAAAGATGAAGAATGATTAGGAAGAAAAGAGAATTAAGTTAGTAAATGAAATACTAGATTAAGAACAAGATACATCTTCATATTATAAAACCTTTATTTTCAATTTAATTTAATTAAATTTTTTTTTAATATAATAAGTGATCAAAACAAGCAAAAGACCGAGATGTCAAAATACAAAGTTATGATGCTCCCAACAGAAGACTAATCACCAATACAAAACACCGACAATTACATGCCTATCAAATCACAGCTTACCACGATCACCTGCGCGCAATAAATTCCAGAATTAATCTATAGTTCAATGGAGAGGCATAGAGCCTGTTGAGTTAGCTGAAATATTAATTGCTGAAATTTTAAGTGATGAATTTAAAGTATTAAGCTATTAGGTGTTTGGGTTAGGTAAAATATTCATCACTTAAAAAACAAGCTGAAAAAGTGATTGTTTATATAAAATGACAAACAAGGACAACATTTAAAATTATTTAATATTATTTAATTATTTTGCTTTCAGACATTTTTGTCTTTTAACAACTTAAAAATGAAATTAAGTGAATTGCTTGAAAAACAAGTTATTTTTTTCTGCTTAATTTTTCAATTAGTTTTCAACTTAATTTTTCAGCTAGCTTGTTTTAAGTGTTGAAATCTTAGGCTAACCCAAACATTTTTATTTTACAAAACAATCATTTTTTTTTTCGAAATCCACAATACATCACTTATTTTCTATTTTTCAGCTAACCCAGACTCATAGTCTCATCAACAAAAGAATGAAGTGGCATAGATGTAGTAAACGGTGGAAGAGGGCGGCGGTGGCCGCGGTTTTGTGGTCCTGTGGAGGAGAGAGAGAGAGAGAGAGAGAGAGAGAGAGAGACAGACAGTCACTAAGTCAGAGGAGAGAGAGAGAGAGAGAGAGAGAGAGAGAGAGAGTGAGAGAGAGAGAGATGGGGGAACAAATGACTCACTCTGCGGCGAAAGAGGAGTTGTTGTCTCTGTGTCTTCTGTCTCTGTTCTTCTGTAGTTCTATGCCCTAAATTGCTTAAAAGGAGTATTTATACTCCAAGGGTTTTAAGGTAATATATGGGCATAAGTGTAATTTCTTAGTATAATCGGGGCGGGTTCGGGTTTTTGACCCTACCCCCGAACCCGGCTCGAGTTATAAAACCTCCCCCATACTCACCCCTAACCCTATTAAGTCCCCCATACCCTACGTATTAGGGGCGGGGCGAGAAACTCGGCAAACCCGCCCTATTGCCATCCCTACTTTCAACACTTTTGTTATGTAAAAGGGCTTGATCTTTGGTAGCTTCAGGGTACCCTTCGACCGGTCCATCGGGATCCTTCGATTGGTAGAAAGGTACACTGCAATAACCCTGGCTAGCAGAGGTACCTTCGACCGATCAAAGGTACCCCTTGGACTGGTCAAAAGCCCCTCTGACTTGGGCATAACTTTTTCCAAAACTTGAAAACTATCAAAATCTAATTTGGTCTATACTTAGCCTATGGTTAGTCAATTATGGAAAAAAAATATTACTTTTGATTTCTTAAGGTCGTTTGGTAGAAAATTCTCAAAAACCTATAAGTAAACCTTCAAAACAATCTTGAACCTGTTTCATCTCCTCAATGGGGCTTCACCCTACTTGGGCTTCATTCTACTTTCTTATAAATTCATTTCAAAACCAAAATTATGTTGATTCACTATTTGACCCATTTGGTCCTCATGGATCTATCATTGACTTATTGACTTTTCTTAGAAATTCACGTAGGGTTCCTCATTGCTTTCTCGCTTTATGATTGGTCCACACAGGATCATTCGTCACTATTCTTCTTATGTTTGAGTCGTTGACCTAGCCCTCATGGCATGGTTTTCGGGGCGTTACAATATCGATCACTTTTTTTAACCATAGAAAACCCAAGTAGGGGTGTTACAATATCGATCTCTTATTTGTACAAGTAAGGGTGATCAAAATGACCCACCCACCCGACTCACCCGACCCCACCTGATTGTTTTGGATGGTTTTTGAAGAGCTTGGATGGAGTCTTGGGTTTTGCAACTCCCACCCGAGGGCTTTCGGTTCGGACGTCGGATCGTCTACTCCAAACCTAATGTTCACCCGACCCGACCTGATTGCATCACTTACATATTAGTTTTCACACCCAGGAGGCACTCCTCTTCCTCTTATCTTTTCATTTTGTGTGAGTTAGAAGCATCAGCCTTATTCTCCCCTCTCTCTCTCTCTCTGTCTCTCTCTGTCTCATCGTGCTCTCTCTCATCTATCATATCTCTAGCTTCATACTTTAATTCATTCGCAACAGTTTTACGATTCAAAATCAAGATATATGGAAAACCCTATATCTCTCTCTCAAGCACATGCATCGATCTATCATCTATGGGAGCCGAGCCATGAGATCCAAACTGGAGAAATCTCTCTCATCTAATAGATCTCAAGCTTTAGGTATGTACATCTCCTTCTCCTCCTCCTCCTTCATCATCACTCATCATCTTCTTCTTCTTCTTCTTCTTTGATGCCTAAATCTCAAATGCCCTAAATCTCAAATCCCCTAAATCTTAAACCCTAAATTAATCTCAAGATTGGTGTACTGAGGAATTTGTGTGTGTATGCGTGTATATATATATTGTGTGAAAGACTAGTGTAATTTTTTATGCATATACATCGATACATACATAGATACATACAAGTAAGTATAAATTGTTGCCCAAAATTCTAGAAAATTGTATAGCATAGAGAGGTATAAATTCTGCATATTCATATTTCTGCTTCTCATTCTGTCATTCACATCCCAAAACAGCCCACCATGATTCCTTCGGGTTCTACCTGAACCCGACTTGAACCACTCGAGCCCGAGGGGTCGGTTCCACCCGACCATGTGAGTGGATGACGGGTGGACGATGGCCAACCCGAGTACGTAGAATACGGATGGATGATCGGGTGAGGGCCAAACCCGACTCACCCGACCCATGAGCACCCCTATGTACAAGTTGTGATACAATTTAGGGTTAAATACATTTTACCCCCTGTGGTTAGACCCATTTTTACTTTACTCCAATGTGGTTCAAAAGTGGACACTTAACCCCCCTGTGATTTCGGCTAAAGTGGAACTGTTAAGATTTTCTTCAAAACTGATGAAAACTCTGAAATTGGCCAAACATATTACACTTAGGCCTTTTGTTGAGGTTAATTTTGAGGTTAATCCTCTATGTGGAGATGAAGCTGTCATTTAGCCCACCTATGTGGGGTTAATTTTTAACACTTAATCCCTATGGGAGGGCTAATTTTGGGGCTAACTGCCTATGTACAATTAATTTTAAGTTCTGTGTGGGGCTAATTTTAACACTAAATCCCCATATGGAGCTATTTTGAGAGAAATCTTAGTAGTTTCACTTAAGTCCAAAACCACAGGGGAGTAAAGCTTTTGAACTATAGGGGTAAAATGAAAATGGGTCTAACCACAGGGGGTAAAATGTAATTAACCCTAAATATTTTTTTCTTCCAATGTGTCTCAACTAAAAGAAGAAGAAGGACTGGATTGAAAGTCCAAGCGTATTAGGACTCGTTGCTCGGCCCAAAAGGTTTGGCCTATGAAACAAATTTTTGGGCCCAAAGGAGGCTTCTACCTTTTTTTTTTTTTTTTTTTTTTTTTTTTTTGTGGGAGGGAAGGGAGGGGGGGGGGGGGGGGGAACAAACTTCTACTTGCTCAAGCTCTTCATTTTGCATGGACCATATTGATAAAGTTATATACGGAGCACAAATCAAGGAGCGTGATTCAATGATTCAATATAAACTCTCAGAGATTTCGTTGTAGCCAAAAATTGCACGTACCTCAGATTCGAAATACAAGTATCTAAGACCTTGAATATACTTGTTAGATCTCCATGAAAAGTCGAACTGTGTCAAAGGGGGGGGGGGGGGAGGGGTTTGGAATTGGAGTCTGCTCGTCCCAGCTCTTTCTGCGTGAAGTCTTTCCTCGACATTGTGCTTTCTCGGAATTGATCTTTGTATGCTTTCCTGAAACAATCTATATAGAATCAATATATGCCACTTGAGGTATAACGTTCATTCTATATCCAATATAACTCCATCCAGCCAACCTAGGGCGACGAGAGACAATCCATAGAGCTATGATTCTTTTGTGACTTCCACCTTTCGTCGAGTGTGAAATGGTGGGCTTTATGCCCTCTGGCATTGGTTGGTCAAGTGGACCGGATGGCTTTTCAGGTTCATTCTATAGAGTGGCATGGGATATTCTCAAATATGATCTTCTGAATGTTGTCTCTTTCTTATTGAAGACAGACTAAGGAGTAAAGACAGACTCTTTCTCTTCTATTCTATGGAACACATTTAAAGACTGACTGACCTATAACAATATAATAGAGAAGTAAAGATTGTAAATACCGGTAGATTTGGTTGTCGATATGCCTTCCCGATCGACCAATGCAATGATTAACAAAATAGCTATCGGATGAAAGATTACACGCTGAGATACTAGACCTGATCGACCGCACATGAACATCATTTATTAGAACAGTCTCTGAATCGGCCACAATGAAAGGACACCTTTCCTTACTCGTAGTTTGAGTGCAGGTATATAATTGGGATAACGACGCTTCCTACCCATAGGTTTCATTTCTTGTGGTCACCACCAACTAAACCCTAAACCTATCAAAGGTGCGCAACCTAGCTTTTTGCATAAGGGAGTTGGCCGTAGAATCGATATCTAGAGGCTTGGAATGATATTAACTCCTATTTATTCATTATCTATGTCAAGTCTTAGTGAGCTCGAATATGGTCGGGCCAAGCCCTTCATTATTATTAGTAAGATGGGGTCGAGGGCTAGGCCTAGAGAAGAGAGAAAAGAACACCAAGCAAATGCTTCCTAGGAAGCAACCTCCCCTCTCTTTGCTTGCGGGGGTAGGAGTGGAAACGTTTGAGAGAGCGCATCGCAAAAGAATCGTGTGGCGCAATGTTTCAATTGGAACATGAAAACGTGACTAAATGGGTCCTAGTTACTCTTCGGGATAGAGTGGAAGAATGGAGGAGATTCTCGAACGAAGAAAAGGAGCCAATGACTTCGAAAAAATTGAATGAGGAGCCGTATGAGGTAAAAAATCTCACCATAGTACCTAGCTTCCCAGATCGATATCCAGTTCCACTAGCGGGGATAGGTACCCCGCTTCAACTGCTTACCTTGAAACAATTAGAATAACACTATCGGTAAATCAAATTGGATTTAACCTAAGCGTCAGTAGTTTCAGTTGATGACCCTGAGGCGAGGAACAAGTCATCCAATAACCAAACCAGGGGCACTGACTTTCATTCCCGAAGGCTAGGCAGCAAGTGCAGAAAGGACTTCAAGGGAGGATATTTATGTGAGAAACTTTCTTATGAAAGAGATTTTACGGATTTGAATACAGCATATGTTAGATGCTTTAATTTACTTTATATCTGGTTATTCTATGAGGTAAGTAAGCTTCCTCTTTCTTTCGAACGAAACCAGAGTGGATCTGCGGCAAAGCGAAGCCTCCGGAAGTATGGCCGCTTGTGATGTGCCGTCATTTCGGATTCCCGACCGATTTCGGCACTAGTTAAATGGGGCTAATCACCCAAATCTTGAATCAACTAGCAGATCATCAACACAGGGGCCCAACTCATTCTCCAGATGAGTTGGGAGTTGGGACAACCCGAGTGCGACCCATACCAATCCTAAACTCCTAACTCTAACACCTTATCTTCCTGGAAAGGTCTTTCTTCTAGACCCTTAGATCTCCTAAGGTAAAGGAAGGGAAAGGAAGATCATAAAAGCAACTCACATCACATGGGGTGTATTCTGGATCTAAGATACGTAGCATTTTTTGCTACAACAGTTCGACATTGTATGTGGGAACAAGACTTTGAAGTTATGTTCTTCTCCAAAATGCTTAAAACACATTATGTATTGCATCGATAGATTGATCTAGATTAATGTAAGCATGTTTAAAGGATGTGTTCAAGTTAAACAGTTTTGTTGATTATAGTGGATATATGTATATCCTTAGATGAAATGCTTAAAGTATGAATGTAAGGAAACCCGAAGGAATAGAACCAACTTACCAAAGCTGGCAGATTTTAGAGGTTTTGATCGGTTATGTAATCATGGTCGGTTAATGGTTTCCAATTTATCAAAACCTGAAGCCACGGTTGATCTACGTTTTGCCAAAATTTTGAAGAACCGAACCACTCAACCTTACGATCCTTACCTCATGCCTCAATCTCTCCATCCTCCTATAATCCTATTTCCCCCTCTCTCTCCCTCTCTTTCTCTTTCTCCCTCTCAATAGTTGATTTGCGGCAACCACCATAGCCATCACTCTCTCCATCCTCCTATTACCCCTTCTCTCTCTCTCTCTCTCTCTCTCTCTCTCAATAGTTGATTTGCGACAACCACCATAGCCATCATTCATGGCCACGCCACCATCACTTGTAGTAACCACCTAAGGTCCTAATGTGACGATTATCTTTCTCACTCGTTCTCTCGTTTGTTTCAATCTAGGGTTTTTTCGAATCCTAGATATGCAAATCTATAAAACTGCAAATTAGTGTGATGAACTCTCTTAATCTGTAAATCTGCAAAATGGGCCAAACCAACTAACCTACCAAAATCGAGCTCACTAAATTGAATGAAAATCGAATCTTTATTGGTCAATTTCAGTTGGCATGTTTAGGAAAGTCGACCTCTTCAGTTAGGTGTCGTTTATGGCCAAAACCCGACTGATATCGACCGAGTATAAATCTAGCTTAAAGTCTATAAAAACTTGTGGAGTCAAAGTCATTTCGTAAGTCAAAAAGTGCGTAAAAGACGTGTGAGTAAGGAAAAAAAAATTGAAGTACCATTTGTCGGTCAATAAAAATGAGTTATTTGAGTTAAATCCATACCCCTACATTTAAAAGGTCTGATTCAATATGGGTCTCCACCTAAATAACTCATTCTCATATTGAATGTACAATATCACATTAACATGCCAAGGGTACCATGTTAAGGACCTAAAAATTTGTGAATTGAATAGATACAACAATGACACGTTTCAACCCCAATGGACCCAGTAAAAATATAACCAAAAATGGTACCATAACAAAGTTCAATTATCTCAACTACTTTCGGGGAAAAAAAACAATCTCAATTATTTGAAAGCAATAATAACACACATACGGAGTAATAGTATTTGTCTTCTTCAACATACATTTAAGCAGAGAGTGATCCAGTGTTACAGTGATCGAATCCAAACCACACACCATTGGGCAAGAACTTGTTGTAGTTGAATGTAACAACCTTAGAATTTGGACGGTAGATCTTGACACTCTCTGGTTTCCAGCCGTCCGATCCAACCCTCAACAAGTATAGATAACAGATCTGGTATGTACACGGACCTTGAATCTGAAACGTATCCGCATAACATCTCTCAAACGTCCTCGAAGCCGGATCGTCAAGTCTCGATGCATAGACCTAAGTAAACCCATCCAAATTTAATTTGAGAAAAAAAAAAAAAAAAAAAAAAAGAAAAGAAATACCCATCAATCAAAATCTGATTTTTTGAAATGGGTTGGTTTTAATTTCTGATTTTGGAGTAAAATTCGAGAATTTTTTGGTTATTTGGGACTTACCTCGTTGCCACTAGAGTCACCAAATGCGAGACTGACTTTGTCTCTGGTGTATGAGGTTGAGGTACAGCTTGTTTTGATGGTCACTGTGTATGAACAGCTCCTTGCAGTCTAATTGTCAAATATTAAGCATTAGAAGAAGAAATGGTGGTGTATGTAGTGTATAGATACATATCTATTTCTATATATGTGTGTGTGTAAATTTTTGCTTTACCTGGTTAGATTTGATTCTGAAGGATCTGAGGAGATGGGGCAGTGTCGGAGTGATGGATCTTGAGTGAGATGAAATGAAGAAGGCGGCAAAGAGGAGGAGGAACGCAAGGAACTTCACCATTTTTCTTTTCAATCAGTTTTTGTGTCCAGTGATGAATGAGTTCAAAGACTTCAGTTGGATTAGATTTATAATGGGGGTGGAGTTATTGCCACAGCTGCAAATTAAATACTTGCAAGCTAAATGACCAATCTACCCTTGTAAAGGAAATTCCGCAGCAGAGCAAAGTTCCGCCACTTGCAAAAATTATGATTCGAGTAATGTTCCGAATACAACTATTTTTTACAATTCATTTATAACCATCTCTATTTCTCTCTTAAGTGGTATTGGGTTCTATTGAAATTTAACCAGACTCCACAGTGCCACTTAAGAGAAAGATAGAGATGGTTGTAATTGAGTTGTAAAAAATAGTTGTACCCCAAACATTGTCCATTATGATTAGAGCATCTGCAGTGGGTACAACAAACTTAAACAAAACTTAGCTTAAATTTGTTGCACAAATTGTGTGCACTTATAATGGCGTAGCTTTCAAATGACACTTCCAAAGCCTCTAGAGACAAAACGATATCGTTTTATATAAAATGTAACATTTATATAAAATAAAAAATAAAAAAATTTGCCCCAAACTGTTCATACTGTGTTGTGTTGTTTGGGAATTGAACGGTACAGTGTGTGCCATGTGAGAGATTGTTTGGTGGATACCAAATGTACTATAAAATGACACATTATTTCTACAAATTGAGACCAAAATGTTAAATATTTCATACTTGGAAGGGGGCTTAAATGTAATATAGATAGTTTTTTTAATTTAGAAGGAGATTTAAGTGTTAAAATATACTTTTTTTAGGATAGATATATATTTTGTAAAAATCAAGGTAGGGTTTGAGTCCACCCTTGCCCTTCTACACATCCATCCCTGGTTGGTGGACGACTTTGTGTGTGTGGTTTGGACTCTCACGACACACAATGTGCTATATGCCATATATGATAGTAAAACTGAAGCGAATAATAAACTTAAATTTTACTACTAAATGTATTCCTCTTAAGTTTAATATTTAACTTACACCACTACAAATATATAATACAAAATTTTCTTAAATTTGTGATATCAAACTACCTAATGCATATGCTATTAGGCATAGCATTGAAGCAGTGAGAATTTATTAGGAGATAGTCGAGAAATAATGAAGAAAGTCAAGAAACAGATCTTTCAGTCCTTATTCTTTTCTTTTTTTTTACGATAATTGGTAAATCTGTCAATTTAGTATGCGAATACTTATTTGCTGTGGCAGCATCCATTGATGACGTGGCATCAAGCGCACCATATATATATATATATGTATATATATAGGGGAAAATATCTATTAATCCCCTGTGGTTACACCTATTTTCTCATAACCTCTATGGTTCATTTTGTAACACTTAATCCCCTGTACTAATGACTGAAGTGGGACTGTTAACTTTTTTAACGGAGAAAAGGAAATGACGTTAATACCCCCAAGCCCATATACATACTCTTTAGGGAAAAATACCTTTTACCCCCCATGGTTACACTCATTTTCTCATAACCCCCATGTGGTTCATTTTTGTAACACTTAACCTGTCATACCCGCTCCTGCGGTATTTATTTATATCATTTTAGCATGCATAGCATGCTTATGGTTGTGTTAATTAACGTGTGTGAAGTGAGTGATGACTCACTAGTTATTGGAGGGTGTCTTTTGAGAACCCAGTATTTGGCCTTAAAGGCAGTCTGAAAGGTGTCAAGAGAGGACACGGGAACATGGAAAGGCATGTTGCATTGGCATAGCTAAATGACATTTATGTGATTTAAATGTTATTTGACTTATCTGGTATTTCCATGAATAGTAATTATACCTGTGTAGTATAATTTCTGATAGTTTTGATCTAGTTTTAGATCGTTTGAACGCTGTGGTGAGAACGTGAATGATACGTTGCTTAAAAGGTAGGTTGTGTAGAGATTTCGCAGAAAATAATTTTCGGAACGTAATTACGGCGGCAAACGAGACTTAGTCGAAAACTTCATAAATTTATAGTTTTCACTCGTAAAGTTATAAAATGGACGTGTAAGACGTTTCGAGGAATAATTAGAAGTTTTGAGAACTCACGGGGAGGTAAACGTAAATTCCGAGAATTTTGTCTATATATAGAAGTTCCAAGATATTTCTTCATTTCAACTTTTCTAATTTCAAAATCAAAAGGGAGATTTGGGGGTTTTGGGAGCTTAGAGCTTGCAGACGCAAATCGACGGACTTCTGCCCGTTTGTTTTCAACCAAAATTCGTATTTGAACTCCCCAAGGTAAGGGCTACGTTTTGATAGTCTTTAGGCCATGTTTGGCCAAGTTTTTATAAATTTCTAAATCTAGGAATTTGGGGAAAGCACGATTAAACTTGTAGGTTTTGCGTAGGATCGGAGATTTGGTGTTTAATCGGGCTTCTAGTCGTTCCCTCAAAGTTATACGGCGATAGCTCGAGGTATGAATTTCTAGCCTATGTTATATAGGTGAAATACATGTTTTATATTTCGATGACGAAATTGTGATCCGGGCAAAATCCATGTGTTAATCTTAGGCCCGTTAATTATGCACGCGCTTAAATGTGAAAAGCATGTTAAATTTTACGCGAGCACGTATATGTGTTAAATGAGTATGTTTATGTGCCTATGTGGGTTAAAGGGGGATTTGTGCTAATTCACCGTGAGGCGTCCTCTCGAAGGGGGAGGATTAGCAGTGACGACGGTCACTTGCCGATAAAGGCATTACGTGACATGTCGAAGGGGCATGGGTCATGGTTGAGTCAAAAGACTTTGGATCGGTGAAGGTGCACTTATTCCCTAGAGACCAATAGTTATGTGTTATGATGAGATTAAAGCATGATTTGTCATATATGCATATGTTAGAAATTGTGCACTCAGCATATAGCTGAGCAATGGAGATTTACTCCATTGCAGGTATAAAGGAAGGCAAGAAGAAGCGAGAAGAGTGAGGCCGATGGGGATGCCGGGGATCCTCTTGTATATGTTTTATCTTCTTTGCTGATCATTGTAATAATGAGCTTTTGAATAGCTAGAACCCTGGATTTAACTTGGAGGCTTTGGTGTGGATTTCATGATGTTGTAATAGGTATTAAAACTCTTTTGGGTTATGTGGTAATGAATCCGAACTCATGAATTCGTGTTTTGAATACTTAACTTGTCAAAGTCGGATTTTAAAGGAATATGGTTAGAGTTTTGTGAATTGCACCAAACAAGCCTTAGCTTGTTCCACTATTGTTTCTTTTCATGGATTAGTGAGATTAAACTTGGTTTTGATAGCTTGTTATAGCTTGAGACGTTTGGATTAATGTAAGAGTGTTTGGTGTAGTAGAATTGGTGGAGGTTGGATGCCTTAGCAAAATTCTGCAGCTTTGGGCAGGATTCTGCTAAAGGGTCATTCGACCGGTCGAAGTGGGTCGTTCGACCGGTCGAAATACCCCCTGCCAGAATTCTTTTTCTACCTCTTCCAATATTCGGAACAACTTCTAACTAGGCATGGGGGTACCTTTGGGAACCTTTTGACCTATGAAACTGTCACTTTTGAAAACGAAACTCGTTAAGACGTGTTTGGACACGTGTTTAATATAACCTTTGAAAAACTAATTGGAAGTTGGCTATTTTGGAGCAAAAACTTTTATTAAGGTTATTTTGGGAACTTTAATCATCGTTGGTAAGCCTTGATGGCGTGCCACGTAACCTAGATTCATATGTATGGATCCGGGGCGTGACATAACCCCCTGTACTAATGACTGAAGGGGGACTGTCAGAAATATTAATAGCCTCACTTTAGTCATTAGTACAGGAGGGTTAAGTGTTACAAAATGAACCACATGTGGGTTATGAGAAAATGAGTGTAACCACAGAGGGTAAAAGGTATTTTCCCCATATATATATATATATATATATTTGTGCACTCACATAGAGGTTGTTCACTTGTTTATTTGTTCATTATAATTTATACGCAGGCCGGATTTGAGATGATAAAAATTATCTGTGGTCTCAAACAAATTTTTAAAGGGGTCTACAAAATGAGGCATCTATACTAAGTTTCAAATAAATTATGAAAAAATTAGAAGAAAATAGGCCTAAAAATGACAAGTTTTATAAAAATTAGAAAGAAATTAAAAAAAAAAATAGACCTAACAATTAGGCCTAAAATGGGCCCAATGCGCCCGCTTGAGTGCATGCGCCCAAGGCCAGCCCTGATTATACGCAATTTTGGTGGCTGAAACCAAGACCAGCCCTGCCTTTGGGAAATGTAGGCTATCGCCCAAGTCCCCTAAATTATTAGACAATTTAAGGGCCCCCAAATCCTAAGCATTATATTGTTAGTAGTGTTTGTTTTTAAGCCCAAAGGCCCCAAACACACCCTTATTGTTTTGCCACTAGTCCGATTTTACAAATTACAATTAACAATTAACCAATTTTAGACTTTGTTTGGTTCACTTATTTAGTGAGGGAAGTGAGATAAGGATTAAACAAAAAGATTAATTAATTTTCTCTTGCATCTTTTCTTGTGTTTTCCTCCATTGTAAGATATTTTTTCTTGTGTTTTCAAATTTGTTTATCACTATATATACATATATATTATCTTTCCAACTTTCTTCACTTTCCTTACCAAACAAATAAAATTTTTTTCTTACAACTACTAAAACCTCACAACTTTCAAAACGCCTAAAAACTTTATAGAAAAAAACTACTATAATGTTTTTGAGTAATATTTGGGCCACCCCCATTCACATCCAAAAAGCATCCACACTCTGAGGTGGACCAATGAGAAGAGAGATATTCTCATTAGTCCACCTTAGGGTGTGGATGGCCACCCCCATTCTCTCGTAGCTCCGCTACACGGGGCCTTACTTGAAGAGTTCGCCTAAGGACTCCAAATGTTCAAGGCCAGCCCTGGCTGAAACTGTTTATTGATCTGTTTGTTTCAGCAAAAATATAACTAGATTTGATGTAATAAGAGGCTGGTTGTCATTGCTTATTCGTCCATTTTAAGCAGTTCTGGTGGCCCAAACTGCTAATTGATCTGTTTGTTTCATCAAAATTATAAGCAGATCTGGTCCAAAAAGCAGTTTAGCCATAAGCAAGTGGGTGGCTTTTCAAGATTATCTCTTTGTTAATCAATTCCATAACATAATAACTAAACATCAAACCATAATAAGCAGTTCTACCAATAACGATCTAGATAGGATAAACATAAGCACAGACAAACAGGCTATAAATAGTTGGGCCATAAGCAGGTGGGGGTGCTTTTCAATATTATCTCTATGTTTGATCAATTCCATAACATATTAATCAAAACACCCAAACCATAATAAGCAGTTCTATCAATCACGATCAAGATCGCATAAGCATAACAACAAACAAACAGGCTCATAAATGATACTAATAAATATAAATAAATAATTAAAATGAGAGTTAATAAGTGAGAAGGGGAGGTGTTCTTATAGACGAGAAATTTTTGGATACTCCAAGGTAGCACGTGACATGTCACTTGATATCCTATATCCAATAGAAGCGTGCTACACGAACAATGAAACCCACCACAAAAAATTTAAATGACCTAATAATTCTGTGTGACGCTACCTCATTGAATGTTGGGCACCACATAAGCGCTACTTAAGGGTACACAAAAACTTCTCCTTATAGACACGTGAATTCTGTGGTCCCATCATTTACACCATGGACTTTTGCAATGGCAACACCTGTGTAAGTTCACAACACTTCCACAGACTATTTTCCGCCAATAACATTCAGCATAGAGGCCCAAAACTTTCCAAAAAATGAAATACATATATTTATATATATATATATTTTAATACTTTTGTAAAGAAAAACAACCACAAGGAACAGGTAACAGATTTACGAAATCTGTCACTATGGTTACATTAAATATAAGTAACTAACTCATTACCATGGAAGGGATGAAAACAAGCGAGATTTTGTGATACTGCAGGGTTAAAAGTGAATTCAACAGCCCCATAAGGGCGGTAACATACAAACCTGCCTGCAGACACTTCAGAATGAGAAAAGTGGAGAGTATAATTTCCAAAACTTTAGGGGAGGTTATTGTAATTTACCCTTTTAAGCTGTAACACTTTCCCTTTTTTTTCTTTTTTTTTGGTCATGAAGCAGTTTAGTAGAAGAGACGATAGTTTAGGGGGGAAAACACACCAGACATTACTTTTAAGCCTCTCTTACCAAGGCATTTTCCCAAACAGGGCACTTTTGCACTCCATGAATCAGTAAATGCACTCCATAGCGTACATGATAATGATTATACTACATACTTTGAGAGTGGTACTATAGAGTGTATTTAGTAATTTATGGAGTGAGAATACCAATTCCCTTTACTAAACTATCACTAACTCTTGCCATGTAGGCGCTTTAGGAATTCTCTAAAGAGTAATGCTACACACACAAACTATTTCACAACTGCACATCTTGACCATTAATTTCGATGATTTTCATGAGGATCTCATATGAATCTACATAGAACTCACCAAAATCAATAACCAAGATGTCCCGATTGTAGAGTAGGTGTGAAATAGGTTATGTTCGAAACGTTTTTATTCTATAAAATTACAAAACAACCTACTAACTAATGCACTTCAATGATAACTAGGTAATCCATCACTATATATCACTTTTCCTCCACTTGGGTCCCACATTCTAATCTGATCATCTAAAGTTCTAAACTATTCAATGGCAATAATATATATATATTGGCAAACATTTCCACCATTGGAGTGAAATGTCAACACTCCATCGAAGGATGCTCTAAGAGGATCTTTCTTCATACTACTAGCTATGATTTTCACCTTTCAATCTTTTCCCTAATCGGCACGCTTATCATTATAATAGAGCAACCAAAACATTTGTCACATTTATTCCAGAAATTACATATTTTTAATATGACAATGTGGTAACATGTGAATTATTAATGTTTATTAGTAAGTGAGATAAGTGGTTGACTGTGGTCAACAGAAGGTGTCGAGTAAGGACACGGTGATTCGATAATCGTTTAGATATTCGTGTGATTAAATGACATTTAGGTGGATTAAATGTTATTTGACTTTACCTGATTCCCATGAATAGTAAATTATACATGTGTAGTATAATTTCTGGTAGTTTTGTTGTCACTGTAGAGCATTTGGAGAACTGTGGTGTGAACGTGAGTGATATGTTATATAAAAGGTAAGTAGTGTAGAGATTTCACAAAATATAATTTTCGGACGTAAATTTGGACCCAAACGAGGCTTAGACGAAAACTTTTATAAATTTTAGTTTTCACTCGTAAAGTAATAAAATGGACGTGTGCGACGCTTCAGGGAATAATTATGAGTTTTGAGAATTTGTGGGGAGGTAAACACAATTTCGGAGAGTCGTGCCTATATATAGAAACTCATGAATTGATTTCATTAGTTCAAACCTTATTTGGGAATCAAGAGAGGGGAGATTTGGGGATTTGGTTGCTACGAGCTGTCCGGCACAAATCGACGACCTTCCGATCGTCAGATTCTCCAAATTCTAGATTTGAACTCCTTGAGGTAAGGATTTCATTTTGATACAAGTTAGGACTCGTTTGGTTAAGTTTTTATAAAAGTCCTAATGTTAAAATTTTGGGGAAAACATGTCTACACTTGTAGGAATCCCTTGTAATCGGAGATCCGACGTTTAATTGGTTTCCTAATTCATACTTCAAAATTATAGGACGACCGCACGAGGTATGAATTCTAAGCCTATGAATTATAGGAAATTTCATGTTTTAATTATCGAACTTAATATTTTGGATTAGGGCGAAATTCATGTATTAAGTAGGGCCGTTAATTATCCACATGAAAATGCCATGCATGAAATCTCGTATATGTGATTATATGAGCATGCTATGTGTCTATGTGGGTCAAAGGGGAGTTTGATGCAAGTTCGTGCCGGGTACGCCTCACGATATTTGAGAGTTACAGTAGCGACGACTACCTGCTTGGTTTGGGAACTGGCCCTGCCAGAGCAATTGGGTGCAATGGTTGATAAACTCTGGGCTTGCCATTGGTATCGCAGTTGATAGACTTTGGGCTTACCGATATACCGGATGAATGTGTGTCTCTCTCTCTAGAGACTATTTGATGTGTTTTAGATGTTTAATACATGAATTGTCATATAAGCATATGTTTAGAATTGTGTACTCAGCATATAGCTGAGCAGTGGAGATTTACTCCATTGCAGGTGAACGAAAAAAAAAAAAGGAAAGAAGAAGCGTGAGGAGTGAGAACGCGGGAGCGACGGAGATCCTTCTTTTGTATATATATTTTTTTCCGATTTCCAATGATGTAAAAGCGAAATTTGAGAAGTTAGAACGATTAACTTCAACCTAGAAATCGTCGAATGGTTTAGCAATGTTGTAATAAGTTATAAAACTTCCTTTGGTTATGTTGAAATTTATCTGAACTCCTAAGTTCGTGTTTTGTACGCTTAACTTGTAAATCCCAAGTTTTAAATGAATGAAATAGTACTTTTGGTGATCAATCCAAACAAGCCTTAGTTTGTTCCGTCTCGTTTCTTTTCGTAGATTAGTACGTCTTAATGATATTCTTAAAGACTTATTATCACTTGGGAAGTTGGTTGGATGTAATCATGTTTAGAGGAAGGAAGGGGGTAATGGTTGTTTGTCCTTAGGCAAAATTCTGCTGCGAAGGAGGAATTCTGCTAAGGGGACATTCGACCGGTCGAAGGGGGTCGTTCGACTGGTCGAAATGATCCCTGCCAAAATTCTTTTTCTATACCTTCCGGAAATTTTTAAAAGGTTTTGATTGGTTCTTATGGTAGCTTTGGGACCCCTTTCAACATATATTCATTCGATTCAAAATATAATTACGTTTTCAATTTTATACGGATTTTACCACTTTGAGGATAATATTTCCTAAATTTTACACTCAAGGTTGTTTTAAAGTTCTTTTCCGCTGCATATAGATATTCAATGGTTGGATAAGCCTTGGTGGATCATGACAACATCCAAACTCATACCCATAACATGGTACCATGTACAAGAAAAAGTCAGAAAGAGAGGAGAGAGAATTTGGAAGAAACGAGTGCCGTAATCAAAGTTTTTCATCTTAAGTGAAAAATATTTATTTGTAGTTTGAAGAGGATTTGAAATTTTGAATCCTCTTCTAACAAGGCTTTTCTATCCACTCTCCTCTTGTACTCCCTCCCATTGTAGCCTAACCTATGGTAGGTGTATCATTAACAGTACATTTTAAAGCAGCTTTGGTTACAATTTCAAGCAGATGAGAAAGTTTAGTACATATCAATGAGATTTTTATATGTATATTTATTCATGTCTTATGGCAGCTAAGAGTGTTCCCGAGTCGGGTGAATCGGATTTAGCCCGCATTCACTCATTCATCCGAACACAGTCAGATTTGCCCTCCTGTCACCCGTTATTCACTCGTTTTGTCAGGTGCACCCAACCCCTCGGGTGGTCGGGTGAAACTCGATTGTCTCAATCAAACATTTACTTTACACATGACTTTGTCAATATTTTATTTAGGGTAAAACTATTATGAAAAGCTTCTCACATGAGAAAGCAACCATTGGATTTTGGAGAATCTTGAGATGTGTTTATAGCTACTGACTCATCCAAGGGCTAAATGGTGCTTTCTCACATGAGAAACTGCTCAGTATAGCCTTACCCTTTTATTTATTTATTTTTGCTTTGACTGGCTTTGTCTACATAATCATGTGCCAACCAAAGCTCTAACCAAATAAAAAATAAAAATATAGTCATGTGCTAGTTTGATAGTTTTAATGTTTTTATATCTCCACTAGTGACATATAGTATATTTTATTGATATCAGCATATAACATATAGAGAGCATTTTTGCTCACCCAAAAAATGGTACACCAATACTCACCCAAGCATCCCATTGGCCAATGCAGTAATGATCACCCAAGCATCCCATTGGCCAATGCAGTTACTGCATTGGCCAATGGGATGCTTGGGATTGGTGTACCATTTTTTGGGTGAGAAAAAATATTTTCTAGCATATATATCTATATATATTTAAAAGATTATATAATACATAATACATATACTGATATAAGCATATTACATATCTATATATATATATATATTAAAGAATATATACATCTATATCTATATCTATATCTATATCTATATCTAAAATATATATAAATGTACCAATGTACATAAGTGTTTTACACTTTTATCAATCGGTGCACTTTTACTTAACTATTTTCCTTAAAGTTTTAATAAGTTTGGTATACCACTTTTTTTTTTGGTTCATCCATAAGCGTCCTACTTTATTTTTGTTTTGTATGTTCTATAATTGATCTTCTTAAAGTTTTAATAACCTTATTTTTGGTATGCCAATTATTTTTTTATTTTTTTTGCGGGTTTTTTCTATTATATTTCTTTCCCCCTCCCCTGTTACGTGGACTCCTTGGATCAGCTAATAGTCCAATCTCATTTCTTTAGGACTCTAACCAGTAACCACACAAAAACTAGAGCATTAGAAGATTATATAGGTACTAAAATTACTGCTTTTACTTTTCTCTATATAAATTCTCTCTAATAACAATTTTTTTAAAAAAAAAACCAACGTTGATGGACTCTTATTTATTTATTTATTTATGTAGCTCACCTTCTTTTTCTTTTTTCTTTTCTTTTTTGCTGAATTTTTAGCTCACCTAGCTTCTTATTGATTTTCAATATTTTCTTAAAACTATAGGTCTCTAAAATAAATGTAAATAACGTGCCCCTACTGTGTTTTCTCTCTTACTGCCTTTGTTTCTTTTGGTGTAGTCCATGGATAAACATTATTATCCTAATCTCAATTCTTACAATTATAGGACTCTTAATTACTAACATTTATTTTTTTGAACTAAGTTGATGGACTCTTTTATCTCCTAAATCTTTAAAATTCGTTTACCTCCCTTAGAAATTGATATTTTTGGAGTTGCTTAGGACTCCTCAATTTTGCTATTCCATATATACAATAAATAAAATAAAATTAAGTAGACCCACCTTAATTGGTTTTGTTTTTATTTGTAGACTCTTTTCATTACCAATAATTTCTTATGAGTATAGGACTTTAACTAAACTAAGGCTTCGTTTGATAAAACTGAAAATTAAGTACTAAAAATTAAGTACTGAATTTTAAGTGCTGATAATTTTAAGCGTTTGAACTTGTAATACTGAAAACAGTGTGTCAAGTACTCAAATAAACTTCATTCAGTGATTATTTTCGGTAAAAATTTTCCATTTAAAGTTTTCAGTGCTTTTTTGGGTGCTTTTCCAACTAAGTGGTACATTATCAAACGCACTGAAAACTAATAAGTGCTTGAACTTTTCATTTTCAGCACTTAATTGGGTTATCAAACACACCCCAAGTCTTTTTCCCCCCTCTTTCGTTTGATAAGTATTACTTTCTAATTTTGCAACTTTTTAGCATTGACTCACGTTAATTGGTATGTACATTCTCAAAAACTACTACCTCAGGAATTTTGCATTGGTTGTCAAACTCACAAATCAAATACTTCATGATCACATGTCATATCCCTGATTTTGTTTATCTATGTGCCTTCTCATGATCTCATCTTCAAGGTACCCATTGATCTTTAACATTAACATTTGTACATGAATCCTTGACAGACTTTTTCAGTAAGTTTTGTATGCATTTTTTTTTTATTTTTCATTGCGTAGTTCCAATTATTTGAATTGGAAGAACTTGTGGCTGTATTTATTATAAGTTCTTAATCATTTGATGTAGTTGTCACGTACGAGAACTGTCACACCCCAACCCGCCTCGGGCGGATTAGGACATGTGTAACAAGCCCACACATCATAACACCCTTAATTGTCACACCCCAACCCGTCTCAGGCAGGTTAGGACACGTGTAACAAGCCCACACATCATAACACCCTTAATTTACTAAGAAAAACATGAATTAGAACTTTTTGAATAGCTTCACTAACACAAAACAGCCCCAAGGGCAAAATTGTCATTTATAAATTATATCAAAATTTTTACACCAAAAGATAGGTCTTTGAGTCCCGGTTCCAATGCAAAAAACGGTGTGCAAATCCGAGTTTTTTAGAGAGAGTTATACTTGTTTCCGTAAAAGTCAGCAGCTGCCAAAAATAGGGGCGGATCGATCCGCTATAAAGAAGGGATCGATCCATTTCTCTGATTTTCAAGCAGAATGTCCCCGAAAAAGGGTGGATCGATCCGCGGGAAGAAGGGATCGATCCGGGTTTGGCAGAACTGCTCCCTACTGCTGAAAACATTAGTTTTCAAGCCCCCAAACATTACCAAACATAATCAAACTTTGTAGGAACATCAAAGATCATTACTAAAACATTTCCAAGTGCTTGAAAACATTTGTCCAACACATCCAAGTATGAATTGGCAATTAAACACACAAATTCTTCTCATGGATCATTATTTAGCATTAAAACTCCACCCCTTTTGTCGCGCCCGCCCCGAAGGTTAGGGGGGCGGTCCCCTCGTGGTTCGCGACCGTTTACGTCGAGATACGTGAAAATAGGTGAGGTGTATGAAAAGTGGGAGTAGGGCCAAGTAAGAGTTCAGAGTCGCCACCTAACGTTATCGGGAGTAAGGATCCCTGCAAAGACGATTAGAATAATCATCTTTGACTTTTGAAAAACAGTTTGAGAAAGAGTGGGCCCTTTAAAAAGTATGACTCTTGATAGTCGTGTGAGACCAGAGTTCTTGAAGTGGGTTCGGGGACTCGATTATGTCGAGGGAAGGTGTTAGGCACCCTCGAACATCCGTGACACACGGTTGCCGTTTTAGTGGTTTTCATAGTAACGGGGCATAAGTAAGGGGTAGTAGAATATATATATATATATATAATAAATTAAAACGCGAGCATCCGTGACGCACGGTTGCCGATTTATGTATCTCGACACGAGATAGTTTTGAAAGTATGTATTAGTTTGAAAGTATGTATACGTATCTCGACTCAAGATAGTTTGAAAGTATGTACGTATCTCGACATGAGATAGTTTGAAAGTATGTATTAGTTTGAAAGTATGTATACATATCTCAATACGAGATAGTTTGAAAGTATAGTTATGGCCGCACCCAAGTATGGGTTGCATACGTATCTCGACACGAGAATCAGGTCGTACGTAGATCTGTGCTGTGTATGTGCGTGAGTGTTTTGGTCGATCTAGACCGTGAGTGTGTAAAATAGTATTTTGAGTAAAGTCGGTGTAGCTAGGAACTTTAACATGTGCGGTGTAGTCCTAGACTTTAACCTTTGAGAAAGTAGTGAGTTATGAGAAAGTGTTTTGAGTAAAAATCGGAGTAGATCGACCATGCGTTGAGATTTTGTATTTTGTTTTTTTAAGATTTTTTTATTTGTTTTTTTTTTTTGTTTTATGTGCCGAAAGTAAGGGTCGGTGCCCAAATGACTGAGAAGTGTACCGGAAGTAAGGATCGGTGCCCAGTGGTGTAAAAGAGTGTACCAGAAGTAAGGGTCGGTGCCCAGTGATGTAAAACAGGTGATGTGAAAGTTTTGCCGGAAGTACGGGTCGGTGCCCTATGCAAATGGAGAGAAATATCATTTTTTGTGTTTCCTGATTTTATCAACAAAATCTATAACAAGAGATAAAGTGCAGCCGGATGGGTCATTAGATCTCCTTCCGGCTAGCGGAGGATGTAAAGTCCAATCGGGTGGAGTTCGGAGGTCTCCTTCCGACTGGCGCAGGATATAGCAGTTTGATAAAGTTCAGCCGGGTGGGTCATTAGATCTCCTTCCGGCTGATGCAGGATATAAAGTCCAAATCGGGTGGAGTTCGAAGACTCCTTCCGACTGGTAAGAGAAGGCGGAATATCCGACCAGTGGATTTATAGGGAGCCCATACCACTAAAGCATATAAAAAGAAAAGAAAAAGGCGGAATATCCGACCAGTGGATTTATAGGGAGCCCACACCACTAAAGCATATAAGTAAATGAAAGAAAAGAAAAAGGCAGAATATCCGACCAGTGGATTTATAGGGAGCCCCAGACCACCAAGTGTAAGAGTTTGAGGGAGTTACCTGTGCAGAAGGGGCTATTGAAGTCGAGTCGGTGTGTTGTTGAGAAAGAATGAAAGAACTCGGAGATTTGAAAGGATCATCACCGAGAAACGTCGCATAAATAAGCCGAGAAGGCCCGAAGTCATATTTCGACACTCAATCGACTTGAACGGACGTCATAGTTGGGTCCAGAAGGGCCGAAATAGTCAGAAAAGCCATAAGTCGGGCAAAAATGGATCCGGGCTGAGTTGAGCGGGACCCGCGGGGGTTAGAACCGGCCAAAATAGCCAGAAATGGACATATAAAATGCCAAACAGTCCTTAAGAGTTGGATTCGACTAATTCTAAGGTCACCGGTGCATTCGGAACGGCCAAATTAGCTAGGATCAAGTGTCCGTTCGTTGAAATCTGGAACCAAAATGGAGAAAATTGGGAAAAACCAAAAGTGGGGCCCAAGTGCCACGTTAGCAAGCCACGTGTCAGTCAACGACACGTGGTGCCTTCTGGTTGGCTGGTCAAAGCTGACCAGGCATTGATTGGGCGTGCTGATTGGGCAGTCAGCAGACACGTGGCAGTCTCTGAATGGCTGGTCAACGTGCTGAAGTGGCAGCCCATGCCACGTGTCAACATCTGATTGGTTGGTGGGTGATGGCGTGGCAGTGATGTGGCAGGGACACGTGGCAGCTATGCCACGTGGCAGCTTGTGATTGGTCAATCAGCTCTGACCTGGCACAGACGTGGCAAACACGTGGCAGTATGTGACACGTGTCAGATTGTGATTGGTGGTCAATGCTGACTCAACAATGATGTGGCAAAACACGTGGCAGCTGACTGGACTGCTGACTCAGCAGTCGTTGCCACATGGCAGCTTTTGATTGGACGGTCAACCGATGAGTCAGCGCTGACTCAGCGCTGACTTTTGGCTGCGCGTGGGGCGGCGAAACGGAGCCATGGTGGCGCGTGTAGCCCGTGCGGCGTTTCTGGTGGCCTTTGGTGGTCGGGCCGCCGGGGTTTTGATCGTTTGGAGTAAATGAGTGGTTCAGTGATGGTGATGTCCGACGTTTGTTGCCGGAATTTCTGCCGGAGCTGAATCTGTGCAGCGGCGGCGCGTATGGCGTTTGGGCGGCGCGTGAGGCTCTGTGGAGGTGGTTTGGTGGTGGTTCTAGCGGCGTTGGCTCCGTTTTGGCCAGTAGGACCCACTGGATGGGGAGGTGAGGCTCAGAGATCTCAATAAGGGCATGTTTGGTTAGGTTTTTTTAAAAACTGGGCAGTGGCAAAGGCTCTGTTTGGTTAAACAGCTTTTCTGGGCTATCAGAGTATTTTTGGAAGCTGTTTTTTGGAGGGTGGTTGGGTAACGGCCTGTTGATGGTGGGTTTTGAGCGGTGAATGACAATAGTGGCGCTTGGGTGGTGTTTGGTTGTAATTGTGGAGATGTTTGTTGATCAAACAAACCAAACAAAGCCTTTGGGAAAAAAAATCCAGCCAAACAGAGCCTTGGGAGCTTGGAGGATTGATGTGCGGCTGCCTCCCTCCTCCTCTCAGATGAATGAAAGCTTTCCTTTTATAGGGAAAACCTGTCACACCCGTTCCATAAATTTACGATTTTGAAAATGCATCATTTGAGATTTTGAAATTATTAATGTTATTAATAATTTGAGTTGAGGTTGACTGTGAGTCAACGGTAAGGTGTCAGTGAAGACACGGGAACATGGAAATTCATATGGCATGAGCATGAGTAAATGGCATTTATATGATTTAAATGTTATTTGACTTATCTGGTATTCATGTGAATAGTAATTATACCTGTGTAGTATAATTCTAGTATTTTGATACTTTAGTATATCATTTTGAGAACTGTGGTGAGAACGTGAGTGATACGTTAAATAAAAAGGTGGGTTGTGTAGAGATTCCACAGAATATAGTTTTCGGACGTTATTTTGAACCCAAACGAAACCTAGTCGAAAACTTTTGAAAATTATAGTTTTCACTCGTAAAGTTATAAAGTGGACGTGTGCGAAGTTTCATGGGTTAATTAGAAGGTTGAGGAACTCGTGGGGAGGTAAACACAATTTTCGAGAAGTTTGCCTATAAATAGAAGTGGATGAGATTTCATTCTCATCCACAACTTTTATAAATATCTAGAGAGAGAGAGAAAGGAGATTTCGTTGCCACGAGCTTGCCGGCGACAAACGATGAACGTTCGTCTGTCAGATTTTCTCCAGATTTCAGATTTGAACTCGTGGAGGTAAGATCTACGTTTTGATACTACTTAGGCCGTGTTTGGCCAAGTTTTGTAAAAATCTTAATTTTAGACTTTTGGGAAAAACAGGTATAAACTTGTAGGAATTTCCTCAAATTCGAAATCCGACGTTAAATTAGCCTCCTAGTCAATCCTTCAAAGTTTGGGGGAAATCGCACGAGGTATGAAGTCCTAACTTATGAAATATAGAGAATTACATGTTTTATATTTCGACGACGAAATTGTGATCCGGGCAAAATCCATGTGTTAATTGTAGGCCCGTTAATTATGCACGCGCTAGATTGTGAAAAGCATGTCTAAATTTATGCGAGCACGTTAAGTTGTCTATGTGGGTCAAAGGGGAGTCTTATACAAATTCATGCCGGAGTAAGCTTCTCGATGTTTGAGAATTTGAGTAGCGACGGCTACTGTGCATGGTTGTAGGCTTGGACTTGCCATGGCACTTGTGGGATGTAATGATTGTAGGCTTGGACTTGCCATTGACATCGCGGTTTAAGGCTTGGACTTGCTGCTACCGGATGAATGCGTATTTTTCTCCCTAGAGACTATTGCTATGATTTATGAGATTAAAGCATGTTTATCATATATTGCATATGTTAGAACTTGTACGATCAGCATATAGCTGAGCAGTGGAGATGTACTCCATTGCAGGTAAGCATAAAGATAAGAAGAAGCGCGATGAGTGAGGCCGATGAACACCGGGGGAATCACATTCGTATATGTTTTTGTTTTAAAATCCAAATCTTGTGTAAGGTTTTAAATATTGTAATATGTTGTAATAGATTCTTGGATTAGTTCTGTAGTATGGAAATCTTGTAATTGAACGCCTATAGTTATGCTTTAAATGTTAAATCAGTTGTGGTTGTATTGGTGTTGGAATTAAGAAGCACGAGTTGTTAGTATTTACAACACAGGGCTGCCAGCAGGGGAGCAGTCGACTGGACCCTGGGTCAGTCGACTGGATTCCGTATGATTGAGACACTGAAAGTGAATAGTAAGAGAAGCAGTCGACTGGACCCTTTGTCAGTCGACTGGACACTGTTGATTTTTGGTTACTGCTTCTATTAATGGAAAAGCAGTCGACTGAGTCCCCATATCAGTCGACTGGACCCCCTTTGAGTAAGTTGCATTTTTGGGTTCTGCTTAACACAGTCGACTGGAGACCTTGATCAGTCGCCTGTGCAGTCGACTGGGTTCCTTGATCAATCGATTGGACCTCTGATGAGAATTTTAGGTTTTGGTTTCTGCTAGGTGCAGTCGACTGGACCCTAGGTGCAGTCGACTGCCTGTTTTCAAAACTATTCCTTTTGACGTGTTTTCCCATTGGCCAAAACTTTTTATAACTCCAATTTTCAATGGATTTGTAACTCAGAGGAAATGTTTCCTAAAGTTTTCAAGTGCCAGGGTTGTTTTGAAGTTCTTTCCGCTGCGTATCGTTGTATTGACGATTGGATGAGCCTTGGTGGCGTGCCACGTGTCCTATTTCCACGAGTAGTGGGATGGGTCGTGACAAAACCTACATAAGGTCTGATCCCATGTAGGTGAGACACCGGTTGATCGGTGCAATCTTGATCTTGACCGTTCGATCCTCTAGGAACTTTGATTGTTATTTATTTTTGAACCGGCCGTCCGATCCTTATGATTCAAGAAGTTATGGACTTGTAATGTCGTCCTCTTTATATCCGTATGGTTGGATCAGGAATTCTTGAGCCCGGATAATGACATGTATGCCGTTGTCAATGCTGATCGGGCCGTTACACTTCAATCGAATATCGTTTCTTCTCCAATTGTCTGATTGGACTGATTCAAATCGCAGAATCTCTATTTTCTTCCGTATTTCTAGTCAATCAAGTCCAGTCGGACCTTTGGTGCTTTCGAATTTACAATTATGTCCTTTTCCTTTGATTTCGGCGTGCCAAAACTTTGAATGGAGCCCGGTTCTTTGTCGGTTATCATAATTTGATGATTTAAAGTTCTGTAGCCCCGCATGGATGCCCGTTTAGTCCTGGCGTAATCAAATTCAACCTTCGATTATCCTGGACTCGTTTTCGGTCTTGAATTTCGTGCCGAACTTCGATTCTGGTTGAAAACGTTATCGATTATCGTAAACGGACAATCCCGGATTCTGGAACTCCTGATCGATGAGCTGTGGGCTTTGTATTGACTTTGATTTGACCTTTGGGATCCCTGTTTGCATTCTGGACCTCTTTCCTTGATTAGAGTGCCTGGCTACGACAATTATTTCTTTTTTTGGCAGGTCAAAATGGGGTGTCTACACCTTTTTCCCAACATTTGCAAGTCAATACAACAAAGAGTATCCAAGCTTAAGTTTACAATCAAAAACTTCCTAGTACCATTCAAATTCACCCTTAATATACATAACTTACAACTTATAAACACAACTTATGGTTTGGTGCATAAACAACCAACAATACCCAACTTAGTATATTACAAGTCTCCCAAAAACACAAGATACATTTACATTGACGACAAAAGACACATTTCAAATATAAACTAGCTAGGCATATGAACATATTCACATGGACACCACTCCCACGCCCAACCCATCGTGCGGATCATTTTCTCTCCTCTTCTCGTGCCGTACCTGCGATGGTTATTCAATAACCACAACAGAAAATATATTTTCGTTTAAGCTTTCGCTTAGTGAGGGAACTAATCATGCTATTGGAATGCTTAATATGCAAATGAAACAATCCTTATAAACAATAACAAATTGATCTCCGGAAAGTCAAGTTATTCTAGCCACCACCCCCGGGTCCTTCTCACCCCGGATCTTTCTCACTTTTGGCACATATAGCGCAACACACACTCTCTTGTGACCCCGAAGGCGTCACCGGCATTTCATTGTGGTCGTCATCACGTCCTACTCTTTGAGGATTTCCTATCCCTTACATATGAGACCTATAAATGGTGACCACTACTTGATTTCCCTTTGATCCATAAAAGCATATATAAACAACTTTGCATATAAGCATAACAATTTCATATTTTTGACATGCTTTTAACCCAAATTCAACAACACATATAAACATAAACATGGATTAAGCATTCTAAGCTAACAATCATCACATCAACATATCTAAACACTCAATTTTGGGATTAGAGCACTCACCTGTTCGATTTACTAATGAATTAAGCTTAGAAATTCCAACCTCTAGCAAATTTCCAACCCAAATTCCACCGATGTAATTTCTACACAAGTTTGGTATCATAAACATCGTTTATCAAGAATGGTCATTGGAAAAACGTTGCCGAAAATGAAAATAAATTACGTGCATGCGATCCTCTTACTTCCACGAGTCCAAAAGTGGTCTCGGATCGTAAATCCGACACCGGACGGCAAAGAAACGGCAAGAAACATCGCGTAGATTTCCGTCGCCGACTTGAGAGCTCTCCGTTCTCTCTTTCCTAAGAATTCCCAGCTGCGTTTAGTGTGTAGAGGCACATATGCCTCACGCATATGTGTTGTCTCCACTTTTTCGTATTCCCATTTACACCCCCCAAACTTTCTTTAAGCTTTATTATGAAACCCCCTTGTTAATTACATTAGCTACCCACCTTTTCTAAAAGTATTTAATTTAAGTCCCGCGTGGGTCCCAAACGTGGTAACACATAAATTATGAGGTTGCTATTAAACCTACCAATAATGAATTATTTTCAATTACGCCCTCACATGGGTACCCATACTGGTCCCCTTACCTATCACAAGACATAATAATATCTGTAAACTTTTAAACAAGTAATCATATAAACATATAATGACATAAAAATGCAAATTATTTAATTAGACGCTCATTGGGCCCCACTTCTATACCAGCCCCGCCTTTCACAGGATTTTCATCTATGCCCGCATTTGAGCACCTTTTCACATGTGGGTTCATAACCCCACCTTAAATCATCTCATGTATTAATAATTTTTAATTAACACATATTAATACCAAATTAATCTTCTTGTCCGGGCACGTGTGTTACATTTCTCCCTCCCTTTTAAGAAGTTTGTCCCCAAACTTATTCTTACCTTATCAGTCGAACAAGTGCGGGTACTTCTGCCTGATTTCATCTTCTCGCTCCCAACTTGCCTCTTCAACGCTATGGTAACGCCAGAGGACCATGACCAACGGAATTGTCTTTGTTCTCAACACTTGATCTTTCCTGTCCAGAATCCGTACCGGATGTTCAACATACGTCATATCTTCTCGGACTTCCAACGGTTCTGGTTCAAGGATATGACTCGAATTTGACACATAACGTATGAGCATAGACACGTGGAACACATTATGAACATGTGACAACTCTTGTGGCAACTCCAACCTGTAAGCTACTGGTCTCACTTTATTCAAAATCAGAAAAGGTCCAACATATCTCGGACTCAACTTACCTTTCTTACCAAACCGCGTAATGCCCTTTGAAGGTGAAACTTTCAAGAACACATAATCACCAACCTCGAACTCCAACGGTCTTCTACCCGTATCAGCATAACTTTTGTAGCGACTTTCTGCCACTTGCAACCGCTGCTTAATCAACTTAACTTTATCGGTGGTGATTTATACAATTTTCGGCCCTAAAAGTTGCTTCTCCACAACCTCTGTCTAACACACAGGCGATCTATATTTTCGACTATACAATGCCTCAAAAGGCGCCATTCCAATGCTTGTCTGGAAGCTATTATTGTAAGAAAATTCAATTAGCGACAAATGCGTTTCCCATTCAGCTTTGAAATCCATAACACAGACTCTAAGCATATCCTCTAGAATCTGAATAACCCGTTCTAACTGGCCGTCAGTTTGCGGGTGGAAAGCGGTACTAAAATGCAAAGTTGTTCCCATTGCCCTTTGTAGCCCTTCCCAAAACCTAGACACAAAACGTGTATCACGATCTAATACAATAGACACTGGTGCCCCGTGCAATCTCACAATCTCTTAAACATAAAGTTCCGCTAACTTTGTCGGTTCTGTGGTCTTAATCAGCAAGAAGTGGGCTGACTTAGTCAACCTGTCAACGATCACCCAAATGCTATCATTAAATCTAGGAGACCTCGGCAATCCAGACACAAAATCCATTGTAATATGTTCCCATTTTCATTCCGGTATTTCCAATGGTTGTATCTCCCCAGCGGGTCGTTGATGCTCAAGCTTTACCTATTGACACGTGTCACACCCGTCCCAGAAAATCTTAAATGTTTTAAAAATGCAAAATTAGTTTTTGAGAATTATCAATATTATTTGGTAATTGTGGAATTGGTTGACTGTGGTCAACGGAGGGTGTCAAGTGAGGACACGGTAATTCGATATTCATTGAGGCATTCGTGTGATTAAATGATATTTATACGATTTAAATGTTATTTGACTTATCCGGTAAATTGTGAATAGTAAATTTACCTGTGTAGAGTAAATTTCTAGTAGTTTTGTTATTGATAAATATCATTTTGAACCCTGTGGTGAGAACGCGAGTGACACGTTGCATAAAAGGTAGGTGGTATAGAGATTTCAGAGAATTAGTTTTCAGAACGTAATTATAGACCTAAACGGAACTTAGACAAAAACTTTTATAATTTATAGTTTTCACTCGTGAAGTCATAAAATGAACGTGCACGACGTTTCAGGGGATAATTAGAAGTTTAGAGAACTCGCGGGGAGTTAAACATGATTTTCGAAAGTCGTGCCTATATATAGAAAACTATGAGATATTTTCATTAGTTATAAATTTCTAACCTAAATCAACAGAGAGGCAAAAAGGGGATTTATTGCTTCGAGCTTCAAGACACAAATCGACGAACTTCCAATCGTCAACTTTTTTCCAAATTTTATATTCGGACTCCTTGAGGTATTAGCTACGTTTTGATATCTATTAGGCCACGTTTGGAAAATTATTTCCGAAAAGCTATTTTTAAGAATTTGGAAAAAAACATGTGTATACTTGTAGGAATCGCTTGTAATCGGATATTCGACGTTTAATTGGTGTCCTAGTACTTTCCCTGAAGTATTAGAGATATAGCACGAGGTATGAATTCTTGACTTATGTTATATAGTCAATTTTGGATGCTTTAAATATCAAACATGATTTGTGATCCGGGCAAAATTCATGTGGTAGTTAGGCCCGTTAATTTACTCGCGAATACGTATGAAAGCATGTTTGTATGGTTATGTGAGTATGCTAAATGTCTATGTGGGTCAAAGGGGAGGTTATACAAATTCATGCCGGGGGTAAGCTTCTCGATGTTTGAGAATTTAGTAGTGACGGCTACTGTGCATGGTTTGGGAGAAGGCCCAGCCAGGGCACTAGATGAGTAGTTTGGGAGAAGGCCCAGCTATGGCATCAATTCCATTATCGGGTGAACGCGTATCTCTCTCCCTAGCGACTATTTGTTGTTGTGATGATATTAAGGCATGAATTATCATACATGCATTTGTTTAGAATTGTACACTCAGCATATAGCTGAGCAATGGAGATTTACTCCATTGCAGGTATGAAGAAAAGAAAGATGGAATGCGAGGAATGAGGCCATTGGGATCATTCGGAGGAATTGGGGTATAGATTCTTGTAACCGAATCATAGAAGTTCTGGATCATTTTTGGGTTGATGTAATATTCTTTTGGAAGCGAATCGAAACTCTTGAGTTCAAGTCTTAGGGTATAACAAGTTGAATTTCATGTTTTATGAATGTTTGTAGCACTTATGAGATTTTGATCCAAACGAGTCTTTGACTCGTTTCGTTAATGTTTTTAAAGCTTAGACATGCAGTCTAATATATTTATATACCTTTGGTAAAGTTTCAGAACGATTGGGAATTTGTATGTTGAGTTTTGTCGTAATTGCGACGTTTTCAAAAAAATAAAAATAGGCAAAAGTGGGCTGCCCGTGAATAGTATTTTTACAAAGGAAGTACCTTTTTCGGAAAATATTGAACTGTTCTATTTTACTTTTAGGGTACATTTGGGGTCCCTAATAATAATTTTATAGTTAATTTGAAATATAATTAACTTTTCAAATTGATACGGATTTTACGGACTCATAGTTCAATGTTTTTTTTTTCTAAAATGAACTATGTTTTAAAGAGTTTCTTTAAGTTTCTTTTCCATTGCTAGCGTTATAGAATGAATTGGATGAGCCTCGGTGGCGTGTCACGTGTCCTATTTCCGCCCGTAGCGGGATGGGTCGTGACATTTCATGCACTTGGCTACATATTCAACAACTTCACGTTTCATACCACTCCACCAATAAACCTCTCTCAAATCTCTGTACATCTTTAAACTACCCGGGTGCACGGAATACCGAGTACCATGAGCTTCTTCCAAAATTCTTTATTTTAAGTTGCCCACATTAGGCACACATAACCGATTGATGTACCATGGTACCCCATCATGCAGACTGAACTCTGGTCGCTTACCCTAAGGTAATTCATTTACAACTTTCTTCAAGGTTGGGTCCAGAAGTTGATTTACTTTAATCTCTCCAATCAAGTCAGGTTGTGCTACAATCGCTGCCATCAATCCACCTTCAACTCTAGGAATAACTTCTAATTCCAGTCGTTCAAACTCTTTCACCAACCTTTCTTGTGCTGTTAAAACACATGCCAAACTTTCGGTTGATTTTTGACTCAAAGCATCGGCCACCACATTTGCTTTACCCAGATGATATTGAATTTTAGGTTGTAGTCCTTCATTAACTCCAACCATCTTCGTTGTCGCATATTTAAATCCTCTGAGTAAACAAATGCTTTAAGCTCTTGTGGTCAGTGAAAATTTCACAAGTTTTCCCATACAAATAATGTCGCCAAATCTTTAAGGCAAAAATTACTGCGGCAAGTTCCAAATCGTGGGTTAGATAATTCTTCTCATGAGTCCTCAATTGCCTTGAAGCATATGCTATCACTTTGTCCCCTTGCATAAGAACACATCCCAAGCCTTGATAGGAAGCGTCACTGTAAATACTAAATCCCCCGGTACTTGTCAGAATCGCAAGTATTGGAGCAGAAGTTAACTTACTCTTCAATGTTTGAAAACATTCCTCACATTCTTTCCCCCATTCAAACGGAATATCCTTTCTCATTAATGTTGTCATCGGAGTAGCAATCTTGGAGAAATCCCGAACAAATCTTCTATAATACCCAAAATTTCTGACACATTGGTTGATCTTGCCCAATTCATAACAGCTTCTATTTTCTGCGGATCAACTGACACGTCATCCTTGGAAATCACATGGCCAAGGAAGGTAACACTTGTTAACCAAAACTCAATTTTCTTCAGTTTTCCAAACAACTGCTTTTCTCGAAGTCGTTGCAACACCAATCTCAAGTGCTTATCATGCTCTTCCGAACTCTTTGAATAAATAAGAATATCATCAATAAAAACTATAACAAATTCATCCAAATACGTTTTAAAGACTCTATTCATTAAATCCATGAACGCAGCTGGTCCATTGGTTATTCCAAATGGCATTACAAGAAATTCATAATGACCGTACCGAGTTCTAAAGGCCGTCTTCTCAACATCTTCAGCTTTTGCCTGCAATTGATGATACCCCGACCTCAAATCGATCTTTGAAAACACTTGAGCTCCTTGTAATTGGTCAAATAAATCGTCGATCCACGGCAATGGATACTTGTTTTTTATAGTTACTTTGTTGATCTCACGATAATCTATACACATCCGCATTGTCCCATCTTTCTTTTTCACAAAAAGAACCCGTGCACCCCAGGGTGATACTCTTGGCCGAATGAACCCCTTATCCAACAACTCCTGTAACTGAGTCTTCAACTCTTTCAACTCTATCGGAGCCATTCTATATGGTGCCCGCGAGATGGGTTGTGTTCCTGGTATTACATCTATACCAAATTCAACCTCCCTCTCAATTAACACACTCGACAAATCTTCTGGGAATACATCAGAAAATTCCCTAACCACTGGTATATCTTCCAACTTTAGTTCCGTACTTCTAGTATCCGATATGCTACAAAGGAAATCTCTACATCCCTTTCTCAATAAATGACAAGTCTTGACAGCGGACACAAGATAAGGTGGTGACACAACACCTACCCCTTGGAAAGAAAAGATTCTATGAGTCGGTGCCTGGAATTCTACCCTTTTATTCTCACAATCGATAACCGCGTGGTTTACTGATAACCAATCCATCCCCAATATGACATCAAAATGTTGAATTACTAACGGTACAAGATTAGTAGTTAACACTTCATCATTGATTTTAATTTCACAGTTTCTATAAACTGCCGAACTCACCAATGATCTTCCCAGTGGAACATCAATAGATAGATCATATTCTAGAAGTTCTAAGGGTACATTCATATTCCTAGCAAATTGGTGTGATGCAAACGAGTGTATAGAACTAGAATCCATTAACACATTAGCAGGTGTTGAACAGATAAGAACTTTACCTGACACGACCGTGTTAGCAACGGTGGTCTCCCCTGGATTAAGCTGGAAATAACGGCCCTGACGTTGTTCCCTTCCTTGAGGTGGTTGTTGTTGAGCCGATCGTGCTACCAGTGCACTACTTGCGGTTGCATTAAAACCCCCTTGCCTTGGTTTAGGACAATTGCGCATTCGGTGCCCAAGCTCTCCACAATTATGACAAACCATTCCACTATCATCAGTACGCCTCATCGGAGCATAAGTATTTGGCCTCACCCCCGGAAAATTCTTCACTACATGGCCTATTTGGCGGCAATTGTTACACACCGTTGTCGGTAGATTACATACACCCCAATGAAATTTTCCGCATGTATTACATCGTGGCTTGTTACTTCCACCACCCAAAGAACCCCCAAAACTTTGTCTCTTCGAACTCCCTTGTCCACTATATTAGCTTAAGCTTGGCCTTTTGTATTATTGGGTTGCCGGTGCTTGGGAACTTTGTTGATACCCCATATCTCTCTCGGCGATAGAAGCCACATCCAATGCCTCCTCAACTTTATCCAACCGCTGCACGGATACCTGGCGTCGAATCTCATCCCTAAGCCCCATCACAAACTTTCTAGTTCGATCCCCTTCATTCGGTACTACATTTTCAGCAAATCGTGCCAAACTCGTGAATTTGGCGGAATACTCCCGAACTGTCATTCCCCCTTGCTTTAGTTCCATAAACTCTTGAGACTTCGAATCTTCGAACGATTTTGGAAAATACTGCTTCTTGAAGAGTACCACAAACTCCCTTCAAGTATTCGGCCTTTCCTGTCCCAACTTTGTACTCCACCAGTACTGTGCTTCTTCTTTTAAAGTATCGGCAGAAAATAAAACCTGCTGAACTTCGGATCATGGAAGAACCCTGAATATTCTCTCCATATCGGACAACCAGAAATCTGCTCTCATTGGATCAGTCTCCTCCCTGAATAGTGTCGATTTCTGCTTGTAAAACTGTGAAATAGTGGTCACCTCGTCCCTCGGATTAGGATTCGGTTGTTCACGTCTTCTCTCTATTGCATGAGTTTCAACTACTTGTACCAAACCAGCTACAACCCTTTCCATTCTCTCCATTTGCGTAGGCGGTGTCGAACCATACATTTTCTCTCTGGCATTCACAATACAGTTACACACACGTTATGTTTACACCTTTCAATATATGCTCAACATCATTCAACATGCTAAGTAAACATATATGCATGATTTACACATTCATTGATCATTTATGCTTATTACGCGTCGTAGTCGTAATCGTCACTCGTCCCCAAAGGCTCTAATTTATTGCTTTGATACCAAAAATTGTCATACCCCAACCCGCCTCGGGCAGATTAGGACACGTGTAACAAGCCCACACATCATAACACCCTTAATTTACTAAGAAAAACATGAATTAGACCTCTTTGAATAGCTTCACTGACACAAAACAGCCCCAAGGGCAAAATTGTCATTTATAAAGTATATCAAAATTTTACACCAAAAGATAGGTCTTTGAGGCTCGGTTCCAACACAAAAAACAGCGCGCAAATCCGAGTTTTGTAGAGAGAGTTATGCTTGTTTCCGTAAAAGTCAACAGCTGCCAAAAACAAGGGCGGATCGATCCGCGATAAAGAAGGGATAATTAACACATATTATTATCAAATTAATCTTCTCGTCCGGGTATGGGTGTTACAAGAACATACTAACTCAGTTCACTGGAGAGCCTGACCATATATATATATATATATTTATTTATTTATAGGCAAAACCAACTATTGAATTTCATTGATTATATTAACTTGGTTATAATATTCCAGAGTTGTTAATTTCTGTCTTTCTATAGTAGAAACATAGTAAAGTTGCTCTTTAGAATTAGTTTCATAAAATGTTTATTTAATGTTCAATATCTAAGGAAAACATGCAAAACTTTATAGGGGAAAAAAGCCAGTGCATGAAGGTTTTCACTTTTATTTAAGGAAAGTGGTGTTTCAAGAGTAAAACTAAAAGAAATTATCTATTGCACTACTTAAGATTTTAAAACCTTTTTGCAATGGAACAAAATTTCCAAACTAATTTTCTCATTAAGGAACTTTGAATATTCTGATAACAAAGAAATTCTTTAGTTTAGCAAAATATGATAATTTATTGTAATCTGATATAGTTTTTTTTTTTTTTTTTTTTTTTTTTTTTCCTTTTAGACCCTTTAATGTCAAATAAGGTCCTTCAAGAAACAATATCTTCAATTTGAGATACTATTTGTTATCAATAAAAAGTGATGTATTCACTAATTTTGACATTTTAGGTGAAAATACTTAGAATTTTGGACATGCGTGCAAGTTTTGAAGTTTTGTCAAATCATGATCTATATAGTTACCTCACAAGAATGTAGATAACCCTTCACATTGGAAAAATATTCACACAATTTAATGTTTAGATAGATATCTAGGTATCTTCAGACGAAAGAATTCCGGGATGATATGCCATAAACTTAAGATTTGGATTAAGAAACATTTGAAAGCGTTCCAAACTGACTAATTGTCAAACCCAGGAAATTAAACCACATTGCGAGCTATATTATCAAGGTCTAAATAATGTTGTTCTTAATGTGAGAAAAGTTTGACCATTTAGCCATTGGGGGAAAGTAATGCGTGTATGTATAACAAAATCTCTTCAACTGAACCACTGTTTGCCAACTCAATATATATATATATATATATTTCAAAAAGGGAAATGACAATCTTGAAAGAATTTTCAAATGAAAAATATATTTCAAATCAGAATTAAATATATTAAATTTTAAGGGAAGAAGATAGAAAGAGAGTGTGCATAACAATAACAAGAAATGAATGAATATAAACAAGGCCAAAGTTTGTGATATTCTCCTACTTATTGTTGTTGCTTTTATTATCATTATTATTTTTAGAGATATTCATCCTTTATTTATAAGTTTGATTGTATATCTTACGGGTTTCTTTTAATTCGTGTTAACATGCTTTGATGAATTGGCTTGAAATACATGATGATTGAAAAGTATGGAAACTTAGTTTGGGTGACTTATAAGTATCTACCGTCTAACTTATACCCCCACTTTATGAGAACTAAATATTTTATTCTCTAAAGTTTATAGATGGAGTAGAACTCCTAAATGCTTGTGGTTTATTTTCACCCTACTTGATGCTATTGTCACTCCATCATTGAACTAAAGTACGTCATTGTACTACTCTTAAAGCATGTGGTATCATGTATGTCATGCATTACATACATAGTACCACATGCTCTGTGAGTGGTACAATGGGGTGCCTTAGTTCAATGATGGAGTGGCAATAACAATTCACATACTCCCTCCGTCCCATATTAAGAGTCTCTTTTGGGAATTCCAACTTATTAAAGGGACAATCTTGATTTTGGTGAGATTTTCAACTTTTCAATATTGCCCTTTTTGAAATTCAAAATTATAGAATCACATCAAAAAAAAAAGAGGGAAGAGTTGGATATAATAAAGGGCAAATTTGGAAAGTGTGTATTAAAGTACTTTGACTTTTCAAAGAGGACTCTTAAAATGGGACATCAAAAAATGGCATCAAAGACCCTTAATATGGGACAGAGGGAGTATATAATAAATATATTAATGATATGTACTCTTTTTAAATAAATACAACTTCAAATTAAGTATTAATTCCATTTCAATTAAACAACTCTTACATGTTATGAGGATATTTAATTTGGCTAATTACATTTTTTAAGCTATTCTTTTAGCTACTCTTTGATTCTGCTCTATTTGAGTTAAAATCATGTTAATGAATTTTTTTTTATCACAAAAGTTTGTAAAGGAAGAGATGATGATAGGAATCGATTGTATTGGTCTTAAACCTTTTTTTGTTTAAATTCAAACTGTGTATCCTTTTTCAAACCTAATTATTTCTTGCTCCATTCATTTTTGTTATGGTGTAAAACTTGATTTCGTGGTGATATCTTACATTCACTATGAGAAATTGATGATAGCGCTAATAGTCTTTTGGCACAACATGTTATTTTTTTGGGTTAATTATATGGTGCAAAATATTACTCATTTTCTTTTTTGAAAGTTAATGTGAGGGTTTTGGCATGTAGCATTGAATGATGAAGGAGTAATGCGCGCTGTGCTTTCCAAATCCCAAATCTCTATCCCAAATGATATAGCAGTGAAATAGAACATTACCCATAATGGAAATTCTCCATAATATCGTAACTCTTCCAATTTATTCATTTGATTATAGCAAAGTATTCTATTAGGTGAGTTGTGTTTAAACAAATGAATGCTACTAAATGGTGTGATATGTTAACAACGATAAACTTACATAGATATAAATCATGTTAATAAAGATTTGATTCATGTATAGTTTCTATCTTTGTACACTCGCAGTAAAAAAGTTATTGGTTCGTTAGATGTTAGCTTTTAAATGTCTTTTTCTAGATCTACTAATCATAATTAGTCTTTACTAACTACTAATCCTGCATAACAGTTAATCTTACTCTAGAACTCATAAAAACAAGAAATAGAGGCTTAATTTTTCTTCAAAGGAGATCATAAAAGAATATGAATAGACATTAACAAAGAAACCAACATAAAACCAAGATTTGATTCATGTATAGTTTCTATCTTTGTACACTCGCAGTAAAAAATGTATTCATTCGTTAGATGTTAGCCTTTAAATATCTTTTTCTAGATCTACTAATTATAATTAGTCTTTACTAACTACTAACCCTGCATAAGAGTTCATCTTACTCTAAAACTCATAAAAACAAGAAATAGAGACTTAATTTTTCTTCAAAGGAGATCCATAAAAGAATATGAATAGACATTAACAGAGAAACCAACACAAATCAAATTGTTAATGAAAATTAGAAGTCATTGAAATTGTTTAGAATTGACATATTTGTAATAAATAAACATTTAGCATGTATTAAAGGTTTTTGAATTGCATTTTTTTTTTTACTATTGTTTCAATATTTTTGTACTTTGGGTGTATATTCTATGTTAATAGGTGTGTTGATTCTTCTTTACATAACAGTTGATTTAAGGTTTTTTTTTATTTAATTTTAAGATTCTTGTCTTAATACTCCTAAGACGACGACTTCATATGAACACCATTTACGTGCATCGCACGTGCTATTAAATTAGTATATATATATATTAAAGACTATATAATATATAAAGTCTGGCTCCAGTGCGCAGGGTAAGCGCACTGGGTTTTTAAGCCTGAAAAAAATCGCGAGTCAACGGAGGGGTAGGACTGGGCGCAGGTCAATGGGGCGCCCCGCAATTTTTTTAGGCTTAAAAATCCAGTGCGTTCACCCAATGCTCTTACCCAGTGCGCACTAGAGCCAGACTCCTAATATATAATACATATACTGATATAAGCATATTTTATATATTGTTTTTAAAGAAAAAATTATGTGTGTTTCAAATCGGATCGGGTGAATTGGGTTTTCACCCCCCTACACCCGTGACTCCACCCGAAACTGTCGGGTTTCCAACCCCAAGACCCGCGACTCTACCCACATTGTTTAAAAACCAAAAATAAGACTACGGGTGAGTCGAGTGGACGGTTGGATTTTGAGCAGCCATAATGACAACATTCTTCTCAAAGCACACTGCAGTGGAAAGGTCGAACTTAAAAAGAGAAAAAAAGAAGTGTCTTGACTATAGACAATTGTCAAAGCTTGCGCCATTACTTACACAACAAGTTCACTGGGACAACAATGTAATTTTGCGTGCCACGGGTTCGGATAGCGGAAACAGCAATGCGAGCCTCGCGCACTGGGCGTGCCCTTTAAGACAATATTAATCGGAGAATATCTCCAGAAAACTTGAATGATTTCTCTGTTTCTTCCAAACAATGGTTCTTCTCCTCTCTAGTCCAGCTCTGAGATATCCAATATAAAAATATGTCAAACAAGGAATAAACACTGAATTTAAATGGGTTTAATCTTTAGAAGGGAAAAAAAAAAACAAAGGGCCCGAGAGGATTACTTCGGCAACTTTATTAAGCTTCTCCCTTACATTCTGCAACAGTTGGGAAAGATCACCATCCCATTTGTAGAATTCCAACTCCTTGTTATTCAGTATCTTTTCAGCGACCTGAAATATAGAGCAATAAATTCTGAATGGATCAATGTCACACCCATAAGAGAGAAAAAAAGGACTTTTCGGCAGGGAGTGAAGCGACTCTCTCTTTTGTTCATCAACCCACCCCCCCCCCCCCCTAGGACAGATGAGAAGAATATGGGAAAAACAGGTGCATTTTTTTAACAAAGAAAATGGCAACTTAGGTTTCAGCCTTAGACCCAGAGACCTTCACTCGTATAACAGAACAGCCATTAGCAAGAACGTATTTAAATAATCAAACATCGTTTTGAGCGTACAGCGTTTACAACGCATAAGATGATACAGGAGCATAAGATCACACGATGACTAAAAGTCTCTGTGTCTGTTTGGGATTGCTTAAAATAAGATCAGGTTCATATGGTATTGTGATGGTTTGGTAGATAACATATGTAACCAAAAAAGTAATTTTACGCCAGACGCAAAATCCTATGTAACCAAAAAAAGTACCTACATAAACGCCAAACTATTTAGAACTCGTTCTTTTCTGAACAACATAATTGGTTCTTCTATTACCCAAAGGTCCTAAACAGCCTCTTAAACTTCATAAAAAGCCATATTAGTGTGTGTGTGTGTGTGCCTTTAGTCAACTGCACTATGATGGCTCTGAGTTAAAAATATATACTGCTCCAAAGATAGTGCAAAGTAACACACAAGTATGATAAGACACACTTTCCAAAATCCCATTTACCTTTTTCCCAATCATTCGACCACCAGCCGTGTGGGCAAAGTATATATTGTAGAAGTGGCAAATGAATGCTTGAGGATCCTTCTCCGACAGTTCCTGCAGATGAAGAGCATAGCCACGACCAGGAGGTGATGGCTCAGGAATGGCGTATCCTTGTTCTTTAAACCACTCCAAATCTTTTTCCAGACTTCTTGACCTTTCCAGTCCAGTGTTTCTGAACTCGTTATCTGTATATTAAAACACCAATAATATCTTATGCCACAAACTCCATCTAACATGCTAGTGGACTAGATTGTCCAAATGTAAATTCCACTCTACCAGGAAGGTTAAATTTCAAACTTAGTATAGTAGTCCAAGACATATCTACTTGAGACATGAAATATCCACTATGAAGTCATGATCTTTTATTCTCTTTTTTCCCCTTTCTCATAAGTAGTCTGCAGTCAAGCAATTTTGGTTTTCCCTATTAAACCAAAAATTGGAAGAGATAAGGAATATTGTCATTTAATACCGTACCATTGAGCACACTAGGGCTTGGGCAACTGATAACCAGTTAAGCACAATGTCAAAAAGATAACTAACATGTCGTCCTTGTTTCTGAAATGGCCTTTGAATGTGGAAAAATTTGAACTATGTACATAATAGTTGAATATTAAGGGATGCACATATCTCTCTCTCTCTCTCTCTCTCTCTCTCTCTCTCTCTCTCACACACACACACACACACTTGTACATGCAGGAATGTTTTGGTGGAAATGCGCAGGTACAAGCTTTTTAAAGCTTGTTAACATGTGCCCTAAGGGCATATGTTAAGGGAAACCTATATATATATATATACTGAAATGTCGGACAAAAAAATTCTGTAAGGTGGTAATTTGGTAGGACAAGATACTCAATTAGGGGGAATATTGGTTGTAACTTGTAACTTAAAGAAAATATGGAAAGAAAACCTTTGTTGTTTCAGAAAAAAACATGGTCAAAGAAGTTTCTATCCTAAATAAGCTCGGCCTTCCAAGGAAAAGGCGCAGAATGGGGTGGGTTATGTCTTACCCACAAGCATCTTTGTTCCCAGTTACCAAATATACATTCACTACAACAAAACGGCATTGGTCCCAACTTTCCTCCTGCATGTCCAATAAACTACATGAAAAAACATTGTTTCTATTATCCCAAATGATACTAATCTTGCAATCTGACCAATTCCAAGGATGTCTATGTAAGCAAGTCCTCAATGACAAAATGAAGAGCACATTTCCAAAAATGAAGTATACTAATTCAAGTGTACAGTGGCTAGGGAACAAACAGATAACAACGTCATATTATCTAGCATTTATTCAAGTGATAAAACATAATAAAGACCTTCCAAAGGATCAAGAAAACTAAAGGGATCACACAAAATAGTTTCTGAGTTGCGGTGACCTGGTTATCGACCATACTTGTACCTTTGCACAGGAAAATAAGTTGATCTAAACTTTAAACTTCAAAAAAAAAAGCCAAGATTTTCAAGGGGAGAGCTTTGAACCCTTGTCCTACGCCATCAAATCTAAGACAAGGAAGGCTGGTAAGATTTCAAGAGCTTAAGCTAGGCTTACTGCTCTTCTCTGTCTAGCAAGCGCATTGAGTTAGGGGACTCAAAAAACAAAGCTAAACTCGTTGGCAATTGGACATCTATCCACGCATAAAACGACACGTCACTGAAAAACAGCTTGATCAGTACTATTTACTCTAACTCGTAATCCACAGAGATATCATTAACTACCCAAATGGAGTAACAATCAAGAAAAGTAAAGCAGAAAAGCTTAGAATATAAACAAATTTGAAAGCCAGAAAAATCCATTTCAGAAAAACCAATCCTTGTGACAGAAAAGGAACAAATTAAAAGGAATCAACAAAAGCAAAAATCGAAGCTTACATTCAGGAAAATCAGCCTTCTCAACAATCCTCTCCAGAGTATCGTAAACCAACTTGCTGTCGACAAGAAATTTCAGGTACCCATCAACTGATGGGTCCCACCTCGCAATGGGTTGTCCCTGGGGCTCCTTCTCACCCTCTTTCGACTGGTCCTTAGTGTGCAATTTCATGGCCACAAACCTCATTTCCTCCACAAACCCTTTCGCCTCTCCGGGATACCTCTTCTGCGGCTTTTCCGCCGTCGTCGCCGACACGATCACCGAATTCTTCCTCAGAGGCATCGCCGGAGTCCCACCAGCTGTACTGGTGAAAACCCTAGACTTGAAATTTGGGTTGGTGATGAAAATGGAGTTGAGAGAGAGATTGAGATTTCTTGTTGCGAATTGGGGTTTGTTGAATGGAGGTTGGGATTGAGAAATTGGAGTGAGTGAAGCCATTTGAAGGTAGTAGCGTCTGAGTTAAACAGGATAAGAGTATAGGGAAAGAGAGGTTTTGGAGTGAGATGGGTATTCGAGTAATCTTCAAGCTGAAGGCTAAAGCTAGGGAGATATATATATGGAGTAGAGTATAATCTAATCTGTGTATGTATAGGTTGAATATTAAAAGCTGTGCTTTTTCGGGAATTTATTGATGAATGGGGTTCGACGTGTGTCAGTGTGTGCAGTGTGGGTCTCTGTGTTTAGGCAAGCATTCAAGTTCCATGGATGGGGTTTCATTTGTTTGTTTATTTAAAAGCTTCGATGATTGTGTTTTCTTGGGATAAGACAAAGCGTTTCATCACGGCAATGTCCACGTTCAACGACGTCGTTGCCTGTTAGTTTTTCTCTTGTGTGTGGCTTGGAAATGCTGACCTGGCATCGTTTCTGCCATATATTTGGCTAGAATGAAAAATAAAATAAAATAAACAAAACAAAAAATGGGGATCTTTCTAAGACCATCTCCAAATACAAAACATCAAATGATGTAGTAAATGAGTAATTTGATGGTCTGAGGTAAAGTTGATGTGTTGTTTTTGATGTTACAAAGCAAGTCATTCTAACCCATACATCAAAGATTGTATATTTTAATAAATTTTATTCTTTTATCTATTATTTATATTATGCTCATGTTAATGTACTTTTGTTGTTTAATAGCGTTTTTTATTACAAATATATGACTTTTTTAATAAATAAAAATAAAATAACTTTTTTTATTGTATACTTTGTTTTTCCAATTAAATTGAAAACTTAAGGGTGATTGGTCCACTTTTGTTGTCAACGAAATATAAAAACACCCTATATATTTTATCCCATTTTATCTATGAGTAATACTTGTGGCACAACCAAAGCCACAACCTTTTTTCCACAACCTTTTTTTCACAACCTTCATTTTGTGTCTATCTCTCTCTTGATGGGTCCCACAATGCCAGTGACCCCACAGTGCCCACTAGGAGAAAGATAGACACAAAATGGAGGTTGTGCAAAAAAAGTTGTGGCTTTGGTTGTGCCCCAAGTATTACCCTTTACCTAAATGGCTAAACCCAATACTTCTCTCTCTCTTCTCATCTTCAGGATTCTTTTCTCTCTCTCTCTCTCTCTCTCTCTCTCTCTCTGAATAAAATAAGCTGGAAAATTATTTGCCTCAGCTTTGCCTTCGCAGCAATGTTGCTGCAATTTTGGATTGCAGCAAATTTTGTTGAACCTGTTGATGCGTCCATTGGAGCAGAAATTTTTGAGATTGCAGCAAAGTTTGCCTCAAAATGGTGTTTGATGTGTGAGTTGGAGATGGTCTAACACTGTAATACCCGTACCCAGAAAATGGAAGTAATATTTATTTTTCATGCATTAATTAGTATAATTAATTGCATGTGATATTTAGGTAAGTTTCAGTTACCCCGATGTGATAAGTGCTTCGAAAAGGGCACAGTTGGATAGATGTGAAATGGGACCCACGGGAGGTCCAGATTAGATGAATTGCATTTATATGATTAAATGAATATTTGTTAAATTATTTTAATATTATATTGTTAGTTGTGGCATTTTATGGTGCCAGTTTGGGTACCCTAGTAAGAGCAAAATGGAATTGGATTTATAACTAGTAGGTTAATTAGTACATTCATATAATATTTGGGACCACAATTGGGGCCCACACGTGACATAGATATCGATCCACTTAAATATTGGGATAGTTAACATAATATTCGAAGGGTTTCATAGTAGAACTTAAGAAGTTTAGGGGTTATAAACAAAAATATGATTAAGTTGAATACATCACATTAGATGTACATAAGTGAGTCGGTTATGACTCATTAAATCACAAAAAAAAAAAAAGAGAGAACTAAGATAGATATACAGACAGAGACGCAGAGAGTTGGTAAGGAAAAGAAAAAAAAAACTTCACGTAGTCGTTCCGTCGTTGTAGCTTCGCCGTCTGACCTCTATTTCGCGAACCGAAGCCATATTTGGACTTGTGAAGGTGAGATGATTATTTCTATGTCTTTCTTTTTCAATTTTGGTAATGTTTTTCTACGACACATTTTAAGGGGTGATACATATATGTGATATATATATGTAGGAATATCATTGGGAGTATCTAAAGCTAGTATTGTGAAGGAATTTGGGATTTCTAGACTTATTTGAGACTTATTCGTGAGATGAGTGTCCTAATCCAAAAATTGGATATTTAATATTATTTATTTATTAGTGAATGTTAAATTGCTTCATTGCGATTAAGTAGAAAAGCATGTAATTAATTATTATTTAACATGTTCAAAAATGTTGAAATTGCCATGTTGACATGTTGAGTTGCTTATGTGCTTATTTGGGTCAAAGGATGTCAATTGATAATCACCATTATTTAACCCGTATATAAGGTACGCCCATTCCTCAGAGAAAAGGGGATGATGATGAAGTCCTCAGAGAAAAGGGGACGGTGGTGACGACCACAACGAATTGACTACGATCATATAAGAGTGAGTGATATCACTTTTAAAGCGACGACAAAGTGAGAATGACCCAGAATCAAGGGTCCAATACGATGGTGATTGATTATTTGACACGCCGGCGACCATTTATTATTGTGAATGCTTAATTGGTGTTTATGATACATTAAATATTCCAATTGCATGATTAGTACTACGTACTCACTAAGCGAAAGCTTAATCAATTTTTGTGGCTAATGACCACGCAGGTACGGACGAGCATCACAGTGAGAAGCGTTGAACTGTGGGGATTCTGGGATAGCTTGAGATAAATGGTTAATGTTTAAAATGTTTATATGTAAATGGATTTAGATGGGTATTTAAATTCCTAGTGTTTGGATTTTCGGAGATAAGTGTATGTTTTAGTTTTTTATTAAATCCTTGTAATATAAATTGTGGATTGAAGTTTTTAAAGTATTTTCCAAATGTTTTGGTGATATTTTGGTATTTTAATTTCTTGTTTAACAGAGGGAAATGGTGCTGTAATAGGGGAAACTCTGTCCAAGTACCATTCGATGATTTTAAACCTTTATTTTATTTCTTTTTATTATTTTATTTGATAAAAAGCTATTTTACCCCTGGTATTTCACTTTAAAATGTTATTTTTGGAACGTTAAAAATGATTGTTTGGGTTGCTGGCTTGTTATACGTGTCCTAGCCTGCGGGGGCGGGTTGGGGTGTGATAATTTTTGGTATCAGAGCAATAGGCTAGAGCCTTGGGTACGAGTGACGACGCGTGAGTGTGCACACAATGACACGTAGTAATACAATAATGCATACACGTTTATTTAGCATGCTTTAAAATGTTATTTAGCATGCATTGTAATTTATTTAAGAGTAACATATATGTATATACTTTGCTATGGGTGCCAGGCAAGGATGTCTGGAGGTGAGAACCCATCTTCGGCTCGTATGGACAGAATTGAAATAGTTATGGAAAAGTTGATAAAAGTGGCTGAAACTCGAGTTACTGAGGAAGGACCGAGCTCATCAAATCCAGAAACAAAGAACAGAACCAACAACTATTGCTATGTTCTACAAGCAAAAGTCAGGGCAGTTTAAAGGAGAATCTGATTCGATGAAGGCTGATCATTGGTTGACCGATATGAAGAGAATTTTTCGTGCTTTGCCATGTACAGAGGAACAGAAGGTCGTGTTTGCATCAGATACTCTGAAAGAAGAAGCACAAAATTAGTGGACGTTAGTACTAAGACAAGGAGCACCGACTACCTGGAATGGGTTTATCAAGGAGTGCTCGAAACAATATATTCCTCGATCTTTCAGTGATCAAAAGGCCCGAGAGTTTTCTCATCTCAGTCAGGGTAATATGAGTGTTAGGGATTACGCAGCCCAGTTTACAAGTTTGGCCAGATTTGCAATGGATTTGATTCCAAATGAGTTTATTCGGACAAGACGATTCGAAGAAGGACTTCGTGATGAAATTAGGGGAAAAGTAGATACAAACCGACTATCGACGTATTCAGAGGTGTTAGATGTGGCCCTAATTGCTGAGCGAGGTGTGTTGTCACCAGGGCAAAGTCAACCATTCAAGAGGCCAGGAGGTAGTCAATTCCAAGGGCAGGGCAGTTCCAAGAGACCGAATTTGGGGAGTTCATCGGGAAGTGGGGGCAACAAGCCCAGGTGTCAGATCTGTGGTAGGTATCATTGGGGAATGTGCAACTTATCTCCTATCATTTGCAACAACTGTCGACGGCCAGGACACGTGGCAAGAGATTGTCCTAATCTATCAAGACATAATGTGCCAAGACAAAGTAATACTTAGAGACAAGGTGTAGATGACAGCAGAATACGGTGTTATTTGTGTGGTGACATGGGGCATCGGGAACGTAATTGCCAAAAGAGAGGACCAGTAAGTGCTAGTTCATCTATGGGATGTGCACCAAGCCAAAGACCACCTCAACAACAATCCCAAGGGAGGGAGCAACGACAAGGAAGGTACTTCCAACTCAAGTCTGGGGAGACCACTGCCGGTGACACTGTGGTTTCAGGTATACTTCCTATTTGCTCACAACTTGCTAGAGTATTGCTGGATTCAGGATCAACTCACTCTTTTGTTTCACACCCATTTGCTAAATATTTGGATAAACCCTTAGAATTACTAGATTTTGATTTGTCTGTTTCACTTCCATCGGAAGCTCCAGTAGTAAGTTCGGGTATCTTTAAAGCTTGTGGGATTGATGTGAATGGTAGAGGTTTGACTGTTGACTTAGTGCCATTGGTTATTCAACATTTTGATGTCATTTTGGGGATGGATTGGTTATCTGCAAATCACGCCATTATCGATTGTGAGAATAAAAGAGTAACATTTCGATTGCCCAATCAAGATGTATTTTGTTTCCAAGGGACAGGTGTAGCACCACCGCCTTATTTGGTGTCCGCCGTCAGAACTTGCCGTTTGCTGAAAAAGGGATGTCGGGGATTCTTGTGTAGTATACTCGACACTAGAGGTACTGAACTGAAATTAGAAGGTATACCAGTAGTGAAAGAATTTCCAGACATCTTTCCAGAAGATCTACCTAGTGTGCTGATTGAGAGGGAAATTGAGTTTGGGATAGATGTGATGCCAGGAACTCAACCAATTTCACGAGCACCGTATAGAATGGCTCCAGTAGAGTTGAAGGAGTTGAAGACTCAACTACAAGATTTACTAGATAAGGGGTTCATTCGGCCAAGTGTATCACCGTGGGGTGCACCGGTTCTATTTGTGAAGAAAAAGGACGGCACAATGAGAATGTGTATTGACTACCGAGAAATCAACAAGGTGACTATAAAGAACAAGTATCCACTGCCGCGTATTGATGACTTATTTGATCAATTGCAAGGGGAACAAGTATTTTCTAAGATTGAGTTGAGATCTGGGTATCACCAATTGAAGGTAAAAGCTGAAGATGTTGAGAAGACAGCTTTCAGAACTCGATACGGGCACTACGAATTTCTTATCATGCCATTTGGGGTTACGAATGTACCAGCCGCTTTTATGGACCTGATGAATAGGGTGTTCAAGACTTATCTAGATGAATTTGTGATAGTATTCATTGATGATATTTTAATATATTCTAGAAGTCAAGAAGAACATGAACGACACTTGAGATTGATTTTGCAACGACTTAGAGAAAAGCAACTATTTGGGAAGTTGAAGAAAAGTGAATTCTGGTTGACAAATATTACTTTTCTTGGACACGTGATCTCTAAGGATGGTGTCTCTGTGGACCCACAAAAGATAGAAGCTGTGAAGAATTGGTCGAGACCGACAAATGTTTCTGAAGTTCGAAGTTTCTTGGGGTTAGCTGGTTACTATAGAAAGTTCGTTCAAGACTTTTCTAGAATCGCGACTTCGATGACTCAATTGATGAGGAATGATGTGGCTTTTGTGTGGAGTAAAGAATGTGAAAACTGTTTTCAGAAGTTGAAAGATAAGTTAACCTCAACGCCGATATTAGCTATTCCGTCAGGTACTGGAGGTTTCAGTATATATAATGATGCTTCTCATCAAGGCCTGTGATGTGTTCTAATGCAAGAGGGTAAAGTTATAGCTTATGCTTCAAGGCAGTTACGGACACACGAGAAGAATTATCCGACTCATGATCTGGAATTGGCAACGGTGATCTTTGCGTTAAAGATTTGGCGTCACTACTTGTACGGGGAAACGTGTGAGATATTCACCGATCACAAGAGCCTGAAATATTTATTTACCCACAGAGAGCTGAATATGAGACAAAGAAGATGGCTTGAATTAATGAAGGATTATGATTTGAATATCCAGTATCATCCGGGTAAAGCTAACGTGGTTGCCGATGCGTTAAGTCGAAAGTCGTCAGAAAATTTGGTTTATTCTTTAACAGCTCAAGCAACATTGGTAAAAGAATTTGAACAGCTGGAATTGGAAGTAATTCCCAGAATCCAGGGTGGTTTAATGGCGGCTATCATGGCACAACCAAGCTTGATCGAAGAAATCAAGGTGAGTCAACTTTTGGACCCAAATTTCAAGAAAATAGTTGAAGAATTACCTGAGGGTAGACAGCTGGAATTCAGTTTTTAGAATAATGTATTCAGGTATGTTAATCGACTGTGTGTTCGTAATATCCAAGAGTTGAAAGACAAGATTATGGAAGAAGCTCACAATACGAGGTATTCTGTACATCCGGGGAGTACCAAGATGTATAGAGATTTGCGGGAAGTGTATTGGTGGAGTGGTATAAAACGGGAAGTCGCCGAGTTTGTGGCCAAGTGTACGACTTGTCAACAAGTAAAACTAGAACATCAACGACCCGCTGGTGAATTGCAACCGTTGGAGATACCAAATGGAAATGGGAGCATATTATGATGGACTTTGTGTCAGGTTTTCCACGGTCTCCTAAGTCTAATAATAGTATTTGGGTGATCGTTGATCGATTGACTAAATCAGCTCATTTCTTGCCAATCAAGACTCGTGATCCGACAAAGTTAGCAGAGCTTTATGTCAGAGAAGTTGTTAGATTACATGAGGCACCGGTATCAATTGTGTCAGATCGAGACACACGATTTGTGTCTAGATTTTGGGAAGGTTTGCAAAAGGCAATGGAGACGACCTTGCATTTTAGCATAGCATTTCATCCTCAGACAGACGGCCAATCCAAGCGAGTTATTCAGATTCTGGAAGATATGCTTCGAGGTTGTGTTATGGATTTTAAATCAGATTGGGAAACCCACTTGCCGTTAGTGGAATTCTCTTATAATTAATAATAGCTTCCAGACGAGTATTGGGATGGCACCTTACGAGGCATTGTATGGTTGAAAATGTAGATCACCGGTGTGTTGGACAGAAGTTGGGGAAAAACAACTCATAGGTCCTGAAATTGTGCAAATCACTACGGACAAAATCAAGTTAGTTAAACAACGGCTACAAATAGCACAGAGTCGTTACAAAAGCTACGCGGATACAGGTAGAAGACCGTTGGAATTCGAGGTAGGTGATTATATTTACTTGAAAGTATCGCCTTCGAAAGGTATTACAAGATTTGGTAAGCGAGGCAAGTTAAGTCCGAGGTTTGTAGGGCCTTATCTGATATTAGATAGAGTTGGTCCAGTTGCATATCAGTTGAAATTGCCACAAGAGTTGGCAAATGTTCATAATGTGTTTCACGTTTCTATGTTACGACGTTGTCTATCAGACTCGAGTCACCGTATCACTCCGGAACCGTTGATGGTTCGAGAAGACTCGACTTATGTTGAACATCCAGTTCAAATCCTAGATAGGAAGGATCAGGTGCTTAGAACTAAAGTCATTCCTCTAGTTATGGTGTTATGGCGTAATCATTCAGTAGAGGAGGCAACTCGGGAACGTGAGGGCGAGATCCGAGAGAAATATCCTCACCCATTTGACACTTGAGGTAAGAAAAGTTTGGGGACAAACTTCCTAAAAGGGAGGGAGAGATGTAATACCCGTACCCAGAAAATGGAAGTAATATTTATTTTTCATGCATTAATTAGTATAATTAATTGCATGTGATATTTGGGTAAGTTACAGTTATCCCGATGTGATAAGTGCTTCGAAAAGGGCACAGTTGGATAGATGTGAAATGGGACCCATGGGAGGTCCATATTAGATAAATTGCATTTAGTTGCATTTATATGATTAAATGAATATTTGTTAAATTGTTTTAATATTATATTGTTAGTTGTGGCATTTTATGGTGCCAGTTTGGGTACCCTAGTAAGAGCAAAATGGAATTGGATTTATAACTAGTAGGTTAATTAGTACCTTCATATAATATTTGGGACCACAATTGGGGCCCACACGTGACATAGATATCGATCCACTTAGATATTGGGGTAGTTAATATAATATTCGGAGGGTTTCATAATAGAACTTAGGAAGTTTAGGGGTTATAAACAAAAATATGATTAAGTTGAATACATCACATACATAAGTGAGTCGGTTATGACTCATTAAATCAGAAAAAAAAAAGAGAGAACTAAGATAGATATACAGACAGAGACGCAGAGAGTTGGTAAGGAAAAGAAAAAAAAAACTTCACGTTGTCGTTCCGTCGTTGTAGCTTCGCCGTCTGACCTCTATTTCGCGAACCGAAGCCATATTCGGACTCGTGAAGATGAGATGATTATTTCTATGTCTTTCTTTTTCAATTTTGGTAATGTTTTTCTGCGACACATTTTAAGGAGTGATACATATATGTGATATATATATATATGTAGGAATATCATTGGGAGTATCTAAAGCTAGTATTGCGAAGGAATTTGGGATTTCTAGGCTTATTTGAGACTTATTCGTGAGATGAGTGTCCTAATCCAAAAATTGGATATTTAATATTATTTATTTATTAGTGAATGTTAAATTGCTTCATTGCGATTAAGTAGAAAAGCATGTAATTAATTATTATTTAACATGTTCAAAAATGTTGAAATTGCCATGTTGACATGTTGAGTTGCTTATGTGCTTATTTGGGTTAAAGGGTGTCAATTGATAATCACCATTATTTAGCCCGTATATAAGGGACGCCCATTCCTCAGAGAAAAGGGGGATCATGATGAAGTCCTCAGAGAAAAGGGGACGGTGGTGACGACCACAATGAATTGACTACGGTCATATGAGAGTGAGTGATATCGCTTTTAAAGCGATGACAAAGTGAGAATGGCCCAGAATCAAGGGTCCAATACGATGGTGATTGATTATTTGACACGCCGGCGACCATTTATTATTGTGAATGCTTAATTGGTGTTTATGATACATTAAATATTCCAATTGCATGATTAGTACCACGTACTCACTAAGCGAAAGCTTAATCAATTTTTGTGACTAATGATCACGCAGGTACGGACGAGCATCACAGTGAGAAGCGTTGAACTGTGGGGATTCTGGGATAGCTTGAGATAAATGGTTAATGTTTAATATGTTTATATGTAAATGGATTTAGATGGGTATTTATATTCCTAGTGTTTGGATTTTCGGAGATAAGTGTATGTTTTAGTTTTTTATTAAATCCCTGTAATATAAATTGTGGATTGAAGTTTTTAAAGTATTTTCCAAATATTTTGGTGATATTTTGGTATTTTAATTTCTTGTTTAACAGGGGGAAATAGTGCTGTAATAGGGGAAACTCTGTCCAAGTACCATTCGATGGTTTTAAACCTTTATTTTATTTCTTTTTATTATTTTATTTGATAAAAAGCTATTTTACCCCTGGTATTTCACTTTAAAATGTTATTTTTGGAACGTTAAAAATGATTGTTTGGGTTGCTGGCTTGTTACACGTGTCCTAGCCTGCGGGGACGGGTTGGTGTGTGACAAATACTATGAACCAAGCAAGCAATTTCGGCATTGTCAAATCAATAAATTCTATAGTGTCAAACTACTGCTTTAATTTAGAATATCCAATTCATTATTCCCTCCGTCCCATATTAAGTGTTTTTTTTTTAAAATCAGTTTATTAAAGGGCTAACTTTGATTTTGGTGAGATTTTTAACTTTCTAATATTGTCTTTTTTGAAATTCAAAATTATTGTATCACATCAAAAAAAAAAGAAGGAAGAGTTGAATATAATAAAGGACAAATTTGAAAAATGTGTATTTTAGTACTTTGACTGTTCAAAGAGAACTCTTGAAATGAAACATCAAAAATTGACATCAAAGACTCTAAATATGGGACATAGAGAGTAGTATTTTCTGAATATATATATATATATATATTTATATAAGCAATTGTCATGCTGACATATTTAGCATTATGCTCCCTAAAATACCAGTCCAATGAATACCAAATTATAGCAATGTTGTGTTTGGCATGAATTTTAGCACATTATTAGAATTGTGTTTTTAGAAAATCGGGTTAGAATTTGAATAAAGCGCGAGCTTTAGCATTTTATATCTACACTATACTATAAAAGAGCCTTAGAGTAGTTTTCAATTTCAATTTTGTCAAAATTTGGAATTCTTTAAATTGTTTGCTCCTTATATGTAATTTTGCCTTTACTAATACATTGAGATGCTATGTCTTGTTTGGCAAACCAAATTTTACCTTTATTTGTGTTTGTGTTTTTTATTTTAAACCAAACAAGGCACTCCAAAAATAATAGGGTTTGTTTGGCAAATCAATTGTGGCTTTGTTTGTCTTGTTTGTTTCCACTTTTTCCCAAACAAGGCACTAAATCCATGGATCAAAAGTCAACAATTTCGGCTAATTTGTTTGGCAAACCGATTTTGTGCTTTGTTTTTATTTTCTTGTTTTCATTTTTCCCAAACAATGCTTTACACACATATATTGGATCAAAAGTCAACAATTTCGGTGCCTTGTTTGGCAAATCGATTTTGTGCTTTGGTTTTTGTTTTTTTTGTTTTGGTTTTTCCCAAACAAGGCTTTACACACATATAATTTACACTTAATAAATTTAATTCATTTGTTTTATAAAATTATTATTTCATACAATTTCATATCTTTTCATACTCATAATAAATATATAATAATAATCATAATACATATTTAAGAAATATTTGGAAAAGTTAAAAGACAAATTATAATTTACAATTACTAATATATCTAAAATCATATTTTATCATACACACATACCTATAAATTTAATTCACACACACATACGTTCGTTTACTGTTTAAATTTAATTTCACATCATTTCATACTCCTCATAAATATATAATTATAATAGATATAATAAATTTAATTCATCATCATCATCATCATCAAAATAATAATAATAATAATGATAACAATAATAATAATAATACATATATAAGAAATACTTTGCAAAGTGAAAAGACAAATTGTAATTTACAATTACTAATACATCTTTAATCATATTTTATTAAATACGCATTCCTATAAATTTAATTCACACACACACATACACTTCTATCATATGCATAATAAATATATATATATATGAAATACTTTTCAAACTTAAAAGAGAAATTATAATTTACAATTACTTGCATACTCATAATAAATATATAATAATAATAGTTTTAATAAATTTATTTTTGAAATTTATAATTTCATGCAATTTCATATCATTCCCATAAAAAGGAAAAAAAAGAAAAAAAAGAAAAAGAAAAGAAGAACAAATATGATTAATTTTTTCAAAATATCATGTGTTATAATGTTAAAACTAAGTTATTACTTTTAAATAACACTTTCAACTTTATTGTATGAAGTTTATATCTAATTAAACAAAAAAGAAAAAGACAAATGACAAAAGATGATAAGTTTTTCAAAATATCACGTGTTATGATATTAAAAATAAGTTATTACTTTTAAACAGCATTACTCTCAACTTTATTGTATAAAGTTTATACGTAGTTGCATTATTTTGTACATAGTTCATATAATAAATTGTGGTTAAAAAAATAAGTAAATAAAGGAGAGAAATTCTAAAAACAAACAAAAGTGAAAACACTAAAGAAAGATTTGAAAACGAAAAAAATAAATAAAGAAAAGAAAATATATTTGCTTCCATCCATAATTATTGAAGCTTTTACGTTTACAACTTTATTTATTAGTAGTGCATATTTAATACATTTAATATTAAATGTATCAACAATAAAAACATCTAATTAATTTTCCAATTTTAATGCACGGGCCTCTATCCTAATACTCTAAAAAGATGGTGATTTTGAGCATTTGCAGTATTTATTTAGTCAATGTATAATGCGTACTCCATCTACACTTCAATACATAAAGCGTACCATTTTTTTTTTCCCCCCGTAGAAATATCACAGTCCAAAATACATCATTTTTTTTTTTCTCCAATAATACTCAATCTATAAATGTAGATATATATTGTACTACTAATTGAACTTGGAACATATCTTTCTAATCTCTCCTTGTGAACCAGTCTTCACCTCAATACTACTCATTTTGATCATAGCTTTAGGAAACTCAAAATCAAATCTAATACCCAATAGCCCTCTAATGCTCCCACCATAATTATCCACAACTCTACGTGTTCCATCGTCTCCCAACAGTCTCTGATCTGATTCTAATATTCCATTTCCACTTCTTACGTTCTTGAAGAAACTCACATCGAACTTGAACTGGCTATTTGCGTCTAGTGCCACTCGCTTTGATCCATCGCCGTTTTGGGGACAATTAGCTCGGAGTTGTGCTAAGAATGCTTGGTTTATAGTTGGATCTGCGTTGCCTGTTGCTGTGAAGTTGTATAGACGGTACCTAAAGAACAAGCAATCTGTTTGTCCTATTGTATGTGCCCCTGCACCCGCACCCAAATGCATGCCCCCATTCAAAACTATGTCACGTACCCTTATAAACATATACGTATTTGCTAGTTATACCTAAACGGGACACTTAAATTAACCACCTACTCATGTGTCACGGCAGTTTTGAAATTAATTCAAATATTTTTTGGTAACTAACGAATAATTTTGAGAATTCACAACTTTCATTTCCTTGTATTGCTCAACTGTGATACAAGGATATTAATAAGACACAGATGTCGTATATCGGTATATATGTATATCTAGTGTTTTGCTATCTTAGAATTGATGTCATTAAAACGAAGACACTAAAGTAATTTTATAATAAATGTATTTCTTTTTCTTTTTTAGTCAAAAAACACAGATGTATTTAAGTGGTTTAGGCTCCGTTTGATAAAACTGAAAATTAAGTGCTGAATTTTAAGTACTAAAAAATTTTAAGTGATTGAACTTGTAATACTGAAAACGGTGTGTCAAATACTCAATAGACTGCATTGAGTGATTATTTTCAGTAGAAATTTTCCACTTAAAGTTTTCCAATTAAGTGGTATATTATCAAATGCACTGAAAACTAATAAGTGCTGAAACTATTCATTTTCAGTACTTAATTGGGTTATCAAACACACCCTTAATCTAGACTCTTTGTTGTCAAGTAAATTTTAAGGGTATTTAGGTAATTTAACCTTAGACCCTTTACAGAAAGGAGTTACTACTAAATATACCCACCAAGTTTCTCTCTACGCTGACTACACCCATGTTGCATGTATGTTTTCTTGAGTTGGTGCATTTAATAGCTCCCTTGTAAAATTAGTGCGACTTTTTCTCCATTAATAATTTAATATGTGTGATATATATATATATATATATATTTTATGGGAGCTGCAAGCTGCTAACCTTTAGCATGATGGTTGTAGGCTAGTAGCATACAACAATCTCTTTAGCGATGAAAAATAAGTTTTTAACAACGAAATTTTTGTCGCTAAAGATTTCAACTTTTAGCGAGTCGCTAAAAGTCTGTTTTTCGTCGCTAAAAGCCTCTTTGGTGTAGGTTAAATCCCTATATACATATAGAGAGAGTGTTTACCAACAAGTGTGACAAGATCATGATCATCTAGGCCTTTAGCTGAAAATTTCTGCCTCTGGACAGGAACAGAATCCAATGGAGATGGTAAGTTTGCAGCTTCGGATGCTGAAGACACCTTTCCGTCCCTTCTCCCTGTAGGCACTGCCCAACTTGGACCCTCACTCTAGACACATATATAACACCACTTAATCAACAACATGATATATATATATATATATGCACACATATATAGAGATAGAAAGGGGAAAAAAAACATGTGTATATGTGGTGGTAATGACTAATGAGTAATAAGTACCAAGTCAACAGAGTCACGAGCTGCCCATGCTAGTATATCAGCACATGAGACCAGCCCTGGGCACACGGCCTCAACTTGTGATTTAGCATCGTCAATCACTTCAAATCCTCTTAATCCAAGGTTTGGCAATGCATTCCTCTCTGCTGAACCTCCTGTAATCAGAACCGAACCATCACACCCCTGTTGAACCACAAAAATGTCAATCATACTTCCATATACATCCTATATGTACTCATTCATATATAGCATTGTGTTCAATTTCAAATGTTATTGAAACAAGGGCACTAAAGTAATTTTTACAACAAGGGTACTGTAGTAACTTTTTAAGAAATATTATGCTTCCCAAATACTTTGTCAGCTGTACGTATGTGTAACAACAATCACTGACACAAATGTTAAACCATTTGGGAACCAAATTTGGATATTCAAATTCGGGAAGCATAATGTTAATTTTTTTTGGTTCCTTTTTTGCAAAATCACTGGTGTCCTAGTTTATAGAGGTGAGGTGATTGAGATTTTTTTTATCTAGAAAAATGTACATTTAGACATGTAGTAGGTTAGCATTTTCAACACATTTGTTTTCTGAATCCACAAATTTCAATGTAAGAAATTTAATATATGTGAGCACCTGAACAAAGCAGTCATGGAAATGAAGCCTAAGCAAGCCAGCTGCAATGGTTGGATCAGACTTAAAGTGGGCTTCAACAGTGGACCTGACTATGGCCTCTGCTTTTGGACAAGAAGAAGAATAGAATCCTGTTTTCAATCCTCCTTGGCCTTTTACTAGCATACCCATCATTAAATTCACTACAAAAACAAAAGATATGGCTTCCATTTTTTCAGTCCCTCACAAATTAAACAACACTTTTTAACTCCCAAAACTAAGATTCTTTGGAGTTGTCACTCACTACTATATAATAAACATGTAGGCTACAATAGCTCTATATATACACACATACTAGTACAGACACATACATACATATAAATGAGTTTGCTTTATTGGGTATTCTTGCTTTCTTTTTAGTGGAGACGTGTGGACCATCATAGATTGTGGTGTTTATTTTTAGACTCTCGTTTAGTTATTGGAGATTTTTAGGTGTATTTCACTGTGATTATTGTATTTGAGGTAAACTATAATGGATTCCCTCTTATCTTTGATTCCTTAACTTTATCCTCTTGACGCGTTGGACCCTCAGAGAGAGAGAGAGAGAGAGAGAGAGAGAGAGAGAGTGTGTGTGTGTGTGAACTCTCTCACCAGTCACCTCCTTTTCGTGTCAAATTTTTCATTGTGTTCACATAACTTTTATTTTTGGTGCTTGCATGATTACCATGATTGATTGCATGAAAATATGATGTTTGCCCAGTAATCCCATATTTGTAGTGTCTAATTTCATTGTAATACAATTCACTCCTATCAGTTTGTGAAGGCTTTAAACGTCACTATGTGCTATGATCAACAAAATTATTTAATATCTCCTAGATTTTCTTGAAGTTCCACTGCTACTAGTCATCACATTCTATATTTGACCAATTTTCTGAAAGTTCAGTATGATGTTCATAGTTAGCCACTAAGACCATTTGGCAATAGCTTTGGGAGTCCATAAGTAATTATGGAACTCTAAAAGCTAACATGAAACAGTTTGGCAAACTAGTTTTTTTGCGATTGAAACGCAGAAGCATTGTTGCCAAATGAAAGTGGTTATAAAAGTTGTGATAATGATACTATACAACTAGATTGAAAGCGCAAGTATACCTTTAAAATTTTGCCAACTTTGTTAATCTTCTCTCTCATAGGAGGAACACTGTTCCATAAAACATTCAACTATGATGTTAGCAAAAACACACTACAGTAATTCCCTGTTGTGGGTGCAAGAGGTAGAGTCAGAATCCATTTTCCTTTCTCATGCAATAAATAGTGTTGCTTAAACCAAATAATTTCAACACGTTCCATGTGCATTATTAACTATGTTTCAAGAATGTACCTTGAATAAAATGCCACCAAATGCTCCATTTTCAAGATTTTTTTTTTAAAATTTTTTTATTTTATATATCGTCTCATATTTGCATTATTAACTAATGTTTCAAGAATTGTTTCATCCATTAGTCTACCAGCTGACAAAAATATGTACCTTCTGGTGAGTCTGTGACGAATAAGGTACCCATCACCTCCCTCCATTACCTACTTGTCACAACAGCCTTTACCATTTTCACCTTCTTATGATCATGGTGACGGAATGTTCAATACTGCTGCCTTTCTTCCTCGTCATACTAAACCATCCAGGGTAAAACGCAAGCCACCTGACGCCTAGGGTCGGAGTCAGGTGCTCTGGCGGGCCCCTTTCTGGACAGACAGTCCTAGCCCAGCTAATCCCACAATAGGATCTTTTGCAGCCTGAACTTGACGACTGCTGAGCCGATCCATGGTAATTGACGGCACTATCCGATTCACTAGGATAAGATTAGATGACTCAGTCAGTCTTCGAGATTGGATAGGTTACCTAATTCGTAATAGGAAATCCCTTGTGCTATGAAAGGGGTCTTCCTTCCTTGAAAAAGGGATCTGATAATTATCTCCCTAACCCTAATCTTCTATACTGGTTTCCGCCCTCTCTTCTAGAGGAAAGGATACCCTAGTCAGTCATAAGACGATCACTAAGATCAGTCATGTAAGGTGGCACCTCGATAGTTCCAGTCCGATTGTTGGATCATCAAGGTCTCCTACACAGTTTTGTAAACGATCTTCTATATAATGGAAGCACCGACACACACCTCACGCATGAACGTAGGCCGCTTCATTAACAGCGCCAAACCACATGCAAACCTCCTCTCTCTCTCTCTCTCTCTCTCTCTCTCTCTCTGTTTTATACCCACCACATTCTAAATACCAGACCAGATCCGAGCACTAACTTCTGGCATTAACACCTTCAATATGCAAGTTCTGTTAACAACTTTCAATCTGAAGATGTTACATAACTAGCTCTGTATACTACAGCCATCAAACAAATGTTGACAGTATATGTATGTGTGTGTGTGTGTGTGTGCATTTTTTAGCGCTCAAAACCCAGCTGTAACCATTGTAATAGCTGCAAATGCTGCTGCTAACAGTGGAGATCAGGGGATGGATTCCCACAAGGCATTTTACCGGTAGGTGTTAATTGTTAAAAACAGAAATGTGTACATAAATATGTGTGTGTGTGTGTACACATCATATGTAGATAATCAGCTTAGCGCCAGTGGTCTCATTATCGATTTAACAAGAACGGTTTCCCTTAAGTCTCAGTAATCTGTTGCTTGATTTTTTTTATTTATTTTTATTTGGACATACCTTGCTTGATTCAATAAGACTGATATAACCCCGCAATTCTATTGTTTTTGACAGAACAGCATGGTGGACTTCTTCTGTAATACCTTGTTTTTTTCAATCTATCCCTCTGTTAGCAATGTTTATACACTTAAGTCCTATTTTATTCGATTTATTTATTATTATTTTTTAAATGGGCATAAAATGTATTTTTTATACTGTTAATAAGAATGAATTTAGGTGAATTAGGTGATGGATATAGATCAACCACCATTAAGGTATCTTCAACTTTTCTTAGGAAACTAAGTTCAAAATCCATGACAATCGTCTAGAATATGTTTCTAATGCGAATATGCTGAAATATGTATCAATGAGAATGAACGTATGGAATGAGACTACGGCAAGTTCTGGTCATAGGATATTATTTTGGAAACAAAACAGGGTTCCCTCAGATTTGCAGATAGAATTTATAGATATTACGAATTTCACCTCTACCATATTGATCATGGAGGACACTCTTCTATAAAATGGGCAATTAGCTGTGCTGATACTATTTAACATTTCTTGTATCTAAAAATCAATACTCGCTTTCTTGGCAGAGAACTGCTTTGTTTTCCACAAGCAATGCACGAAACTTTGGATTATATCCTCTTCACCAGGTTTTCGACAATTGAATTCTTTTCTCAACCATTTGTTTTAAAGTGTTCTCCCCTTAGGTCCTGCATATAAATGCACTTAAAACAATCTATCGTAGGGAGTATAAGAAGAGCAATCTTAACTAAAGTTCAATGGTAATAAGCACTGTATGGTTTTGTAACAACTAGGTATAAAATTCCACATAATTGTTCTTCAAGTACATATACGATCATCAGAACTCATTTAATTTTATTCCAAGATCACCTTAGAAACAACCAAACTGAACAGTATCATGAGCTAAGTAACTACAAGCTAGCGTATCAATTAACAGTCTTTTAATTAACTCTTTGCAATCTACGGGTACATTTCAAGATTGTAAAAATATAAAAGATATCAGTGGAAGTTGTTCATGCTTAATTTATGCATTTTACATCTGTAATATAGGATACATGCATTAGAAATGCATAGATCAAAATAACAAAAAATTAAAATTAAAAGTATGAGGCACATATCTCTCATTGCCCTTTGTAAAATCCGATCAACTTTTTGCGACTTGCTCCAGAACAGGAATTTTATTCCACGTATCCTCCAATCCGGTAATTTGAAGTGGTGGCAGAGGTGGCAATGAGAAGACGCTAACAGTTGAGCTGCCACTACGAATTTCTTTCAAAACCCGCAATGCAGATATAGTGCTCTTCATATATAAGCTCTTCATATACTCAATTTCTGCAAGTTCTTTAGGCTCTTTGAACAGACCATCATTGTTGGTCGCAGAAGTAGAAGTTGAGGGTTCGTCAACTTTAGCTGTCTCAGTGGAAGTTGAGGGTTCTTTAACGGGGAAGAGGTGATCGAGCATCGTCTCACACTCCTTCACGAGCTTGTAAAGCAAGTCTGTGGTGAAGAAAGGCTGTTGCAAGACTTTCTGAATGAAGGGCAAGCGAAGGAGCTCTCCAGTTCTTTTGTCGTACTTCTTCAGAATCTTTACCAATCCTGTTAAGAGCATAGTGGGGGGGGGGGGGGGGGTGGAGGGGAAGAGGGAAGGAGTCAGTTTCAAATATCAAAGAATAACAGTCTACAAAACATGAGTTTTCAAAGGAAGGACCTCAAGTTCATAAATAAAGAAAGTGTCGGGATTCTGCCACACGAGTGGCCATTCCATATGATCTAGAGTTGTTACTTGTTAGATTTTTCTCAAATTCCTTTTATGTCTTGGTGCACTTCTTACTAGACAGTCTAGACTACTAGTACGAGTTATAGCTTATTCCTTGTCTATTAACAATTATTGGACTTTCCTCGTGGGAAGCACGTAATCTGTGTGATTTTCTTTTACGTGTGCCTGTTAATTTAACTTAGTTACATCAAATGTGTCTTTGCATGTGAGTATGGGATTTTATTTTTCCTTAACAAGAAGTGAGGTCATATATTTTTCCGTAACTGAAAATTCTGATGGTAAAAGTTTAGTATTGTTGATTTCTACAATATCACAAGAACAATCCCATGTTTAGGCAACTTGATTAGTAGCAAAAACGCAATTTCAAGTTATAATGAAAAAAATATGAAGTTGAGGGTTTGTGTTATGGATGAAGTGCTAATACCACGAGTGCCTGAGATTCATGTGTCAAATCTGGCTCTCAAAAAGTAAATATCAAACTTTTTGGGACAGCACAGCAATTTGCACAAGCTCACTATGACAATAATAGAGTAACTGGCTGAGACAATATTACATATAGAAAGAAAATGTGATCCGAGTTTGTTCGTGGTTTTTTCGTGTTAAGCTGAGTTTGACTGCTATAATTCTAACCTAGTAAAAGCTAAATTATCTTTCGCTGCTGTGAGAAAGTTTAATAAACGCAATAAAGAGTATACTTTCCAGAACAACGCACAAGCTGGTTTTAGAAGGTTGAAATCCTACAAGCTTTTCATGACTTAAGAGTCTAAGAGGGTGGTTGGGTTTGCTCGCAAATGGCATAGGTCTTCCTCCAATGGTAAGTTTCTATGATTGCGGAAGTACCCAAACAGTTTGAGAATCATGATTAGAAGGCCAATCGCAGTTCCCAAACGGGGCCTAACAAGGATGCAGCTAACAATTGCCTTGAGACAGCAAATGAAAGAGAAGATACATGCAATTGAATTAACCTTTTTTCCGAAAAAAAAAAGATATAGGCAATTGCAATAACAGCAAGCCAGAAAGAAACTTTGGCTGTCTAGCTGGAGAAAAAGAAAAGGCAGCAGAAAGTTGTACCACATGCCTCCCATGTCTCACCAACCACTCAAATCCATCATGAAATTACTGCACTACCTTGCCATGTCATGGCCAAACATAAAGTTTCCTCCTTGACCTCCTAATTAGGCTAAATCTTGAATATTTGACTCAAAAGTGATTCTATATGCCACTTTTCAAGTAACTAGGGATATTGAAGTAAGGGTCCTAAAACCTTTTTAATCCAAAAAAGCTTTGGTTAACTCTAGTTAAATTGCAATTTTGTCATCCAGAACTACTCATGTGAAAAAATAATAGGGGATATTTTAACTAATTCATTTTTAAAAAAAAAAAGAAACGAAAAAACGATAATAAAATTACCTGTATAATTAAGGGCGCTATAATTCTCCAACAAAACCATCTCTCCATGGAAGTCCACAATCTCCTTCCGGATCTTTATCATCTCTTCATTTGAATCTTTGGCCTTTGCCACTCTATCTTGCAACTCCTGTGCCCAGGACCACAAAAAAGTTTTAACAAATAACCAAAAAAAATTCCCAAACCCCACTTAATTCCTACCCTCATACATGGGAAAAATTTTATAGCGACCAGTTCCAACCAAGCATAATATATGTATGTGGATATGTGAAATTTTTGGGTATTTTTAGGGTAACGTGTGACATGCTGAAGTGATAATCCAACCAATAAAAATAGATTCTTCGAATCGCATCTTGGGACTCAACAACGGTCGGTCTCAAGTAGGTGTTAGGACATGGGTCCCACTCAATAATGTCATTCTCATTAATTGCAACGTATTATGTTAGCATGCCACATAGATACCCAAATAAGAGAGAAGTTTTCAGGTACGTTGAAGGTAGTTTTTAGGTACCTTAAAGCTCTGACTGGAGCATTGATTTCGAAAGAGAAAAGAGAAAGGAAAACTAGTTCCCTCATGTGGAAAATCCATACTTAAATTACATTAAAAACAAAAATTCCAAGATAGAATTGTTATATATGAATTGAGGAAGAGAAATGACTCACACACTTCACAGTATTCAAAATGTTTAATTTACTTCTCAATTTAATCGATTTGATTTTCTATTTTGCCCATCGTTTCCCTTACTAATCAAACAAAGGAAAAAAATTTCCTCTATAAATTTTATCCCACTAAATCCAAGAAGTAAAAACCAAACAAAACCTAAAGGTTCCATGCAGTTAATAGGATTATAGGTGTGAGTTAATTGAGTGACATGAGTCACTCTCAAATAACTCACTTTGATTGACTGGGGGCTGGGACTAGGAGTATCTAAAAATATCTCATATGTACCAGTAGAATATAGAGTATAACGGAGGTGCGTGACAGATGTCAGTAAAACAGCTAGCGAATAATCCCGATGTGTGGTTAAAAAAAAGGACACTTTTCATTAGCAAAAAGAAACGGTTTAACGGACAACTAATATTCTAAACCGCGCTGCCCAATTATTCAACTAAGCCAATTAAACTCACATTATTAGGCAATAATGAACTCTACAGCGCTTTTACAACAATTTCAATTCCTTGTTCTCTTTGCATTGTTTAGATCACAATAAATAGGAGTAAATTATTTGGATCACAAAATTAATGCCATAAAAGAAAATTAATGCCATAGGTAGACTAATTATGAATTAATTTTAAGTAGATAACATGCATCATAGATTTATTTATAGACAAAACAGAGAAAATTTCTAGTATTAAACAAAGTAGTGCTAGTATATAGTTTGAGATAATTAATTAATGGGAGATGGTGAGTAGTAGTAGTTACCTTTAGTCTGATGATGTACTCTTCCTCTTGTTCGACGAAGAAAGTGTTGAATTTCTCTAGTTCGTCTTCCAACAATTTCATGAAATCAATCTCCTCCTTCGTCATGACGCCGTCCGTAGAATCTCCGGCGGCCAACCTCGGCCGCTTGGGGGCTCTGTTGATGTTGTTGTTGTTGTTGTTGTTATCGCCGCCTCCGCCTCCGCCTCCTTTGGGCTCGATCAGCTTAAGACTCCTCTTGAGGTCCTTGTAGGACAAAAACTTGTCTCTCCATTCAGGTAATGTTTCTTCGATCTGGTTGCTCAGACTCTTCCCAAACTTCATTTCTCTCTATTCTCTCTATTCTCTCTCTAGAAGTGAGAGTGATTTTGATCTGATCAGTCAGGAGAGTGTGTGAAAAAGGGGAAAAGTGGAGTGAGAAAAATGGGGGTGAGGAGAGATATAATAACGTAGAAGGCCAGGGGGGGCCAGAATATCCGAAGGTTTCGATTACGAATATTCTTTGTTTTTGCACAAGTATATCTCCGGTTTTATTCCGTTTTTAGAGAGAGAGAGTGAGAGAGGAGTTTTGTTTACTCATATTTTATTTGGAATAGTGGTTTTATGCGGTTTCGGTTAGCCACGTGGCAGAGTGGAATGGCTTTGAGCCAGTGAGCTGCTTTCTTTGTACTGCCAAAGACGTCTAAATAAATCATTTAAAGAGTTAAATATCTGACATCCTTCTTTACTTATAATCATAAAATAAAACAATAAAAATTTATATTTATTTGGTTGTCCATAATGTTAGAGCAGTTTCTTTTAATATCAAAAATTTGAGAACAGCTTCAATGTATTCTTTAAAAAACTTCGAAACCCTAGCTTCAACCATCGTCAAGGACTGATCGCCCCATAATTCGTCAAATCAAGAACCCTAATTTCATATTTGAGTGCTTGATTTAGGGGTAATCCATACCACTCACGTGCTATCGTCTAAAATGTGGTTGTGTGCCACGCACGTGCTTGTTTTTCGTCCATTTGTTAACGCAGGTTAGGGGCAGGTCTCACATTGACACGATTTTAAAATTACAGGGTTCAAAGTGTTGCAATTGAAACTACAGGGCCCAAAATGAAACTTCACACAAACTACATGGTACTAAAGTGTAATTTAGCCTCTCTTTTTTTAATATCCTATAATTCACTCCCAAAAAGAAAATAGAAACTAAAGACCTAGGTAGGACTGGCAATTGGACCGGACATGTCCGAAGCCCACTTATTCGGCTAGCTACATTTGGGCTGAACTTTGTATGGGAATGGGATGAGCTGAGCTTGGACAAAATTTCAAACCCATATTGATTTCGGGCCGAGCTCGGGCTTATATAAGCTGGCCCAAATAACTCAGTGTATATGAGTGTAAATTTATGTTATTTTGTAATTTAACTTGTGACTAACAACTGTTGAATTTGACCATAATTGTTGACTTTGTTCATTTTTGTCTTAAAGTTCATGAATTAACAAATTGGTTGCTAATATCATTCATAGTTATGCTTTTTTGGGCTTAAAAAAAAATCATAAAACAAGTAGCCAAAGCCATATTTTGGGTCAACCCGAAGCTCAATCTACCACATTGAGCCAAGATTGTGTTTGAGATTGAGTTATCAAACAGGCTGAGCTCGGACTTGGGAGTTTATAACATTCATTCGGGTCGAGTTTGAGCCCACTGTGGATATCGCAGGTTGACTTACCCACAGCTTTTCTTTTCGAAATTCCAATTTCAAAACAAAATGAGTCGCCACTTAATTTTTAAAAGGAAAAATTAAGAAACTATTTTAAAAGCAAACTGATCTTTTGCGAAACCAAAGATTAACTAGGTCCGGGGATTATGGAATGAGAAAGGAAGGAGCCCGTCGGACTAAAACACCCTCTCTCATCCTATCTTGCGATAGGCCTCTACTCAACATCCTTTTAATCAAATTTATTAATCTAAGCATGCCCTCAACTAATACATATATACATATACATCACAAAAGCACGTCCAAAGGGTGTAAAATTGTAATTGACAAAATATCATTCAAAAGCCACGTAATTCAGGTAACAAGCGATATGATATGCAATAGAGAACAAGTGAACTTACCTGAGATCCAGCAGCGATAATAAACGTGCAATGCATGCGAATAAAAGAAAATCCTAAAAAGAGTCTCTAAGCACGTATACACATAAGGCAAATCTTAACTCTAAGGTGTCGCGCATAAGGTCAAAAATCAAATAAAATCAAGAAATTTAATGAACTAGAGAGGGATCGAGAAATCGTACCTTAATAGCGCTACAAAACAAGGGGTTAGTCCACATGATATGCAAAACAAAATGACAATCCTAAATTTCTAGCTTACATCTATCTAATGTAATTAAATCCAAAGCAAATAAGTCTTAATTATGAGTGTCAAAACCCTATGGATGAATATGTACATGGACAAGGATAAACTATGAAATACTCTTAAACCTTGAATTCAAGCTCAACTAATCATTATTAAAGCATGGTTTAAGCCTTAGATCATAGAAAAGTCATTTAGACCCTTATTTACAAAGTAAGTCAAATGTGTCATAAAACTCTGAAAATTGCAGAGAGCAGACCAGAACTTAAAAGAAATAAAAAAACATATCTCCCATGGTTTGATCTTGATGATTTTTGGACTCAATATGCCTCTGTGAGTCTAGTTTTCAAATCAAAAAGAAAATCAAAGTTCCAACGGTCGGATCTCCGGGAATATGAAAAATACTAGACATCACTCAGCACTTTACAACCTTCTGTCCAGAATTCTTGCACGATTTATTAAAAATAGCAAAAAAATCCGAATTGCTTTGTTCTTTTTAGGGTGACTTCCTAACACATTAATCTTCATAGAAAAAATTATTTGGGGTCACAAACACTTTATTAGAACTCTGATTTAATTGTTTCAAAAGAGTGTCACTATTCTGAAACTATTCTGAAATTCTGGACAGATTGTATTCGTGTCACAAAACTCATGATCAAACCATGCTAAACATGAAACCACCTCAAAACAAAAATTACAGCGGTAGAATATTGTGTTATTGACACTTTCCCGTTGGTTTCACTGGATTTCAACGGTTAGATTTTGAACTAAAAATCTTTGATCAAAAACAGTTTGTGGATTCACTGTTTTTACTTTGCTAGTTCAATTTTTTATTTGGTAACTCCAACTATTAAACCATGAAGTTGAGTTGAACCAAACCACTTCTCTTACCATTTGATGGCCATTAGAGGCTATAAACCTTTAGTCTTCATAGATTTCAAATGAAATATGGATAGACTTCATGAAATCTACAAGATAAGGAATCTAAACCATGGAGATGAGTTTAGACTCAAAACTACCTTCTCCTACCATTTGATGGTCATTGGAGAAGGAGACATGACTATGACTCATGAGTCCTAAAGGAATATAGAAGGGATTCCTCAAGACATCAAATTTAGAAGATCCAAATCATGAGTATGGACTTGGATCCTCTTATGAGGTGGTGATCAAACTTTGACTCCTATGTGAAGCACAAGCCTACATGGGATTCAAAAGATCATGCTCAAGAGATCAAAAGAGACATTGAAGATCTCCAAGACCTTCAAGAGAGGAATATAAACAAAGAAAGTGGAAGAGAGTAATGTGGAAACAAAAGAACTCCTAAGTTACTTGATAAACAAAGAAAATAGTGAAAGATTCTAGGATTAGAGATTTTAAAAGAAGAAAGAATAAGCCAATAATCTATGGTTAGAGGATCACCTCCAAATTATCCTCAAAGTTTTCTTTTCTTTGAAGATCTTCCAAGCTCTTCTCTCTAATTCTCTAAACACTCTCTTTTCTCTCTAAAAATGTTGGTGGAATGGAAGTATTTTTTGTATGTGACCTCTCTCCCAATGTGTTTCTTGGTGTTCTTCTTGGTCTCCCTCTTTTAGGAAGATCCCTTCTCTTTTATAAGCAAAATTACCAGGTATTTTTGGTGAATTTCGGAGCAAAAAACAGGTGTAATTCCCTCATTAGTTGGTACAATGTGTACTTTCTGAAATTATGCAGACTGCTGTTCAGCGCGGCAGTCCAGATACTGACGCGGCAGTCCGTGACTGCCGCTGCGGCATTCATCAAATGCCGTTGCGGCACTTCATGACTGTCGCGCGGCATTCACCAAATGCCGCGGCAATTAATGGATTCCCGCATTTTTGTCAGTCTTACTTTATCAGTTTTTTGTTCTTATTCGCATGCGCATACGTATTGCTCTGCAAAATACAGACTTTAAAAGCAAACGGCAGTCAGAAACCTGTGGCGGCACTTGGTGAGTGCCGGCACGGCACTCTGTGACTGCCGTGCGGCAGTCACCGAGTGCCGCGGAAGCCCGCCGTGTGCCGGTTTTGGCTAAAATTCCCCCTTTTAGGTCTTTTCTCTTTTTGAAACAAATTATTTTTGAATATCTTTTCCAAAAGTTGTGTTTTATATCTGAATTCTCCTAAATACCTGGTATTTCCCTCTTTCTGTGAAATTTTATCGCGTTTTGGAGAATTTTCTGAAGAGCTTGGAATACTTCGAATTTTTCGGTCATTGTCATCATTGGACGTGGAGGTGACGCTCTCCTAAATTCGACGGCCGGTCAAAATTGGGGTGTCTACACCCACCTAGACCCGACTGCGTTTAACTTGATTGACAGGCCTATAAAGACCATTGCATATTAAGCGGATGTACTTTTATGGCTGCAACTTGGACGGGCTAAACCAAGTCCGGTCCAAGCCCAACCTATAATTTACTTGAGTTTGGGCAACTTTTTTTATATATCTTGGGCGAGCGTGGGTAGAAAGTTCAAGCCCGAACCCAAGCTCAAACTTATACGTATATATGCATTTATATGTTTATATATTAGAGATGTACTAAAGTTTATCTACGTATTCTTGTTAGCCTTACAATTGCACTTTATTATTATTTTTCTATGGCAATTATGAACTGTTAGATTCTATTGCAAAACTAAATTGATAGATGAATATTTTTCTCAAATTCGAACAAAAAAAAACTACATATGATATTTTATAGAAGTTGGCTTTTATTGGAATTCGGGCTCGAGTTCGAGCAATAAAATTGAGCTCTGGCTCGGGTTGGATTAATCGGGCTCATGTCAAACTCGAGCTTGGGCAGACTACACTAAAACTCGGGTTGAGGCTGGACAGACAAAAAATTAAGCCCAATCTACCCAAGTTGCAGCTAGGGGTGTACACGAACTGAGTCGAGCTCATGAATTCGCAAGCTTTTTTACGAGTGTAAATGAGCCAAGATTTCAAGTGATTGCGAGCTTTTTCACATGCTCTTTATAATTATATAGTTTAATAATAAATCAGTCATTTATCAAACCGATTTACAAGGTTTGTCATATTTTTTCTAAAATTATGTAGTTTTATAATAAAATATATATATATATATAAGCCAGTATACAAGCTTTTTATTAAGTCTATTGACGAGCTTTTTCACGAGTCTTAGTCAATATGTGTTCACGAGCTCTATCGAAGCGAGGCGAGGCGAGCCTTTATCGAGCTGAACCGCAAGTCCTTGTTGAGCGACTCGGCTCAAGTACGCTCCTAGTTACAGCCCTAGGTACTTTTGTCTTTTTGAGTACTTTTACAAGATTTTTGTGAACTCACTTTGTTAAATGTTTTTCATACATGATGTGCATGCATAAGATGCGATTATAGAAATATACTGTATGATTTAGTCCCTCATAGTGCATATATAGTGTGTTTAGTTCGGCCATATAAATTTGGTAGTTTTGAAATTAATCCTTGATGTGGGTTGCTGTTTGTAATACCCGTAAAATTTTGAGTAATAATAAAATGAGTCTCCGTATTTTGGTTCGTACTTCCAGCATTTGAATTCGAAAATTTCAGAACCCGAACACGAATACGTAGCTAATTACTTAGACTGTAAGTCGCAAACCCGGACTGACTTTGCACGCAAAATCGTAAAATCTGCATTTATATCAGACTATATTGCACGTAAATTCTAGCGACGGCTCAACCATACCTAAAATGGAAAATGGGAATCTCTCCTAAAATGGCATGTGTACTACCTAGCTACCATAGAACCTATGGTTAATACCATTACCCAAATAAAACCCCTTTAACCTGTCGGATTGTTCCCCCACACACGCCACAGCCGGTGCACACACCCCACCCCTCTCATATCAACCCCTTCAATCACCCTCAATCCTGTCCAAACAGATTACAAATCTGCGTGTATGTATGTATACCCCTTGTGTATATATCAAGAACTTGTGAGGACTGAGAGTTGGGAGAGAGATTCGAGAATTAGAGACAGAACAAGAGGTTTAACCACACACACATCCCCTCACTACCCTCACTCTCTGCCCCTTACCACCACACACTCTGAAGAAGAAGAAGAAGAAGAAGAAGAAGAAGAAGAAGAAGAAGAAGAAGAAGAAGAAGGAGAAGAAGCTAGGAGCTAGAGAGAGAGAAGGCTCGTCGAAAATTTGAAAGGGGAGAAAAGAGAGACCCGAGACAGGCAAACCCCCACCCCCTTGCACATTTTGCATTTCCTATACCCTTAGGCTCACACACACACACGCCCAGACCCTCTGGATGATCCAAACAGAGCCTTAAGCTCTGGTTTGTGCACAAACTGCCATTAAAGAGCCCTCACCGGAACTCAAATTGTCAAACTCAACGATACCCCTTAAAAATTAGACCAAACTGATCCTTAGGACCCCCACATACTCTCCTATAAACAGTTTTTGAGTTAAGGCACGTTTGGCCGGCCATGCATTGGATTATCCTCAAGAAAGCCGAAAAGAATAATCCGTTAGTGGGACACCAAAACGAATGAATCATCATCCCAGCTCTTAGTATGTGATAGAGGGTCTCAAACCGGTCCTAATGGCATTGGTTTGAGCCATGTCTATGGAGAAACGACGGAGATATGGCCGTTGGAAGATTTTCCGGCCAAATCGGGCGTCGCTGGCGACGGCTTGTCTCACCGGAGAAAAAACCCAAACCCTAGCGCATAAAAAGCTTGTACTCCAAGCTTAAATCGTGGTACATACCCGTTTTGCTTAGGGTTATATCGGTTTAATTCTGAACGGGTCGGGTTGTTTAAAACGACCCGGGGATCACTTAACCAAACGACGTCGTTTGGCTTCGGATCCAACCAGATTTGGTTGGATCAGGTTCGGGTCAACGGACCGGGTCAGCATGTGAGTTGTTATGGATCCGGGTTAGGTATGCGGGTTGAACCCGCGAGTTTTAACCGTGGACTCTATTGAGTCTTTATTTGGGTTAGCCCGTTTAAGTCGGGTCGGGTCGGGTTGACCCACGAGTTTTTAGTCATGGACTCTTCTGAGTCTTTAAATGGGTAGTCCATTGGATTCGGATCGGACCTGGGTTGACCCGCGGGTTTGACTCATTATTATTATTATTTAGATTATTTGTGTAGTTAATAGATTAATAAATGTTATATTAATTATTTTAAATTGTAAAATAGTTTTAATGTTATTATAAAAATCTAGAATATTATAAGTTAATATTTATAATATTCTGAAATTACAATATTAATATATAAAATAGTTGTTATATGTTATTTTATATAAACAATAAATGTTAGAATATTTTTAATAAATCGTTGTATAAAGTTTTAAATAAGTTTTAAAAAAATGCTATAAGTTATATTCTGAAATATTTATACTATATCCTTATATCCTAGTATTAAAAGGATATATATATATATATATCACACTTATTGTTTATCCGGTCAAAAATAAATAATAGGTAAGTGTTTTAAAATAAAAATAATTAGCTAATAAATACCTAATGGCTACATTTAAATATAGGAAAATTATATCAACTTTTCCTAAGGTCTAATGCCTTTATATTATAAATTATTATTTATAAAACAAAAACTTTAGTATTTCTAATAAATTGTTAATTATTATTAAAAGCCGGTTTGGTTGTATTTTAAATTATTTAAATACCAAACGAACTCTGAAATTTATGAGAAAAATACCACTGGCCTATTTTAAGGCCTAGCATTTAATAAAAATGTTTATGAGGGTCAAATGTCTTCTTAAAATATATTTTATTATTAGAATGTTTTTAAGTCTATTATTAGACGATTTAAACTTCAGAAATTCATAATAAATAAACCGTATCTCAGAAAAAATACACGGTCAGTTCCTAGTGTCTTAAAATAATGTCTAGAACATCCCCTTAAAGTTTGGTGACTTTTCAATACGGTAAAAAATACAGCTTATCTTTAGGGCCCAAACTGGTATAGAAAATCCAGCCTTTTATGCGACGGACTCCGATTTGAGTCGAGTCAATGGCGTTAGACTCAGAATGATGTCCAGATCATCATATTGAGGTTTAGGAACCCACCCCGCACAATTACCCTTATGCCCTTGATTTTAGTACGCTTATTAACCGTCGTTCTATGGATTCATATGATTGTAAGAACCACCGCTACGCTTGCTTCTACGCACCCGCATCGAGGTGAGTCGTCCTAACTCACTTGGTATATTATAGATTTATTCTTGTGTATTATATGTATACCTAGTGTGTCCTGTGTGGACGAAACTGATAAGTATTAATTATGTGAACGTTGAGATTTATACTTATATGATGAACGCATGTTAGTTAGCTATACTCCATGCTAGTTAATAAATATTGTTATTCCTGCTTATCATGTTTTTACGATTATACAATCACATGAACATTCATATAAACATAGTCTAGTCATGATGTCAATGTTGACATCCGCATGGTTGGTTAAGGAGACTAACCCATCATATTGTTAAACATGTTGAGTGGACCGCAGTGGTCCGAGTGTTACCGTCAGGTCAATGGGAATAACAATGAAACTGCTATAGGGCCCTGTTAGGCGACGATAGCCAGAGTTCCCATTGAAATCATTGAAATCATGTATGAGTTGATGGTTGATACGCTATAGGGTCATGCTAGGCGACGATAGCAAAGTATCCATCTGAATACAATAGTTACCTTTTGAATGCTATAGGGACATGCTAGGCGACGATAGCGCTGTAACTATTCTATTCACCCGGGAAGGTCACGAGGACCTAAGAGTCCAATGATTACACTCTTTTAAAACCAAAATTTGCTATAGGGCCATGTTAGGCGACGATAGCAACGTAATCATTCTACTCTAAGCTAACGACGTTACACTGGTAATGTAACAAGTCATATGAGTCAGTTGTGGTGTCTGTGGTCGAGTTAAAATCGAATATATCGATACTGCATTTTGTCGTCATATTACTATGTCATATGTTCATTAATATTGCTTCAAGATATTGTTGTATCTATGTATCCTTAAATGTATTAGGAGTGATCGGTTAAGACGATTTCACTTAGCTTCAAAAGCTAACGGCTCCATCCCTGCCCTGGACCTTTTACGTCTAGGTTATTATGAGGAGGATTATCAAGGTAACCCTGAAGGTGAAAATCACTATCATCAAGATGGGAACTATCAGGAATGTGATCTTGAGACAGACTATCAGGAAGAGTATGATAACGATGGTTATGGGTTTGCCAGTTAGAAGAAGGACTCTGGTCTACTTTCGCATTAAGACCTCCTTTATGTTTTAAACAACTATATTTTGTTATGTAATAATTTATGTGGCGTCGATCGCCCAAACCTATCTTTTGTGGTTTTCATTTGGAACTTCTGTAATAGTTTGTAGCAAAACACTTTAAGTTCCCCCATGAATACCATTAGATGCTTTTTTGCAATTCCTTACTCTGATATATATTATGTTAGTATGTTACACGGACATGTCAGTTTTATGTAACTCGTCATTCCCTACGGGTCCAGAAAGGAAATTTTAAATTTTCCCTATTTTTGGTTACTCCGGGGCGTGACACTGTTCAAGAATTAGTCCCTTTCCCTAAAATTTGTATAAATTTTGTGACCTTTATACCCTTTTTGTATTTAAATAGAAGTTATTTTGAAATTGTTCTATTTTTAGACCATATTTATGATGTGCAGCAGTGGAGGTGTGATAGGGTTGTGAGCTCCTAAAATCATGGAGATTGATTTGATTGTGGTTTTAAATTGAAATATATGTTGATATAGGCTAATCATATTTTCAAATTTTTTTATTTTTTGAAATTTCATCCATTTTATATTGAAATAACATATGTTGTTGTTTTGAAATCTTTTATTGGAATTTTGTGTGACAGGTGAGAAATTTTACGATAGTGATTATTAAGACTCTAAATCAAAAGAAGTTTCTCACTTATTTTAAAAGGATCTTTTTCTCATTTCATGTTTTTTTTATGTAATTTCTCACCATTCTATTGCATGTATATATACAGATTTTAAATGGACATTGCATGTATATATATATATACAGAATTTATATTTATTTGGTAACTGAATTGTATGCATTAATGGATAAGGGGATTGTGATCCCTAAATTTTTGCTCCTCCTTTTTTAACTCAACTGTCATTGAATGTGAGAAATTTTCCTTATTAAGTGAGAAATTTCTCTTTTTTTATATATGCAGAAATTAAAATTTCTCATTTTCAAACTGGAAATTTGTTTGATTCTTAATATAACAAAAGCATTTATGGGCGTTTGATTTTTATTTATTTTTTTGGTTCCATCAAGAGATGAGTAATTTCTAAACAATTGATGAGCTTACCAGTTTCTGTGAGAAATTTCTCACTTGTGTGCAAAAATTCTCACAGTTGTTCAGATTTTTAAAGTGTGAGAAATTTCTCACTTTGGCAGATCCTAAGAATTATAAAACGTGTGAGAAAATTTTCACTTTAATTGTATGTATGCAAAAAACATTAGTGATTAGATAGACAATTGTTAAAGACAATTTTCACACATCAATTACAATGTACTAAAAAAAGAGTGAACGATATTGTAATACCCTATATTTTTGTAGTGTATAGGGGTGTATAGCGGTGCATACGAGCTGAGCAGCTCAACAAGGGCTCGAGGCTAGGCTCAATAAAAGCTCGGCTCGGCTCATTTGATAAACGAGCCAAGCTCGAGCTCGAATACCAAGCTCGTTTAATAAACGAGCCAAGCTTGAGCACACATGGAAGCTCATGAACAAGCTCGTGAACACGTTTGATTAAGGCTCATTAGTAGGCTCGTGAAAAGCTCATTAATAGGCTTGTGAAAAAGCTCATATATATTGGATTAATAGGAATTATATATATATATATATATATAAGATACAATGCAATACTTTTGATTCTCAAATTTTGAATCTCAAATGCTTCCCAAATATTCTCATAAAAAAATTATTCCCAAATACATATAAAAGTGTGATGTATATTCAATAATTATGAAACCCAATTCAATATATCTTTTAGTATTACATGTATTTGAGAAATATTTGTGATGCAAAATTTGAAAAGTATTGAGAAGCAAAATATTAAAAACTGGTATAATCAAAAGAAAAAACAAATGGAAAGTGAGAAAACCAAACATGCAAACCAAAATAGCTCAGAAAAAAAAAAACTTGCAAAACAAACTTGTGGCTGCCTTTCAGTTTTGTCCCACATCATTCACAAACCAAGATCAAGTTGGTAAGAGATTCTATAAGGAGTAAAGATTGGGACACACCCAAAGACACAACTTTTGGGACACAACCTTAAAGATGTGTCTATATCTCTCATGTGACGTCACTGGACCCCACAGTGACACAGGAAAGAGATAGACACATCTCTTGGGTTGTGTCCCAAAAGTTGTGTCTTTGGGTGTGCCCCAAGTATTACCCCTCTATAAGTAGGGGCTAGGGATGTGAGTCAATTCATTACATGGCTGGGTGCTTTATACGCCTAACAGTTGGCTCTTTTCCAGCCAAAGCCATCAAGTGGGCTATTTTTAAGCTAAGCTTTGTATGGGTTTCAAGCTAAATCTAGTTGAGCTCTTAATTGAGCTTGAGTTTCGAGCTTGAGTATGATTTGCAAATTTTAATCGAGCCGAGCTTGAGCATAGCGATATTTTATCAAGCCAAACTCGAGCTGGCTCATTTAAAATTTTAACGAGCTCGAGCCGAGCTTGAGCATAATTCAAATCCTTCGACCTGAGCCCGAAAAGCTCGGCTCATGTGCACCCCTAGTAGTGTATAATAATTAGTGGTGTTCAAGAAAATCAAAAACCGACTGAAACCAAACCGACCAAACACCGATTGGTCGGTTTTCCAAAGTAGTGCAAATGCGAAAATTGACCAAATTCCCCTAAAATCGACCTACTGAAACAAAATGGTCGGTTTTAAAGTTACTAAAAAAATTGGAAAAAACCAACCGCGGACACCCCTAATAATAATACAATGAGATTCTGTATACTTGCCTTGATCATATTTGTAATTTCACTTTCGATCGATCGAGCATGTTTCAAGCGATCGAAAAGTTCTTTGTTCAAGCGATCAAAACCCTGCCGATATACATTTATGACGCGGTTCCCCTTTCAATCGATCGAATAGGTCTCAATTGATCAAAATTAGCTGATCTGTTTTCAAGCGATCGAACTTGGCTCAATCGATCGAGAATGTCAAATTTTGTTTCCTCAATTTACGCCCAAGTTGCCACCTTCCCTTCCTCTCTTCTCTATATATATGGAACATATTTGTGTGTGTTTTGGTTGCTAAAAACCAGAGAGTATAGGAGAGAGAGTGTAACACCCGTACCCGGAAAAGAAGATTAATGTGATAATAATATGTGTTAATTAAAGATAATTAATGCATGAGATGAATTAAGGTGGGGTTATGAACCCACATGTGAAAAGGTGTTCAAATGCGGACACAGATGAAAGTTCTGTGAAAGGCAGGACTGGTATAATAGTGGGGCCCAACGAGGGTCTAATTAAAATAATTTGCATTTTGATGTCATTATGTACTTATATGATTACTTGTTTAAATGCTTATTGATATTATTATGTCTTATGATAGGAAAGGGGACCAATTTGGGTACCCATGTGAGGGCGTATTTGAATAAAGTTAATAACTGGTAGGTTTAATAGCAACCTCATAATTTATGTGGGACCACGTTTGGGACCCACGCGGGACTTAGATTAAATCCTTTTAGAAAAGATGGATAGATATTATAATTGACTTGGGGGTTTCATAATAAAACTTAAAGAAAGTTAGGGGAAGTAAATATAATTAATGCAAAGTGGAGACAACACATATGCATGAGGCATATGTGTCTCTACACACTAACTCCAGCTGGGAATTGAGAGAGGAAAGGACCGAGAGCTCTCGACAAAGACGACGGGAATTCTTCGACGACGTTTCTCGCCGTTCCTTTGCCGTCCGGGGTCGGATTTACGATCCGAGACCACCTTTGGACTCGTGGAGGTAAGAGGATCACATGCATGTAATTTATTTTCGTTTTCGGCAACGTTTTTACGGCAACCGTTCTTAATAGACGATGTTCTTGATACCAAACTTATGTAGGAATTACACCGGTGAAAATTGGGTTGGAAATTAGCAAGAGATTGGGAAAATCTAGACTTAATCGCTAGTAAATCGAGGAGGTGAGTGTCCTAATCTCTCAATTGGATGTTTAGTTGTGTTAGTGTGATAATTGTTGCTCATAGTTGCTACACTCATGCTCATGTATGTATATGTTGTTGAATTTGGGCAAAAAGCATGCCAATAAGGTGAAATTGTTATGCTTATGTGCTAAGTTGCTTAAATGTTTATATGGATCAAAGGGAAGTCAAGTAGTGGTCACCATTTATAGGTCCCATATGTAAGGGATAGAAAGTCCTCAATGAGTTGGACGTGGTGACAACCACAATGAAATGCCGGTGACGCCTTCGGGGTCACAAGAGAGTGTGTGTTGCGCTATATGCGCCAAAAGTGAGAAAGATCCGGGGTGAGAAGGACCCGGGGGTGGTGGCTGGAATGACTTGACTTTCCAGAGATCAATTTGTTGTTGTTTATAATGATTGTTGCACTTACATACTTTGCATTCCAATGGCATGGTTAGTTCCCTCACTAAGCGAAAGCTTAAACGAAAATATGTTTCTGTTGTGGTTATTGAATAACCATCGCAGGTACTAAGCGAGACGAGGAGAGGAAATGATCCGCACGACGGGTTGGGCTTGGGAGTTGTCCTTGTGTATATGTGTTCATATGCCTAGCTAGTTTATGCTTAGAATGTATCTTTTGTTGGCAATGTAAATGTAGCTTGGGTTGCTTTTGGAGACTTGTCATATGCAAAGTTGGGTATGGTTGATTGTTAATGCTCCAAACCATGAGTTATACTTGCAAGTTGCAAGTTATGTATTTGGGAGTGAAGTTGGGAAGAGTTAGTAGTTTTGGTTGTGAAAGTAACTTAGTTTCTCCTTATGGATCAATGTTTATGTATATGTTTCAAGAATATGAACTTGAATGAAAATTAAGTTCTCTAGTTGGAATTCCATGGATTAGGAATGGTTAAATTACTTTCCAAATGTTTGGTAATGGTTGGGAAAACTCTTATGATGTTTGGGTAAAGTTTTGGGACACTTGGGTACATTTCCTAAATGGTTTTGGATGTGGCTATGAGGATTTGGTATGGATTAATCAAGTTTTGACAGCATTTTTACTCTTGTTTTGAGGAAGTTTGTAATATGTCAAGTTGGGGGTTTATGTTTGGTTGTATAGCAAACCATGTGTCATGGTTGCTAGTTACTAGTCATGTGTCTTGGGAGTAGCTTGGAAGAACCTAAGTGATTTTTGCTATAAATTTAACTTGGTTTTTCCTACATTGAATGGTTGTGTGTGTATTGAGAGAGACATGGATTTTGGAATGAACTTATGAACCACATGAGGAATTGATGTATTTTGATTGTCCATTCTTATTTGGATAGGTTATGTAGATGTTTTAAAACATTTGGAAATATTTTGGTAAAGGTCATCAATGTTTCTCCAAAGTTTGGTTATGTTTGGTGATGATTTGAACTCAAAATCTGGTGTTTTAGCAGCAGGAAAACTCTTCTGCAGAAACCGGATCGATCCGGGTCTGGTGCGGATCGATCCGGGACATCTGGAGCTACAGAAAATCACAATCTGCTAAAACTGGATCGATCCGGATTTGGGGCGGATCGATCCGCTGGTCCTGTTTCAGCACGACAGCTTTTACGAAAACAGGCATAACTCTCTCTAGAAAACTCGGTTTCGCGCACCGTTTTTTTGCGTTGGAACCGGGACTCAAAGAGCTATCTTTCCATATAAAATTTGCTATACTTTATTAATAACCATTTTGCCCTTGGGTCTGTTTTGTGTCAATGGAGCTGTTTTAGGAGGTCTAATTCATGTGTTTCTTAAGGAATTAAGGGTGTTTTGGACGTGTGGGCTTGTTACACGTGTCCCAACTCGCCCGAGGCGGGTTGGGGTGTGACAGGGAGAGAGCTTGTGTTTACATATATATGTCCACACACACATCTATACATATATATACACACACTTTATCTATCTATATACTCAGTCAGAGATAGAAGAAGAATAAGAAGAAGAAGAAGAAGAAGAAGAACAAAGAGAGAAGCATAGGAGAGAGAGAGAGAGAGAGAGAGAGAGAGAGAGAGACAGACAGACAGAGACAGAGACAGAGAGAAGAGGCAATTGGAGCTCGAAGCTTGAAGCTTTGCCAAACGCGACCTTACGATCTTTTGGTGACTCTCAGACTCACTTGATAGCTTAGACATATTGTTTTACATGTTGTGAACATTTTAAAATGACCCAAACATGCCCTAACAGATCTGGACATTCACTACCAGAATCTGGGGAAGACGACTTTCGATCGATCGAACTATGTTCAACCGAACAAAAATATAGAGTCTCAATCGATCGAAATGACTTCAATCGATCGAGATCACCTTCACCTCAATCAATCGAGAACACTACGATTGATTGATCGAACTTTACTTTCTTCAATCAATTGAAATGGTTTCAATTGATCAAACTTAATAGAATATGTTTATTTTCCTTTGAGTTTATAATTCATAATGCTTAGTTGTTTAATTGATGTTACTTCCGTTATACTATATTATGGATTAAGAGATAATGGGGTACAATAAAGATATAGTAAGGTGAGTAACGTGGTCGGGTTTAGATTGATAATAGAGATTGTGTTGGGCTGATAATTCACTCACGTTAAATCCGATAAGTGGGTATTAGGGATTTGACCAAGATTGTGGGAGCCATGGATGTACAATACTCGCAAGAGTTCTTAAAAAGCGGTGAATAGTAAGAGTTCTTAAAAGCGGTGAACAAGATTAAATGGTATGTCCGTAGACCAGTTGTTATATTTGAACGAGGTATGGTACTCGCAAGTGTTTTTAAAAGCGGTGAACAGTAAAAGTTCTTAAAAGCGGTGAACAAGAGCACTAGTATGTCGTGCTGATATAATCAGTTCATGGTAGTCAGTCGAGGTTAGTATCGCCGGTCTTAGAGTTTGAAGACGGTAAGAATCGGGTTATGTGTTCAGAATAAAAGAGGAAAGATATTATTAGCATTACTACTATATATTGTTCATAATTGGTAACTACTTTATATCTATGAGATTGCGTTAGTTTATTCTCACCTAGCTTTTAGTAAGCTGACGGTCTTCATTGCCTAGACATTCTCCGTTCAGCCTACCCTGTCTATGCCATTACAAGTAAAGAACTGGATGACGGTGGCTACTACCCGGAGGAGGGATATGCCGAGGATGAACCTGCTAAAGTTAGAGGGGTCTGGGAAGACTATTACGCGAACGATTATGTTTATGCGAGTTGAAGAAGCAAATAGAGTTTTAGTTTATATTTCTGTTAACCTAGTTATAATTGGTACTTACGTATCTGTTGCTTACAAACCTTTAATGTTTCCTATAGCTCACTCTGATGATTTTGTAATAGCTAGAACTTTTGTAATATATTTAGTTTGATACTATTATTGTTCTTGGTACTTTTAGTTGACTAGTACTGTGTAGTGTGGACCAATTAGTGACATTCACACGTCATTCCCTATAGACCCAAAAAAGAAATTTATTTTTCTCTATTTTTGCAATTCTGTAGCGTGATAGAGATAGAAAATATGAAATTGAAGAGCAGCAAGTGGTCAATAACTGAAACAATTAATGATTTTATTATCAAATTTGAGCACTATTTAACAATTTTTGAGTTATATGTAATAACCTTTCTTGCCATATACATCGGTTCTTCTTGAATCAATTTTTTTTTGTCAAAACCTTTTTGTTAGATGAAAGATGTGAGAAATTAGCACCAAAATACTCAAATCATTCAGATGATTCGACACCCAGTGTTGTTGACCATTTGCAGCAGTTGTTTTCGTAGTCATGTCGTCAAAATCATCTACAAATCGCCAGAATACTTGCAAAAAAAATCAAAAACCCTATTGTGTAGATGAATGAGCTGAGAAATTAGCACCAAAATGCTCAAATCTTCAGATGATTCAAGACCCAGTGTTAATGATCCTCTCTAGTTGCTTTGTCTGTAGTCGTCTTCTCCAAATCATTTGCAAATTGCCAATATTCTCGAAGCTATGTGAAGAGTCACTTCTTCTTCTTTTCTTTTTTTTAAATTTTTTTTTTGAATTTATGCAAAAATGGAAGTTTTGTTATAGGTTTTTGCATATATTTTTTTAGAATATCTGCATTTAATTCCTTGAATTCCGTGATTCTGGGAAGGACGTGATTAATGGGATCACAACTACCAATTTTTTGAAACTGCTAGAATATAGGGACGTTCATGTCATATGCGCTAAAAACAAATGAAGGGTAGTTTTGTCCTTAAAATAATAAAAGGACTAATTTGTAGTATATGTATTGAAAATGACTAATTTCTAGTAATTTTTACAATAAAAGACTAATATCTGTATTACCCATGGGATTAATCTCACCCACAAGTGTGAAAACTTTTATCTTAGGAGATGAGACATTAAAAAAAAAGTTTTACAAACATAGATTTTAACTTTTTCTCTTAGATATCCTTCCTTATGTTTAGTAGTTTGTCCAACTTTTATTGTTGACTAGGCATCAATCTCTTATCGATTTGGTTAGGATTAAATTGTATTGACAACCTTAAAAGTAAATGGAAAACTATTTTCATTATTTATTTGGTAAATTAAAGAAAATATTTATTTATTCACTTTATTAGTTCTTAATCATTATACGGCCTAAACTAGGGGTGTTAGCGGTCGGTTTCGGTCGATTTTTTTGGTTTTTTGTAGTTTTCAAAACCGACCAATAGGTTCGGTTTTGGTCGGTTTTTCGGTCAGTTTTTACATACATTTTATAAACCGACCAATCGATTTTTTTGGAGAATCGATTTCGGTTGGTTTTCGGTTTTTGTTATCACCCCTAGTCTAAACTCTAATGTTCCTCCTTACAAATATATATTTATATATCTACACACACACAAATATAGGAAAATCAGCCTCTAATATGATCCAAGAAAAAGATTCAAAACCCACATTTGATCCGCCGAAAAAAGTGGTAGACATACATGATACCAAAACACTTCTTATGAAGACTCCCTCACTTTATTAAAGTAAGGACTTCTGTTTATAGCTTTTGAATCCAGTTTTCAGTCTGTAAAATTACTTCAATACCCTTAATAAAAATTGGATCCAAAAGCTATAAACAGAAGTCCTTACTTTAACAAAGTGAGGGAGTCCTCATAAGAAAGGTTCTGTACATGATACATTTGTTTTCTTAGAACAGCTATGAGCCTATGAGCAATCCAAAAACAATAATAATAGGTATTACACATTTTTTTTATACATTTTTTGACATATTATGCTTCTAATGCATGTATCTTGTGCTACTTGAATTTTTTTACACTTTTATGTGCACCACTTACACAATACAAGGTAGATACATTTAAAACTGAGTGTCAAAAAGTGTGTAAAAAAAGAGTAAAACTTGGGACACAACCAAATACACAACTTTTGGGACACAACCCAATTAATGTGTCTATCTCTCTCCTGTGATGTCACTGGACCCCACAATGACACAGGAGAGAGATAGACACAAAAATTAAATTGTGTCCCAAAAGTTGTGTGTTTGGTTGTGCCCCAAGTATTACTCGTAAAAAAAATATATGAATGTAGGGTAATACTTGGGGCACAACCAAAGCCACAACTTTTTTTGCACAACCTCCATTTTGTGTCTATCTCTCTCCTAGTGGGCACTGTGGGGTCACTGGCACTGTGGGACCCATTAAGAGAGAGATAGACACAAAATAAAGGTTGTGCAAAAAAGGTTGTGGCTTTGGTTGTGCCCAAGTATTACTCATGAATGTAATATCGGTCATCCAAAAATAACTCCACCAGCCAAAATCTCAAATTAAGCCACATTTCAAAAGCCGAGTCTCGGCTCAATAGAGCCGAGCGACTTTCATCATCACGCTTGGACCACTCATTTAATTTAACTAACAAGATTGGTATAATTCCAAGGCATGTGGAATATGCGTGACCCTTACCAAGAAAATTAATTTAATAATACCCCAAGTACATATCAACTTATCAAGGCATTTTCAGATTTTCAATGCCAGCAAGGTAACAGAAGGGCAAAATTGGAATCAAATGTAAAAAAAGCAAGGAATTTTCTTTGGACTGATTGGCTCTTCAAGGGAAGATTCGGATCCTTTTATAGGATATACTTAAAATTGAATGGAATATGAGAACTTTGGAAGAGCTAGTCCCCCTTCATTTTCCCTCTTTTTTCTTACTTTTCCCTCCCCACTACTTTGGAACTTTCTCATAGAGTACTCCCAACATTTTTGGTAAAATCTCATAGAAACTCAGCCTTACTTTTCATCCCAAAAAACATGAAAAACTTTATTCATCCTCATCTTTTCCTCATTCTGTTCTTTTCTTTTTCTTTTCCTTTCTCAATTGACACACACACACACATATATATATATATATATATATACCATCTTCTATTTTTGTTCACTTAATGAAATGAAAAATCTTAATGGGTGACAAAAAGTGAATTGATGGCACCCTATAATGGGATCTGTGGTTGATACATGTGTGTGCTCAAAGATACTGAAAAAAATTTCCCCCTATAATGTTTATCTTTTTTAAGATGACATTATTATTATTAATTTTTTTTCCTGAACTCAAAAGTGTTATATTGGGGATTACGGACTTCAGTTTGTATTTTTACTTTGAATGTACATAATTAAAAACGCCACTCTTCTCGTCGTATCAATTGCCAAAATAAAGAGGCAGTTCACACGGTTCAAACACATTCCTTGATCATGACGAAAGTATTCAAGGTGACTCTCAAACCACATCATATCATAATGAGGAAGATTGGCGCATCAATTATATCTGGCAATGTATGAAAGATTTATTCAATTTGTCAATTTCTCTTTAAAACAATATAAAACTACATGTAATATATACCTTACTGTAAGGGGGGGTCGTTACCAAAAATTAGGAGTTCTAAGGTTTTTTCATGATTAACATGTTGCACGATGAATCCATATATGTTTAGTAAAAAAAAAAAAAGAATAACCAAATTATTCAACAATTATTGCGCAAATAGGTGGATAATTAGCATAAAATAGAGCATTGAGACAATGAAAAGATTTGTTTAATTACTTAATGATCTTTTTGTTTCAATTCGGGCCGGACTTGGGCAGAATTTTGCTAACCCGTGGAACCCGAGCCCGAGCCCGAGCCCAAATTCTATTTATGTATTATTTTTGACATTATATTCTAATATTTTTTAGTGATAATAATACACTATTAGATATTATTCTAGCACAAAATTAATATATGAATGTTTTTTCTCAAATCTAAAAAAAAAAAAATAGATTTGATACTCTACATATTGTTGTTGACATACTAAAAATCAATTTGCACAAATTTTTTTTTTGTAATTCGGGCTCAATTCGAGCTCGGGCTCGGGCTCGGGTTGGAGAACTTATTCACAAACCGGGCTCGGGTTGACAAGTTCGGGTTTATGTCGGGCTCGGGCTTGGGCAGACTGCTTGAATTCGGGTTCGGGCCTGGGCAGAGCTAAAACCCTTTGGGTCCCGCCCGAGTTGCACCCCTAGGGGCAGCTCCTCCAAGTCGAATTTATCTATTTATTTATTTTTTTTACGGTATATTAGTCATATTTACACACACACACACACACACACACATATATAATTTTTTTTGGGTTGCGGTATATTAGTCATATTTTCACATAATTTTATGATTTATTTGTGAATATTATCCCAATAGTAAAGTATGATAACATATTATACCTTATATAAAAGAGGCTAAATGTGATTTTCAATTTTAATTTTGTCTTTATTGCTAAATGTGATTTTCAATTTCAATTTTATCATTATTTGTTATTTTTTGAATTGTTCATTTTTACCATTTCCCCTTTGAAATCCTATACAATTCCATACATCTCCACACTCTTTTTTGGTCATTTATTCACAAATGATTTTGTTTTTTGTTTTTTGTTTTTCTTGAAAAAGTGATGTGTGCCGATAAGTTTAATTTATATATATGCTTAGACATTTAATTTTATTACACACACATGCCTTAAAAAAATTATTATTATTATATATATTGAATATATTATATACCAAAATTGAATAAAAATGCGTACAATTATAAATTGAATAGCCAAAATACTCTTATGCCTTATGCAAATTACCCTTTTGTTTCTATATTTTAAAGAAAAGAGCTTAAAGTTAAAGTGTTTACAATTATAAATTTCTGTTTGTTAAATTAAATTACCAAAAACTCTTTTATTATATTATGATATATATGTATATATTGAATAATCTAATTACCCTTATAACTTTTGCAAATTACAATTTTGTTAAATCGAATTACCAAATTACCCTTTTGTATATAATATGTACGAGTGTGTGTGTATTTATATATATATATATATAGTTTATATGTACTTTAAAGAAAAGAGCCTAAAAGTTTAAAGTATGTACAATTACAAATTGAATAATCAAATTACCCTTAATTTTTTTGCGAATTACTCTTTTGTTAAATCGAGTTACCAAATTACCCTTTTGCCTTTATTATATTACCCTTTTTGTATATATGTATGTATATATATATATGTTATCTATACGATAAAGAAAAGAGCCTTAAATTGTAGGTTAACATCAATTAATATAGTTCTTAAATCATATTTTTCTAACACCATTTTCAGAATTAATAAAACTTATTTCTCTTTCTTGTTCACATTAAAAAAAATATACATTATATTTTTTTCTACAAAATCTAACGCCCGTGCATTGCACGGGCCGACTTCCTAGTAATTTATAAAGTTTATAATGATATTAGCTCAATTTTGGGTTAGACTAAACCGAGAAATAAGAAAATAATGAGATGGACCAAATATTTATAAGTAATGTTATGCTTCCTAAATTTTGAATCTCAAATGCTTTCCAAATATATGTGGCAGTGAGACCACGTTCAATAATAACGGGACCAATTCAACATATTCCAATCAAAATTGATCTTGTGGGTCCACTACCACAAAATTAATGATATGCTTCCTAAATTTTGTATTTCAAATAGTTCATAAACACATGCTGCTGCATGTGGGACCACCTTCAATAATGGTGGACCACTTCAACATCCTCTAGTCAAAATCAAGTGGTTCCATATTAGAGAATGTTGAAGTGATCCTATCATTATTAAAGACAATCCCAATTTTAAATGTGTTCAAGAACCATTTGAAAAACATAACATTATTCTTTAATTTGGGGGAAAAATAAAGGATAGTCAAAGAGATTTGTGTTGCATTTTGGTTTTGCTTGTAAAGAAAATATAGATAGGGTAAAGTGTGTGGTAAGTGGGGCCCTGCCAGCAGCCCCTTCAATGCTCTGCCTGAAACTCCGTGTGTGGAGATAAAAAAAAAAAAAGAAAAAAAAAAAGAAAAAAAAAAAGATAAACAAAAAAGAAAAAGAAGAAAAAGAGAGGGGGAGAGAAAAAGAGGTGGAAAGTTGATTTTTTTAATTTTTTTATATATATAATTGAACATTTTAGTACCCTCGTTATAGGTTTAGTTGTAGTTATCAGTGATAAAAACACACACACAGAGAAAAAAATAAAAATTAAAAATTAAAAAAAAATCGAATCCCTGCATTTGGCTTTCTATAATGGTATAGATTAGGGGTGTCTTTTGGAACGGAAATTCCGATTCCTATCGATTCCGATCCGAAAATTTTTGATTTTGGCAACTAAATATGCATTCCGAATTCCGAATTCCAAAAATTTTGAAAAAAATTGGATCGGAATTGTTTTTAGAATTCCGAAAATTCTGAAAAATTTCCGAAAATATTCTAAAATTGTATTTTCCGAAACTTTTCCGAAAATATTCCGAAGTATTCCGAAAAACTTCCGAAAATGTTCCGAAATTATATTTTCCGAAAATATTCCGAAATATTCCGAAAATTGTGTTCATCCCACATCGAAAAAACACAAAAGAGGGGATGTGATGTGCTTTTATAAAAGGCCTACAAGTCTCAAGTGAAATCCCATTAAGCTTGAGTTCCGAATATTCCGAAAAATTTTGAAAAATTCCGAATATTCTGAAAAATTCCGAATCTGATGAAATTCTGAAATTTTCGCAATTTCGAAATCGGAAATAATTTTGGAATTTTTGAAATTTCAGAATTGAATTGGGAATGTATTTTTGTCTTCCAAAAATTTTGGAATTTTTTTTTTTTCCGAAAGGGGTGTTTCCGATCCGTTCTGGCCGAAACACACCCCTAGTATAGATATATGGGGGAGCTACTTTGTGAACAGAAACAATTTACTTTTCTCTCCATATAAGGAGAGCATTTTTGCTCACTCAGGCCTCTACTGAGTAACATGTGTCTCATTCTATTATCATTTTGTCCCTGTATTATCAACATAATTATTAAAAGAGTAAAGGTTTGGGCACAAACAAAATATACTAACACCAATGGGAATCTGCCATGTGGCAGAGTTGATACCTTTTTGTCCCCTGTGTGACAGACAACTCTGTCACATAGCAGTCTTCTACTGGTATTAGTGTAATTTATTTATGGAGCGTTTGTGCCCAAATCTTCACTCAATGAGGACCTAGGTGAACAATGGATGAACAAAAATGGTTGAGCAAAAATACCCTCCCATACACGTGTGTGTACAAGTATGTATGGTCGGTTGGAAGATGTCACATTATCTCTACAACTTTGTATTAATTTCAATACATAAAACGTGGAGAAAGTATCCCATAAGCTCGTCACATGTGTGACGGATTCATGAGAATCGTTGAATCACTATGGGACTCATGTGGTACCTACAAATCTAACAATTGTTATAAATCTGTCACATGTATGACGGGCTCATAAAAAAGTTTCTCCACAAACGTGTAATAGTGTTTATTAGATAGATTAAGAGTGTTAAAGTAAGATTGAAATAAAGAAAAGAAAGGCATATTCCAATTTGGTTCTCATGTGCCCACCATTCCATTATTAATTTTACCCACACTACCTAGACGTGTGGTCCTTTTTTATTCTATGTTATCACATACATATGTCTTTCTGTTATAAAACTAATAATAAACATGCATGCAAATAAGCAATTAATGACACCAATATTTTCAGGTGGTTCGGCAATTTGCCTACGTCCACTGCGGAGGGGGATCACCTTTGATTATTGATTGAACCTTTACAAGCAAAGCACTAACTTCTCAATATATCAAAAACACTAATGATATTTGTCACTCTCTCCCCCTAATATTTCTCTTGCTTTTCTTCTCTCCTTTTCTTCTTCTTTTCAAGTCTTTTTTCATCCACACTTTCTTCTTCCGATGAGTTCAATTTATAGGGAAATAAATTGTCAAAGACATCATCTATGACATCAAATGGAATTGACATTCACTAATGCTTGTATAGACATCCACCATAATTAAACACTATGGACATCCACTATTAAAAGTGGCATTATTCATAACACTCCCCCTTGGATGTCCATTCACTGATAATATGAAGTAGTCGCTTTCTCCCCCTCATTGTCACATGAGTAATTGCTACATGAAACTTCTTTAAGTTTGCGCATTCCAATATTGTGTACTAGTTTCTTGAATGTTGCAGTTGGTAGTGCTTTTGTGAATAAATCTGCGAGATTATCAATAGAACGTATTTGTTGAACATTGATTTCACCTTTCTTTTGGAGTTCATGTGTATAGAAGAATTTTGGTGAGATGTGCTTGGTTCTGTCTCCTTTGATGAATCCCCCTCTGATTTGTGCAATGCATGCAGCATTATCTTCATATAACGTTGTCGGTTTATCTTTGATTGAAGATAAGGCACAAGATTCCTGAATATGTTGGATCATTGATCTCAACCAAATGCATTCACGACTGGCCTCATGCAGTGCAATGATTTCAGAATGATTTGAAGAAGTGGCTGTCAATGTTTGCTTCACAGATCGCCATGAGATGGCAGTATTGCCACAAGTAAATACATAGCCTGTTTGAGATCGAGCCTTGTGTGGATCAGAGAGATAACCAGCATCGGCATATCCAACTAATGGTGATTTGGATCCTTTTGAATAAAATAATCCCAAATCAATTGTACCACGAAGATAGCGAAAAATGTGCTTGATACCATTCCAATGTCTTCGAGTTGGTGCTGAGCTAAATCTTGCAAGCAGATTGACAGAAAAAGCGATATCTGGTCGGGTACAATTTGCCAAATACATAAGAGCACCAATAGCGCTCAGATATGGTACTTCAGGACCAAGTAACTCTTCATTATTATCACGAGGACGATAGGGATCCTTCTTTACATCAAGGGATCGGACTACCATTGGAGTACTCAATGGATGAGCCTTATCCATGTAGAAACGTTTCAAAACTTTCTCCGTATATGAGGATTGATGTAAGAGAATTCCTTCAGGGAAATGCTCGAGTTGCAACCCAAGACAAAATTTTGTCTTTCCGAGATCTTTCATCTCAAATTCCCTTTTCAAATAATCAGCAGTTTTTGTGAGCTCTTTGGGAGTGCCAACAAGATTAAGATCATCAACATATACTGCAATGATTGCAAAATCGGAATCTGATCTCTTAATGAAAACGCATGGACATATGGCATTATTTATATATCCTTCTTTCAATAGATATTCGCTCAAGCGATTGTACCACATGCGTCCGGATTGCTTTAATCCATATAGAGATCTTTGCAATTTAATAGAGTACATATCTCGTGGTTTTGACTTACATGCTTCGGGCATGTTGAATCCTTTAGGGATCTTCATATGTATGTCACTATCTAGTGATCCATATAAATATGCTGTAACCACATCCATTAAGCGCATATCAAGTCCTTCAGACATTGATAGGCTTATCAAAAATCGAAACGTAATTGCATCCATTACCGGGGAATATGTTTCATCGTAATCGATGCCAGGTCTCTGTGAGAAACCTTGTGCTACAAGTCGAGCCTTGTATCGCACAATCTCATTTTGCTCATTACGTTTCCGTACAAATACCCATTTGTACCCAACGGGACTTACATCTTCAGGTGTAGGGACTACAGGCCCAAACACTTCCCGTTTTTCTAATGAGTTTAACTCAGTTTGTATGGCCTCTTCCCACTTTGGCCAATCAATTCTATGTCGACATTCTTCCACATTTTGTGGTTCAGGATCCTCATCACTTTGGGTGATGTCTAGTGCTACCGTAAAGGCAAATATGTGATCAATGACCGTGCCATTACGATCCCACATATTTCCAGTGGACATATAGTTTATCGAGATCTCTTTATTCTCAAATACTTGTGCCTCTTCATGGGCTACTTGTTCCTCTCCAGGGGAACCCTGTTGACCAACGTTGGATTTATCAAGTATTTCTATAGCGCCTTTTGAGATCTCTGTATGAGTTTCCACTTTGTTAATATGTCCTTTTATTTTCCTCTTCCGAGGAACCTTATCCTTTGCACCACTAGGTCTACCACGTTTCAATCGTGCCGTAGACTCATCTACCGCTGCACTACCAGATTGTCCTCTTGGGACTTCAATTCTTGCTGGAGTGTTTACAGCCGGTATATGTGATTTTATCACTTTCTTTGCATCAGTGAATGCATCAGGCAATTGATTTGCAACCTTTTGCAAATGAATGATCCTTTGAACTTCAAGTTCACATTGATTGGTGCGAGGATCAAGATGAGACATTGCCAATGTATTCCAAGAAATTTCATGCTGAGCTTCAGGTTTCAGCTTTTCTCCCCCTAATGGTGGGAATACGGTCTCATCAAAATGACAGTCTGCAAACCGTGCAGTAAAAAGATCACCAGTTAGGGGTTCAAGATATCTTATTATAGATGGTGAATCAAAACCAACGTAAACTCCAAGGCGTCTCTGAGGACCCATTTTTGTGCGTTGTGGGGGTGCAATAGGAACTTGCACAGCACAACCAAAAACTCGTAGATGGGAAACATTAGGTGGTTGTCCAAGTACAAGTTGTAAAGGGGAGTATTCATGATAAGAAGTTGGTCTAATCCGAATTAATGATGCAGCATGTAATATGGCATGACCCCAAGCAGATGTAGGCAGCTTTGTTCTCAAAAGTAAGGGTCTAGCAACCAACTTGAGACTTTTGATAAACGACTCAGCTAAACCATTCTGTGTATGCACGTGAGCAACGGGATGTTCAACATGAATTCCTATTGACATGCAATAGTCATCAAATGCCTTGGATGTGAATTCCCCAGCATTATCAAGACGTATAGTTTTGATAGGAAAATCAGAAAATTGTGCTCGTAATCGAATTATCTGAGCAAGAAGTCTGGCAAATGCAGCATTACGAGATGAGAGTAAACAAACATGCGACCATCTAGTTGAAGCATCTAGTAAGACCATAAAGTAGAAAAATGGTCCAGACGGTGGATGAATAGGTCCACAAATATCCCCTTGGATATGTTCCAAAAATACTGGGGATTCAATTTTCACTTTTGTTGGAGATGGTCTCACAATCAATTTTCCTTGTGAACAAGCAGTACAAGGATTATCACGAGGTAAAAGGATTTTCTGATTTCTTAAAGGATGTCCATTTGAGGTTTCAATGATCCTACGCATCATAATAGCTCCAGGATGACCAAGACGATCATGCCAAAGTCCAAACACTTTTGGGTCAGAAAACTTTTGGTTCACCACAACATGTGATTCAATAGCACTTATCGTTGTCTGATACAATCCAGAGGAGTGTGCATGAAGTTTTTCCAAAATATGTTTTTTTGTTTGAAACGACTTTAGTGATGCAAAGGTACTCAATATTACCCTCGTTAATGGTTTCAACGTGGAATCCATTTCGGCGGATATCTTTGAAACTGAGCAAATTTCTTCGGGATTTGCTAGAGTATAGAGCATTTTCTAAATGAATCGTTGTTCCTTTTGATAAAATAATGCTTGCTTTTCCAGAGCCTTCAATGAGACTGGTAGTACCAGATATTGTGCTCACATTAGCTTCTGCTAATTTCAAGTTCCAGAAATATCTCTGGTCTTGAAGAATGGTGTGTGTAGTTGCACTATCAACCAGACATATATCTCCTTCTTTCATCGTACAATCCTTTTAGTGATGCTTGATAGAGATCTACTAAGTGTTTTGGTATATGACATTTACGTGACCAATGCCCTTGCATGCCACATCTGTAGCAACCATCTTCGTCTTTCTTGACAGCTCTTTGTACACCTTTGCCTTTAGCATTTTTGTTCCACTTCGGGTGGTAAGGTGTGTTGTTCTTGTATGGATGATAACCCTCACGATGCCAATGGTTATTCTTTCCTTGGTTACGGCCACGATTCTGACCACTACCATGATTACGACTATGATTATTTCCACGACCACGACCATATCCATGATTTCCCCCACGTCCATGCCTATGTTTATTGTGTGGAGTTGTATTCACTTCAGGGAATACGGTTCCATTTGCTTCGGGCAATGGTGTCGAGCCAGTGGGGCGCATATTATGATTTTTCATCAACAATTCATTATTTTGTTCCGCAACAAGAAGACATGAAATTAATGCGGAGTACTTTGTGAATCCTTGTGCTCGATATTGCTGCTGCAGGAGCACACTTGAGGCATGAAATGTTGACAATGTTTTTTCTATCATTTGAAGATCAATGATAGTTTCCCCACACAACATCAGTTGAGAACTAATTTGAAATAAAGCAGAGTTATAGTCTCTAACTGATTTGTAGTCCTGGAATCGCAGGTGGATCCAATCATATTTAGCTTTTGGCAAAATGATCAATCTTATGTGTTCAAATCTTTCTTTTAAATTAGTCCAAAGGATAAAAGGATCCTTGACCGTAAGATACTCATTTTGTAAACCTTCATGGATATGGTGGAGAAGGAAAATCATTGCCGTGGATTGATCTTCCTCTAACTTATCTTGATCTTGTACTAATCCATTATTTTCTTCTACAACAATTTTCCAAAGTTTCTTTGACTTTAGTCGGATTTCAGCCTGGTGAGCCCACAACAGATAATTGTTCCCAGAAATGTCCAAAGCCACAATATCAAGTTTGGCAAGATTTGACATATTGTAGAACACTTTATATATAAAAATAATAATATTTAGAATCTAGTAAATGCATATGCATGTAAATAAACATGTTAATGTCAAGTAAATAATGCAATACTACAATATAAGAATTTCCTCTTCGGGAGGATAATTAGTTTGATTCTCCATAATCTCTTTAAGAGACTAACTCTTCAAGAGTATATGCATCTACAAGTAAAAATAGATATATCTGTATCTCTTCAGGAGTATAATAAGTACTTCTGCAGAAGTTTTATCTATTACCTCTTCAAGAGGACTGTCTAATTACTTCTTCAGGAAGTTTGTAATAAATTCCTTTGATCAAGAGGAGTTTAAATTATAACCACTTCAGGGGTGTATATATGTATACATATATATTATATATGAAGACAGTTAAGTATAAGTATAATCAATAAAAATGATATTCTTACCCTTTGATATGATCAACCCAGTTGGTACAGGCTCGTGCTGATAACGTGTTATAAAACTAATAATAAACATGCATGCAAATAAGCAATTAATGACACCAATATTTTCAGGTGGTTCGGCAATTTGCCTACGTCCACTGCGGAGGGGGATCACCTTTGATTATTGATTGAACCTTTACAAGCAAAGCACTAACTTCTCAATATATCAAAAACACTAATGATATTTGTCACTCTCTCCCCCTAATATTTCTCTTGCTTTTCTTCTCTCCTTTTCTTCTTCTTTTCAAGTCTTTTTTCATCCACACTTTCTTCTTCCGATGAGTTCAATTTATAGGGAAATAAATTGTCAAAGACATCATCTATGACATCAAATGGAATTGACATTCACTAATGCTTGTATAGACATCCACCATAATTAAACACTATGGACATCCACTATTAAAAGTGGCATTATTCATAACACTTTCCAAGATTACTATTATATTTTCCATTAGGTCGTACTCCTTTCTGTCCACAGTCTTTATTCTTTTTTAAGTATGACCTCCCGTTAGCTGCATCACTAACCAACTTGTTTCAACAGCTTCTCTATCTCATAATTTAATTGATAAACTACCACTAACTACTCTGTTGAATTTTCAATTGAAAAATAGTGTTAAGGCCCGTTTGGATTTATTTTGGCTTTTGCATTTAGATTGAAGCAAAAGTAAAAGCAAAAGACTATTCAAAAGGGTATATATCGTGGAAATTAAGAAAAATTCTTCAAAATCCAAATGTGTTTCCTACATGTATTGTGCGCGTTGTGGCAGAAGTACCTTTGAACCTGCTTTTGATATTCTATTGTGCTTAAAATCTATTGAAATAGAGACGTATAAGCATTGTGGGTGCCAAAAGCAAGTTTGAAACAAAATATACATTTGAGAAGTGATTCCAAACAGTTAAAAATCCAAAAGAGACATTGAGGCTATCTCTATCGTTAGTGGGTAATGCTAGACCCATCTTTAGTTGGCACGATATGACTCAATAAACACCATGTCAGATTATTAGTTTAATGCGTACGCAACATCAATTATTTTTATATATATATACATATACACATTTATAGAGCATATGCTGTAAAAATATTCCCATGCTTGGTATATGTATATAGCGCATTTTATTCATTCATCTGTTTTGGTCTTTGATTATAATCTGTGGACATAATTACAAGGTCATGTTTTCTCATCACCTTCACTTAATTTCTTAATGTGCAATTCTGTGAGTCGTTCCAAATTAAGAAAATGAAGATAAGTTCATATCTAGCTAGTGTCTGCATTTCAACAACACATTATTTAACAAGAACCTGTTAGAAAACGAACTGGATATGTAGACATTACACATCAATACGACAACGTTTGTCGGGTAGAAAAAATTGATAACTTTTTTTCTACTTGTTTTCATTTAATAAATTAAGAGTGAAATTAGAAGGAAAAAAAAAAAGTGATACATAACAACTCATTAGATTTGATGAATTTTCTAGGAATAGAGTAGATATGAAGTGTGACGTAATATTATTGTGTACTAGGTCAGATATCCATAGTGTAATATGCATAAAAAAATATAAAAACCAACCTGCGATTGAGATAGCAGTAAAAACATATGCTTGTCGGCAAGGGCATATCTGGTCCTGGGCTGATCTGGATTATAGCCCAGGGTAAAGTTCAAAACAAAAAAAATTTACTACATAGATATAATTCAAGTGGGTGGAGTAACCTAGTAGATGAGTTTTGTGATTTCAAAGTGAACCAATAAGGTTCAAATCCTAGTGTGGTGCATCCTTTTTCTTCCTTTTTTTTTGCTCAATAAACAAAATGCCACTAGCATTAATCCTTCTTCAGCCCAGTCCATATTCCTAGTTCAACATAGCAGTATTTTGTATTCAAGCCTAATCTATTAGCCTTAGCTCAGTTCTAACCCAGCTAATATTTATGATGTGCTTGTTATTTTAAAAATGTTCTAGCCCAACCCATATTTATTATTTGCATATTTATTATTTGCATGCCATTTATTTTCGTTTCTTTTTTTTTTTTCAAAATTTTTTCTCTTTGCTGTGGTGTAATTTATTAAATGCTTATGTAAACTATAAAACGATAAGAATCAAAATTAGACTATACTATTTATGATGCAAAAATCAAGAAAATATGTATAAATAAACCCAAAATATCTTTTCCTAACTCTTAAAATGACTAGAAGCAAAAGTAAACTATAACATTTATGATACTAAAATTCATAATATAAACATAATTTGATCCAAAATAAAATAAAATTTCGGGTCGTGGACCCCACACTGTATGTATTTTTAGCCCACCCCAAACTACCATCCTGGATACACCCTTGCTTGTCGGTTCTTTTGGATTTTTAGATTTGATAAGAAAACTAAAAAACATCTACTCCTAACACATGTAATTACGTACTTTGGATGGACGAGTCATTAGTTGGCGGAGTGTGAAAGCAATTTTGTATCAAAAATGTTAGGTGCATAATGAATTATACAACCAATTGCACAAACGTCATGTAGCACAAGGTTGGATCTTGTACTGAAAAGTCTACACATACATTTTTCGTGTGCAAGTTTTTCAGCACAAGGTCCAACCTTGTGCTTCACGTTTGTGCAAGTTTACAAGTACATGGCAGCTTTTGAAGCAGCTAATTAAAGAGACAGAATGGATCATGAAGTTCTTATTGAAACTTGATGTGGTACTTCATTTTAGCACGTACCCGGTTTTCCACTTGTTCTACTTTGATTAATCATTAATAGGTAAATTGTCTGAAATACTTAACGGGGATTCCAAAGGCACAGAGAAAAGGCTGGGGACTTTGTCCTTGTCGGTCAAACAGAAAAAGAAAAAAAAAATCATTCCGCTTTTTTTTTTAATTATTATTTTAAATTTTATTTATTTATTTATTTATTTTTTCTGCTTTTAGATTAATCTTCTTTTTCAGCAAATTTGATTTTTAAAAACTGTAAAGTTGTTTGCCAATCGGAATCAAAATTTTTAGTGATTGCTTATAATCTCAATTAATTGCTTACCAAACGGACATCATGTTAAAGAAATCTATGGACCATAAGATAATGAAGCACATTGAGCAAAAGGTACTTACTAGCCTAAAAAAAAAGCCCAATTGACATTGTTTAGCCCAACTCATTAGGCTCACTTGACAGAAGCCATAGCTATTTCTAATGGATTGTTCAAGACCATATAATAACTTTATATCAAAGCTGTGGCCAATGAAATGACTCAAAAAATTGTTAAACTCATTTTTATATTTTTGTGTTTTTATGATGAATGATAAAAATTAACACCTTGCCGTTTCAGAGAAATGGAGAGGAGAGGAGAAAAGTGACCAGTTTCTCATTAGTCCTTTAGTTTGGGAAGAGAAGGTTAATGGAGAAAAGTGTAGCGAAAGTGCGGAAAAAAGAGCTCAATTTTGTTTCTCTCCAAACTGGAGAGATTTTCAAAAGAAATAAGAGTCAAAATGAAAATATTCTAGAAAATTAAGACCAATATATTTCACTTATGCAGCATTGTTGCTTAGTTGAGGATAAAATAGTAAATAGGTTCTAATTTTCTTATTATCTCTTAGTGATGGAGATGCTCAAGGGCAGAAACAGGATTTTGTCTCTGAGGGTGCCAAAATTTAAAGATTAATACATCAAAATATGAATATAATTGTTACCTACCTATCTTCTTCTTCTTCTTCTTTTTATTTTTTATTTTTAAATCAGGTTTGGTTCCCTTGCTTTGTTCCGCCATAGGAAATTAAAGAGAGTATTTATTGTAGTGGTGTCAATAGAAGACCAAATTTTATTTGGACACATACTATTATACATTAACATATCATAAAACTCACATACAACGTAGTGATTTTGGATATGTCATACGTTCTAATGATTTTGGTGCTAAAATTTTGTAACTTTGGTACCAAAGTGTAATAGCATTTGAAAAAAGTAGTTTAAAAAAGTAAGGTGATTTCTACAAAAACAAAATGGTTATTTAAGGTTACTACATTTGGCACAAAGTACAACATTTTGGCACCAAAAGTGGTGCCAAAATATAGTAACATGATTGTATGATACGACGAATACCACTAAGATGTATCATAGAAGGCCCTTAACGTATAAATATACAAAGGTTTAACAAACATGACACCCCACCCTTAACCTCTAGTTCCGCCTTTCGAGACGCTGAGAGCTAACCAAACAACACAGATGCATATTTCTTTTCTCTACTCTTCTCTCTATGCAAACAAGTGAAGAGAAATTTATCTCCCCCCTCAAAATGTGCCCCAGTTTGATTTTCATGGACTAAGCCGAATTGAGCTGATCTAGATTCCATATAAGGCTTTCCACTCAATTTGAATTAATGTAGATCTGAATAGAAACTCATTTTGTGATCAAAGATTTGAAGAATACTTACTAGATTAAAATTCGATAAAATACTACAAAAAACCAAATATAGAACGAAGCCATCGTTAACAGAATTGGAATAGATATCTTGATTGCTATAATAATCAAATCAGATTTGTGTTATAAATCATATTTTAACAAGAGTAATGTTATGATTCCTAAATTTTTATTTCAAAAGTGCTTCTCAAATGATGTTGAGGTGGGGTCAATTCTAATACAGTGGGACCAATTGAATTTTGATTGTAAGTTGTCTATCTAGCCTTACTACCATATCATTTGAGAAGCATTTTTAGAAGAAAAATTTGAGAAGCATATCTTAACCAAACTTGTTTATAGACATACCTTTTTTTTTTTTGTTTATATTAACAGGACAAGATGATTTTATCAAAGGCCAATTAAGTGTCATGGACTCATACTGTGGCTTGGTCCAATTGGTATACCATGGAAGCCCAAGCCCATTATGACTGAAGCTTCTCATAAAGTATGGCCCAACTTGCACTCCCATTTTCTAACATATTATTATTATTAATTATTTTTTTTCTTCCAATAGGCTTATTAATTGACTAGAAAACCACGACCACTATAGTCAAAGTGTTAGGCGGGTCTTGACAAAAGGGAGTTATACCCCTTTGCCTTTTGGTCAAGGGTTTGATATTCCACAAAAGTATAGTGTTTGTGGTTACTCTATCTAAGGTTTGGCATGAGTTTGAATCATATGTCTCACTCACCTCTCTGATTTATATGATGCGTGTGTTGTGGAGTCGGTGCAGAAGTCGTAGAGGATAGGCCAGAGAATTTGTCCTCGTCATCCGAAAATAAAAAAGGATCATTGACTAGAAAAAATATATACTAACGCATTACAAAAAATTATGTGAATATTAATATGATAATACGGAAAACATGCATTAATATCAGCATCAAGCCTATTTGTAATAATAACACTACAAGAAAATAGGGTTTTTGTGACGGAAAAAAACCGTCACAAAAAAGGTGCAATTCCGTCACAAATACTTTTTGTGACGGCAATGCACCTTTTGTGACGGTTTTGTGCTCGAGACAAGTTAAAGGCGTCACAAAAAGTCTGTGTCGGTCAAAATCCGTCACAAAAAAGTTTTTGTGACGGATTTTGTGACGGATTTTCGTGTGACACAAAAAATAGTGTCACATATACATATTATTTGTGTCAGTTTATTTGTGTCGACCCGAACCGTCACAAATAGTATTTGTGACGGATTTGTGTGCGACACAAATAGTGGTCACATTTAATTTGAAACACTTTATTTGTGTCAACCCGAAACCGTCACAAATACTATTTGTAACGGTTTTGGACAAATAGTATTTGTGACGGAATAAATAATATTTGTGACAAAATTTTAATATTGTGACCACAACAATTATTACCAAAACCGTCACAAATATTATTTGTGACGGAAATTTATATATTGTCACCCAAAATCATCAATTCTACATCACAATAAATTATGCCATACTTATTTTTAAGTACAAGAACCACATAAAATTTAAAAGCATATTAATTAAAGATAAAATAAGAGACAATAAAGCCTATGTTCATACATAATTGTTTCATAGCTGACATTAGTAGAAATAAAAATAAAATGATAATAATCTAAATAAAGTCTTTACGCTCATAATTGATTCAATTAAAAACAGCAACTTATGCTCTAATTCTCTAATCTCTAGCCACAACCTGAAACAGAAAACGAAACTTGAATTAAAAATATAATAATACAACCACCTAGCAACCCAAAGAGCAAAACAAGACCAAATATACAAATAAAAAACTATCCAAACAAGCACCATAAGAACAAAAAAAAAAAAAAAAGGGCAAAGATTCCTAAAAAAAAATCGGCAGAGTTTCCTCTGTTTCTACAACATCCGAAAATTTCCATTAACCTGCGTAAATAAATTTATCACAACCCAAAATCAACATACAACTCTTTGGCACTTTTATGATCTAGCATAATAAATTTTAGCACAAATTTCTTATCTCAAAGTATTACTACCAACATGATGAGTCCAATGTTACCTCATGCTATACAAGTTGACCATGTTCGAGAAAAAATTAAAAGATATTAGTATCACTCAGGTTTCATTATCACACGAAATATAGTGAACTATATGTGTAGGACAGCTCGTTCAGTGCACCAACTTTTGGACACAAGTCAAGTTGAGTTTCCATATTCTAAGATTTGGAGTTTCAAGAGGTCAAACACCTAGACTCCCGTGCACCCAACATGCGTAACCGAGTCCATGCAACTAGGTGTACAGTCATCTGTGTCACTACGACTACAATATTATAGAAAATAATTAGATAATAAGATGGAGAGTCAAGCATCAAAACTTTTGACTCTATTGCATAAGTTAACTAAAATGAATTTTTAAAACCAACAACCAACTTACATTCAAGGGACCCAATTATATCCATCATCAGCTCATCGCCAAATATTTTCTCCAAAATCTGAGGATTATTGAGTAAAACTGCAGTTAAAACAAACATACAAGTCAATTATTAGTCCCCAAAGCAGACAACATGCAAATACGCAACGTATATCCGTAACCAAATTAGAAGTGGAGTAAAGATTAGATTAGAAGTGGAGTAAAGACTAGAGTACAAACTGACCCCTCTGACTATTTTGAAAATCATGTGGAGGCCATCAACATCGTCCAAATCTTCACAGATTCTAAATAAGTCGACCAGGTTCGGGAAAAAATCTTGCTGCGAGAAGACAAATTTCATTTGTAAATCCTATCAATGATTAATCAAAAACTAAAAAGGATTAAGAGTTAGACATAATAATCACATTTTATGTGCACATTTTATTCATTACTCAAGACATAATAATCACCGAGCAGCTACTAAGTACAAGGAAGAATAAACACATACATACAGTATTACTATTACACCCACAGAGTTTGTTGAATTTTTCTATCGTTTGGAGAAATTTTTGTACACCTTCAGAGGATACCATACTATACGACATGGGTGTGTAGTATCGTGCAGCCAATTAGATTGGCTTACTTATGAGAGACGATCCAAATGTAAAGAATGTGGGTCCCAACAAAATGAGGTATTCCTATTGACTACAAAATACCGTAAGCATGCCGTATGATACGGAATGTATACAAAAATTTCTCTATACTCATTGAAACATTCTGATATCAATAGTCAAACCCATTTGAATTCATGAAAAGATAGTCTCCACTATATGAAACAAAGCTAACAGAATTTTTACTATTTTAAACAAAGTTGTACATACTATATAACAAGTAAGAACAAACGATAAACAAATAAAACAAGAGGAATTAAGTCCATGACCATGATCATACCTACAATATTTATGTATCTATAAATAGATATTTATATCTATATATGTGTATTCCAGACAAGAAAAAGGAGTACTACCATTTACACATAATTTGGAAATTATGGTTATATGCATATATTAACATCTTTTAACTTTCATCATAAAGCACCATCATTTTTCTTCATTTATATGATCTCTTAATTTGTCTCTCTTAATTTGTTATTCCTCATTCAGATTTCAGCTTAATCATATTCTTTCCCCTGAATCACTTCCAATGGACTGTTAAATCAAACTCAATGTAATTTACTTCTTAACAATAACTGCTGTCATTCATTTATCTTAATTGCTCTGACATTTTCCAGGGCACGAGTACAAGATCTATGTCCCATATCGGACATTCGGATCCTACAAGTGATGTTGCAAGAGCCAAAAAAAAAACTCCAACTTGAGAACAAAGAAGGATTTTCAACTTTTTATATAAAAATATAGATAGTGACTCCATTATTGAATTCTAACTAGTCGATAATCTGTGCTATGCACGGGTTTTTATTAACCAAAAAAAAAAATTACTGCTAAAACTGTTGAATAGGTCATAGACACAATATAATCTAAATTACAAGTTCATCCCAAAAGTTTTGATTCCAAAATATTCACAATGATCTCTCTTTGTAAAAATATACACATACATACACATTGGTCTTCTCAATTCAGACCAAAAAACCTAAGATTAAACATGATAAATTGTACTCTCATGAATACAGACCAGAACACCTTCAGCCTTCAACCAACAATGTGGTCCAACAAAACAACGCATAATAAAGTTGAGCACAACTTATATTCATAATTATAGGACAAAAGCACTTCTTAAAATGGGCAATCAAGAAGCAAAGCAGAATGGAGGAACTGGATTGGAAACAAATTAACACACTACTGTATCAAAGCATTCTGATTTAAAAAGCAAGGAAGATCTCTAATGGTGCCCTGAAATTAAACTCAATGAGAAAAAATATGACACAATCAAACTCTTGTAGCATGAATAATTGGGGTCTAGAATATGATTACTGGAATGAGACATTTTTAAATCTTGCTTTTAAAGGCTCAGTTTATTGAGCTTCCATAAATTTGCCTTCCTTTCTGTAACTAATGGGGTCTAGAATTTCTAATGCACGTAATTGAATAATTAAAAGGCATAACCTTCACATCCTTTTTTTTTCCTATCAAAAGTTGTTTAAGATAGAGTGTACTACATAACTTGTCAAGTTGATTTGGAAATTCAAACTTATCCACCAAATGGAAAATTTGATGGATCTCATTCCAGAATCTCTTTTAATTTTCCTAAAATTTTGAACATACACTATTTCTGTCCCAAATTCCATTACCAGGGTCGGCCGCACAAGCGAGCCAAGCGGCCGCTTTAGGCCTCAAAATTTATCATTTTTAAGCCTATTTTCTTCTAATTTCTATGAAACTTATCATTTTTAAGCAAATTTTCTTCTAATTTTTTACCTAATTTCTATGAAACTTAGTGTAGAGACCTCATTTTTTAGACTCCTTTAAAAGTTCAAGTTTAAAGGAAGAGAAAAAGAATGAAGAAGAGGAGAAAAAGAATGAAGAAGAGGAACAGATGAAAAGAGGAAGAGAAAAAGAATGAAGAAGAGGAGACTGGAAGAGAAAAAAATGAAGAAGAAGAAGAAGCAAAAAAAAAATAGCCCAAGCTGCACACTGTGCACACAACACGGGCAGGTTCACCTTAATTAAGTTTTGCATATTTCTTTTGTAGCTTTGCAAAGCAGGTCCACCTTGCAAAACTGACAGACTATTGGATAAAGGAGAACTATAGGGAAACATGAGAATGAATGCTACACAGACTCTCGATTTCAACAGATTTAAGTGTTGCAGCAGAACAATATCAATAGATCATCTAAAGTACTAGACCAGGAAACACAATAAAGTTCTTCCTCGAATTAAAACTTGCGGCTAAAAATTAATTGTCTACCATGATATGACCTTCAAATTGATACACTTTGGACATACATATATGATTAAGAATTGTGATAAAATTGTAAAAGTAAGACAACACTTGTTAAGGTTGTCATACGTCCATACCTTGTAGCTGAAGGTGGAAGATCTCCAATACATATAGCCTAGAAAAAAAGTAAACTTCACAGGTCCTGAAACCAAACAAAAGACGAAGGCCAGTTAAAGATCCAAATCAATACTCTGGAGTTGAGTTGAACAAAAATTTAAGAAGAAGAAATACATCATACACCATTGCTAACTCTTTTTTTTTTTTTTTTGGGGGGGGGGCAACAAATTTATTAAATCATCAAAGATTTGAATTTCACACTGAATTGAAACAATTGACATCCAAAAATATGCCCACACACGTTCCAAACTTTAAGCAAGAACACTATTTGCAAACACTATTTCAACAGGTTACTTACTACATACATAGCTTACAAATGATAGTAAACTGATGGAGAAGACCAAGAATAATTATTGCTTCCTTGCCTCCCCACCAAAAAGAAAAACATAAATAGAAACAAAATGAAAGTTATGCCTAAAGTTAATCAATCATCCTGAATTAGCTCATTTTGAAAGAAAAAAAAGAAGATTGTTGCTTACAAAGTTATGCCTAATGTTTTACTTTTACTTTTATAATTAAAGTTATGCCTAAAGTTAATCAATTTTTTCATCTTAAAAACTCCCATGGATGACCACAAATGAAAGTATTCTCTCTTTCTTGATGAAAGTATATATGAAAGTAGAATTTGATTTGGCTGTGAAGCTCAAGTCTACCAATTATATGCATGCTCTCATTTTGTTTTTTAGCTTTCATCGTCATTTATTCCTAGAAAGAGACCAACAAACCATATAGTGTGGACCCCACCCCTAAGGTTCTAATGCACATTCAGTTCTTCTAAATTCACATCAGTGGTGTTTGTATAGCCAAATTTGAGGTTGGACCACACCCAACTGCTACTCTTTTTAAGTTGAATTAGTAAACCCTGTTTGTGTTAAATGCTCCTAACAGTGGACTGAAGCTTTCACAAAAACCACAAGACATAATGTATTTTGAACAATGCTCAATTAACACAGATTTGCAATATATGTCTGATTCGTACACAACAAATCTCAATTAGCACACAGAGAAGTATATTCACTTTAACAATGCCAATTCTTCTTGTTTATGCTAACTGTCAAAATGGAGAAGTATCTAATAGCTTATCTTGTAGTGAAAATTAACCCATCACAGACTCCAACTGTGTCATATGTTCAAGTCCTTCCCTACTGGACTAGACCACCTTTACATTATGTGGCATATCACATTCTTCTTTCAAAATCTGTACCATAAAAAGCCGTATTCATGTGTAAAACTGCAGCCATTTAGTATTATGCATGTGTATGAAATAAAAAATTAGGTTGGCACTCTTACATTTAGGTTACTTACAAAGGATCCTTACGAGAGAAATGCTATTAAAAAGAAAAAATAAGGGAATAAAATAAAGGAACCATGCATTCATGAAAGTAAAGAAGGGAGAAAGAAAGAGTGAAGGATAAAGAAGATGTACATATTCGAAAGAAGAGAAAGTGGAAGAAAAATGGAAGAGTCTTTTGTATAAACAAATCCTAAGTGGCTTAAACAGGGTAAGGATTCGTTTTTTAAAAATGAATAACTAAATCTTTCAAATCCGACTGTATTGTGAATCCTAAAAAATGTAAGAATCATAAGATTCAACTCTGATTACTCCAGAATATAGGTTCGATATACATATTCAAATGGTTTAAGAAGTGAATCAACTAATGAGCTTCGAACCAACAAACTTTAAGATGTTACCTTTATCATTTCTACTCATCATTAAAAATGGACGTTGGCAATCACTTAGCATACAAATGCGATGAACATTCCTGTTTTGTTGTCCTCATCAACTGTGATGAACATTCCGCATAAAAATATCAAGAGCGAATAGCACACTGGATAAAGAAGGAAAGCATATAAAGTTAAGTCTATACTTTGGCTACCAAGCAAACTGAATTCAAAAAATTCTATACAACTAAAGTGATCAAAGGTTGAAACTAATTTCCATGAACACTAAGAAGTCTAATTTTTTTTTTTGCTATTTTTTTTATACCTTTTCTAAGCATGGCCAAGCATCCTTAAAATCAAGAACCACGAGAGCAAGTGCAACAGTAAGTGCAGTCCATGACACATTCAGACCCAAGGGCAAACATTTTATTTTAACTTTTAGAGTTTTATAATCACTTGTTAACTCCAAAAGTGGTTACCAACCAACCTTTCACCCGAGTCATTTGACACAAGCTAGTAATAATATAATGTTTACTTACAGGACACATGCACACTGTGTCGTGTTTTTAAGAAAAATGGCGTATGCTCTGAGATAGAAGAACAAGGGAAATATAGCCCCAAATTGGAAAACCCTAGCTCATAAATCAGTAATTTGAAAAAGCCCCAAATTGGAAAACCCTAGATCATAATCAGTTTCATGTAATTTGAAAAAGGTCCAAATTGAAAGCCCTAGCTCATAAATCAGGTTCAGATTCGGACATAAATCGTTTCAGAGATCGGTTCCTCCTTCATAAATCAGAAAACAAAGAAGAAAATATAACTAACCTTCTTCTTCTTCTTCGGTTCAGTTGTTCCTTCTTCTTCCTCCTTCTTCTTCCTCCTTCTTCTTCTTCGGTTCTTCGTCCCTCTACTTTCTTCTTCTTCTTCTTCTTCTTCTTCTTCTTCTTCTTCTTCTTCTTCTTTGGTTCTTCTTTTCCCCTCTCTCTTTCTCTCTCTCTCTCTCTCTGAAACGAGTGAGATTATTAGTGTGTTGTGATGTTTAGTGGTGGCGATGTACGGTGGTGACGAGCTACGGTCTGAGCAGAGGTATGGGGGGTTGCGGTCTGAGAGAGAGAGAGAGAGAGAGGGTTAGGGGCTGCGGTGGTGGGGAGCAGTGGTGGGTATGTGGGAGAGAGAGAGGGCGCATAGGTATGAGTCTTTTCCCCCAATTTTTACTAAAGTCTATTCCCCCCATTTTTGCCCGCCAATTCTATTTGTGTCGGATAAAAAAAGTTTCCGTCACCAATAATATTTTATTTGTGTCGGATAAGTACGTGTCCGTCACGAATAATATATATTTGTGTCGGATACATACTTTTCCGTCACAAATAATAGTTTTTTCGTGTCGGATATATTTCCGTCACAACGTCCGTCACAAAAATAGTTATTGTGACGGATATTTGTCCGTCACAAAAAAGTTCGTCACAAAAGGCATATTTTTTTGTAGTGTAAGTTAATATGGACATAAGCACTAAATACCTTTGACGAGATAATATCACATGAATTGAAAAATCCACTTCCATATAAACACAAAGAAAAATTCACATATACAATCACACAACCTAATAACATAAATGGTCATCATACCTACCACATCCAGACACCCATTCAAATCTCTCACAAAATGTTGATAGGGCAATGCTAGACCCACACCTATCCACCACATTCTGATATGGACCAATGAGGAAAGCAGAGAGATTATAAAGTGATGCAGACCCACAGTCTCTCTCCTCCCCCCATTGATCCACGTCAAAGTGTGTGGATAGATGGGTACGAAATTTGGGTGTGGGTCTAGCATTATCCATGTTTATACCCTTTTGATATCACATCATTGCCTTTGCGAATTTTACTCCATAATAAGAAGAAAAGATCCACGAAATAAGGTAGGGATTGGTTAACTTGATTTCATTCATGGTCAATCACCGTTTGAACAAAATTTTCGAAGTCCAATAAATCTTGATTTTTTTTAACCTAATGAGGGTTTGCAAAATTATACAAAGTACCAAATCATTAGATAATAAAACTTGTAACAAAACAACAAAGTAAATATCAAATCAACTAAATAGATATCGAATATACCTATTTGCGAGAAAGCACAAATCAACTTCACTTTGTGTTCGAGCAAGACTCGAACTCCATGTGGACACGCGGAATCCGTCGTCCGCTCCCAGTTTTTCCTGTTTGTTTTCGGGGTTTCGGAATTGATTTTCCTTTGTTTTGAAATTGATTTGAAAGAAAACAAGAGGTTGATTTCGAAGAAAAGAAGGTCTTTCGAAAACAGATACAGAGTCGCCACTTGGTCTTTAAGGAACCAAGAAACCTAATTTTGACTCACCCAAACGGATAAAGGGCACCGGCCCTTCATAACCAAAGAACTTGGCTCAAGGTTTTGGTACGAGAGAGGAAGGAGCCTTTGTCACGACTAAAACACCCTCAACTCGCCCCGTCTCTCGACGGGCCTCAATTAGCATCCAAATAATCATCTTATACTATGTGTGGTTTGGCAATTACTATTATGATAGTATATTACATTACATAAGAATCTTGAAATGGAAGATCAAAAGATAAGATATCATTCATAAGATCTTAGCCAAATATCATACAATGCAAAAGTGAAAGATCACACAAATAAACCTAGGAAAAATCGTCTAATCATATATCAATTAATCAAGTTTCCTAATCTAAAGGGGGCATGAATTGTTCTTGAAACAAATAAATCAAAGAAAACAAAGATGCTTAGCAAGCTAGAATGATGCATGTTATTCTTTGAGAAGAGAAGATCTCTCAATCCCCGGGACGGATGAGAAAGGATGATTAGATCGAGGGGAAACATGAATGTGTGATCATGATCATTCCTTATAATCTTCTTAGATTAGGACTCATAAAAGCCCCAAATCTTTGCATGAATGCAATGTATGTATCTATAATGTGTAAAGGTTGTAGTGTGCTTTGTGTTCATGGATTTCTATAATGACTTAGAAGTCTAATATATGTATGAATGAATGAATGGAATCATTATGAGAAATTTACAAATTTAGTATGAACTACTTCCTAAGACATGAGCTAATTTGGAATGCATATAAGCATCAAATCAAAGGATGAAAGTTAAATGTGCTTGCTGTGAATAGTGGACAGAACAGTAACATGATCTTTTGGAAATTGAAAAGAGGGGTTAGAAATGTTTTCTATGCATGCTTTTTTATGGAGATCTTCCTTATTGTGTCTAGAACACAACCCAAAAAGCCAACCCTTAATAACTATCACAGATTGAGAGAAATTATATAAACAATAGAGGTCACTCAGAAACAGAGTCCGTACTGTCGACTGAAATGTTAGAAAATCTTAGAAAATGAAAACAAATGATTTAGAGGTCCATTTTATACAGAAAGTTCCCTAAGACATTAAAGTTTAATGTCAAAATAAGTAAGGACCACCTCGTTTGGAAAGGTTTTCTGAAAAAGAAGTTAGAAGTCAACCAAGCTGCTGTGACAGCAAAGGCAGAATGTTTGGAAGGAATGTTTGGGTACAAATGGACCACTTTCAAGTGCTTCCAAGTCAAGCCAAAAATCATGGATGTTCTATAATGAGTTATAAAGACTTTCCAAGTGGTCTTGCATTCATACATTGAGTATTGAACTCAAAATAATTCCTTGAAGTTAAATGACTCACTGTTTTGAGGGTTTTGAGAAAAACAAGGTTTATTTCTTGAAATCAAAATGAGGGGTTTAAGAGGGGGTTTTGAAATGGGGTTTTGAAAGTATACTTCCAGAACTTGGATGGATATTCTAACCACTTGGAATATCAATTCCTAACTCATTTCAAGAACTTCCCAAGTATTTGCAAAACATGGTTATATTTGGAAACCAAACTCAAGAATCTATGGGAGTATGATACATGAGAGGATAGATGATACATGATATGATATAGCATGCTAAAAGTGGTAAAGAACATGTGCATGGGATATGGGTTCATCTAGATACAAGAGAGTGTTGCATCAAAGTGTGAAAGTCAAAGAGTGAAATGCTGTGAATAGTGGACAGAATGTATGCATTACTTTATAACATTATAATGGGAGGTCAAACATGCCTAGAAAAATGTGGAAACAATCAGAGATCATCCTTATTGTGTCTAGAAAATAACCCAAAAAGCCAAACCTCAATAGCTATCACAGATTAAAAGAAAGAAATCAGAATGTACACATGACTCAGAAACAAAAGCTGCACTGTTGACTGATTTTGTATGATTTTTCATAAATCAAAGAAATGGTTTATGATGACCCATTATATACCAAAAGTTTCCTAAGACACCCAAGTTTCATAAAAAAAATAGAAAAGATATATATACAGTGACGAAAACATCCATAATAAGTGCAAGAAGTCAGGTAAACATTCTGTGAGAATAGAGGCAGATTATGAATATGAACTTCTTAAATCCGAAAATAATACTTTCACATCTCTATAATTGATGGGAAAAATTGGAGACAAACTATGATGTCTTAAGAAGATTCTCCAAGTGGTTTCATCATCATAACTCAAGTATTTAATTCAAAACAAATCTTTGAATCTGAACAGCTCACTGTTTTGGATTATTCTTGAAGAAAATGGATTTGGGTTTTGAAATAGAGTTTGAGTTCTTGAATGGGGGTTTTGAAATAGATGTTCAAATCATGAACTTAAACTCTTGAGATGACCATGTGACCACTTAGAACCTCATCCAAACTTGAATCATCAAAGAATTCCCAATATTATTTGCACAAACATAGTTTTATTTGAGAATATGACTTCAAGAATACATATGAATGTATTGAAGGTAGAATCATCATCCATCAAACATGTCTTTGAGGTGAAGAGCTACTATCCATAAGGATTCACTCTCCTCAAACAACATGTCATCTAGATGATGATGAACAACTAAATAATCAAAGAAAAGTCAAAAGAAATGAGGTTAAGAGAGAGATGAACATCAAAGTAAACAAACATTCAAATAGCAATCAATAGTTGATATTCATTGAGATATTGGACTTGTAGCTTGGTGTTTCACTCATATTTGGTGACATTTGGACATGGAAGTAGCTTCCTATCTCATAGATACTCAAGAATGGTGGTTGGAGATGATTTGAATGTGGAGTATATGAGAGGTAATGGAAGAAAATAAGATTAAAACTCACTTTGATTGGAAAAAATGGAAGAAGAAGACTAATTCTTCTCTTTCTCTCTCTATATTTCTCTAGAGTTTCTTCCTAAGCTCTCTCTAAGCTTCCATGTCTCTCCCCTAAATGGAAGTAAATGGTTTCTTTTATAGGCAAAGGAGGGGTGGTAAATGGAGTTTTAAAAAGTTTAAAATGGTCTCCCATTGGTCCAAATAAGCTGGGAACCAAAACTACGTCGTTTTGATTTCTAATACATCAAATTGGACCCCCAAAATAAATTACAAAAATACACTGTTCTGGAGGGGAGTGCCGCGGCAGCACTGGGCCAGTGCCGCGGCAACAGTGGGCCAGTGCCGCGGCGACACTGCTCCTCCTTCGTCCAGATAATGCTGTTTAGGCCCCCTGAGGTTCCGGTATTCGCGAAAAGGCCCTATTTCGTCCGAAATTCACAGAAAATGCGTATGAACTCCAAACTGAGGTTATGATATACCGTTGGAAAGGTATTGGAGTCTAATTTACATAAAAAAAATAGTTCAGAGATAGGTCTCTTTGAAACATTTTGCGGTATTTGCGATAAAAGCCGATTTGATCGCCTTTTTCGCCTTCGGAAATTCATAATAGACTCGTTTTAAATCCGAAAATTATGTGCGATATACCGTTGGAAAGCTATTGACCTCTAGTATCCATGAAAAATATTTGAAAATTGTTACGGTGTCCCGGCTTTAAAGTCAAATTCTGGTCAAACTTGGGATTCCTGGGATGTTCTGGGAACCTCTGGGAGCTCCCCGGAACTGACGTTTTTGCTCGATTTCTTTTTAAAAATCATTTTAATATTTTCCACATGATCCAGAATGATTCCGGTAAATTTGGACAATTTTGGTCAAACCTGGTCAAACCTTGGTCAAACCGGTCAACAGGGACTTTCCGGGAACTTCGGGGACATCCGGGGGTCTCTAGGAGCTGACAATTTCATCCGATTTTACTTAAAAACTCATTTTATCACTTTTCTTATGACGTAGCATATTTCCAGAACTTTTGGTCCGAATCTGGGAGCTTTTGGGCTTTCAGGGGCATTTTGGTCATTCTGAGCATTCTGAGAGATAGAACGGGCTTCTAGGAGTCCTTTTGAGTCTCTTACGATCATTGTGAACCACCAAGCTATGAGTCTCCTAAATCTGATAGCCGACAAAATGGGGTGTCTACACTCCATTATTTAGATTTTCATGGTATCCTTCTTTTGTTAAATTTTTTTTTAAAAAAAAGCCTTCCAAACCCTTAATAATTCCCCTACAGTCATTTGTAAATAAAAAAAAAGATAATAAATGGAAATTAAAAAAAGATGAGAAAAGAATGTAACCATTAGTAAAAGATCGAGTCACTTACTTGAAAATTGTCAGAAAATGTTTTTGGCACACAAAATTTAAGTATTGATGTTGTCTAGATGCTACATGATTTTTTTATGGTAAGCCAATCCAAACTTGAATGGAATTGGTGACCTCTCCAACATAATTACTGAATTATCTTTAGCAATGAAATTTAGTAACTTGAATTTCAAATATTGGGAGTATCATAAATTTTGAACCTTCTCTATAATTCCATTGTCTCATCAAGATTTTTCTATGATTTCAATGAAATCTTTGTCTCGCAATCACCTTCACTATTGGGATCATACACTCTATTCCATAAAGACGCTATTCCTATAACTGTTTTGTATAGTGTCCCGAGTTTTAGATTTTCGAACGCATTCGCGTGCAGCACTTAGACTTACATATCCCCTTTTGTGTAAGATAAATAAGCCCTTGTAGCACACAAGTAGACAAGAAAGTACAAGACACTAGAGAATTCAGAGAAGAGTATTATATTCCTCTCAAACATATTTACAATTTCTTGGATGATTTGGATAAATGATGGTCTTACCCATTTATACGAAATCAAAGATACAATGGACTGTCTAGATTATTTTGATCTAACGGTCCTCATCACTCTTCTAGAATATTACTAAGGAGTATCTAAGTATTTACAAGTTTCCTACATTCTACAATTCTCTACAATGTAAAGATATATATATGCATATAGGAATTATGTGATTTGTACATTGTAGAGAATTCTAGAATTTGGAGACCTGTAAGTATTTAGATATTTCTTTGAGAACTCTTAACAATTTCACTTTAGTTCGAAACCACAAAGAGTTAGGTGTTCATTTTTGAAGCAAATGGATAAAAGGAAAATGGATCTAACCACAGAGGAGTAAAATACCTATTAATTAAGTTAGCTAAATGGTAATTCACACCTCCCCACTGCTTGTGGACTTGGGTAAATTATATTTTGTACCCTTGAGCCATACACCAATATGTATAGTTTGGTCCATCATTTTTCCTATGTAATAATTTAGTCCATCAACTTTCAGGCGAGTTGCAATATCAATCTTTTATCAAGTTTTGGCTAAAAAAATTTCCATAAGCACATCATGTGAAAGGTTGCCATTGCAATCAACGACATCATTTTTCGTAACTTTTTCTTATGGAAAGTTAACATTGTTAGTGACCTGAAAGTTGAAGGACCAAATTGCAACAGTAGAAAAAGGAAGGACCAAACTGCAAAAAACAATTTGTAGAAGATTAATAAATGTATGCATATCCTTCGCTAGAGAGTCAAAATGCTTTTTATTTAGGGAGATTTAGTGGAAAGGTAAATAAAACTAGACTTTTTTAGTGATACATCCAACCCATGTTTTATTTTAGTGAAAACTCCATTATTTATAAAAGTTATGTAAAATTTCACATAACTTTCTTAAAAAATGAACTAGTTAAGAGTTTTCACTAAAAAAAAAGTCTAAAATGAGGGGCTTCTGCCTAATTTTCTATTTTATTAATTAAGAAAATATCTTTGACTATTTAAGTAATTAAGTCCCTGGCACAAATCACAGTCTTTGGTCTGATAACAATAACGTTTGATTGCTCAATTTATGATTTAAGGTAGATATGACATCTCATTTGCATATAATCCAATAAACAAAAAATTGGGGACACTGTCAGCATGGAATCCCTTTGCGATCCTTTAACACAATGATGCATAGCCCATGTGGCAAAGGGTTAACTCTAGTTAGTGTCCTCCTATGTATCTAGATTTTATGTTCGAACTTTTCCCATATAATATTAAAAAAAAAAAAAAAAGATGAGTAAAGATTGAGACACATTCAAAGACACAACTTTTGGAACACAACCTAAAAGATGTGTTTATATCTCTCCTGTGATATCAATGGACCCCACAATGACACAGGAGAGAGATAGACATCTCTTTAGTTGTGTCCCAAAAATTGTATCTTTGGGTGTGTCTCAAGTATTACCCAAAAAAAGATACTAACCCTTTGAAATTGTCTAAATGGGAATCATTTAGGCTTAGTTTGGCCCCCACGTGGGTTTTTTTAAAAGGAGCTTATGAAATTTATTAGTAAGTTGTTTGATAATTTTATACAAGTGACACACTACTCTTCAAAAAGACATTATGAAACCAAAAGGTAACCTTGAGCTTTGAAAAACTCTCCAAAAAAGCCCTAAGTTTAATTTTTGCAAAGCTCATAAACTAGTTACCAAATGAATTAACATAAAATTATACTTTAAAAAATGAGAAGCACCAAAATGGGGACCAAACTAAGCCTTAATCCTGTGGGGACAAACTCTATAGTTTATATTAGGGGAATAATTTGTACCAGATTCTAAGGTTGGAATCAAATGATGATCTTGTTGGGATTATATCACATGTGGGACAATCTCATTAATTTAGGGATTGTGATTTGGCTAGATTCCTATTGTAATTTGGTTTCCTTTGTGATAGAGTTGTATTACTTGTCCAATAAGTAATGGATTGCAAACTCTATATATAGGGATGTTGTATAGGAATTTAGGTAAGCCCTTGGTGTACCAATTTAGTGGTCTCCCCTCATGGGGGTGCATGGTCTAGGGTGAGAGAGATATTAATCATTGGGGTTTTCTGTGAGGGTTATTCACAATGATAGAGATGTGAGGTAGGGATGGGTATTTTTTTTATCTCTGTGATTTCTCTATGTTACAGTGATTAATTGTGTCAGGTTCTTTGGGGTATTGAGTGGGGAAGTATACAAGGGTCTTGTATTTGGGTTATGTGATTTATTCCATGTAATTTGTACCATGTTTTACTCAATAGTAAAAAAATGGATCTCTCGGGTGTGGACGTAGGCAAGTGTTTGGCCGAACCACGTAGAAATCTGTGTGTCTTTTCTTTGGTGTGCATGTTTAATTACTACTAATGTATGTGTGTGTGTTTATTTGGAAGAATTTGGTTCCGCGTGTTAAATTCCCAACAAATTTATGCCTCGTGGATATATATGAACTAAGAGCAACTCTAAGGGTAGTAATCAAATATGAGTTTCCAAAATGTTATTTGGTTACTTGAATAGTGTTTTACATACCAAATAAATCTTATGCACTCCAACCATAGTACTCAAACCCAGTAGCCATTTTATTGTTTAATATATTTTGATGTATCTCAATCATGATACACTAAAAATATTACCAATGTCTAGGATCTTCTCACCAAATATGGATCTCCTCACTTTCTCTCTCCAAAGGCTATAACTTTAGAGACCCAAACCCTAAGTTTCTATAATAGATCCCCTTTTGCATCCCTCCATTGGAGTGCAATTTTTGGGATAAAGGGACCCATTTTGGCATCTTTTGATTTTGGATACTCATTTGGATCCCCCATTGGAGTTGCTCTAAAGCCAATAATATCAAAATCACCATTCACTGATGCAAAAAGAAAATTTAAAAAGATAATGCAAATAATCTGTCTTCCATTGCGAAAAATGGTAAGTTTCTAATCTCCCAATTTAATAGTAGTTAACAATAACACTATATATGTAACACCCGCTCCTGCGATTAATTGTTAATCATGATTTAGGCATGCATTAGCATAATTAATTGGTGTTTATTAACACATGTTTAAGTGAGTTTTAACTCACTAGTTGATTGTGGGTGTCCAAATTGGGAACCCAAAGTTGGCCAATGGGGCAGTCCCAAATTGGGACATGAGTTGAGAAAGTTCCATTGTGATGGGACAAAGATGGTGGAATCACCCTTATGTGCTTAAATGTTTATTAAGGCATATGTGAGATATTTATATGTTGTTTAGAATATATTGTTTATTATTAGAGACCATTTGTGTGGTCATTTGGGAATTCCTTGGTGAGGACGAAATGAACACGTTACATAATTAGTAGGCTAATTAGCAACTTCATAAAATTATGTGGGACCACTTATGGGACCCATGCGAAACATAGACAAATACCTACTTAAGTTTGGAGGACTAAATAGTTAGTCATAAAACTAGTTAGGGGTAAAATTGCAAATAACCAGAAAAATAGTGGGTTTTATAATAAAAAGATAAAACCATATATGAGCTGGGAATTAAGAGGAGATCCATATCTCTTCTTCTTCAAAATTCAGTCGGTTAGAGAAAAAATAGACGAGGGTTTCGTTGGAGCATCTCGGCAACGATTGACGGCGCGTTCGACTACCAATTTCGATTCCGAGACCGGATTCAGACTCGTAGATGTGAGTTCTACGTTTTGGTACTGATTTTATTGAGTATAATCGTCGTAATTTTTGAGACCCAATTCGGAGCAGTAATCCGTAGTTGGTCGAATTCATGTAGGATTTTAACCCGAAGTAGATTTGGACTTCAATTTCACAACTAGGAATGAATTGCTAAGAGGTGAGTGGTTTCAATCTTGTTTTTGGATGAGAATCATAGTTATGTTCTTTGAATGTTGATAACATGCCTATTTAGCTTAATTACATATGCCTAGCTATGATTTTGTGAAAAGCATGGTGATATGTTTATGTGAGCATGTTTAGTTGCCTATTTGGGTCAAGGGAAAGCTCGTATGAATCCGCCATGAGATTGTTCCGTGGTGACGACCACTTGTTGCCGACAACGGCATTAGACCGCACGTGGGTGGCGTAGGTCATTGGCTTGTGCCGTGGACTGTTGGGGGAGTCGCGGACTTGCGGGTAGTGGCGGAGGAAATACTTGCTTATCCGGAGATCAATTTATTTGTTGAGTTGAATATAAACATGATATGTCATCTGTGTGCTTGATTGATATCTCTCACTAAGCATATAGCTTATATATTGTAGTGGTTATTGAATAACCATTGTAAGTGAGCACGACGGTGAGAATCCGGGAAGATGAACTTGGGGTTCGTGGAGTCGAGGAAGCTTGTAAATGTTGTAGTTTCATGTATATAGTTGTTTTTGAGCTAAACTTATAGTTTTGGTGCAAAACTTGTGGTTTGTAATAGTTAACTTGAGTTTATGTTAAAACTTGGAGAGATATGTTAGTTTTGGTTTAATCGCTCCAAGACTTGTGTAAATTTGGTAATTGAAGCTTAGAATGTTGTTGGCATCTTCCATACCTTGATAATGTAGTTTTGGGTATGTTTGAATGAAAATTTGGTTTAAAAACATGTTTTGGTTGATCATAGTAGCATTAGGAGTATTTGGGAGAGATTTGGGGAATATGTGGGAGAGATTGCATTTCATATCTTGTTTATTGTATATGAACTTGTTAGAGTCCCTTGGGAATGTTTTGAAATGGTTTAGAATTGATTTTTGAAATGTTTTTGTAAGTTTCCAAGAGGTTTGGTTTGATGTTGGTGATGTTTAGGCATGTTTAGCAGAGTTTTTGACAGCAAAAATGACTTTTGTAGAGCCCGGATCGATCCGGGTTAAAGAGGGGATCGATCCGGCCTTTTTCGAGGGCATTCTGATACCAAAAACCTTAAATGGATCGATCCGGCATTTAGGGCGGATCGATCCGCTCACAATTTTGCTGTGCTGTTGACTTTTACGGAAGCGGACATAACTCTCTCTAGAAAACTCGGATTCGCGCACCGTTTTTTTTTGCGTTGGAACCGGGACTCAAAAAACCTATCTTTTGGTATAAAATTTGCTATACCTTATTAATGACCATTTTGCCCTTGGTCTTGTTTTGTCTAACTTAAAGGTTGATTTGAGCGTGTTTTCATTCCTTTTCATTCCTAACTTGATGTTTGAAGGCCTTGGTGGCGTGCCACGTGTCTTGGGTTCACATGTGTGGATCCAGGGCATGACATTTAGTGGTATCAGAGCAATAAGCTTAGAAACTTTGGGACGAGAGACGGCGACTTGAGAGTAACGTGTAGATATTGAGCATATAGATGCATTACATGTATGCATATGATTATTGATGCTATATTATGATTGTTTAACCATTTATATCATATGACATATGGCATAGTATGCATAGTATTTATGCATATTTGACTGGCAGGCAAGAATTTGGGGAAAAATGGACCAAAACCAAGAACTTGATGCAAGAATGGATCGTTTGGTGGATTTGGTAACTAATTTCGTTGGTGCCGTTGGTGATCGAGTACCACCAGTAAATGAAAGGTATGCGAATCCAAATCCTGAACCAAGGGTGGACCGTGTTACGATTGAGCAATTCTATAATAGAAAGTCGACTACGTTTGATGGGGGTCCGGATCCGATGATAGCTATTCATTGGGTATCGGATATGGAGCGAATATTCCGTGCTATAGAATGTACCGAAGAGCAAAAGATTATGTTTTCCACTGATACTCTGAAAGAAGGTGCCTAGAATTTGGGTAATCGTTGACCGATTAACCAAATCTGCGCATTTCCTAGCGATTAAGACGAATGATCCGATGAAGTTGGCAGAGTTATATGTTCAGGAAATTGTAAGGCTTCATGGAGTTCTAGTGTCTATTATCTCTGATAGAGATAGTAGATTTACATCAAGATTTTGGAGGGGTTTACAAGAGGCTATGGGCACAAAGTTGAATTTTAGCACAGCTTTCCATCCGCAGACTGACGGACAATCAGAACGGGTAATTCAGATATTGGAAGATATGCTTAGATTATGTGTTCTTGATTTCAAGGGTGATTGGGAACAACACTTACCATTGGCTGAATTTACTTATAATAATAGTTTTCAATCCAGTATTGGGATGGCTCCTTTTGAGGCTTTATATGGGCGTAGATATTGTTCGCCGATTTATTGGGCTGAGGTAGGAGAACGGAAACTATTGGGACCTGAGATAGTTCAGCAGACCACAGAGAAAGTTAAGGTGATACAGCAACGATTGCAAACAACTCAAAGTCGTTACAAGAGCTACGCGGATTTGAAAAGGAGACTAATAGAGTTTGAAGTTGGTGATTATGTGTTCCTAAAAGTGTCACCGACTAAGGGAATTGTGAGGTTTGGAAAACGTGGGAAACTGAATCCGAGGTACGTTGGACCATTTGAGATTATTGGTAGAGTTGGACCAGTAGCATACCGGTTAGAGCTACCACAAGAAATGGAGAATGTGCATAATGTATTCCACGTATCAATGGTGCGACGTTGTGTGTCAGATTCACGTCATATCATTACACCAGAACCGTTAGAAATTAGGGAAGACTTGACTTACATAGAACATTGTCACGCCCCGACGTAGCATAATACCGGAAAGCATTTAATTTCCTTTATGGACTCGTAGGTCGTGACAAGTGAGTATGACCAATTGTCCCTGCAACAAATAACTTAACATTTCTAAAAGAAAGGATACTAATAAACATAAGCTCCAGAATTTAAAACTTACTAACTATTACATAGGTCGAGGTTTTAGGCACAAAACGCCCTTATTCAAATTCTAACAAGGTTTATTACAACTCTGAAAGGAAAGACATAAGGAATATAAAACAGCTCTTCTGGAACACCTCCGGTCATCTAACTAGCATAGTCAACGAACTCTGTCTGCTCCTGACCTGGAAAATCTGGACATAGAGTCCAGGACGCATCGACGCCGTCAGCTTATGAAAGCTGGTGAGTAAAATAAACATGTGCTCGTAATATATATATATATATAACAAAGGTACAAATTAACATTAACAGTAATATATTCAAGGTTCCAATTTCAACAAAAATCACGGGGGAATATAGTAAGAAATAAATACGTAATTGTACATGAATTGTGTAATATCTTATCTTGCCAATTCTTTTCTTTAAAATAACCCAATTCAACCAACACATCATCTCAGATACCAGGAGTAATAACTACTCAGTCATCCAGTTCACACGCTACACTATCGCCTCCAATACCAGGAATACTATCCGATCGGTATTGAAGTCACACACCACACTACTGCCTTAGATACCAGGAATACTATCCGATCGATATCTAGGCCGATCACAACCAACCATCGCTCCGGATATCAGGAATACTATCCGATCAATATCCGAAATGCGCGCCTTAGATACCAGGAATGCTATCCGATCGATATCTAAGTCGTACACAACACTATCACCATCGCTTCGGATATCAGGAATACTATCCGATCAATATCCGAAACGCGCGCCTTAGATACCAGGAATACTATCCGATCGATATCTAAGTCGTAAACAACACTGTCGCTTCCAATACCAGGAATAATATCCGATCGATATTGAGGTCGCACACCAGACCGACACCTTTTACCCTTTTCACGCTTTATTCCACACATGCATGTTGACACAACCTCGACCCTAATATGTATGTCAATGTTCACAGTTTGTAGCAACAATTTATTAATCTCAAGCTGAATATTCTTTTCCACATAAATATCGGTCTTAAACATTCTTACAAGTCCAATTTCTAACAGTGAGCCTTTAAAACAGTATATTTGCCAAACAGTTCCTTGAAATTTCCCAAAACATTTTCCAAACAGTCCCTTACCAAAAATTATACAAACTGCCAGAACTGCCACCTCGCGCGAGCGAGGGAGAGGGGGTGTCGCGCGAGCGAATGGGGAGGACGGGTCGCGCGCGCGGGTCGCGCGAGCGAAGGGGGGGGGGGGGGGGGGGAGGGTTCGCGCGAGCGAGCCTCGCGCGAGCGGGTCGCGCGCGCGAGTTGTTGCAGAATGTCATCTTTTTCGTTTTTTCCCCTGTTTTTAATTTTAAAAGGTGTTACAGACCCATTTTCAGATTCTGTTTCCACTGAGACATGTAATATATGAATCTCTTCGGTTTTCCGAGTAGATTACAAATACGCTATCAATTTTAACTAATACGGATTGTATCTCTAGATATTCGCGGTTAAAGTAAGGGTGTCAAAACTTAATATCAACGGTACGTCGCGATACGGATGAATTATTGCGTAGGATTCGAACCACAGCTTATTGGGACTAAGATCTTTCTTTCCCAATTTACAGAATTGATTTTGGTTAACTTTTACAAAACTCCATTTTTAAGCTTCCATGGTGTATCACATATATATACACAAATACACTCACATAAACACTGAATTATACATATATAAACATTGAGAGTGAGTTTATAATACTCACAAAGTCTAATTAGACTGAAAATTGAGACCGAGAGTTTTCCGCCGTCGATTCCGTCGTCCAATTCTACTCCTCCGTTCTTGATTTTGAATATAAGTATAGCTATGTATGTATTTGTATGTGTATGTATATAATATATAATCTGTATATGTGTGTGTGTGTGTGTGTTGTTCTTGAGAGGAAGAGAGAAATAGAGGGAGATTGAGAGAATTTGAGAGATGCAGAGAGTAGTGTGGGAGAGAATGAGAGACTGATATAGTGATATATAGATAGCCCAAAATTGGGCTCCAAGCAATGACTAGAAGTCATATGGTGTTGTTGAGCTCACGTGCTCCCACACCTAAAACGCGATATACACGCAGGTTTAAATCAAAACTGGTATTATACGATTGAAATAAAAATACAGAAATTATGATAGTGTAGGAATTTAATTCCGGGTTATACAAGAATATAGATATCAATTTTGAAACCATAGAAAATATTTTTCTGTATTTATGGAAATTACAGTTTGACCCCAGATATATATTACAAAGAGAAATTAAATCAAATGCTCATGGAAATGAAATGCAGTATTTATTTATTAATGAAAATAAAATACAGGGTGTTACACTCTACCCATCTTAACAGAGATTTCGCCCTGAAATCTGAGCTAACTAATCCTGAAACAACTCGGGGTATCTAGTCCTCATGTCTGACTCTAACTCCCACGACGCTTCTCCCTCATCATGATGCTTCCACTGAACCTTAACCAAAGGAACGTCCCTTCTTCTCAGCCTCTTGATACTCTGGTCAAGAATCCTCACGGGTCTATCCTTGTAGACAACATTCTGACTCGTCTCAATATCATCAAAATTAACCACATGTGAAGGGTCCCGTATGTATTTCCTTAACATACTGACATGGAACACATTATGAACACCAGACATCTTTGGTGGCAACGCGAGTTGATAAGCCACTTTTCCAACACGCTCCAATATCTCAAATGGTCCGATGAAACGGGGTGCCAACTTCCCTCTTTTCTGACCAAAACGCACTACTCCCCGAACAGGTGAAACCTTTAGGAGTACGTGATCTCCGATACTGAACTCCAAATCCTTTCGTCGCCGATCCGCATAACTCTTGTGTCTACTCTGTGCAGTTTTCATTCTTTCTTTGACCAGTGAAATCTTCTCATTGGTTTCTCTTACTAACTCTGGTCCCAAAAGTTCTGTGTCTCCCACTTCTGCCCAACACAACGGAGATCGACATGGCCGTCCGTATAAGGCTTCAAATGGTGCCATCCCAATACTCGAGTGATAACTGTTGTTATCCGCAAATTCGACCAACGGTAAGTGCGTCTCCCAAGACTTTTCAAAGTCGATTACACAAGCTCTCAGCATATCTTCCATAATCTGATTAACACGCTCGGTCTGTCCATCAGTCTGAGGATGGAAAGCAGTACTCATCTTGAGCGAAGTTCCCATAGCCTTCTGCAAACTTTCCCAAAATCCCGAGGTAAAACGTGTATCGCGATATGATACAATCGACACAGGCGCACCGTGCAATCGCACCACTTGCTGTAGATACATTCGACTCATCCTTTCTACTGGGTAAGTCATATATGTACGAGATGAAATGTGCAGACTTCGTCAAACGATCCACAATTACCCAAATTGCGTCATGATTCTGTTGTGACCGGGGTAATCCAACCACAAAATCCATAGTTATGTGTTCCCACTTCCATCCTGGAACAGGCAGGGGTTGTAACAATCCCGAGGGTCTCTGATGTTCGGCCTTCACTTGTTGACAAGTCAAACATTTAGACACAAACTCGGCTACTTCTCGTTTCATCCCTTTCCACCAGAAGTTTCTCTTTAAATCCTTATACATTTTTATTCCTCCTGGGTGTACTGTCAGTCTCGATTTATGTGCTTCTTCAAGAATATCTTTTCTCAATTTCCCGGAATCTGGCACACACAATCTGTCTCGACATCGATATCCTCCATTGGTCCCAACCTTCCATTCTGTAGGGTCCTTTTCCGACATCTTGGCGAACCATACTTGAAATTTCTTGTCTTCTTTTTGGGCCTCAATGATTCGACTCACAAGTGTTGGTTGTACCACGAGGCATCCAAAATGATGTCCGTCACTTCCCTCAAAAATCTGTATATCAAATTCTGCGATTGTCTCTAAAGCTTTCCATTCCCTCAACATCAATGACGCAATCATTCCTTGAGGTTTCCGACTTAGGGCGTCAGCGACTACATTAGCCTTACCAGGGTGGTACTCTAATGTAAAGTCATAGTCCTTGATCAGCTCCATCCACCGACGTTGCCTCATGTTCAACTCCTTCTGAGTAAACAAATACTTAAGGCTCTTGTGGTCTGAGAACAAATCAAACTTCTCCCCATAGAGGTAGTGTCTCCAGATCTTGAGTGCAAACACAACGGCTGCCAGCTCCAAATCATGAGTTGGGTAATTCAATTCATTCAGCTTCAACTGTCGTGAACCATAGGCTATGACCTTTCCGTCTTGCATAAGGACACATCCCAATCCTTGATAAGAGACGTCACTAAAAATAGTGAACTTCTCATCATCCTTTGGTATCGCAAGCACTGGCGCTGTCGTCAATCTCTCTTTCAATTCCAGAAAAGCGCGTTCATGCTTATCAGTCCATTCAAACTTCAAATCTTTCTTAGTCAAACCAGTTAACGGGGCTGCTATCTTGGAGAAACCCTCTACAAATCTCCGATAGTAACCAGCTAGTCCCAGAAAACTTCTGACTTCTGTAGCATTGGTTGGCCAAGTCCAATTCGCCACTGCATCGGTCTTTGATGAGTCAACCGCGATTCCTTGTTGAGAGATCACATGCCCGAGAAACTTAACTTCTTGAAGCCAGAATTCACACTTGCTAAATTTAGCATACAAGCGGTGATCCTTGAGAGTCTGCAACGCGATCCTCAGGTGTTGTTCATGCTCTTCCTCTGACTTGGAATAGATCAAAATATCGTCAATAAAGACAATGACGAACTGATCTAAGTATGGCTTGAATACTCTGTTCATCAAGTCCATAAACACAGCCGGAGCATTCGTCATCCCAAACGGCATCACTAAGAACTCATAGTGTCCGTACCTCGTCCTGAAAGCAGTTTTGGGTATGTCTTCCTTCCGCACCCTCAACTGATGATACCCTGATCGTAGATCAATCTTAGAAAAGGTCGTGGATCCTTGCAACTGATCAAACAGATCATCTATCCGAGGTAAAGGATACTTGTTCTTGATAGTAACCTTATTCAGTTCTCGGTAGTCAATACACAACCGCATTGTCCCATCCTTCTTCTTCACGAACAACATTGGTGCTCCCCAGGGTGAAGTACTTGGACGAACAAAACCCAACTTCTCAAGTTCTTGAACTTGTTCCTTCAGCTCCAACAACTCTGTAGGGCCATCCTGTAGGGAACCTTGGTTATAGGTCGAGTGCCTGGTACCAGTTCCACACAGAATTCTATGTCCCTCTCAGGTGGTAATCCAGAAATATCTCGGAATACTTCCTCGAACTCTTTGATCACCGGTATTGATGACACTGTCACCTCTGCACTGACAACCTCAATGTTTGCTAGGCATCTGGTGAGGAACATATCACCTGAAGGGTCACATTGGAAATCAAAGAGTCGATTCCCATTGTCCGCAAATGTGATCCTCTTCCTTGCACAATCTAACTTTGCATGATTCTTCTCGAGCCAATCCATTCCCAGGATTATATCAAATTCCTTCATCGACAGAACCACCAAACTCGCCAAAAGTTCACGGTCTCCTGACCGTAGAGGACAATCCTTACATACATGTAATAACTTGACGGTGGTTCCTAAGGGTGAGGCAGCACTCAAAGCTTCATCTAAACATTGCGGTACTATTCCCAACTTCTAAATAATCTTAACAGATATAAAGGAATGTGTAGCACCCGTGTCAAATAAAACTTTAACATGAGAGTTAAACAAGGTTAGAGTACCTTCCACTGTCTGTTGCTCGGGCAGTCCCTCCTCATAAGCACCTCCTTCATACCCTGTTTCTTCATAACCAGCAGCCTCAGGAATAACAGCATTCAGGCGGGCCTGTCCTTGCTGACCGTAATTGCCTCTCCTAGGAGCCTTGCATTCCGGACTTATGTGACCTGGCATGCCACAATTATAGCACATAACTCCCGGACGATTAGTACGCCTAGGTGCTCTGTAATCTTTAGCTCGGTGACCAGGAACTCCACAATTGAAGCAGTTATTGTTTTTGGCCCCTTCTATTGCTAGAGGCTGGTATTGTTTTCTGTCCTTGAGGGTACCCTGGTTTCTGTCCTGAATAACCCTTCTGTGGAGGTCGATTTCCAAACGGCTTCGAATTCTGACAACCATCATTCTCTAACCCCGTAGCCAATCTCACCAGAGCTTCAAATGACTGGTCCAAATGCCCCATAGTCAGATGTCGGAGAGATAAGTTGAGACCCCGGTGATACTTCTTGATTTTCTTCTGGGGTGTGTCCACCATATGTGGAGCAAAGCGAGACAGACGCTCAAATCGAGTAGTGTACTCTCGGACAGTCAGATTCCCTTGAGTCAACTTCATAAACTCTTTCTCCCTCTTGTCCTTCTCTTCTTCAGGAAAATACTTTTCGAGAAATCTTTCCTTAAACACCACCCATGGCATTCTCCTTGCAGCTTCTTCCCCTATGGTCGCCTTTTCTGCATCCCACCAATCAGCCGCTGCATAAGACAGCTGAAAGATAGCTAGACGATTCTTCCCCAGATCAGTGCACTCTATGGTCTCAAAGATACGCTCCATCTGGCGTAGCCACTGTTCCGCTTGCCAGGGTTCATCAGTCCCCGCAAAATACTCAGGTCGCAGAGCGCGAAACTCCTTGAGAAGCTTGTCTTCAGTCTGGTGGGCTTGCCTCCCATTCCCGTTGTGATTCCCATTCTGATTATTGTTCCTTGCATTCTGATCACTAACCCTCTCCAATCTTCTGACAAAAGCCTCGAACATTCCGGTTGGATCTATTACCGGGGGTGCATCTTCAATAGCGGGACGATTCCTGAGATTTCTTCCAGCCATCTGATCGAGAGAACGGTACCTATCCATTGATCAACAAGAATACGGTCAACCTCTCGAGAAGAAAGAAAATTCTCAACGATAGAAAGCGACTAAACACGGAATGAAGTCGAACTATCTTATCTTAATTCTATCTTAACGGGAGATCCTATGTGTCTTGGACAATTGGTCGAGCCATAACCTGGCTCTGATACCAAAAAGCCTATCACGCCCCGACGTAGCATAATACCGGAAAGCATTTAATTTCCTTTATGGACTCGTAGGTCGTGACAAGTGAGTATGACCAATTGTCCCTGCAACAAATAACTTAACAACATTTCTAAAAGAAAGGATACTAATAAACATAAGCTCCAGAATTTAAAACTTACTAACTATTACATAGGTCGAGGTTTTAGGCACAAAACGCCCTTATTCAAATTCTAACAAGGTTTATTACAACTCTGAAAGGAAAGACATAAGGAATATAAAACAGCTCTTCTGGAACACCTCCGGTAATCTAACTAGCATAGTCAACGAACTCTGGCTGCTCTTGACCTGGAAAATATGGACATAGAGTCCAGGACGCATCGACGCCGTCAGCTTATGAAAGCTGGTGAGTAAAATAAACATGTGCTCGCAATATATATATATATATATATAAAACAAAGGTACAAATTAACATTAACAGTAATATATTCAAGGTTCCAATTTCAACAAAAATCACGGGGGAATATAGTAAGAAATAAATACGTAATTGTACATAAATTGTGTAATATCTTATCTTGCCAATTCTTTTCTTTAAAACAACCCAATTCAACCAACACATCATCTCAGATACCAGGAGTAATAACTACTCAGTCATCCAGTTCACACGCTACACTATCGCCTCCAATACCAGGAATACTATCCGATCGGTATTGAAGTCACACACCACACTACTGCCTTAGATACCAGGAATACTATCCGATCGATATCTAGGCCGATCACAACCAACCATCGCTCCGGATATCAGGAATACTATCCGATCAATATCCGAAACGCGCGCCTTAGATACCAGGAATGCTATCCGATCGATATCTAAGTCGTACACAACACTATCACCATCGCTTCGGATATCAGGAATACTATCCGATCAATATCCGAAACGCGCGCCTTAGATACCAGGAATACTATCCGATCGATATCTAAGTCGTAAACAACACTGTCGCCTCCAATACCAGGAATAATATTCGATCGATATTGAGGTCGCACACCAGACCGCCATCCTTTACCCTTTTCATGATTTATTCCACACATGCATGTTGACACAACCTCGACCCTAATACGTATGTCAATGTTCATAGTTTGTAGCAACAATTTATTAATCTCAAGCTGAATATTCTTTTCCACATAAATATCGGTCTTAAACATTCTTACAAGTCCAATTTCTAACAGTGAGCCTTTAAAATAGTATATTTGCCAAATAGTTCCTTGAAATTTCCCAAAACATTTTCCAAACAGTCCCTTACCAAAAATTATACAAACTGCCAGAACTGCCACCTCGCGCGAGCGGATCGCGCGAGCGAGGGAGAAGGGGTGTCGCGCGAGCGAAGGGGGAGGACGGGTCGCGCGAGCGAAGGGGGTGGAGGGTTCGCGCGAGCGGGTCGCGCGCGCGAGTTGTTGCAGAATGTCATCTTCTTCGTTTTTTCCCCTGTTTTCAATTTTAAAAGGTGTTACAGACCCATTTTCAGATTCTGTTTCCACTGAGACATGTAATATATGAATCTCTTCGGTTTTCCGTGTAGATTACAAATACGCTATCAGTTTTAACTAATACGGATTGTGTCTCTAGATATTCGCGGTTAAAGTAAGGGTGTCAAAAATTAAAATCAACGGTACGTCGCGATACGGACGAATTATTGCGTAGGATTCGAACTACAGCTTATTGGGACTAAGATCTTTCATTCCCAATTTACAGAATTGATTTTGGTTAACTTTTACAAAATTCCATTTTTAAGCTTCCATGGTGTATCACATATATATACACATATGCACTCATATAAACACTGAATTTTACATATATAAACATTGAGAGTGAGTTTATAATACTCACAGAGTCTAATTAGACTGAAAATTGAGACCGAGAGTTTTCCGCCGTCGATTCTGTCGTCCAATTCTACTCCTCCGTTCTTGATTTTGAATATAAGCATAGCTATGTATGTATTTGTATGTGTATGTATATAATATATAATCTGTATATGTGTGTGTGTGTGTGTGTGTGTGTGTGTGTGTGTTGTTCTTGAGAGGAAAAGAGAAATAGAGGGAGATTGAGAGAATTTGAGAGATGCAGAGAGTAGTGTGGGAGAGAATGAGAGACTGATATAGTGATATATAGATAGCCCAAAATTGGGCTCCAAGCAATGACTAGAAGTCATATGGTGTGGTTGAGCTCACGTGCTCCCACACCTAAAACGCGATATACACGCAGGTTTAAATCAAAACTGGTATTATACGATTGAAATAAAAATACAGAAACTATGATAGTGTAGGAATTAAATTCCGGGTTATACAAGAATATAGATATCAATTTTGAAACCATAGAAAAAATTTTTTCTGTATTTATGGAAATTACAGTTTGACCCCAGATATATATTATAAAGAGAAATTAAATCAAATGCTCATGGAAATGAAATGCAGTATTTATTTATTAATGAAAATAAAATACAGGGTGTTACAAACATCCAGTGAGGATTCTCGATGCAAAAGTTCAAGTTCTGAGGACCAAGATTATTCCGTTGGTTATGGTTTTGTGGCGGAATCACTCTGTTGAAGAGGCTACATGGGAACAGGAGGATGAGATGCGTGAGAAGTACCCATTCCTGTTTGAATCGTGAGGTACTTTAAGTTTGGGGACAAACTTCTTTTAAGGAGGGGAGAGATGTAACACCCGCTCCTGCGATTAATTGTTAATCATGATTTAGGCATGCATTAGCCTAATTAATTGGTGTTTATTAACACATGTTTAAGTGAGTTTTAACTCACTAGTTGATTGTGGGTGTCCAAATTGGGAACCCAAAGTTGGCCAATGGGGCAGTCCCAAATTGGGACATGAGTTGAGAAAGTTCCATTGTGATGGGACAAAGATGGTGGAATCACCCTTATGTGCTTAAATGTTTATTAAGGCATATGTGAGATATTTATATGTTGTTTAGAATATATTGTTTATTATTAGAGATCATTTGTGTGGTCATTTGGGAATTCCTCGGTGAGGACGAAATGAACACGTTACATAATTAGTAGGCTAATTAGCAACTTCATAAAATTATGTGGGACCACTTATGGGACCCATGTGAAACATAGACAAATACCTACTTAAGTTTGGAGGACTAAATAGTTAGTCATAAAACTAGTTAGGGGTGAAATTGCAAATAACCAGAAAAATAGTGGGTTTTATAATAAAAAGATAAAACCATATATGAGTTGGGAATTAAGAGGAGATCCATATCTCTTCTTCTTCAAAATTCAGTCGGTTAGAGAGAAAATAGACGAGGGTTTCGTCGGAGCATCTCGGCAACGATTGACGGTGCGTTCGACTACCAATTTCGATTCCGAGACCGGATTCGGACTCGTAGAGGTGAGTTCTACGTTTTGGTACTGATTTTATTGAGTATAATCATCGTAATTTTTGAGACCCAATTCGGAGCGGTAATCCGTAGTTGGTCGAATTCATGTAGGATTTTAACCCGGAGTAGATTTGGGCTTTAATTTCACAACTAGGAACGAATTGCTAAGAGGTGAGTGGTTTCAATCTTGTTTTTGGATGAGAATCATAGTTATGTTCTTTGAATGTTGATAACATGCCTATTTAGCTTAATTACATATGCCTAGCTATGATTTTGTGAAAAGCATGGTAATATGTTTATGTGAGCATGTTTAGTTGCCTATTTGGGTCAAGGGAAAGCTCGTATGAATCCGCCATGAGATTGTTCCGTGGTGACGACCACTTGTTGCCGACAACGGCATTAGACCGCACATGGGTGGCGTGGGTCATTGGCTTGTGCCGTGGACTGTTGGGGGAGTCGCGGACTTGCGGGTAGTGGCGGAGGAAATACTTGCTTATCCGGAGATCAATTTATTTGTTGAGTTGAATATAAACATGATATGTCATCCGTGTGCTTGATTGATATCTCTCACTAATCATATAGCTTATATATTGTAGTGGTTATTGAATAACCATTGTAAGTGAGCACGGCGGTGAGAATCCGAGAAGATGAACTTGGGGTTCGTGGAGTCGAGGAAGCTTGTAAATGTTGTAGTTTCATGTATATAGTTGTTTTGAGCTAAACTTATAGTTTTGGTGCAAAACTTGTGGTTTGTAATAGTTAGCTTGAGTTTATGTTAAAAGTTGGAGAGATATGTTAGTTTTGGTTTAATCGCTCCAAGACTTGTGTAAATTTGGTAATTGAAGCTTAGAATGTTGTTGGTATCTTCCATACCTTGATAATGTAGTTTTGGGTATGTTTGAATGAAAATTTGGTTTAAAAACATGTTTTGGTTGATCATAGTAGCATTGGGAGTATTTGGGAGATTTGGGGAGTATGTGGGAGAGATTGCATTTCATATCTTGTTTATTGTATATGAACTTGTTAGAGTCCCTTGGGAATGTTTTGAAATGGTTTAGAAATGATTTTGAAATGTTTTTGTAAGTTTCCAAGAGGTTTGGTTTGATGTTGGTGATGTTTAGGCATGTTTAGCAGAGTTTTTGACAGCAAAAATGACTTCTGCAGAGCCTAGATCGATCCGGATTAAAGAGGGGATCGATCCGGCCTTTTTCGGGGGCATTCTGATACCAAAAACCTTAAATGGATCGATCCGGCATTTAGGGCGGATCTATCCGCTCACAATTTTGCTGCACTGTTGACTTTTACGGACTTGGACATAACTCTCTCTAGAAAACTCGGATTCGCGCACCGTTTTTTTTTTTTGCGTTGGAACCGGGACTCAAAAAACCTATCTTTTGGTATAAAATTTGCTATACCTTATTAATGACCATTTTGCCCTTGGTCTTGTTTTGTCTAACTTAAAGGTTGATTTGAGCGTGTTTTCATTCCTTTTCATTCCTAACTTGATGTTTGAAGGCCTTGGTGGCGTGCCACGTGTCTTGGGTTCACATGTGTGGATCCAGGGCGTGACAATATAACTCCAATTATGTTCTTTCTTTACACCTATCTAACATATTTCCAATCCAACCGGGTTTTACTGTCTAATCAATGATGACTTATAAATTGTCTGTAAATCCAAATCATAATTTGCAACCAACTAAAGAGAGTGTGTGTGTGTGTGTGTGTGTGTTTTAATTAAAAAAAAGGAGGAAAAAATTAGATTTCAGTTCACTGAGATGAATGATAAGCTATTTCAGCTTCATTCGAGTGCATCCAGCGCCGGCCCTTAGCACAATCGAGCCAATTGGCCGCTTTAGGCCTCAAATTTTTAGGCCTCAAAATTTATCATGTTTAGGCCTATTTTCTTCTAGTTTCTTTCTAATTTCTATGAAATTTATAATTTTTAGGCCTAATTTCTATGAAATTTATCATTTTAAGGTCTGTTTTCTTCTAATTTCTATGAAGCTTAGAATAGAGGCCTCATATAATTTTTGTCATCTCAAGGCCGACCCTGAGTGCATCGATGACTCAGTTTTCTAAAGAAGCCAAGTCCTTCTCTTGCTGCTTTTTGAGATACCTTTGTGCCACTGCATTCACAATCTTAAAGAAAAAATTCAAAAGCATGAGCCATTCGACCGTGTTCCAAATCAAAGCAAACGGGAAATCCCATTTCTTCACCTAAGAATAATATGTTAAGAACGAATTAAGTAAGATGCATCGAAAATCATCAGTGGTGAGAATCAACAAATCAAAGAAAAAATCATCATTTTTTGCAGTCAAATGCCATTCTAAGGGTTTGTTTGGTTGTGGGTTTAGTGAGGAAAGGAAAAGAAAACACAAAGCAAAACACTTTCCTTGTTTGGTTACTAAAGCTGTTGGAATATTTTAATAAAAATATCATTTTTATCTAAATTCTTTTGGGAGTTTTATACTCATCATTGAGTGTTTTATTACATTATTTTGTAACATTAGTTTAGTCATTATTTGATGAACTAATGAGACTTATTAGTGGGTGTTATACACCATTATGCACAAAAGTTATTGGATTGGTTTATTAGCCCATATGTTACACATGTGATATTGAGGCTAGATTAATTGGGCTTAAACTTCAATTACTATGGGTTTTTCAACAACTATATTCTTGAGCCTATAAATATAAGACTTAGGGCCTATTCTCTATACAACAATATAATATGACTATAAGTCCATTAGATGGAAGTGAAATTGTGTTAGTATGATATCTACCTCTTTTATTATGTGAGTATATATATATATATTGTATTTTATATTTGGGCAAAGAAAGGTGTTGGGAGAAGTTTCGGTCTTCCTTAAATTGTGTAGATTAGGGATGATCACAGCTTAGAGCTGGGTTGTAGTATCCTGGAGGCGACGTGTTATTCTCCTACACCGGTGACTACCGTGAGAGGCGCGAATCGTCTTAAAGAGAGCGACCTAGTCCGCACTCAACCCAACTATGTGACTTTTTTATGGTACGATATTCCAAGCGATGTCATACCATTTCGAGGTAACACTATGCGATTCGCGATTCGGTAAGAAACTCTATTTTTTGTGTTATTTAATTATTATTTTATTTGGAGACTTTTTGTGTTTTGAGATAAATCCCCAACAATTTTAAGACGATTCATCTCTCGTATTTTTATTTGTCTCCAATTGGATTTGATGAGTTTGTTGAGATGTGTAAAGAGACAAATTTAAGTATTGGAAAAAAGTGAAACATGGTGATCGATGACTTCCTTCGATATGGACGGTAGATCGATGGTATGGTTCTAACTTTATTAGTTCATCTATCTCCATATCAGAGGTATGTTTCTAAATTTGCTTCTTGAGATATATGTAATTTGAATAGTGGGGGTTTAAAGTTTGATTATTCTTGACGAGCTTTTAGTCTTGTGAAAAGAAGGAAATTGAACTATAGCTTGATAAGAAAAAAATCCGTGATTGATAAACTTTTGTTTCACGAATAATTACTTTTTATTTTTTGTAAAGTACATAAAAGATTAGTGGATTCAATTATTTTGCTTGAAGTTAATTTATATGAAGGACATGTGTTAGCAATATATATTATTGATTGTTTTGCCAAACTTATAGCTTTGGTGATTTGCCATACAAATTACAACACTCTAAGGAACTCAATTTATGATCTTTTTTGTTCATTTGACATTAACATATTGAGTATGTTGTTTTGAAAACATTTACTGCTTTTACACTTTTAAGAAGTTGCAACAGCTAATGCACACATATTGGTTATAGATTAGAAAAACAAATTTTTAGTGTCCAAGTGCTTGGAAAAATAAATTCAGGAATTTATTTAAAGTCATGTAGTGTACATACCTAAAATTATTTGTTCCATACATTTATGTTGATCTGGTGTATATGGTGATCCTTGTTTGGTTTTTGAACCATTGCTTTATGGAGCGGAGTATATGTAAATGTAATATTATTTGGATGTGGGTTTTTGGGTCTTTTTGAAAATGAAAGATATAGTGCCTTTTTTATTTTGAGAATAAGTTTTGGTACTTAAAAGAGATGTAATTTGAGATGAGGTTTTGAGTTACCGAAACTTCAAAAAAAATTTATTAGACTTTAATATTTTGTTTATTTGGAATTGAGACACTCAAGGAAAAAGTAATTTACAAATGTGTTCATTCAGTACACATTATTTTTTAGAAACTCACTTGTGAGAAGTTCCACTAATTATTCATAAGTCTCAATTATATCTCTGTGAAGGAGGAATATTAGTGTGTTATAAAAGAAAAATCTTGAGAATTGAGATTATGAGATTTTTTGCAAAATGTATTTTTCAAGATTTTTAGAAAATTTTGGAGGCCTATGTACGAGTATATGTGAAGTTTCTAGTTAATAGAAAATTTTTGAAGGAGATATGAGTCTTCGTGAGAATGAAGAGCTTATGAATTTTGAAAAATAGGTTACAAGTTTGTTTCTTTTGATTAGACGAGCATTAACGTAGCTTACCATAATACAAAACTATTAGAGAATTATTTGACACAATAATCTCCATATTGAGAATTTGAGATTATGAAAAACTATAATTTTTTGGAGATTACATGTATGAGCAGACATGTTATATATTTTTTGAGGAACTTGAAATTTTATTTAAAATGGAGATAATTGTTTTTGTGATATGGCGAGGTTTGAAATTTTATTTCAAAGAGTAGTAAGGACTTTTGGAGAATTGTTGAGGCTTGAACATTGTTTTAGCTTCCAAATATTTTGGGTAATGACCCATATCTATCTAATGGGTCCTAATTGTGAGTTCTTCAACTATGGTGGTGAAGTGAAAAAAATGACTATATTTCATTTAAAAAAGTTACTCAATGATTCAATCACTTCAAGTGATCTTTCGGTGTACCTTGAGGGTAAAGCATAATTGAGAAAATAATTTATATTCTCAAAATTATTGGTTTAATTTTATTGTGAATGGTGGAGTCTTGAGAAATTATACAATGATTATTAAAACCCACCATATGACATGTACATGTAACATGTTGGTGATTAAATGTACCTACGGGTGAAAATGAATTATCTATGTGGTAGCACCCTCCATTGAGGCATAGTGCTGAAATCCAAACCTTTGTTATGTGTTATACACACGTGTGAAATAAATTGAGTTATGAAGAGCTCTAGCTAGCTAAGAGGCAAATGTTTGATGTACATCGAGGGGGATGAGACTTAAGCCCAAAATTGTAATAAACTACCTATGAGGATACCCTACCTAGGGACTGGTGATCCCAAGAACTAGGTTTAAGGGGACAAACGAATCATAGAGTGGTTTGAATGTGGATATGCACTCTTAAAGTCTCAATGACATTTTATCCATCCCTATGGTGTAAGTGCATATGATCCTGTAACGTTCATGGGAGGTTGAGATTTATCTCTTAATGAGTTCTATATCCCTTATGGGTGGGATGTCTCAGTTACAGGAGCATTCTTGATAGACTTACCTATATGAGTGTGGAAGTGGGGCCGCTTCCTATGAGATTAGGCTAATCTCTAGAGCACTCATGAAAACTGGGATAAAGCACAAGGCCGAATAATGTGCTGGCTTATGAAGCTTAGAGAACACCTGGAGTGTCATGTGTGTGACGTGCTTCTACGTATCCTCAAGTAGTCATTGTTTAAAGGCTAAGCCACTCTGACTCTAATACGGGAACACTGAAACACTAAGTGAAGGTTTAAAGGCAATGCCACTTTCATGATGCATGACATTCTATCTTTGCCCTAATATATTGTTTTTTAATTTTTATTAAAATAAGTGGGGGATTGTTGGAATATTTTAATAAAAATATCATTTTTATCTAAATTCTTTTGGGAGTTTTATACTCATCATTGAGTGTTTTATTACATTATTTTGTAACATTAGTTTAGTCATTATTTGATGAACTAATGAGACTTATTAGTGGGTGTTATACACCATTATGCACAAAAGTTATTGGATTGGTTTATTAGCCCATATGTTACACATGTGATATTGAGGCTAGATTAATTGGGCTTAAACTTCAATTACTATGGGTTTTTCAACAACTATATTCTTGAGCCTATAAATATAAGACTTAGGGCCTATTCTCTATACAACAATATAATATGACTATAAGTCCATGAGATGGAAGTGAAATTGTGTTAGTATGATATCTACCTCTTTTATTATGTGAGTATATATATATATATATATATATTGTATTTTATATTTGGGCAAAGAAAGGTTGGGAGAAGTTTCGGTCTTCCTTAAATTGTGTAGATTAGGGATGATCACAGCTTAGAGCTGGGTTGTAGTATCCTGGAGGCGACGTGTTATTCTCCTACACCGGTGACTACTGTGAGAGGCGCGAATCGTCTTAAAGAGAGCGACCTAGTCCGCACTCAACCCAACTATGTGACTTTTTTATGGTACGATATTCCAAGCGATGTCATACCATTTCAAGGTAACACTATGCGATTCGCGATTTGGTAAGAAACTCTATTTTTTGTGTTATTTAATTATTATTTTATTTGGAGACTTTTTGTGTTTTGAGATAAATCCCCAACAAAAGCCCTGCTTGATTTTTGGATTTAAAGAAGGGAAATAAAATGGAAAAGAAAACAAGATTGTGTTTTCTTCGATTAGATAACATTAAAAGTCACAAATTTTAAGAGTGTAATTGTAACTTGAGAAAAAAAGGGTGAGAAGTGACTCGAAAAATTCAGAATTTCCAATTTATTTCTCACCCTATTTTCTTTTCTTTCCTATTTCCTTATTAACTATTAGCAAGAGTTCCTCTACGGATCATGCTCAGCCCAAATCAAGGGATAATGCTAAAGATTAGATGTCAATCCCTAGTTAGCAATTACATTAATTAGGATCCCCATTATTATCCTTCAAGGATTCCACTTATTGTGTTTATATTTGTATTATATAAAGCTATGTACATCTCCATGTAAAGTAATTTTTCAATACAATATACAAACCTTTTATGGTATCAGAGCCCATATTGCTCCAATGAGTTTTTGATCCTATTCAGCCATGGCCAACAACTCTGGTGTTGGTATTATCAACTCCAACCAAAAATGATACATACACACTAAACCACACACCAAACCACCCACAGGGGTCTCTAAGCAATAACTTAAAAATTTTTGTAGGACCCACATCCAAATAAAACCCCAAATCCTTAATTCACTTTCCCTCCATTTCCCCCACCCCCAAATCAGTTTGTTTCCTTGGAGACTCCCCCCCCCCCCCCCGTCGAAGACTTACCAGATCCGGCACCGGATCACCGGCCAAGGCAGGTGATTTGGTAAGTCTTCTCTCTCTCTCTCCCCTTTCTTCATCTCTCTCTCTCCTATAACTGGAAGAAAAAACCCATCTTCTTTTTTTTTTTTTCATTTATTTAACTTACAGATTCAATGTCCCAGACATTCTAACCAAGTGAGTGAAAAATATCCTCAAAGGTCATGGTCATGGTTGATTGGGATTTGATTTTTTATTAATTGTTGACGCTTATGTGCTTATGAAACTGCATTTTTTGTTGAAAATCTTTTTTTATGTTTCCTTAGAAAGAAAACATCAAGCTGGAGTAAAGGATTTTTTTATGCCATTTCCTTCTATTTTTAGTTTATTAGCTGACATTGGTTCCTTGGTCTTAAAATCATATGTTTTTTTTCCTGTGAAGTTATTTTGCTACTTATAGAAACGTTATTTGGTTCACCTCTGTTTTTTTTTCCACTATCATAGCATACACAAATGATACATGCATTAGAAATACTAGAGTTTGAAACTGATTGTTTTTTTTTTTTTTTTAATTCAGTGATTTTTCTTCCACTTATAGGAGAGAGAGACAGAGAGATGAAGAAAGGGGGAGAGAGAAAGAGAAGACTTACCAAATCAGTATAAACAAACTGGCGACGGCGGCGACCTACCTTGGACGGCGATCGGCGCCGGATCTGGTAAGTCTTCGACGGGAGGGGGGGAGGGGGCTCTCCAACGATGCAAACTGATTTGGGGGTGGGGGTAATGGAGGGAAAGTGAATTAGGGATTTGGGGTTTTATTTGGATGTGGGTCCTACAAAATTTTTTAAGTTATTGCTTAGAGACCCCTGTGGGTGGTTTAGTGTGTGATTTAATGTGTGTATGTATCATTTTTCAATACAATATACAAACCTTTTATGGTATCAGAGCCCATATTGCTCCAATGAGTTTTTGATCCTATTCAGCCATGGCCAACAACTCTGGTGTTGGTATTATCAACTCCAACTCTCTTATCTCTATTAATGCTGCACAACTTCCATTGAAACTTCCCCTCTTGGAGAGCCCAACTCAATGCTTTGCTCCTAGGATATGATCTACAAGGATTTGTAGATGGGACACGCCCTTGCCACCCAAAACAATCAACCAAGACGACAAAGACATTCTAAATCCTGCCCATGAATGCTGGATACGACAAGACCAATTCCTTTTGCACGCTATCATCGCCTCTACATCGGAAGGGGTCATGTCTTTCATTGCTTCTGCAAAAACTTCTTCTGAAGCGTGGAGCAAGCTTACTCGTCTCTATGTAAGCAGATCTCGGTCTCGTATGATGACTCTCAAGGATAAACTCACTACCACGCCACGACACAACGAATCTGTTGGTGACTATCTTGAATTCATGAAAAGTACCGCAGATGAACTCACTCTCATCGGCGCACCTGTAGATGAGGATGATCTTATTCTTCATATTTTAAATGGTGTTGGACCAGAGTACAAAGAAATTGGTACATCCATTCGTGCAAGAGAATCTCACATCACCTTTGAAGAGCTTCATGACAAGCTCACTGATTATGAACAATATCTGAAAAAGACTGAAGTTGGTGCTAATGCAGCTGTGATAACAGCCAATTACACCCAAAAAACCAACACCCAGAATTCTTCTTTCAAGGAGACATGCAGCTCGCCAATGAGGATCTTTGATGGCCTGCGAAACACATGTGGGCTCAAGGGATGCGGGTATAGGATGTTTGGTGGATGTGTAAACCTGTTTGGGGTTAAAAATGTGATGATTGGACCTCCACTACTTTCTACATTGTCTATCTTGGTGGCTACCCTATCTCATGGTCCTCAAAAAAGCAACATTCTATAGCTCGTTCCTCCATAGAGGCCGAATATAGGATTGTTGCAGTTGGGTTTGTGAGTTGGCTTGGGTTCAAAAATTGTTTCAAGAACTTGGCTTTCACTTTTCTGCTCCTCCACTTGTGTTGTGTGACAACATCAGCGCTACATATGTATGTGCCAATCCTGTGTTTCATTCTCACATGAAGCATATTGCAGTTGATTACCACTTTGTTCGTGACTATGTCTCGAAGGGCTTAGTTCAAGTGGCTCACATTTCTACCAAAGATCAACTTGCAGACATGTTAACTAAGCCACGTACTCTCCAAAGCTGCCTTTCTTAATCTTCAGTCCAAGAAAGGTGTTGCTGATGGAACCCCTATCTTGGGGGGGCGTATTAGCAAGAGTTCCTCCACAGATCATGCTCAGCCCAAATCAAGGGATAATGCTAAAGATTAGATGTCAATCCCTAGTCAATAACAATTACATTAATTAGGATTCCCATTATTCCCATTATTATCCTTCAAGGATTCCGTTTATTGTGTACATATTTGTATTATATAAAGCTATGTACATCTCTATGTAAAGTAATTTTTCAAAACAATATACAAACCTTTTATTAGCCAAACAGAGAAAAGTGTTGCCCTTTCGTTTCCTTCAATAAATCCACGAACCAAACAGAACCTAAGGAAACAATCAGTAAAATAAGTGAAATTTTAGAAGTTTTTAGTTCTACATGTCATTTTCTCTCTCTCTCTCTCTCTCTCTCTCTCTCTCTCTCTCTCTCTCTTTTCTCTCTTTTTTTTCTTTTCTTTATTTTTTGATTTTTTTGGTGTCTTTGACATTCGTTTAATCCTTTTTATTTTTTTTTATTTAAGCTTGAGGGATCTTTGTATAACGATATCTTATTGCCTTGTTATACTACGTTATTAAAATGAACGTTACATTGAATATTTTTTTGTTGAGATATATGGTGAGAAAGAAACCTGTCACGTAAATCGTAAAAACCTTAAAATGTTTAATACTACCAAGTAAAGCAAAATATTTCATCCACAAATTTATACTTTGATTATTTTTGGAGAATAAAAACTTGATAAAATTTAAGAATGAAAAGAGAAACAAAGAAGCCTTATCTTACAATTTGAAGATATTATAAATTTTCTTTAGAGGTCTACAAAGAAAATTTGAAACAAGGCTCTGAGCTTAGATATGGTTTAAAACACCTTGCACATTAAAGTTTCGTAGGCTGCAGTTAGCCTGTTAGAGTAAAAACTTTGTAATGTTAGCCATCATTACATATTTTCAAATTTTTCTCTTATTGCTTCTTTACATTTTAAATTTATTTTTCGGTTATAAATATTTGGGTTAATTCCAAAAATACCCCTTCAACTATGACCCGTTTTCAACTCGCTCTCCTGAACTATTTTTTCCGACAAGTTGACCCCCTCCGTTTGTTTGCAAAAGAAAATGGGCATGTGTCCATCACATGAGAGTAAAAATGGACACTTTCACCCTTTGTGCCTAAAATGAGTTTGATCTCTCTCTCTACCTTGATTTCTCACTCTCCCCTCTCCCTCTCTCTCTCATTCCCTTTCCCAACACCACCACGACAACCACCAACCACCACCGGACACCACCAATCACCATCCAAGAACCACCACACCATCTAGTCACTACCATCAGGGCCGTTCCCAAGTATTTAGAGGCCTGTGACAAATTATTAAAAGGGAGGTCCTTATACGGGGGTTCGGGGGCAGTGCCCCGAGGTGATTTTTTGAGGGGTCTACTTATACATAATTGACGATTTTTTGGGGGTCTACTTTTAATATGAGTCTGTTTGTGAAACTTAAACATTGCATGGTGTCTTTTAAAATTCTAAAGGGGCCTATTTCTAAAACTCAAAAAATTCTTACACTAAACGTGCAATTTTCAAAATTCTAGAGGCCTTTACTTTTGAGTTTTATATACATCTATATCAATATATATGTAGTTGACGGCACTAAATTGGGCCATGGGGAGGCCTGAATGTAAAATACTAAAATATCTCAAGATAAAAATGTAATTATGAAAATTTCATGTAGGCCCTCACCCTTTTGCCCCCCCTTTGGGCCGGCCATGACTACGATTGCCCCACCCATTTATTACCCAATCACCACCACCCATACCCAAAATCATCACCAAATCACCACCACACCATCCAATCACCACCACCCATACCTAAAATCATCACCAAATCACCACCACCGAACACCGGATTTTGCAATTCTCAATCTCTTCTCCGAATTTTCTCTCAAATGATAGTAATAAACCCGACTTCTAGAGTACTACTCCTTTATGAAACTCACCCTGATAAACATTCCCAAGGAGAAGAGGTTTGGAGATTGAGTTGTTGATGTATAGTTGGTGTTGTTGATTTGGTTTCAATTAAGTGGGGTTGGATGCATGAGGTTGTTCATTTTTTTAGATCAGAGGGTGTACTCGAAAATAAGTCATAGTTGAGGGGGTGTTTTTGCAATTTAGACCAATGGTGTATATGACATTTTATTACTTCTGTTAACGGCGTTAGAGACTAAATAAATATTGATAGTTGAGGGGGTGAAGTTGTTCACTTTTTAAATCAGGGGTGTACTAAAAAAAGGGTCATAGTTGAAGGGGTGTTTTTGCAATTAACCCTAAATAGTTTGATTTGGGCTATAACTAAAAGAATATCATTATGCCGGAAAAATTCTATGATACAGATTTTGGGGCTAAAATGTGGTGACTTGATAGTTGAGGGGGTGAAGTTATTCACTTTTTAAATTAGAGGGTGTACTTAAAAACGGGTCATAGTTGAAGGGGTATTTTTGCAATTAACCCTAAATATTTTGATTTGGGCTATAACTAAAAGAATATCATTATGTCGGAAAAATTCTATGATACAGATTTTGGGGCTAAAATGTGGTGACTTGGTGTTAAAATGTAGTGCAGTTGAAACAAATTATTTTTAAAGTAAAAGTAGTTTTTAAAAAATGAGAAGATTTTCGAAGGTATAATTATTTGGCACTAAATTACAAGATTTTGACACTAAAAATGGTGTCAAAATGTTTCAACTTGGATATATAACATATTCTAAACCACTAGAATATATCATATATAGACGATCGCATTTCTATTTATTTGTCACAATAGTAATGCTCATACTTTTCAACTGTTGGATCCTCAAATATCTTGTCAATAATGATGTGATCACTTTAACATACTCTAATCATAATCGAGTGCCTGTCACTTATATTTGAAAAATATCACATCATATTCGACTGTTGATGAAAATTTAGGTAACTGAAACCAGGTGACAACGAGATCTAATGATGGCCCATAATCCTTAGCTCTAGTATGTCACTAAATTATTGGGTTGGCTCTTGTGTGTTTAACCAAGCTTTAGTGCCCAAGATTTTAGTGGGTGGATGGGCATGACTCCTCTTCCCATTGTGGGAGGGATGGTTCGACTTTTGTGGGAGTTATTTTGAATGTGGGCTTTGCTCCTCTTCTTGTGTGTATCGTTGTGGAGTTTGCTACCAAGAAGAAGCGAAAAAAAAAAAAAAAAAAAAACCAAACTTAGTGGACTATGGACTAGTTGGCTAATGCAGGTGACATTTTCAGATTTGGGTAAATTATAGGTCTGTCACACTGACCTCCTTCAATGTTTGTAGTTGTGTACAATTACCTTTCTTCTGACTAGGGATGACAATGAGTCGGAGTTGGTATGGAGTCTCATATACCAACTCCTACTCCGTTTGTTTTCCTCCTACTCCGACTCCGCCCCATCCCGTTTAAGTAAAATATCAACTCCTACTCCGTTTACTATCGGGTACTCCTATTACACTCCTACTCCGTTTGTTAATCACCATTCCAAAATTAATGTCTTTTATAATACAAAACCTACTTATATTTTAGCTTAATTTCCTAAAAATCATTTTCACACAAATGATTCTAAATTTGTTAATCACAATTTAGAAATTAAATATTAATACTGAAGAGAAAGAGATGTATATACATGCCATGATTTGTTACAAATAACTGTAGGTATGAGGGTAGTTTAGTAACTTAATGATTTAATCGGGGCGGGGCGGGTTTTAAATGGTAGTATTTCCGGGATACCAACTTCGCCCCGACTCCTATAGGATTTTTGTTTTCCCATACCAAATCCACTCCTACTCCTATTATAACTCCTCCAAACCTGTTCCATTAGGAGCGGGAAAAATTGCCATCCCTACATCTGACAGTTAGTTGATCGGTTTTTTTGTTACAATGACTACTTTACCCTTATTATAATAAAATTAAGAAAAAAATTAATGACTTCTCTAAATAAAAATTTTCGCTTCTTTGTTGTTGCAAGGGTATAGTTAAAGGGCAATTTTCTCAATTTCATAATTTATAAATTTCTGGCTTAAAAGTTTTGTTTTTTTGTTTTGTTTTGTTTTTTGGTTTTTTTTTTTTATTTGGCAAAAGTAGATCAGTACTCATGCGCCATTAACACACATGACATTGATAGATGAGGTCAGTGTGATATATTAAATTATAGAGAGATTCCTACATTTATGACATACCTTAATGGAGGCGAGTGTAATTTACTTTTTAGATTTTAGAAGACAATTGAATGTAGTATTGATCAATCTTTCATTATTAAGCTTTTGGTTAAATGACTAAGGGCATTTTTGGATATGGTTTTGTGTTTAGGAGAAATCATAATCACAAAGACATTATAGAGATTAAAAGAAGTTCATTGAAATCCAAATCTACTTTTTGTACCATGTTTGTGCTGAAGAAGCTCTCAATTTATTTCAACTGGGGCTCTAGCATGCTTTTTAAAACTTATTCAAACAACTGGAGTATAACATATGCATTTTGATTCCAGCAGCACATATTGGGCCAAAAAGTCGTTTTAAGTATAAACAAGTCCTAACCGCAATTAAGGCATAAATTGAACTTCCAATTGGAAAAACTGCATTTGCGACTCATACTCAACTTTTGTGTGATTGGTCATGCCTTCATCAGTTTGCACAAGAAACACATAACAAACAGAGGGTAAGTGAATTTAAACTTCTTATTTACACTCTTAGAGGCTATTTGAAAAAGCAAAAAAAAAAAAAAAACTGGTTATGTGATTTATAAGTGAACTGGTTCAATAAATTCAAGTACTACTTGCACATTAATTTCTACAAAGTCTAGTAATTTTTTTAAAACTGATTATTTGTCAAATCAACATAAAAGTTAGTTCTTTCAAAATCTAGATAGAAAGTGAGATTTAGAATGAATTAAATCCTATTTTATCATGCCCAACCACACCCTTAAAATATCTGTTGACCTGTTTCTGATACGTTACTTGGAGATTTCCAAAAAAAAAAAAATTGTGAAGAAAAGAAAAGAGTAATGCTATGCTTCCCAGATTCTTTTTTTTTTTACCAAAAAGTGTTTCTCAATATATGTGGCAGTGTGACCCTCTTCAATAATGGTAGGACAACTTCAATATTAACCAATAAAAATCAATTGGGAGCCCATTACCACATGTGTTGAGAAACACTTTGGTATAAAAAAAAAAAAACCGGGAAGCATATATATATATATATATGTATATGGCGTTACTCAAAAGAAAAATAAAAGCTTGAAATTAAAACCAGTTCTATTCTTTGGGTTAAGGCAAAATTAGAGAGAACATAACGTAGCTTCGTTTTAATTTCTAAAGCCTCCCAAATAATGAATGAACCACAGAGAGTTGACATCCAAATCCAATACCTCCATCTCCTTGATTGCCTTTCCCACCGTCCAAGAAAATAGTGGCCCTTAACGAGTAGGGAGCTAGACCTCTCACTTATGTAACATGAGAATTATAATAAGCTTTTTAATAAAGTACAAGTACAAGCATGTGATGCACGAACAGTTTTGTTTTATGTCTTTCTCAATTTCAATTTGGTTAGGGTCAAGCTTGAAATCCACATTGGTTCACAGTCATTTTCCTACCTCCAATCTGTCTTTAAACATCATTCACTCCAACCTCCCTAGTCTGTCTATAAGCATGACAATTAAGTCATATGGATAAAACAAGTTGCTATGAAAGAAAAAGCAACAATTATTGATACAAGCTAGTTTCACACGCTTTCCAATAATGTTGGAGACACAAAATGGTTACAAAGAGATACTCACAAAAAGATGTGACATTCTATGTAATTTAAGTCATGAGAATAACAACTAAAATTTAAATATGCTTCATGCATTACATTTGAGATCATGACGCACATCTCGATTAATTTACCTCATCCAGAACGTGTTTTTGGAATTCTAACATTTCATTTTAAATCTATGTTGACTTTTTCCTGATAAAGTATCTTGGAGTAATTCCTACCCTTTCGTGCCGAAAAGAAATATTAAATCATGAAAAACTAGCTTTCTATTGTTTGGGCTATGGTAAAATGACAGAAAACATAACACAGCTTTCTTTGTAAAGACTCCCTAAAAATGAATGAACCAGAATTGAAGAACAAATCCCAAACTCCATTCCTTTGATTGCCTTTGCCTTTCCCACCATGGATGGGACCATCCTAGAAAATTAAATAGTGGCCCTTAACAAGTAGAGGGGGGACCTTTCACTCATTTAACATGAGAATTATAAGATTAATAAAGTACGTACAAGCATGTGATGCACTTATGTCTTCTCTATTTCAATTTGGTTAGGGTCAAATTTGAAATCCCCATTTCCCTTCACAGTCATTGGTTCACACTTCACAGTCATTTCCCTACCTCCAATCTGTCTTTCAACATCATTAACTCCAAAGCCTCCGTTGTTTGTCTATAAGCATTGACATGTCATGGATGAAACAAGTTGCCGTGAAAGAAAAGCATAACAATTATTGATACATGCGCCTAAAATCCTTATTTTTTTATTTTTTTTTTATTTTTTTATTTTTGTTGAGGTCGGGTAGTCATGGAAAAAGAATCACAGAATCTGTAAGGCTTTGAGGTGTGTAGATTATTGTCTTTAAGGTGTTATTTGCCCCCACTCATAAAGAGTTTGCTACAAAGTTTCTTGCAAATCCCCTCCAGGATACAACAAAGCCCAAAAATTTACCAGATAGCAATTCTGAAGATTTTCATGAAAGCCTCTATAAAAATGGTTTTAACTGACACAGAGAATGTATGTTTAGTATTTTTCATATCTATCAAATGAATAATATCACTTGTTTTATATAGACCACTTGGTGCCTCTTCCAAAAGATGACACCCTTTGGTTATTAGGCATATATTTCCAATAGGTATCTTATTTAGATACCTCTTAAAGAGTAGTGATTTTTGACCTAAAAGGCATTCCTTAAATGGTGTCTTTCACATTTATCTATTATTCTCTTCATATACAATTTAATATTACAAACTATATTAATGTATGTTAAAATATACAACATTTTTGAATAAATATTTAATCGACAGGTTATACTATGGCACCACTCGTAACATGTTAATACATTTCAAAATTTTATTTAGGTGGGGATGTCATGACTCATCCCGCTACGGATGTTAATAAGACACGTGGCACGCCACAAAGGCTCATTCAATTCAATTAAAGTAAATGCAATGAAAAATATAAGTAAAATCCATAAAATTCAGAGTTGTAAAAAGTTTTACGCATTTGAAAACACTCAAAGAAACACCCTGTTTAAAACCAGCAATCCAGTCGACTGATCAGAGGTCCGGTCGACTGAAAATGTAAAATACAGAGAGCCTAAAATCTCAGCAGTTCGCCCAGTTGACTATGTTGGGGAACCCAGTCGACTGTGGTGTAAATTTTCTACTCGACTGGTACATTTCCATCGACTGGATCAGAAATTCCCATTTTAAAAACACAACCTAGTCAACTGTGGTCTCCCATTCAGTCAACTGTTTCTTTCATAGAACGAAAATAACATTTCAACCCAAAATTCAGTCGACTGCGTTGGGAACCCAGTAGACTGCTTTTCAATATTTTAGAGTAGTAGCTGGTTCAAAAAAGGCCTCCAGTCAACTATTTTACCTCAGATTGCTAAGTATTCTGCAGATTTTCGATCTATGGGTATCCAAACTCAATTCCAACACATTCACTACTATATTTCAACGATTCATAACATAATTACAAAAGTTTTACTATAGGTTACAATACTACAAATCCTTACCAAGATTATAAACTAATCACATAGTTTCAACTTCTCAAATCTTTTTTACAACATTTGAAAAGGAAACAAAATATAAATTAGAGCGATCCTGTCGTCCATCGGCCTCACTCTTCACGTTTCTTCTTTCCTCCCGTCTTATCACCTACAATGGAGTAAAGCTCCACTGCTAAGCTATATGCTGAGTGCACAATTGTAAACATATGCTTTTATGACAATTCATACTTTAAAGCATCAAAATACATCAAAATAGTCTCCCGGGTGAGAGATATGCATTCATTCGATAATGAAACTGTGGAATCGATGCGATGCCGTAGAGGGCATTCTCCCGACCACTCATCCAAATGTCCTGGCAGGGCCTTCTCCCAAACCATGCACTATTCCCTGGCAAGGCCTTCTCCCAAACTATGGGCTGTAGTCGTTGCTACAAAATCCTCAAACATTGAGGAGCTTATGTCACGCCCGTTCTAGAAAATCATGATTTTTAAAATGCATAAATGAAATTTTGTGAATTATCACTGTTGGTTGATAATTGAGAGTGAGGTTGACTGGAAGTCAACAGTCAACGGTAAGGTATCAATCGAAGACACGGTAATAATAAATATGGCATCAACACGATTTAAATGACGTTTATGTGATTAAATGTTATTTGTGATATCTGATACTTTCATGAATAGTAAATTTACCTGTGTAGAGTAAATTCTGGTAGTTTTGATATCACTGTAGAGCATTTTGAACACTGTGGTGAGAACGTGAGTGTCACATTATATAAAAGGTAGGTTGTGTAGAGATTTAACGGAATTTAGTTTTCGGACGTATATTTTGGACCCAAACAGAACCTAGACGAAAACTTTTATAAATTTTAGTTTTCACTCGTGAAGACATAAAATGGACGTGTGCGACATTTCAGGAGTTAATTAAAAGTTTTGAGAACTCATGGGGAGGTAAACGTAATTCCCGAGAGTTGTGCCTATAAATAGTAGTAGATGGGATTTTCATTCTATCCAAAACTTACAAAATATCTAGAGAGAGGAGAGAGAGATGATTTATTGCCACGACCTTGTCAACGTCAAACGGCGATTGTTCGTCCGTCAGTTTTTCACCATATTTCATATTTGGACTCCTCGAGGTAAGAGCTTCATTTTGATATCTCTTAGGCCTCGTTTGGTAAAGTTTTTCCGAAAAGTTAATTTTAAGAAATTGGGAAAAACATGTCTATACTTGTAGGAATCGTTTAAGACCGGAGATCCGATGTTTATTTGGTCTCCTAGTACTTCTCCTGAAGTTTGAGAGGTATAACTCGAGGTATGAATTCTGAACCTTTGTAATATAGACAATTTTGGATGTTTTACATATTTTGTATGAATTGTGATCAGGAAAAAAATTCCTGTGATAAAGTAGGCCCGTTAATTTTAGCGAGGAAGTATCAAAAAGCATGATGATATGGTTATGTGAGTATGCTATATGTCTATGAGGGTCAAAGGGGAGTTTGGTATAATTTTACGCCGGTGCACGCCTCTCGATGTTTGAGAGTTTATAGTAGTGACGACTACTTGCTTGGTGTGGGAAGTGGCCAACCAGAGCAGTTGAATGCAATGGTTGAGTGATCCTTGGCTAACCATTGGCATCGCGGTTTAAGATTTAAGACTTGTCGATATACTAGGTGAATGCGTATCTCTCTCCCCGAAGACTAAATTATGTGATTTGGATATTTAAAGCATGGATTGCCCATATGCATTTGTTTAGAATTGTACACTTAGCATATAGCTAAGCAGTGGAGACTTCCTTCATTGTAGGTGAAAAGAAAAAGGGCAAGAAGAAGCAAGAAGAGTGAGGGCGAGGAATGCCGGGGGAATCACTCTTGTTTATACTTTTGTTTTAAATCCTAAACTTGTATTGAGGATTCGGAATTTGTTATATGTTTTTGTCACAGCCCGGTCCCACAATAGCGGAACCGAAGCCCGTGGCACGCCACCGAGGCTAAACCAATTCATTAACGTTCCCAAAAATTAGTTTGAAGAACATACGCAGCGGAATAAAACAAGTCATTTTGAAAACCATCCGTCCAGTCGACTGATCCTGGTCCAGCAGAAAGTTTGGTTTTAAAATACCATCCAGTCGACTGCTTTCTACACCCAGTCGACTGGGGCTTTAAATTTTCAGTCGACTGATACGGTCCGGTCGACTTAAGTCCAGCCTGAACAAAATATCTGAATTGAAAACATGATTCAGTCGACTGTGTCGAAGACCCAGTCGACTGATCCTCTATGAAACAATGCAGAGAGTTGCTAAAAAGGAGGGTCCAGTCGACTGTTCAACAAACCAGTCGACTGATCCCCTGGTAGCAGCACATTCTGCTGCATTTTCAAGTTTTAAAAGCTTTTGAATTCAAACGGGGATCAAACACACACTTCCAAAAGTACTCCAAAAACAATCCTAACTGTATTAACATATTACCGAAGCACAGTTACAACCTGTTACTAACTATTACAACATTTTAGATTCGTTCTAACATACCAAGTTAAACATAACTAAAAACCATAAGAATTCTTATTACAACATTCCTATCGTCCCAAAACTACAAGATTAACGTTCAAGTTGCCTTCTAAAAGAACTCCCAACCCACGTGCTCACTTCTGCGATTCCTCGCCAGCATTTATACCTGCAATGGTTATTTGAATAACCACACATATTTTGATTTGTTTAAGCTAATGCTTAGTGAATAAAACAACATATGCACATGAATGATAAACATGTCCGCATTCACATCTCTACAATTCATACTAGTCGCCGGAGACTCACGTGCCCGTCCATACTCCCAATCCGCGACTCCTCGCCAATAAGTCCACGTGAAAGGGTAAGACCCACGATTCTTCTTTTCAATCGTGCGACCTTAATGCCTATATCGGCTCCACAAAATGGCACGGTGACCACGTGCTCCTTCTGACCCAAATAAGCAACTTAACATGCTCAAATACATATCACCATGCTCACGGTAATCAAAACATTTCATCGTGCTATTGGGCCTACTTATCAATATAAATGCCCAATATGAACTACACAAGATATCTCTAAGTATTAATACATGTTATTCAAACATAACATGAATACATATCAAGAAACCATTCCAAAAACATAGTTGAATCACTCACCTCCGATTTACGCTCTTATAATTCAATCTCAAGAAAACCCGTGCACAAAGAACGTGCAGAAGTCCGTCTAGTAAAATTCCTATGAATCAAAATTCCATTTATCAACTTTTATGAAAAATTCTAGGAAATAACTTTTTGGAAAACTTGGCCAAACAAGCCCTAACATATATCAAAATGAAGCTCTTACCTTGAGGAGCTCGAATATGAAATATGGGAGAAAACAGACTGACGGAAGGTCATCGTTTGGCGTCGCAAAGCTCTAAGCTCCAAAAATCCCCTTTGGCCTCCTTCTTGAACTTTAGGTTAAGACTTATGAAAATATCTCAACCATCTCTATCTATATATAGGCAAAACTCTCGGGAATTACGTTTTCCTCCCCACGAGTTTCCAAACTCCTAATTAATCTCTGTAACTTTCTATACAGCTAATTCACAGCTTTATAAGTGAAACCTCAAAATTATAAAAGTTTTCGACTAAGTTTCGTTTGGTCGCTAAAACGCGAATTTCTACATAACGTTTCCGAAGTTGCTAATTAGCCTACCAAATTAATAGCGTGTTAATTCGTTCTCACCAGGATACTAAAACTAACAACAGATATAAATTCTAAAACAGAAAATAATACAGATATTGAAATACACAGGTAAACATTTATTTTCAAATAAACATTTAATGTTCCATAGTGACAGTCTCACATTTGAAGAGACGTCACAACAACAAATCCTCAATCACTACAGTTTCAAAGGGTTCTCTAATACAGACACCCAAATCAACTCGTGAGTCAAAACTCACCCAAACATGTGTCAAAAGACACGCCACATCACATTATCATGCATGACAATGTAATGCAAATGCAATAACACAATGTGGGTGTTATAGTTTTAATAAAACCATGGGGTAGTTGTAATACTTGTAATTCTTAGTAAACACTCTTGTATTCATGTTTTCAATGGCGGATTGTAGTGGTTTTATGTTGATTTTTGGTTTGGAGACCCTTATTTTAGAAAGCTGCAGAATTGGGCTTTTCTGAGAGGAATCAGTCGACTGGTCCGTATTTCAGTCGATTGGACCTCTGTGTTCTCCAGTTACTACTTTCAGTTTTTGGAGTTTTCAGTCGACTGGACAGGTTATCAGTAGAGTGGTTTCCGCACGAAAATACCACATTCTGCATGTATGTGTCCAGTCGACTGGACAAGGCACCAGTCGATTGAAAAGTTGAGGCCCCAGTCGATTGAGTCCCCGACACAGTCCACTGGACAGGGCTGGGAAACTTTTCTTACCTTCTGTTTTGAATCTCCAGTCGACCGGACCCTTTATTAGCCGACTGGACCTCTGCCTTTCAAATTGAATTCTTTTGGACGCGATCCAATTGGCCAAAACTTTTTCTAACTCTAATTTTAAAGGTTTTTACTTATGGTTTCCGCTGTTATTTACTTTAAAGGAATTGGATGAGCCTTGATGGCATGCCACGTATCCTATTTACGTGCGTAGCGGGATGGGTCGTGACAGCTTACCCCTAGAATGAAATTGTATCAAACTCCCCGGCCCTTTGACTCACGTAGACACATAGTATGCTAATATAATCACTTATGCGTGCTTTTCTAGCATATCCGCGTGCATAAATAACGGGCATAATTAATACATGAATTTCGCCCGGATCCAAAATATCTAGTCCGATATTTAAAACATGTAAATTTCTTATAAAACACAAATCTATAATTCATACCTCGTGCAAACGTCCTATAACTTTGAGGAGTACTAGGGGACCGATTAAACGTCGAATCTTCTATCTCAAGCAATTCCTATGAATATTTTTCCCAAAATTTCAATATTAGGATTTTATAAAAAACTTAGCCAAACATGTCCTAACAATTTTCAAAAATGAAGCTCTTACCTCAAGGAGTTCAAATATAAAATTTGGTTGAAATTAAACGGGCAGAAGTCCGTCGATTTGTCTCTTGAAGCTCTGAGCCACCAAAAACTCCTAAGCCTCAATTTGATTTTGAAGATATTATGAAAATATCTTGGAGTCAACTATATATAGGCATATCTTTCAGAAATTACGTTTACCTCTCCACGAGTATCCAAAACTGCTAATTATCCTGCGAAACATCTTACACGTCCACTTTATTACATCACGAGTGAAAACTTTAAATTATAAAAGTTTTCGACTAAGTCCCGTTTGTCGCCGTAACTACGTTTCAAAAACTATTTTCGTGGAATTTGTAGATAATCTACCTTTTATGCAACGTATTACTTACGTTCTCACTATGACATTCAAAGTGATCTATTTCGCAATCAAAACTACCAGAAATTATACAAAACAGGTATAATTATTACTCACATATACCAGATTATGTCAAATAATATTTAATCACATAAATGTCATTTACGTCATGATAATACCTCATGGATTACCAATTATCGTGTCCTCGATTGACACCCATTGTTGACCCACAGTCAACTCCATCCACCATTATCAAATAACATTGATAATCATTTAAAGTCATTTATGCATTTTAAAACAATTGTATTTTTTGGGACGGGTGTGACAGGTGAAGAATTCCTCTAAAAGGAGGAAAATGGATAAATAAAAATTCTATTAGTTTGTGATACCATATCACTAAAATAACGGTTACATTCAATGTTTTTCCCCTTTTCATGGGGTTTTCTTTTAGGAGTATTATATATTTAATTTTTGAGAACACAAAGGTTACTAAACGTAAGTGACCTCGTGTGAAGTTTGTGTTAATTAATATTAGTCTGTCTCAATCGGGTTTAGAGAAGAACCAATTTTATGTATAGTTTTCTACTTGTACAGGGAAGCTTATAATAAATAAGAGCTTGTTTGGGAATACTCAAAATAGGATCGCATTCAGTCTCATTATTGTTTATATATGGTATTTATGAAAACTAACATAAGTTGGTTTGATGATTAACTATCTTTTGAGGGTATTTTAGGTTGAGCATGGACTCTCATGCATACAAAAAAATTAGTACCAATAATTTAAATTTATAAAATTAATTTACTTGTGAACCACATAACCAGTTCTACGTGCACCTTCCCAAATGGTCGGCATTTGCAACCCAATAGCTGATTGTTTATTAACACTTGATTTTCATAGATCGAGATCTTAGACTTAATTAATACGACCCTGACCTGGTTTCATTATTTCCATATTTCCTAATATCACTAATTTGTTCAAGTCCACCTGACTAGTTATATAATAATAATATCGTTTACTAAAATTTACAAGTAAAAATAAATTTTGTTAAAAAGACTACTCCGTAATATACTAATTTGAATGAGAGTCTCGTGACTCTCGTCCATAGTGGAAATTAAGACAACCAATCTAATGAGAGGAAGTTATTCAGTGAGCCTGTCACGCCACGTTAGTATAATAGTACGGCGTGATGGATTCACTGAATAATTTCTCCAATATAATAATCATTTATATATTTCTCTTCATGGAAGCAACTGACGTCACCAAGGAAAAAAAAATTCACTCAGGCGTTGCCGTGCGGTTCACGAGCAAAAAAATAAGGAAAAAGTCGTTCAAAAAAGCCAACTAGTACTACACATATATGCCCATATATATAACACATTCATTCACTCACTCGATCAGTCCCTCATTTGATCCCCAAATATACAATTAACATAATACTTATACACACATACATACATATGTATATATATATATATATATATAATTCTTCAGTTTTGCAGTGCAACACCAAATATACATGACTATTTATCTTGTTTCCATGTAGACTACATCACCTAAAAAAAAGTCCCCTTTCATTTTTCTTCTCTCTCTCTCTCTCTCTCTCTCTCTCTCTCTCTAAGTATAATAGCTATGTCCTCAATATTGACCTCACAAGGTATGGTCTTGGCCACAGCCATGGCCGTCTCAGGCACCGTAATACTCTTAGCTCTTCGCCTCCAGAAGTCTATTCCGGCCACCCAATTCCCCTTTAACCCTATCTCCCAATCAATTCCTCGTTCTTGCATCTCTTCAGGTAATTTTTACAAATCTCTCTCTCTCGATCTCTTGATCGATTCCCACAAGACTGTAAGTACATATGTAAAATTATAAATGGTATATATGTATATATAAACATAAAATTGGCTTTGATCTTTACTTTGTAGGGCCTGTTTGGCACAGTTTCTACTTTTGCTATTCAATTACCAAAATAAAATTACGTTTGACTAAAATATTTTTTTGGGCTATTGCAAATTTTTGCTCATGAACATGTTTGTAAACAAGGGCAGACCTACGAGGGGGTTATGGTGGGCTCTAACTTTTTAAATTTTGAAATAGAAAAAGACATATGTAATATATTGTCTAATTTTAATTTTAGTTCAGTTCACGACTTTTCTTCTTACTTTTCACTTTAGTTCTACTTAACATATATTTCCGATTTTAATCCTGATATTTTTTTTTTCAGTCTTAATTTCAATTTAGCCCACTAAATAAAATAAAACAAAATAAACCTCGCTCAATCCTTTTTTGTCAAACAGTTTTAATTTAACTTTTTAGTGTTATATAATTAATTATTGACACCAAAAACTGTTGCTAAATTGGGTCTTGATTCGATTAGATATAGTCGTATACGTGTGTATACGTATAGGCATATGTACATATTGCGTAAAGATTAGAACACACTTAAGGTCATAATTTTTGAGACACAATTTAAAATATGTGTCTATATCTTTTCTGTAATGTCACTAGACCCCACAGTTACACATGAGAGAGATAAACACATATTTTAAATTATATCTCAAAAATTATATCTTTGAAATTGTCCCAAGTATTTACTCATAAATATTTGCTTATATGTGTAGATGAAAAGAAGAGAGAAAAAAAGAAGAAAAGGGTGCACTTTGCAGAGGACGTGGTGGACCCAAGTGGGAACAGTGAGGAATTTAGGAAGCTACACAGTAATTGCAACTCTTCAAATTCATCTAAATTCAAACACAGTGGGAAAGATCGAGTGATGCCCGCGAATCGGATGGCTCTCTACAATGGGATTCTCAGAGAGCGTGTCGTTCACCGATTGACCTATTCTTATTGACTTCCTATATATGGAAACTTTGTAATTTTTTTTTTGTCTAAAATGTCTAATTTACCCTCTAATCTTTGTACAAATTCTTGCTTCTGTCTTTGTACAAATTCTTGATTTTTTACTTTAATTATCATCTCAGAGTTCGCACGTGTGGAACTTGAGGGGATTTAACTTACACGTGCTAGATTGCATGTGAGATGATCGTATAATTGTATTCTTAGACCTTTTTTTTTTTTCTATTTTGTGGGTGTAATATACTCTATTATTTGTAGTCAATTTTTCTGTAAAGACAATTCTGTAGTAATTTCAAAGGGGTGTTTCTGTAATTTTTGTTGAGTGGCATGACAAGGACTAGCCAAGTGACCAGTTTTTCAAAAGCAAAATGGGTAAAGCCTTAAAGTATGTTGAAAAGAAAATGACATACTACCAAGAAACCAAAAATTCATTAATATCAATTGAGTGCAAATCTTTCAGTTTAAAAAAAAAAATCCAGAGAGAGAGAGAGAGAAGCTAGATGCTTCCTTATAACATTAAGAAAATAATAATTCCTAGATGCTTCAAAACAAGGCCAAATTCAAAGGCATATTAAAAAAAATTCCTTAACAAATTAAACCAACTCAACATATTAATTTACATGCATGCTTCTAAGTTCTACCAAACAAATTGAAAAGAAATTGATCGAAAAGAAACTTTTTTTTTTTTAAAGGGCACATGTTTGTGCAATGTGCACATGCATGCAATGTATAGAAGTTTGGCATCTCCTTTCCACAGCTTTTGTCCCACTATCCTTTGTCTTCAAATTTTTTTTTTTTTTTGGATAATTATGATGAATTGAGTCTCTAAACCAAGTGACATGACATCTAATAATAATCCAAGCTTAAACAAATGGACTTCCTTAGACATGCAAACCTTCTCATCACATGTATTTGTATCCACACATGATATGGATTTTAATTAGTCATTGTGTGAGGTAGTCTCTAGTTTTCTTTCTTCACCACATGGATGGCATGCACCATATATATAAGGTGGAGTAGTTGATAAGTTAAAAAAATTTAATAAAAAAAAAAGTAATTATGTCCAGCATGCAAACCAATTGGTTGTTTAAAATTATATATTAACATTATTTCCCAAGTGCGTTAGCAACTAATTACTCAAAAACCTAATATAATTATCAAAAGTACTTAACTTTGTGGGTTTGACTCCAACAACTATATATAATTTTACAAAATTTGCTATAATCACCTCGAGGTCTTTGACTGCTAGAAATAGTATATCTCTTGTTTCTAAAAAAATAAAAATAATGACGTCAGCCATTAATTTAACAAATAAGAGATCGAGGTAGTGTCTTTATTTATCATAAGTTTCAGATTTACCCTTTAAATTTTTTGGGGCTAAGGTTACCATTGTGCAGTTTCTTTCTTTTAATTATTTGTTTATTTTTTAGTAGACTAAATTAAGTTGCGGCCTCTCAAACCAACCTTTTAAGTGGGTCACACGTGTCAGGCAGGCTTTGAACAAGCCAATGAAGCAAAGGTCTAGAACGCAGACACCCAGCATGGGGCAACTGGCAACTACTGAAGGCTTAATTTTAAAGGGTTAGCATATCACCAATACATTAACACAATATATAAATATATTATTTGTTTTATAAGCTTCATTGTCTCATTTGTGTTTCTTTTGGATTGTGGGACTTGTCCTTTAATATTGCCTGTGCATCATGAATACGTACCCATATTCTGTTATTTGTTTGTTTGTTTGTTCAATTTCTAACTCCACACAAGTGGCCACATGCATGTACATTCTAGAATTTCTTAAGAGCGCTCAGGTTGTTTTGTTGGTTAATTGTCCAAACCTAACCTAGCTTTTGAGTGTTTGACCAATATTCCCTTAAAAAAAAAAAAAAAAAAAAATTGTGGAAACTCAAAAGAGAGGAATAAAGGAGATAATATTATCACTATACAACCAACGTGGCGTAACTGAGGTGATGAGAGCTCCCAGTGTTTTTAAGGGAAATATAAGGTTTGAAACTTTTATGGATCGAGTAAGTTAGTTGAAGAAATGAATTCTAAGTGAATGAATAAATCGTATTTAAAATTTAATTTTAAATTTTATTGTCCATTTATCTCTTTGATTTATCTGGTATGCGTGTATGGTGGAGTCTGTATACACACCTTCTATCCCCTAAAAAGAGCATTAAGTATTTATAGGTATTTATATTCTGAAGTGATGGAGGACATATTAAGCGGAGTTATCCTCGTAAAATATATATATATATATATATATTATCACTATCCTCCGACAAAGTACGGCCCCAATGGTTGAGTTGGGCTTGGTAAATGGTAATGAATGAACAAGCCATGTCAAATCCGCAACTCTTCAAGATCTTCGGCTAATGTACTCCTGCTTATCCCAATGAAATAAGTAACACGTGGGGACCATAAAGAGACATACCAATAGCCTACTAAAACGATGACACGCACAAATCGAGAAATGGTCCAAATTTTTTACCAACGGGGTTGGTCCGAGTGGTAAGCGGCTCGGTATCGCTTAAGTAAGGTCTCGAGTTCGAGACCTTGTGAATGCAAAAAATTCCCGTTGGGAGACTCACCCACCATTCCAGGTGCGTGACCCGGGTCGGATCCGGATTAGTCAGGACGAAGCCCTGGACACCGGGTGGGCAACCAAAAAAAAAAAAAACCGAAAGGGTTAATTATATTTTATCTTTTGGTTTATTTTTATTTTTATTTTTTTTGTGATTTAAAAGTGGACACTTAATTATTTTATAGTTCTGGACTAAAGTGAAACTACTAAATTTTTTCTCAAAATAGCCACATATGGGGAATTAGTGTTAAAATAAGCTTCACATAAATTTAAGTGTCAAAATTAACTGTAAATAGGCAGTTTAGCCCCCCATAAGAATTAAGTGTTAAAAATTAGCCACACATAGGTGGGCTAAATGATAATATTATCTCCACATACAAGATTAACCCAAAATTAACCTCACAAGCTAGGGGGCACAAGGGGGCTAAGTGTTAATATATTTGGTCAATTTCAGAGTTTTTATCAATTTTGAGGAAAATCTTAAAAGTTTAACTTTAGTCCAAAATCACAGGGGGATTAAATGTTCAGTTTTGAACCACAATGGGGTAAAGTGAAAATGTATTTAGCCCAAAAGAAAATACATGAAAAGAAAGAGAAATAGCTAGAGGAATAATTTTATTTCTATATATGAAAAAAGCTATGCTTCTAAGGCTTAGTTTGGCCCCCCACGTGGTGCTTCTCCTTTTTTAAAGCTCAATTTCATGTTAATTCATTTGGTAACTAGTTTATGAGCTTTGTAAAAATTGAACTTAGGGCTTTTTTGGGGGAGCTTTTAAAAGCTCTAAAATTGAGCTTTTAAAAGCTCATGGTTGTCTTTTGGTTTCATGCTGTCTTTTTGAAGAGTAGTGTGTCACTTGTATAAAATTATCAAATAATTTAGTAATAAATTTCATAAGCTCCTTTTAAAAAGCCACATGGGGGCCAAACTAAGCCTAAATTTGTTTGGATTTAGACGTAGTTGATCTAAATGGTCCCGCTCTCAGCTTGTAATCAAATTTGATAATTGCAGGATTGTTTTAAATTTTATTGTTTATTTTGAAATTTAGGTGATGAAGACAATATTCAAGCTCTTTTTAAGGTTCTAGACTTTTTGTGTGACAGTTAACAATTTATGTTTGATTAGGTGAATTATAGTTAATTTGTTGACAAAAGAGTGAAACTGTATATTTTGTACAATGTGGAAGTTGCTAATTAGGCATGGCAATTTTCACCTAAATCCGTGAATCCGCCCACACATAATGAGTTTGGGTGGATTGTGATTGAAGGCACGGGTCAAGCTGGGTCGGCAATCTAAAATCTATGTTCTCAGCGGGTGGATGACAGGTGCCACCGGATTAACTCTTCTTGCAATGGCATAGATTTGCAAGCCAAATAAACGATCTCTTCTTGACAATAAACTCTCTATTTTGTACAGAGTAGAGATAAAAGCATGAAGAAGAAAGATAGTAAATGTAGAGGAAAACTAAGTCTCATTGAATTGCTCTGACACACATTATAGATATATTATGGAGTATATATATACATACAAAGATTTTCTAAAGAGGGCGTCCTCTCTTTATTAAAGAGAGTGTCTCTGTTTTGACCGTCGGATCGTGTTTAAAAATTGTGAAATGACAAAACTTCCATGAATGAAAACACGATCCGACAGTCAAAACAGAGGCCCTGACTCATTTCACAGTTTTTAAACACGATCCGACAATCAAAACAGAGACACTCTCTTTAATAAAGAAAGGACACATTCTTTAGAGAATCTTTATATATATATATATATATATAACCATGGACTCACAAGAGACTCAAGACTTAATGGCCTCACATAGTCACATGACCTTCCTTTGTATGCACTGTGGATATATGTATATAGATGTGTGTTTATATGAATGTAAGCTCTGCGTGTGTGTATATATATACATGCTATGGATCTAGGTTTCGGCAAAAATCGTATGAGGATGTACACATGAATTGAAAATTTGGAATCTGTTGGAATTCAATTGTTGATTTACACCTTCATTTCGTTGCTACAATTTGAATTTACATACATTAACACACACACACATATATTCTCCTCTTCTCAAATTCATTTGAAATTTGCTGCATTTAGCTTCTTTTATATATAGTAGTACATTTGAGTTGAATGCAGGAGAGGGAGATAGAGAGAGGGCCAGACAGGTTGACCCGACCCATATTTGACCCATCATTTCTTGGGTAATTAGCGGGTTCACCCGTATTTGACCCAACCTGTTATTGACCCGCCCAAATCCATTCAAACCCGTCCATTTACCACTCCTATTGCTAATCACATTTTGATTTGTGGATTCTTTTGTCTCCAATTTGCTACATATATAGCTCCTCTTGCACATAGTGAGTTTCATGCTTTTTTGTGTGAAAAGGAAATTTTGTTTGACTTGTGCTAATTCATTTTTCGCTGCTGGCCAAAACTTTATAAAAGTCTAACGATAGATAAAACAAATAACGATACTTACTAATTTCACATAATCTTACCAAATATCAAATTGTCAAATAAAAATAGAGACATAATTAACTCATCGCCGAACAAGGTCGGGCTAGCAGATTGATTCCAATTCTATTCAAAGATGATTAGCCACAATACTCAAAGTTTGATTTCAAAGACCTTCAAATAATACTTAACCAAGGTTTCAACGTATTTGTCATATAAAAATAAAATAATACAACTTAGTCAATGTTAAACGTACTACTGGTGACATAATCTCGAATATAATCAAGAATTAGATTAGACCCCACATTAAACTAAAGATGATGCAAGCTAGACACTCCTAATGATAAAAGCCATGTTGGCGGTGGAACATGATGCAACCATCCATAATAGTTGTTTTTTTTTTTTCTCTTTAAAGTCTTAGAATAATATTAGAATATTTGTCTACATTCTTGTACCTATTGTATCTTACTATACTTACTGTCCAAATACATTGTACTATCAGTTGTGCTACTAGTCTAGGTACTTTTCTTTCATTTTTAGGATTCTCTCTTGACCTATATATAAAGACTACTCATTGTAAGGTTTAATCACACCATTCAATACAATATTCATAGTATTGTCTCACTCTCTCTCCCCTCTCTTCTATATTCTAACATGGCATCAAAGCTATAAGCTTTTAGTGGCCTCTTGCTCCTCCCGGTGATCTCTCAAAAGGAAAGTATGCTATGTGGTTGTCACAATAGTGGATCCTCCGAATCAGAAATCCCTCTTGTAGTTGCCTCAAGCTCGTAATCGTGCCGTCTCAGTCCGGCCACCTCTGCTCCCCGGCTACCACCATCCACATTTACCCTGCCTGACGTCCTCCTTCTAACAACCTTACCGCCTCTACTAGGGCTCTGTCGCTGTCACCACCTTTGTCGCTCGGTCACCACCTCTGCCGCCTGATTACCACCACCAGGCTGCCTCCATTACTCGACTACCACTTCCTCATCCAGTCTCCCTCCGTCAGATCACCATCGGGCCATCACCACCCAGATCAGTTCTATCATTCTCAGACTTATATTACACATCATGGAGTCTCTCATAGATCCCTCCTGCAGATATTGTCACAAACCAGCACATATTCTGTTGCATTGTCCTATCAGAATGTGTACTTTCTATCACAAGCGTGGACCAGGGCACTATCTCGAAAATTGCAATGAGAATCTTACCAGATATTCACAAGATAATCGATCCGGAGATTATTCATCATCATCCACTGCTATTTCTACTAAGGGGTCATCATCTTCTAAGTCGTCTACCCCTTCATCCATCTATGTTTCCCTCCTTACAGACATCATCAAACGAGTTCTTGATCATTCTGGTAACGCGTCTCCTACTACTCTATCTGTTGCCCCAGTTACATCTTCTAGGTTCTTTGATTCTGTTGGTATAACCATATGACCTCTGATCCCATTATATTCTCTACCAAACATTCTACTCTCAATGCACCATCCATACACACAACGGATGGTTCCCGTATGAACGTTAGTCACATAGGGCAAGTCTCCACCATTCACACATCTCTCCCTGACACTTATCTCATTCCTAAACTCACTTTAAACCTTATATCTACTAGTCAATTGTGTGAACTCGAACTTACTGTATCTTCTCTAATTTTGGATGTCTAGTACAAGATCCATAAACAGGACAGACTCTTGGGACAGGTCGTAAAATTGGACGATTATTTGAACTTAACAATCTTCATATTCTATCTCACTTCATTTCACCTACTCAAACTGCAACTTCAGTATCGTCCACCTCACCTTTTTATCTATGACACTCTCGTTTAGGTCATGTTTCGCTAAGTCGGTTAAAATCCTTAGTGTCAAGTGGTCAGTTAGGTTCAATTAAATTCGAAAATGTTGATTGTTTACCTTGTCAACTTGCCAAACAACCAGCTTTACCATTTAATAACAGTGACTCTGTTTCCTCTGCACCTTTTTTTTTTATCTAATTCACTCTGATATTTGGGGTCCCTCTCTAACTATCACAATGGGAGGATCCAGATATTATGTAATCTTTGTCGATAATTTTTCACGATACACTTGGCTATATCTAATGAAAAATCAATCAGAACTACCCCAGATTTACTTTGATTTTTCCAACATGATCAAAACTCAATTTTCTTGCAATATCAAAGTGTTTCAAGCTGATAATGCCCAAGAATACAAAGAAAATAAAAAGGTATTCAAAATTTTCTTCGCCAGCATGGCACTCTTCCCCATCGTTCCGGTTCAGGCACTTCCTAACCAAATGGGAGAGCCGAGTGCAAACACAGACATATTCTTAATACTGTTCGAGCTCTTCTCACATCTGCTTCATGTCCTGAACAATTTTGGGGAGAGGCTGGCCTCACTGCCATTTACACCATAAACCGTGTCCCTTCTCCCACTACCAAAAATCAGTCACCGTACGAGCGTCTATATAACCACCCCTGACTATACTACCCTTAAAGTCTTTGGTTCTGCTTGCTCAGTCTTACTACAACCACATGAGTGCACAAAACTAGAATCTCGAGTCCGCTTATGTTGTTTCTTGGGGTATAATATTAAACACAAATGCTATCAATGTTGGGATCCTTACTCCAAACATCTTCGTGTGTCCCGTCATGCACAAAATGTTCTCTTCTGGCAACACAAAATGTTCTCATCCATGTCCCAATTTCATCTACCTCCTGCCAGTATTTCATTCTACTTCACTGACCCCTCAGTAGATTTTGTAACAACCTGCATTTCCATTTAATTCTAAATTACATTTTCATATTTAATTTGTAATTGCATTGTCATATTTAATTTCATTTGGTATTGACTGCTTCATTTAATTACATTTCTCATGTTCTAAATTTTATTCCTTGAATTATTGCAAGCTAAGAATTTGTTGGGGTCAAACTGTAATTTTCATAAAATCAATAATACCCGTGTGGATTTCAAAGTCTGTATTTCAAAGACGGTGAAAATAATTTCTTTGGATTCAATCAGTATTTTTATAAAACCGAGAAATCAATTCTTACACAAAAATTGAAATTTCTGTATTTTTGTGGTGAACACCGCGCCCCGAAAATACCAGTTAGTATTCAAAACTGTCCACGCTGTGTGAGCTTCCACAGATTTTGGAAGTGACTGATTTGGACAATTGCTTTATATCTATTTATGGCAACTAATGATTGTCTTAGGCTTTGTTTGGAATTGTATAACTTGTGTGTTTGTTGTTCGGCCAGAAGCCATAATTCCCAAACACTTCTACTTTGGCCCCTATTACTCTAACTTGACCCTTGGTGAATCATTGGAGTTATGCATCAGTGTATCTACGTATGTATATGGCTGTGGTTGTTTTGCATTTAGCTAATTGATAAATTAAATCAATTGTAGAGTAAGGAGGATGGTTTTTGGCCCCCAAGTTTGATACTTGTATATATACACTCACATGCTCTCTTAAACACACACATCTGCACATTTGTAAGTTCAAAAAATTGAGAGAGTTTAGAGAGTTACACAGAGAGTTCTACAGATTTTATTTTAGAGAGAGAAAACTTCAATCACCATAGCTAAAGCTTGTGGTGGATTTTCTTTATCTTAGTTCTTTCTCAACAATCTTTGCTACCCTTATCTAGGTGAGTATTATTAACTCACTCCCAATGTAATTCATGTCTTGATTTTGTTTATATAGTTTGATTTAGAAATCACCATAGTTAATTTTACGTTAATGTTCCATAGCTTGAAAATCATGAATTCTCAAAACCCAACCAAAATATGTTTTTGGAGATAAAAATGAAAGATTATACGTCCCAGATATCATGTGTAAAGTTTTAGAGCCTAGTTTGTTCATATAAGAAAGTATATAAGAAATTAAGTTTTGACAACTTTTGATTTTTCATAAAATTAGAGAGATATGGTTTGATTCATGTTTAATTGATAATGGATTCTTCATCCTTGTGGAAAAACGAAGAAAACCATATACTATATGATCTATATACTTACAGATTTGAAATGGGTCAAAATAGACCCTGTTTTGCCGAAACAGAGCAGTTTCTGCGGGGAAGATGAAGCCTCAGTAAAAACTCACGCCACGATCGCGGCGCGAAGATCGCGCGAGCAGAACACGCGAGCGACCATTCGCGCGAGCGATCCGCGCGCGCGATCCTCGTTTCCCCAGGCAGACAGAAGAGTTTATATATATAATGAAATTTAGGCAGGTCGCGCGAGGGACCTTTCGCGCGAGCGATCCGCGCGCGCGACCTTGGCTTTTTCAGGCAGACAGAAAAGTTTATATATAAAATGAAAAGTGGGCATATCGCGCTAGCGGACCGCGCGAGCGGCCCGCGCGCGCGACCTCTGGCAGTTTCCAGTTTTGATTGTTTTGGATTAAAGGACTGTTTGGTTCAACTTTTAAGTACTGTTAAGGTTCTGTTTGGGAATTTTATTAATACAGAATGCTATTAGTTATGTTTGAACGAATAGAACGTGGTATTATGACTTATCAATCCCCGTATGTACGTTGTTCCTTTAATTCAGCGATTTACTTTATGTTTAAGTTCATGTCATTCATATGGGGTCAGTGGTACATGCATGTAGGTGTCAGTCGGTGTGAAAAAGAGTAATGGTCAGTGTGAAAAGAGTATGAGATTGAGATTGAGATTGCGGTTGTGGTTGTGGTTGAGATTGCGGTTGTGGTTGTGGTTGAGATTGCGGTGAGGGTATCTTTGAAATGCGACGGTGGCAAATTTGGACACTCCCTGACGCCCATGGAAGCGTTAAAGTGTGTGAAGCCGATCTTGGACATTCCCTAGCACCCATGGTAGTGCTAAAGTGTGGCCTACGGACACTCCCTGATACCCGAGTCTGGATACTGCGTGAGGTTGCTCCGGTATTTGCATGGCGGTTTAGGTATTCAAAGTGTGAGGCAATGGACACTCCCTGGTACCCCGGACCAAAGTGTGAGGCAAACTGGACACTCCCTGGCGCCCCGTTGCTAAAGTGTGGCTATCTTAGTGTTTCAAAGATACTAGGAGTAAGATAGTGGGTTGTTGTGTCTGTCGAGAGAAAAGAGTCGGCAAGATGAGTATGGTGCATTGTCTCATACACAATTATATGTTTCATGAATGATCGACTTTTAATGTATTCCTTGTTGTTTTTATAAAATGAATTCTTTCTGTGGTCAAAAGATTGTTTTTGCAAATTGAAAATGGAAAAAGGTAAATGAGTATGTTTTACATTCAAAGCTATGTTTTTAATACTCACCAGCTTCTTGAAGCTGACGACGTTGATGCGTCCTGGACATTCGTGTTCAGGCTTTTCAGGTTACAATCAGGAGGAACCTTATGACTACGCTAATTGAGAATGGCTGCCTTTGGAATGAGAGAACTGCTTATTGATTATATGTTTTAAGTTATATGTTTTAAGTTTTAACTATTTGTATTAAGGATGACTGTAATAGACACTAAGTTATTGTTTTATTTTAAGGCGGTCTGTGCCTTTAGATGACCCCGTGCTGTAATATGTAATAAGTTAGAAAAAATTTATAAGCCTTGATTGCTCTGCTCTGATTATTATGTTTTGTTGTTCAACGTTTGGGACGGAATCGATCCTTCAAACTGTCGCGACCTACGGGTCTATAAAAGAAATTAAACGCTTTCCTTATTTATGCTACGTCGGGGCGTGACAGATTTATTTCCTGATACCCCTTATACAAGTTCTCACTCTGAATCAGCATCTTCACCTGCCCCTCTACCTACATCCACATCTATAGACTATTCATCTGATTTGTCTACCACAGTCTCTACTGAATTACCTATTCCATCTTATGGGTTTGCACCAGACCCTGACCCTCTTCCTAGATGTAGCGATCGAGTAAAAACTCCTCCAATTCATCTTCGGGATTATTCTATAATTCTCTCTCACCACGAGCCTTAATCATGAGGTAAATTCTAATCCTCTTTGGTAGAAAGCAATGGCTGATGAATTACATGTTGGGTTTGTGCCCTCAAACCATTACTTTATGTATGAGATATTGACATTTTAATATATGGATATCAGCTTTACATTTCATTGTGTATGTTTCTTTCATGAGATGATTGTTAATCCTTAAGTATCATAGTAAGTAATTCATGTGTGTACGAGATACATACAAGTGAGATACGAATTATTATTCTTTGATAGTACTTAGAGCTTGTCACAGTAGATGATGAGACTGGATATCTCATCAGGTTTACACTGTAGCATGATTAACTACCATTGGATGGAGTGATTAATCTCAATCACTAGAGTGTAACTCTTAGTTAATATGCTAGTGCTTATAGTGCATTGACAGACCTGAGCTTTCCTATAAATACTCAAGACTGTCAAACAATCGATAGGAACTTATAGCTTGTATAAGGTACGTGTTCTCAATCTTGAGACGATTATGAACACAGACTGTGGATATGGATGCTTTGACTTACCAATCAGTGAGGTCTAGTGAAGATCAATACCTGGGTATCTTGGGTATGTCATGTTCTTAGGGTTGTGAACATATATTGTTAAGATAGAATCTATCCTCTGATTTAGAGTAAACATTCCCTTGAGAATGTCACCAAGTTGATTACTGAGAACTGGAGTCTTGTTGATAAGTAGTTATCAACATGTTTGATAATCATGAGAGGTGAACGAGACTCAAGGAATACAATAAGTATTCAGGATTCAGGATTCAGGTTGACAGTAACAGTTATCTGACTACCTCAATATGATTATGAATGATGAAGGTAGAGGGACATTAGTACACCATACAAGTCTAGTTATCGCTTCAGATATGTTATTTTGCGTTAGAGTTCAGTTATCGTTTTATAGTTGAGTAATGTTAACTGATCAGTTGGTTAGTTTACTGATCAAAGAGTATGGTCATGGTAATTAACAAACTGGTCTGAGCCAATAATAAAGAGCCTAGGAGGTCCCACTCTTAGCTCCGCTAGGATGCTTGGAAAGGCACATGAGAATCTTGTCAAGGCGGGTTTGATCGATCGAAATTGTCTCGATCGATTGAAGTCTTGGAGGGTTCGATCGCTCAAAGGTGGTTTGATTGATCGAATGCTCGATCGATCGGAGCCACTTCGATCGCTTGAATATTAGGTTGGTTTTGGGAATCTATAAATAGGGCAGCTGCGTCTAGAAAAAAGAGTTTGTCGATTTAATACGCTAGAAGCTGTAGAAACTATTTTTAGAGCTTCCAAACCTTCTCCTTCCTCTTTATTAGGGTTCCCACCAACCCAAGTCCTTCCAGTAGGCATCCGCAGGAGTTATAAGAGTGAAGACAACCTAGTGGAGGCTGCTATATCACCAAAAAAGAAAAATATCATAATTGGGTTCAAGACCTGAGGTATAATTCTTATCCCCTCTTACTGGTACGTATCTATAGAATTGACAAGTAGTAAATCCTGGGCTACCAATAATTTTTTTTTTAAAACTTAACCTTTCTGCTGCGCGTTTAAATATAATTTTAAACCTGTTTTTCCTTCCTTGCAGGCACTCGAACAAAATCACACATGGGATTTGGTAGACTTTCCAAGTGGCAAGAATGCTATAGGATGCAAGTGGGTTTACAAGATCAAAACTCACTCAGATGGATCCATTGATTGCTACAAAGCCAGCCTAGTAGCCAAGAGCTATATCCAGGAGTATGAGATTGATTATGAGAAAATATTTGCCCATGTTGCCTATCTTACCTTTGTTCGCAGCCTCATTGTAGTTGTTCCAGTTTGCCATTGGGACTTATTCTAAGTGGATGTCAAAAATGCATTTCTCAATGGTGAGCTCACTGAAGAAGTTTATATGCGTCCTCCTCCTGGTTATCATCATTATTCTCATCAAGTTTGCAAGCTCTGTCGAGCTTTATATGGTCTCAAGCAAGCTTCTCAGGCTTGGTTTGCAAAGTTCAGCACCATTTTTGAGCACTTTCGGTTCACAGGTAACTCATATGATTTAGCTCTTTTCATCGGCAGAACTGACTGGGGCATTATTCTTCCTCTCCTCTATATGGATGACATGATTATCACAAGAGATGATACATCTAGAATCTTGGATCTCAAAACCCATCTTAGCAAACATGTTGAAATGAAAGATCTAGGCAAGCTTAACCATTTTCTGGGCCTTGAGATCACTTCTAGTTCCGATGGATATTATCTCTCTCAAGCCAAGTATGCCTCAGAATTGCTCACACGGGTGGGACTTACAAACAACAAGACTAGTACTACTCCTCTTATGCCTAATTTTAGGCTTACTTCTATGGATGGTATATCCTTGGATGATCCTACTCTATATCGTCAGCTTGTTGAGAGTCCCGTTTATCTGACAGTATCCAGGCCTAATATCTCCTATTCTGTCCATATTGTAAGCCAGTTTCTATCTACTCTTCGTTTTCCTCATTATGCAGCAGTTCTCCGCATTCTCAGGTACATCAAAAGGATCTTGTTTCATGACTTCCACTTCTCTGCTCACTCATCTCTCGAGCTACGTGCCTACTCAGATGCAGACTGTGCAGGAGATCCTAATGATCGTCGTTCCACCACTGTGTATTGCTTCTTCTTGAGTGACTCTCTCATCTCCTAACGCAGCAAGAAGCAAATTGTTGTTGCCCGATCTAGTATAAAAGTTGAATATCGTGCCCTTGCTGATACCACTCAGGAACTTTTCTGGTTATGCTGGTTACTTGAGGATATGGGGGTCAATCATCCAAATGCTACAAATATCAGTTGTGACAACCAAAATACTATTCAAATTGCTCACAATGTTGTCTTCTATGAATGTACAAAACACATTGAAATCAACTGTCATTTTGTATGTCATCATCTTTCTTGTGGCACCATTCAACCTAACTTAGTCTCCTTCATCGACCAGACTGCTGACGTATTCACCAAAGTTCATCCACCAGGACGTCTTTAGAATTTAGTTTCCAAACTCAAGTTGGTTTTCATTATACCACATTGAGTTTGAGGGGGACTGTTAGAATAATATTAGAATATTTGTGTACATTCCTATACCTATTGTATCTTACTGTACTTACTGTCCAGATACATTGTACTACCAGTTGTACTACTAATCTAGGTACTATTTTTTTTTCTTCCCTTTTTAGGATTCTCTCTTGACCTATATACATGCTACTCATTGTAAGATTTTATTACACCATTCAATACAATATTCATAATATTGTCTCACTCTCTCTCCCCTCTCTAATATATTCTAACAAAAAGAATAGTTACATTAATAAAGCAACATGACATATGCAAATCTCATGCTTAGATGCTTCCTAGATTCACACTACCGTGACCTCACCAAACTTCGTTACCATATCATATTGTGAAAAATAACGAAGGTGTTTTTTTTTTCAAAAAAATTAGACTTGTAAGTAAGTGGTTCATGACCACATATAGTCAACAAAAGAGCCAATGCTTTTTGTTTATGTAAAGTAACAATATATATATAATACACCATAAAAGCCACCAATAATGTTTCATCGTCATACCTCATTCTTGTTTACAATTTGTGTGTTATTTAGATTAAAAAAACATCATATTCAAGGTTAGCTTATCAAAGTGAAACATTTTCCATTTGTTTATATATATGTAAAGTCATGCTTGGTTATGTAAGGCATACCTAATTAAGAAATTGCTAATCATTTTTAAATAGTACGAATGATATCATCCGTTAGGTGGGAGAGTGGGTGGTGGGAAGTTTTATTACATGGTAGGGTTGAATTTACTGATCAAGGAGGGTGGTTTGAAGATAAGGATTAGAGTATAAATTAAGTTGTAATACCACATTGTTAGTGGTAATGACGTTGGTTAATAGTTGCCATATCTCTAACAATATAAAAAATTTGCACATAACGCGTAGGTGTCGCTAATTTGCCAACAATTTTTTCGGTAAGTTGACGTAATTTTATATAAATTACTACAAGACTGATTCTTTTTGCCAGGCAATTGCAAAGAGGTTGGCTCGTACAAATGGGCTTGACTTTTATTTTTTAGGGCCGCTCAATTTTAGGCCCGGGATTAGACATAGCAAATGAGGTCAGATTTGGCCCGGCCCAAGTATTAGTGATATGTATATATATATGTTATTTTATATTAAATAATATATAGATAAATATAAATATAAATAATTTATTCAATATATATCTATTCTCACAAGAGTTTTTATTGCATTTTTTAAAGAAGAAGTAAAAATACATTTAAGGAGAAACAAATTAGAGAAATACCAAATAAGGACAATCGATTGGAATTGTACTATTCATAAGCCTTAAGGCTCTTTTACATAATGGTGTAGATGTGTATTAACAATATTTTTAAACATTTTTTATGATAAAGTTTTGTTTTTGTTTTGATTTTTATTCTTATTTTTATTTTTTATTTTTTATTTATAGTTTAAGTCCTTAAAAAAATATAAAATATAAAATAAAAATAAAAAACTATAAAAAAAATAAAAAATAAAAAATAAAAAAAAGAATAAAAATCATAGCAATGGGCTGAGCCGATTGAGAATTTGAGATGTTGTTTAGGGTCGGGCTTGGACAATCATCTCTAGGCCCACCATAGGGCCGAACCGGGCCGGACTTGGGCAAGGATAAGTGCACTTAGTATCTAGTGTCGGCCCGGCCCATGGCCACCCCTATGTTAATGGCTAAAAGTCATATTACTAATAATAAAATAATGTTTTTACTTACTTTTTAAACTTATTTTATAAATTATTTGCTAACAATGTTTAACATCGATATATATATATATATAGATTTTTTTTTTGGTGACGAAATTTACAAAAAATAAATAAATCAGTAAATTAGATGTAAACTATCTTCATTTGGCCAATACTTAAGTATTTCAATTTTTTCAGTCGACCACAATTACGTTGATGAAAATGAGAGATTGCTTCTCTGATCTTTTGATATTGCCCTTTTAATATTTGGATATAATAGTAAAATATATAATATTTTGTTCTTTCTTTACTCACTTCCTTCGTATTTAAGTGAACGCGAGAGAAGACCTCATCCTTTCCCTTATGATACCTCTTACATCCCTCTTACCAATCATAGCATAAATATTTGATGCAATGCTCTAAGTACTCCAAAAATCAGGTTGATTTAGGGTTATTTTCAACACCGACCAACACGGTTCGATTTTTTTGTCGATTTTGTAAATATTTTTTCCTGATTATTTTCAGTTTCGGTCGATTTTGACACGTCTCTTCTCGTAAACTAAGGGCTCGTTTGGTAACGTTGTCATTTTCTGTTTTCTGTTTTTGTTTTCGGTTTTTAGAAAACGAAAATTGAAAACACGTTCGGTAACGTTTTTGTTTTTTGTTTTTAAAAAACATTTTCAAATTTTGGGAAAAAAAATGAAAAACACGAAAAAGTTGTTTTGGGTTTCCTGTTTTTGTTTTTTTTTTTTCAATCAACAATGTTACCCAACCAAATTTTTTTTTTTTTTTTTTTCGTTTTTAAAAAATTGAAAACTCAAAACAGGAAACGTTACCATACTGAGCCCTAAATGTAAGATCGGTTTGGTCGGTCGGTCAGTTAGCTGTCACGGTTCTTTCTCACCCCTACGAGTACTACTCCGTTTATGGGAATCATGGGCTCAGCAAAAATGTTTGCTAACAGCCCAATAGTTGTGGTACTCCAGAGGGCCATACAACAAGGTCACACTTCATTGGACTGGGTCTAGATCCATTTTTAAAGCCCAGACGATAATTGGTTTTTAAGAGTGAAGACTCTGTTAGATCTTTCGATCCAAAACTGCAACTTCCAGTTCCCGTGATCCGGTGGTGAGAAGCTCCAATATCCCAAGTTCTCTGCGATCAATAAATAAGGTACTTCTCCCTCGAGAGATATATATATATATATATATATTTGTATGCATGTATATGTATCTGTGTATTACGCACATAATTCAGAGCTTGTATAGATACACACTTATCATAGTCACTGTATTTTCCTCGCATTTCTAGGGCTCAAAATCGATCTGCAAATTAATTAATGCCGATGCTATTAACAATTAAATACGGTTAAATTTTGAATGAGTTCAATTCTTTGAATTCCTTAGGTCAGTCCTAAGTTAGGGTTTTTAGGGTTTTGGCTTTTTGTAAGGATAGCTTTTGGAATGATATCATTGGAGGTTTTCTTTTTTTTCTTTTTCCTTTTTAAATAACTGAAATAAAATTCACACACCTCTCTCTCTCTCTCTTTTTTTTTTTTTTTTTTGTGGAAATGGAACGCAGTGTTCTGTGGATGCTGAATGATGATTTTGGCCTCGTTTTGCAATTGCAATTTAGGCTTTGTTTGGTTCATGGATTTCGTGGTTAAAAAGAGGGGAAAGGAAAACAAGATAGAAAACTAGTCCCATCCATGACCATAAGGTAAAAGGTTGTTTTCCTTACCCCCTCCCTTTTCCCCATGAAATCCATGAACCAAACAAAGCCTTTTAGGGAATACTATTCACTGCATTGGGTAGTACACTGGTGCTTGACCTTAATCTGTTAATTTAGTGATGCGGTTGTGTCGAAATTGGAACCAATTTACTTCCATACTATGTACTTGTTACACTATTTCTTGTACAGTTGTGAGAATAATCAATGATTCAATTGTATGATAAGGACTTAATGAAGCCCAATAATTAATAAGTTTTGACTATAGTTCACTGATCATAGGGTGACAAGCCTTTGTTTAATCCTCGAGTATGTTGAGGGTTGGAAAAATATAGTAGCTGTTTTAACTGTGTGAGAAACGTATCCTTGGGTATATTCAGTTGGGAAAAATGATCTTCTGAATAGCACCACCATTGTATTGAAGTAAAAATTAATGTTCAGAGTCGGGCTCACTAGGAAAAACAAGCACCTTCTCGATATATCTTGGTATATGATTAGGGGTGGGCACTGCTTGGGTCAAACCGAAAATTTAGGCCGAACCGGTTCGGTTGGTATCCGATCCGTAGTCTACAAATACAGTTTGGTTGTCGAAATAAATTTCGCTACCCAAACCGACCCGAACTTCCGCAATGTATATATATAATATATAATCAATACAGAGACATCACAGACGTAACAAGTATTACCTAGATTTTTCCTCCCAATCTTCTCTCTCTCTCTAGCGGTGAGTCGGCGACACATAGCCTCACAAGGACAGACAGCAACGGCGACGGCGATAACAAATCGACGACTCTCTTTCCCTCACGGACTCACTCATCTTGCAAGGTATGAAGTTCTCTCACGATCTCACCACCAGACCACCTTTGTGTGTGTGTGTGTGTGTGTGTGCGCGCGTGTGTGTGTGAATCGGTGTGATTTTGTGTGTGTGTTAATGGTTGGGCAATAGTGTGGTGAATCTGTGATTGTTTTCATTGTATCATTTGGTTCTCTTGCTCTTTTCATGGACCATTTGGCTTCTGTAGTTTGTGATTGTGTTCATGGTGGTTGTGGTATTACGTCAATCCTTTTGAGGAGAAGAAAAGAAAAAAAAAATCCCAAGGAATTTCAGTTGTTGGAGCCATGTATGTGTAATTGAAAAAATAGGGGGAATTTTGTTTTATAAATTTATTTTAATATAGTGGGAGATTATTGTATTTTAATGATACTTAAAATACATGTTATTAGCCTTTATTACCATTGTAACTACTGTTACTTTTATAGTGATTAAGGGTGTGTTATTGAGTAATATGCTATAATATCAATTTATTTGGAATACCGTTGAAATAACACACTGCTGGCTAGCTGTTATGGTCTTGACATTGAAAGCTACCTACATCATTATTGAAAGCTGCATATATCATTGTTTTGGATACATACTTGGGCGATAGATAGATATATATATATATAATGCACACATCCAAAAAAAAAAAAAAAAGGAGAGTGACTTGGGTGTATCTCTCGAACTTGGTTGAAATCTTGATAGGAAGCTTAAAGAAAAATAAAGGGAGAATTGTCTCACAAATCTAAGGGAGAGTTTTTTTTTCTTCTACAATCAGTGAGTCTTCTGTTTTCCAAATAAAAAAGAGTTTTCCATTTTGTGATTACCGAGCAACAAATTCGAAGGGTGTTTAGTATACCAGATTTTCTTTGTAGAGGAGATTCTGGGCTGTTTTATCCTGGGGACGGCGTGACATATATGAACTGCTTGCACACTTTGGGCAGAGCCGCGAAACGTCTTAAAGAGAGCGAGATCTGCGACTCGGCCCATGCTATGTTAAAGAGGCTACTGATCCGGTAATTTTGTTCCAATTTTAATTATATGTTCAAACAATTTTATGACGTTTTATTCTGCCATGGATTTTAGATCATCCTCTATGTCCCCAGATCTTACTTAGTTGTTTTAAATTTGAAAATCAGTAGAGAATGCTATCTTTCCTAGCTAATCGCACTTCCTAAAATGAAAGGAAATTAAAATTATTTGGGTAACCCCTTCATTGAAGGAAGGATCTCTGGTATGGTATTGTTTCATTAGTCTTGTACTTGGACCAATTCAATGTGAAACCATGAATATTATTGTCATGAAAAATTTGTTTATGTAGTTGCTGAATTCTAAACTTTTCCCAGCACCAAATTTTTGAAAACTCTTGAATCAATGTTGACATTCTGAGGGTCAGTGCAGGCTGAGGCCTCTGAAATGAGAAAAGCCAAAAAAAAAAAGATAATTACAGTAAAGTACAACCTCATATGCCATTTAGCCTTTTTCATTATAGGCAGAGTAGTCACTCATTCTAAACGCAAGTTTCTAAATTTGCCTCTGAAGAAGCTTTCTACGTGTGGAGACTGGAGAGAGAGAGAGAGAGAGAGAGAGAGAGAGAGAGAGAGAGAGGGAGCAAGTTTAAAAAAAAATGTATGTTTTTCAAAACACATTGTTTAAAGGGTTACTTTTGTGTTTAAAGCAGTTGTTGGAAAACATTTGTTTTAATTTGTTTTTTATTTGTTGCCTTCCACAAAGTTCACCAAATTCAAGTGCTTAGATTTAGGAATCCAAAGAAATGAAGCCTTACAAAGACTTTTAAACTTGATGATTTTATTGAAAATATGATTCTTGGATACCTATTCTCCCATTTTTACATCCGTTAAATTTTATTAGCTATTGTTGCAATCTATGGTTCACATACTTGTGAAATGGATGTTAAAACCAATTTTTATGGAGAATTAGAAGATGAGATTTTATTTGGATACACCGGAGGATTTATAGATAGAATAAAGTGTGTATTCTTATATACCCTTTATATGGTTGTTTAAAACTGATTCCTAACTAGTAGCATGGAATTTTTTGATCAAACTATTATCTTAAAATAATTTTAAAGTCAAAGAGAGTGAAGAGTATGTGTTATGGCATTTATGATTTATTAAATTTTGTTTCTATTTTAGAGATGGCAAAAGAGACAAAAATTTATTGTCACTTAATTTTATATGAAAGGATTTGGATGAAACAAGTGTAATTTAGATATTAAAATTACAAGAGCTTATGGTGTCACTTTGAAAAAGATTTTGAGAAATTACTATTATTTTCATATGAATGCCTCTAGGCATATGAGTAACAATCACAATTGTTACTAGTGATTCTCTCCAACGGAGAATGAAAATATTTTACCTGGTGGTTTACTCGATACCAAGGTTCTAATATTGGCAAAGTGAAATTGAATTTCATCTCCGAAAGAAATTAAAATTTGAAAAATGTATTGTAGACCCCGGAGATAGGAATAAATTATTTTTTAATCATGTATTGCTTGAAAGGACCATGAACTTCTTATTACATTGGGTTTTCAGCTATCCTTAAAGGATATAGCGATAATGAATGGAATATCTTTTCAGATGACTCCAAGGCCATAGTAAATACACTTTTTGGTATTACTGGGGGTACAATTTAATGGAAGTCTATGAAATAGACTATGTTGGCTTAGTCCACTATGGAATCGGAGATGATACCATTAGCTATAGCTAGTGAGGAAGAGCTTGGCTAAAAAGTCTGCTATAAGATACCCCTTTATGGGAGAGACCGATACCAACTGTTTTGATCCACTGCGATAGTACCGCGGCTATTGCAAAAGTAGAGAACCGGTTTTATAACGGTAAGAGGCGACAAATACGTCGTAAGCACAGCACGGTTAGAGAATTTCTCTCTACCGGGGCTGTAAGAGTGGATTATATTCGGTCTGAGGATAATATAGTTAATCATTTGACGAAAGGGTTAGCTCATGAGAAGGTTTGGAAAACCTCAAAAGGGATGGAGCTAAAGCCCATTGGTAGTTGAGTCACTTGTGATGGTAACCCAACCTACAGACTGGAGATCCCAAGAAATAGATTCAAAGGGTAATAACAAGTCACAAAGTGATATGAGTTGAATCATGCTATTGTATAACAAGTCCCTTAAGAAGCATGATATCCTGAAGCGATACACGGATGAGTTATTTGTAACTCTTAATGAGATCTAAACTCTATATTTAGGATACCTAGCTACAAGAGTATCCTTGTTAGACTCACCTATGCGATTGTGGAAGTGTGGCCGCTTCCTATGGAATTTGGGCAAATTCTCTAGAGCTTTCGCTATACTGGGATATAAGCACATGGCCATAAAGTGCTGGCTTTTTGACTACACCTTAGTAGGGCTGTGTGTGAGGTGTTGTCTGAGATAGAGTTCAAAACTACGGTTACTCTAGTATAATCGGAAGCACTTCCACTATGTAAAGGTTCAAGTTGAAAAACACCTTTATTTATGTACAGTCTTATAATCAGTTGCTTGATGAATTTAAATCCCATTTCTTTTTAATTACAAGTGGGGGATTGTTGGAGCCATGTATGTGTAATTGAAAAAATAGGGGGAATTTTGTTTTATAAATTTATTTTAATATAGTGGGAGATTATTGTATTTTAATGATACTTAAAATACATGTTATTAGCCTTTATTACCATTGTAACTACTGGTACTTTTATAGTGATTAAGGGTGTGTTATTGAGTAATATGCTATAATATCAATTTATTTGGAATACCGTTGAAATAACACACTGCTAGCTAGCTGTTATGGTCTTGACATTGAAAGCTACCTACATCATTATTGAAAGCTACATATATCATTGTTTTGGATACATACTTGGGCGATATATATATATATAATGCACACAGTGATCCAAAAAAAAAGGAGAGTGACTTGGGTGTATCTCTCGAACTTGGTTGAAATCTTGATAGGAAGCTTAAAGAAAAATAAAGGGAGAATTGTCTCACAAATCTAAGGGAGAGTTTTTTTTCTACAATCAGTGAGTCTTCTGTTTTCCAAATAAAAAAGAGTTTTCCATTTTGTGATTACCGAGCAACAAATTCGAAGGGTGTTTAGTATACCAGATTTTCTTGGTGCAAAGAAAATTCTGAGATAGAGGAGATTCTGGGCTGTTTTATCCTGGGGACGGCGTGGCATATATGAACTGCTTGCACACTTTGGGCAGAGCCGCGAAACGTCTTAAAGAGAGCGAGATCCGCGACTCGGCCTGTGCTATGTTAAAGAGGCTACTGATCCGGTAATTTTGTTCCAATTTTAATTATATGTTCCAACAATAGTTGCCTTCAAAACTGAATTTAGAAACCGAAACCGAGCTACAAATTCGGAAACCGAACTGATGTAACCGAACTTTATTTCGGTCGGTTATCGGTATACTTTCCACCAAACTGAACCGAACTAAGCAGTTCGAAACCGAATCGACCGAGTCCCCACCCCTATTGATATGATCGTGTATTGGGTTCCTAAAAGACAAAATGGAGATTTGTCTTTGGTTAATTATAGCTGCCATTTTTCCCTATTGGTTTGCTCCAATCATACTTTCTACTTCCAAAACTCTGGATATTGTCGAGGGGCCACTCAATTTCAGTAGGACAATTGAACCCACCCTTCAACATAGATAAAGAGAAATAGTGTGCTTCCCAAATTTTGTATCCCAAATTTGATTCCCAACACATGGTAGTTGGACCACCTTCAACATTGGCACTCAACATCCTCCAATAAAAATCAGGTGGTCCCACTGCCACAGTGGTTGGGAACCACATTTGGGATACAAATTTGGGTAGCATAGCATTACTCCATTGATAAAATGTACGTCACAACTCTTTTGTATATTGGCTTCTATATAGCAACGCTTGCTATATTAACAGGGCAATCTTTCATGAACATAGGAGCTAATTGGTTACTAGAGAAGTGAAAGTTGAAGAGGGTCCAGGACCATGTAGCCAAAGATGGACATTTTGGTGGATAAGTTCTCAAAATTTATTTCTTCTGCATGTTCAATGTTCCTTGATAGATAAAATAAGGCCTTTCTCTCTCATTCGAAGAGATATGTAAAGAAGAAAAAAGAAAAAGAAAAAAAGAAAAGAAAAAAAAAACACTAATGTCATCATGCGAGAGATCAACTTTTGTTGGAACCGACATAGCTCCAGAGGAGAGAATTTTACAGGCCTCACATTGAGAACCCTGATATCATTGAAAAATGAGGGAGATTATTGTAAGAGTTCGTGGAGATGACAAAATCATGTTCCCACCATCATGGAAAGTATCATAGTAAACTCTCTTTAATAATGGTTAAAGTACACAGTGATACCTTCGATGTTCCAAAATTCATTTGGGGCCCTCTATTGTCAGTTCATCACTTATTAAATCACTTGATTTAAAATCTATTTTAATTGAGGATAATTCTTAGGCTTGGTTTGGCTCCCATTTTGGTGCTTCTCCTTTTTTAAAGCACAATTTGATGTTAATTCATTTGGTAACTAATTTATGAGCTTTGCAAAAATTGAACTTATGGCTTTTGTCGGGGGAGCTTTTAAAAGCTCAAGGTTGCCTTTTGGTTTCATGATGTTTTTTTTGAAGAGTATTGTGTCACTTGTACAAAATTATCAAACAACTTAATAATAAATTTTATAAGCTACTTTTAAAAAGCCACGTGGGGGCCAAACTAAGCCTTAATAAGTATAACGATGAAAATCAGTGGTTCTCCTCGATGAGGGTATCAGAGTATATTTGACAATTTAAAAAGTTTGTATTATCAAAAATACTTTCTTTACAAAGTTTCCTTTGGTTCTTGAGAAAGTGTATAAGAAAGCTAATGCTTATGTAGATAGCTTTATAAAACCTCAAACACTTCATGAGATGCGCAACTCAGTTTAATTGTTTCATTAAGTTATAATTTTTTTTTTTTTTTTACTTGGATGCTTTCTATGTGGGTATGGAATATATGAGCAGGGCCTTAATTCCAATCAGTTTGAAGGACAAAATCTTTTTGACCGAATTATTATCTCGCGTAACTGGTAAATATTTGGCTATCAGAGTAAAAAATGAATCTTCAAACCCATGACGCTGGTATCATCTTTATGGGAATTTTGAATCGCATGAATGTGCCTGCATATTCATGATGTTGGTACTGGTTAGCAGATATTACTTCTCTTTTCGTCTTTTCGCCTTCTCCAAAACATATGTTATGAATATGTTGGCGAACATGAGCACGTGTTAAGTGAAACTATCCTTAGATCTTTTCTTCTTTTAGTTTGCTACATGTTACTCTTTGTACTAGTGTTAAACTAGGGCCCAGGACTGCGAACACAATCTTCAGTCTGCACTAAAGAGGGTTTCAGTTCCGGTTGAGAAATTCTTGTATACTTGATATTGGAAAAAAAAATATTGATGGGTTATTGACTTGTGTCATCAGTAGCCATGAAGGTGCGGTCATCTGTGAAGAAGATGTGCGAGTTTTGTCGGACGGTCAAACGTCGTGGCCGAGTGTATATACTATGCTCCGCCAACCCTAAGCATAAGCAACGACAAGGCATGTCAACATTTTCATATGAAGGCCCACTGCCTCTCTTGTAAGCGCTCTCTCTCTCTCTCTCTCAGACAGTATATAAGTTGGTTCTTCAAGTGTGCGAGCACCCACATACTTGCACAACCACATACTCGCACCCACATACTCACACAAGTATGCTTGTATATTATGTGTTTAGTGCGTATGTTTGGGCATATAGTTCTCGATCTCTAGTAGGCAACTTTTCCCTGTTTCCTTTCGCTTTACGGCCTTTCTTCAATGGGTAATTTAAGGTTTCTTTTAAAGAAATGGCTTTTTAGTCAGAAAGGTGGAAAAGATCAAAAACAAAAGAAGACAAGGGCAAATTAAAGTTGTTGACAACCATGTAATTTTATTTTAATACTATTGTCCCAATCAATGCTCTTTAAAATGAAAACGCATATAAACAATGTCCCATCAATTTTCAGTACCGATAGTAGCTCTTATGTACCTTTGGTAACTCCACTTTCAGCTTTCATGCTAAGAAAGCTGAAAGGTTGCTATCTTTATCCCCCACCTTGCCCGCTATTCTAGGTTTTCACCTTACTCGGCAGGCCTCATTTTATCCCATCAATTTTCAGTACCGATAGTAGCTCTTATGTACCTTTGGTAACTCCACTTTCAGCTTTCATGCAAAGAAAGCTGAAAGGTTGCTATCTTTATCCCCACCTTGCCCGCTATTCTAGGTTTTCACCTTACTCGGCAGGCCTCATTTTATTTCCCTTGAGCTTGGCATTGTGTCTTACATTAACCATCAATTCTAGAAATCACTATGATCATTGGTTTCGCCGTCTTGTTTCATTGGTGACAGTGGATCATCCTTATCAAGACCTCTAATATGAAAGCCAACTGATGCATATGGCCGGTCTAATAAAAGTAGAAAAAATTTATGTTCCATGATGTTGGAGCACATACGGGTTCCTCTTTCATTCAATGTGTAGGTCTACCATAGGTCCATTATTTTAGGACTTCTAAATCCTTAGTTTGCGAACTTCGAGCATTAATTGGAGTTTTTTGTATTGTCTGCAGGATACAAGTTGTCTGTTATGTCTGTTGTATATATTTCGTCTCTCTCTCTCTCTCTCTCTCTCTCTCTCTCTCTCATTTAATTGTGTTTATGTATTGGTATCTATTCCAGGTCCTCCGAGACAAGTACCAAGCAAGAGACTACCCTGAGTCACAGCTTGCGGGCGGGTCTGCCTTCTCTCATACCCAGAAATGATGAGCAATCCACTGTGATATTTGGGTGGAGATCAACTTTGGCATCTCTTCTATTCAAACAGCCCAATAATCCATAGAAAATATAGTGGTAACAATGTTTAAGTTTTATTGCTTCCGTTGAATTTGTATTTTGGCTGTGCTTTACTGGATCAGTGGTGTAATAGCTCTTACTCTCTCCTCCTTTTTGAGATAACAATTTTGGGGGGAATATAAACAGTAGTAGTAGTAGAAAGATATTTGCCCATTTCGAAGGTTCTTCAAATCAATATGTTTGAGAAATCTTTCTTCTCTTCTTGTGAATGGAGAGAACGCTCATTTTTCTAATTGATTTTTGTGAAAAATTGCGTCATGTTGGTTTGGCAAAGGTCCGGTTTTTGAGTGATTTCTCGATCGATCTAGATCGTGGTTGGACTCCCATACAAGAAAAAAATGACATTTTTTAAACACTTGTAAACATAGAAACTATTACTTATAATTGTCACCTTAACATGTGCCCGTAGGGCCAGTGGCATCGCTAGAAAATATTTTCAGTGGTGTCATTCTATAACCTAAACCTCATTTTTGTGATATTTGAGTCTTAATCTAGAAAAATATTTTCAGAGATGGCATTCTATAACCTAAACCTCATTTTTGTGATATTTGAGTCTTAATATGCCTTTTAATAAGATTCAAATATCACAAAAACTTGAAATACTTTTGGGTTTGTTTGAACCTCATCAAATTATAAATTTGACACCCTTATCTTAATTTTTCTTTGATTTTATTGGGTTCAAAATTAATAATTTTCAAAGCATTAAAATGCGCATATATATATATATATATATCAACTACCTATAAAGGAGGCAAAAAAAATTGAGTTAGTTAAAATCCATGTTGCCTATGTGCATCTTTTCAATTTCAAGACCATAATACTCTTTCACTATACCATAAGTACGCGTACATCGTGATGCTCATTATAATGATATATTGATTTGTGTGAGCCCTGTGGGGGTAATTTTGTAGTTTCAAATGAAGTATTATATTCAGGGCAGCTTTTAAAATTTTATTTAATATAATAATGAAGTTTTAATCAACAACATTATGTCTAATTACATTTACGTCAATAAGTTTTGGGATATTTATTATTCGATTCAAATAAAGTCAACAAAAGTGACTATTTTAGTGGCTATTTACGAATTGGTCAGTAATATTTATTTTTTGGTCAACTTCTTCTCTCAAATTTAGGATTTATATATTCTATTATGTATAATTACATTTACATGAACAAGTTTTGGGATATTTATTATTTGCTTCAAATAAAGTAACAAAAGTGGCTATTTTAGTGGTTGTTTACAAATTGGTTACTAATATTTACATTTTGGTCAACTTCTCCCTCAAATTTACGATTGATATATTGTAATATGTATAATTATATTTACATCAACATTATGTTGCATATTATTATTCACTTCAACAAAAAGTCAATAATACGGAGTAATGGCTAATTACGTATTGGTTTGTAATATTTACATTTTTGCCAACTTTTGTTCTAAAATTTAGGATTAATATATTGTGGGTATTTTTTTTTTACACATAATGTGGCTTTTCCCTTTTCCCGAACTTTGACTATATGGAGATTAAATTAACTCATAAAAATATGAACACATTTTTACTTGGAAGATGATTTGACATAAGATAATATTTTCCATTAATTTATTAAATTATTACACAATTGTAAACAAGATTATAAATTGCCAAAAAAAAAAAAGAAAAAAAAGACAAGTTATAACACAACTCAATAATGTAGAAGTACTCACATTTTAAAACCAATGAAGATAACTCGAGAGGAAGCTATAACACAACTCAATAATATAGAAGTACTCACAATATAAAACCAATGAAGATAACTCGAGAGAATATAATGTCTTTTATAAGATTATAAATTGCCAAAAAAGAAAAGACAACAAAGTTATATCACAACTGAATAATATAGAAGTACTAACATTTTAAAAACCAATGAAGGTAATTCTAGAGAATATAATGTGTTTAATTAGTTTAGTACATTTTTACACCATTGATATCAAGATTAAAAATAGGGGAAAAAAAGACAAAGGTCCTGTCACGCCCCGTAGTAGCAAAAATAGAGAAAATAAATTCCTTATTGGACCCATAGATCATGACAGTTGAAAGTCATCATATTGTCCATGAATAAAAGTCTAACCATTAGAGTAATGATTCAAACCACGCATTTGAAAATTCTAAGTTCGATAAACAAAATCAACGTGTATTGCTAACTTATTACAAACCATGAGTATTTACGAAAGCATAAATAAGTATTACGGCAACATATGCCGATTATAAACTTAACTATTATAGCAATCTCCAAACATGAACATAAACTATCTAACACAAAGCTCCAGGTCTTCAGCTCACGTAGTAGTCATCTCCAGCGTAGCCTCTGTCATAGTAGGCTTCATCCTCGTAACCCTAGTCACGTGCTGCTCACCTGCGATCTCATAACCCTGGCAAGCTGAACGTCGAATATCCAGCGGCATAAAATGTCGTCAGCTACACAAGCTGAGTGAATGCAAATACTAGCAAAGTATCCACATATGTGCAGTATATAAAACATCATTAAATATTTATCTCGTTTGTTCATACTCATGTATGCACCAACTCATTATAACAACATTGTCCCAACCAATCCCCATCATAACATGGACTCTTGGATCCACATCTCGAACGTAACTTTACTTCCCACTTTACTTTCCTGGACCATAGCCCAATACATTACGACCTATCAAACTCGACATGTAGTCCCAACTTTACGGTCACAACGCCTCGATCTATTCTGACCAATACGCCCATATATTTTTCTTTCACAACATATACCTCTTAGTCTCGGTCATAGATTAAAGTGATATATCCCTTAGCCTCTGTCAGACTTCCCTGTCCTGGTCTTGGACTAAAGTGATATTCCTTTAGCCTCTATCGGACTACGTTCATGATGTATCCCTCTTAGTCTTGGCCATGGACTAAAGTGATATATTCCCTTAGCCTCTATTGGACTTTCCGTTTCGGTCATGAACTAAGTTAATATTCCTTTAGCCTCTATTAGACTAAGATGATAGTACCGACATAACCCTCAGTCTCGGTCTTGGACTAATGTGACCATGCCCTTAGCCTCTGTCGGATCTCTCATGTCTCGGTCATGGACTAAGGCAACATTCCGTTAGCCTCTATTGGACCATGGTGCTAGCCACATTACCGTTCTCACAATATGTATCCCATAGCCTCTATTGAATCTCCTATCTCGGTCTTGGATTAAGGCGATACCACCAGTGTACCTCGTAGCCTCGATCATGGATTAAAGTAATATATCCCTTAACCTCCATCGGACTTCCCGTCTCGGTCTGGGTAAGGTGATATCCCTTCAATCTCTATCGGACTAAGGTGATATAGATATACCACAACATCACATTTGTACTCAACAAAGTCTGATCGCATTCCCAGTTTTCTCAACACACAACCAATCTTGCACACTTGACTATCTTAACTCATTACGATCCCACACCCAATATTGTATAATCCTCGCGATCGCATTCACGTGTACCGATATAAATAGTATCAACCTCTGCGGTCGATAAACCCATTACTATGCACGTCGGCTTCTTAATTCGATTATCAACATTTTAAATATTAATCCGTATTCACAATTCTACTTGTACGATGCATTAGGGATTCATTATTCATGCGTGTGTTATTCGATATCACACTAACGTTCCACATATAACATATATCAATGAAACAACTCAACGTTTATAAACGACTGAAATATTCAATACACAAAAAAGGTTTAATCGATTGGGTAAAGAGGGCAATTGATTGACCTAACTGGGTTAGCAATCGATTGGGGTAAAAGTGCAATCGATTGGGATACCAAATTAATTTAGTAATCGATTAGGAGAAATGACAATCGATTGGGATCAAATGGAAATCGATTGGATAAAAGTCCAATCAATTGGGAAGTCGTCTTCTTCCCCAGAAACTGTAATTCACGAACTAAATTATATATATATATACACGTTTAAACTCATTTCTTCTTAACAAAACACATATATACAACATATATAATCTACCAAGTGAGTATGGACACTCACTGTAAGGTTCAGTGACGCCGGTGATGCGTGCTGGCCGCGAGTGTGCTCAGGGTGGTCTTCTCCTATCTTTTTCCTTCTCCTTCTCTCTGTCTACTCTTCCTTTTCCTCTCTGTCTCTTCTCTTCTTCTCTTGTCTTTGTTCTTCTCTTCTCTTCCTTGGTAAGAGAGAGAGAGAGAGAGAGAGAGAGAGTGTGTGTGTGTGTGTGTGTGTGTGTGTGTGTGTTTGTATATATATATATATATCCGGGTGTGTGCATATGTATATGTGTGTGTATGAATGTATATATAGATATAACTCTCCCTCTTTAACTCTCTCAGGGTTCAGAACCATCACACACACATAAACATAACATGTATATAGGCAAAAGGAAGGGCAGGTGACAGCTCCCGTCCAATCGATTGTGGTCCGTGGCAATCGATTGGCATTAGATATTTGATGGCAGACAATCGATTGGATACAAGAGCAATCGATCTGGATAGTGCCACGTAATGAATTCAGGTCGGCAGGATGGCAATCGATTGGTACTCAAAAGATGACAATCGATTGGTAAAAAGGTAAATTGATTGGGACCTAAAATTCAGCAAAGACAATAATAAATCAAAAGGTCTTTAATTAGATAAACAAGAATACAAATGTGTAATGAAAATATATAGTATTATAGAGGCTAATGAGAGGGGATAAGCCAGTGCGAAGCATGTGTCGATAACAGCATTTTGGTACTAAAATCTTATAACTTAGTTTAAAATTCCTACAATCTAGGAAGCACTACACTTCAAAAATGGCCCCATATGACATGTACTGGACATCGACAATGGGGAAAAATACCAATAATAGAGAAGTAGCCACATTGTCATATAATTGGAGAGAAGATAATATCTTTTCATTAATTTATTAAATTATTACACCCGTGATAAGATGAAAAATTGCATAAAGAAGTCAACGAAGCTAATACAAGGGAAATGAGCACAATCACATAAACATTAGCACATACAAACAACCTCATTGCCTTGTATGCTCATATTTTGCTCTTTTGATTATAATTTGTATTAGAATAATTAACAATTCTGTATGGTGTTTTAATTTTTTAAAATTTAATTTCATACAATTGCATATGTTAATATTGCACACATAAATACCTATAAGTTGAATTGAAACAATACTATTCAAATCTTATACTCAAATGTTTTGATGCATAGAAATAATGAACTTATATCCTTCAAAATACCAAATGAAGCATGTGGTTATTTGAACACATAGATATAAATTTATTTCAAACATACATGCTTCTAAATTTATTTTTATTACACATACATATCATCTACTATTTCAGAAATATTGTCTATTATGACACTTTGAATATATGGAGACGATAATTGTAGTGCTTTCTTCAAAGGAAAACAAAAAATGATTGAAAACGCAAAGATAGACACATAAAATAGGACCACACAAGCTATTGTGGAAGCATATTTCGGAAGTATGGTTTATTCATATTTTATTTTCTTGACCCTGTATTATTAGTTGCAACACTTAAATGTCATAACGTAATCAAAGGGGAGAAAATACCAATAATATAGAAGTAATCACAGTGTAACTTGAAGGAAGATAATTCAACAGAGAAAATGATGTTTTTCATTAATTTATTAAATTATTACATAGTTGGTAATAAGATAATTGCAACCAAAAAAAAAAACAAAAAACCCCACAACTCAAAGAAGAAAAAATACCAATAATCTAGAAGTATTCGCATTTTAAAAGTCAATGAATATAATTCGACAGAATATAATGTCTTTCATTACATTTTTATGCCATTGATATGAATATTAAAAATGAGGAAAAAAATAAAACAAAAACAAAAAAACTAATAAGAGGAGATTGTAGCATGCATCGCACGTACCGCTATCCTAATACATATATATATATATATATATATTCTTTCCAAATTCAATGGATTCAATCGAACCCACTTAGGCCCGCTCCGGTTTGGGCACATGGTAAGATTTTCCTACTTATAAACAGCAAAATCTGTCTTTGCCTTTTCAAGCTGCTCTTTTGGGTATGGCAGCACACACTATCTGCTAGTGGCGTTTAGATCTTCCTTGGTGTCATGATGACTCGTTAGATTAGGTCACCCAATTAGTATCTACTCAAACTAGGTGTCCCCGGCAATAATGCACCAACTTGCCATTTTTTCCATGGCATATCTCAACCACCTATTGACTCCCTCAACACTAATTTATGATGAATCCTAGCTAGTTGATGGTTCCGTAATTATAGACTTAACTTAGCAAGCTAAAGCTAGTTAACATGAATTACCATAGTCTCCGTTTCGATAAAATTAAAAATTAAGTGCTGAATTTTAAGTATTGAAAAATTTAATTGATTGATTTTGCGATACGAAAATAGTATTTCAAATACTGAAATAGACTGTATTCAATGATCATTTTCAGTAGAATTTTTTCACTTAAAGTTTTCAGTGAATTTTTTGCAATTTGTCCAATTAAGTGGTATATTATTAAACCCACTGGAATTTTTTTTTTTTATTATCAGCGCTTAATTGAGTTATCAAATACACCCTAATCCTAGTGGTGAGTGTGGCCATATATTTACTTCAGCCAAAGGCTTTTAAACGCTTCTAGTTCTTTTTGTGTCATGGGCTACATGAGGCCTCTTTAGAGGTGATAACTTTTTTCTTAATTGAGATGAGACAACGAGAAAATGATCAATACAACGATTATTTTGACGATAAGCTATAACAAGTCAACAAATTGTCTTTATTTAAACAACTATCAATTCTAAATCCAATGAAAATGCATGCATACACATCAAAACTAAACTCATGTGTATTAGTAAGGTGACGAAACCATCTGGAATAATTTCTAACATAAATTTAGGTTGGTTGGATATAAGAGAATTGGTCGCATTGCTCTATCAGTTGAGAATTAAATTTTAGATACAAATTTAAAAAATACCCCATTATTTTCTCAAATACAAGTAATGTTGTTATCTCATAGTCCATAGACATGGTGATTCCACAAGTACGACAATGTGAGAAATACTAACTCCTATCCGGACACAAAGCATCAAACGAAGAAGAGAAAGTGCATTTGATCTAAAGTCCAAAATAGAGCAAGTCGTATTCTTACACGTGCATATTTGGCAATTATAAAATATCAAAAATTTTGCTAATAATGTTATTTTAAGATTTATAACATAGATATGGTTTTCTTCATCGAGAATAGCATAAAAGTGTGTAGTTCAACTTTTTACTCTTTAAACGGATAAAAATGTTGTTTAAAGAAAATGAATGATAAATTTTTAGTTAACATTATGTGCACATAAAGTGTGTATATAAAAATTTAAGTCATTCATTTCGATAGAGTCCATGCCTGCATAAATAAGATTCACGAAAATTAATAACTTTATGTGCACCAATCATTACACTAAATTTTTTCTTTTGCCAAAAAATTCTAATTAGTTATCTTTATTCTTCAACTTTTACTTACTCACTTTTTTAGTTTTTTTTTTTTTTTTCCTTTCTTGCCTCTTAATATAATTACGATAAAAAGTCAAAATCAACAATAGAGATATTCTGCAATGGAAAAGACTTTGGTTCATTTTAGTTGGCATTTTTTTTTTTTTATAACTATTTTAAAGTTTGTAAAAATATGTCTCTCTGACAAATATGTGGACTAATAAAATATCATAATGAAGTATGAAACCACAGTAATTCTGAAATTTTCCGTATCAGTTACCTTACCACTGCTTACAAAGTCTTACTACCTCCTAAATTCTTGGAAAGATAAATATTATCCAAAGTTTATTATTAATAAAAAAAAAAAAAGGAGATGGGGGATTTAAGTAGCACGTGTGTTGCTCGTGTCACATTAAATGCACAGTCAAACACACATTACACACGCACCTGTGTGATTATTACAACTCATATAGTGTTAATTATCACTCCCACTGTCCCCCAGTCACCACTTTAAAGCTAATAATTTGGCACTTGGAGTTGGAGTTGGAGAGGCAAAAGAAAGAAGGAAAAATATGATGAAGTGAATAAGGTAAATGGCGGCGTCGATTAGCTTTTTTTTCTCTCTCTCACACACACTCATTATTTAGCACTTTATTACACAGCTTTAATATCACCATATACATACATACATACATACATACATGTATATATACTACAGTACATGTTAGGAACCCTAGAAATGTTTTGTATTTTTGGGGATTCCTAAATCAATTATCACTCGATTTGCTTCCAATTAACAGGCTATTTTTTTTTGGTATGTCCTTTTGATTTGGCAAATTTGTTGTGAGAATTCCCCTCCCATGTTTGTAATTGTACCCTACGATCACGATCGAAAAGGGATAAGGATATGATGCTATACAGTTCGTTTGCTTCTTGGCTCAGTCACTTTCTCGCTTGCATGGGGTAAGTGCTCGATTTCATTCGTTCATTCCTTTTTATTATGTTTAGATTCTGTTTGGCTGCTCTGAGAAAAATGTAAGAGAATATAGATTGAATCGTTTTTCCTATTTGTTTTCATTTATTTACAACTTTACTATTTGAGGCTATAACGTTTGTCCTTGGTGTGATTATAGTTGGAATAAAAATTTCTAAACTTTGTTGCAATGATTCATCAATGTGAATTTCGAGGGAAATTTTGTTGCTTTATGAGAGAGCAAAAATGAGATTTCTTCCTAAAAGTGATCTATGGAAGTGCTTATGTAAATAAAAGTAAAAATAAAAAAGCCGATGCATTTGGCCAACTATCAATATAGGAAGGCAAAGTAAAGAAATCTGGTTTAATCGGTAGGTGGAAATTCAAAACTCGCAGGACAATTGAAGAAGAAATAGCAAATTCATAATCACTCTTTTTTTTTTTTTTTTTTGTAACTCCGAACCCATGCTTTTCTTAGCTACCCACTCTCCAATACAATAGCATGTTTGGTTGTTACTTGAATTTGAATTGTGTCGTTCATAATTTATGTAATTTGCTAAACGAAAACTCATCATTTGGAATGAATCCATTTAGATAAATAGGAGATTTCATCCTATTTGTGTATAATTGTGTTTATATGGCCATTTCTACGTTCTGTTAGGATGAGAAAATTTATAATATTCAGTATCAAATTTTTTTTTTAAATAAGCATAGTTTTCCTGTATGCAACCATTCAAGATCATCATATATATATATATATATATATATATTTTTAAATTCGATGTAAAATAATGAACGTTAAAGGACGCCCAAACAAACTCCTAACCTATCTACAATGAGGTTTTATGCTAGGCTTTTCTTTCTGCGTCTACTAATAAGGTTATGCTTGTTAGAAATCGAAAAAGTTTGTGAGAAGGGATCGAAATGAAGTTCCGTAGTTCACAAACATGCTACAAATGTCACTTTTTTAATGACTAGAACGCAAATGCTTGTTTTGATAAATATGGAACACCTTTATTTCTGGTCTCAAAAGATGGTATTTTTTGCTGTTGGCATTTATGGTATATGTGAATAAACATGAATTTTAACAGAGCAGAGGTTGTCTTGGATGCTGTACCAAACCCACACCAATTACTGCTGTGGATGAACCATCAAAGGGACTGAGAATTCAAGGGCGGACTGTGAAGAAACCCAGCATATCAGAAGATTTCTGGAGCACCAGTACATGTGATATGGATGCAGCTCAATCTCAGAGAAGTGTCTCATCTATCAGCATATCAAACCAGAGCCTCAGTCACTGCAGTGGCACTGGCAACCCTTCTGAGTTTGTGAATCATGGTGAGTTTTAATTGTATTTCATAGAATGTTGTTTAGGAGATAATGGGATGTCAATGTCCAGCCCAGCCTTTGCGAATCTAATAATACACCCTTTTGTGCACGATGACCATGGAAAAGTGTGATAAGTTTTGTGGAGCCCACTCTTGCGAATTTTTTGAGGAGTATTTTGTTAATTTTTGCCTTTATTTCCTGTAGCCCTAAACCTATGTTAGATAAGTAATCTTCTCTTTTGGCCTTTTGAGCATAGTGAAATCTCAGCTGCTTTGTGGATGTAGCCCTAGTTTGAGGTGAACCACGTAAAAAGCACAACAAAGTGGGCTAAGTGTCGCATCAATATGACATCTAAGATTGTCACAATACCTTCATGAGGCTGTTGCTAATAATGGTGGTTTTCATTACAATTGTTCGTCGTGATTGCTAGTAAAAACATGTTTGTAACCTTGACAATGTGCTCATGGCAGGTCTTCTTCGCTGGAATCAGATGAGGCTTCAGTGGACTGGAAGTAAAAGGTCTGAGAACCAGATGAAAGTCCACGAACGCAGATTAAGGTCTCCACCTCGCTCTTTTCTTGTTTTCAAAGAGTGATTCGAATTTTGATCTGTCTTATGCCAATGTTGTTTTAAAAATTAAAGGCACACACTTAGCTTGCAGTTTGATGTGGGTAAAAGTTGTGTGATCAGGATTCACAGCCAATTTGGCAGAGTGATTTTATGTGGCGCAAGTTCTAAGAGGGACTCTGTAGTTTTTACATTTTCAACTCTTTAAGAAACCTCTTTAGAAAGCCTTGGTGACTTTTGATTTGTTTTCTGATTTACTTCATCTTTCTTTTTCTTTTTGGGTGTTTTTTCTCTCTTCAAGTGCATAGTTTTTCCCCTTGGCTAATTCATTGTGTCGGTACAGTTTGAACGCAACTTATGATAGATTGCTTGGGAGTAACAAAAACTTCTCCAGGCCAATCCCACTCTCGGTAAGTCAGCTCTGGTTCTTTTGATCAGTTCTTTTATCTTCATACCTAGTAATCACAGGTTGTTGCTTACTGTTTATTGGGTTTCAACTGACAGGAAATGGTAGATTTTCTAGTCAACGTATGGGAGCATGAGGGTTTGTATGACTAAACCACACCAATCCCATATATTGTATCACTTCCTCTTTCTTTGATTTTCATCTCTTGAAAGGTATGATATATACCTGGGAAAGAAGAAAAGATCGATAGATCAAGTAAAGGGTTCGTGTGGATTTACATATTTTGTTTTGGTGTTTGTTTCTTCCTAGGTGTTTCTGTACATCCCCACTGAAATGTCCCCAACGTAGCATCTACGTTGGGTATTATTGAAGCATCCACTGTAAAATGGATTTTTTTTTGTTTTGTTTTTTATGGATGTAACTTGGAGATGTTAATTAAGCATTTGTGTGATCAAGTGCCTTTTATGTACGGGTTGTGTCGGATAAGATTTTGATTATATGTCAAGTAACTCTGAAGAGAGTTGTGCATAAGTTACGAGAAATGTAAAACAAAACGGCTTCTTTCCTTGGATTTTATGCCTCTGGCTGTGGAAAGCAATTGTTCTAGGCTACTGTTGATTTTACTTTTTGTTGGTTTGGTTAATGGATTTAGTGGAAAAGAAAGGAAAGCACCAAAGAAAATGTTCTTTTGTATGACTACTAAGGAGTATAGTGAGGAAAAGAAAATATGGTGAGAAATAAATTGAAAATGTTGAAGTTTTTGAGTAACCTCCCTCTTTTTGTTTTTATTATTATCTTTTTCTTTTTAAGTTACAATACAATTACATTTTATAAATTTTCTGTCTTTTAATATTATTTAAGCATGAAAGGGAACTCTTTTTTCTTTCCTTCTTCTTTTCATTCTACAAAACCAAACAAAGCCTAAAGCAAGAACGAGCTCCCAAAGTATAGATCAAATATTATCTAACAAATAATCATCAGCTTGGTAATAAGTTGTAACATTGCGGATCAAGCATATAGTAGTTTAAGCACAAGGATTGTCGGTCGCGGCTACTGTTAGCAGCACCTACATGTTGCTTGGCAGCACCACAAAAAAATGTTCAAAAAAAAATTGTGATGCTGTCAAGTCCACATGGGTGCTGGTGGGCAAAGTGCTGAGGATCTGGTCTCGTAGTTGAATGGGTATTGTGATGAAAAAAAGCTTAGTTGAATGGGTATTGCGATGAATAAAAGCTGTCAAAACTGATTAGAGATATGATGAGAAGTTGTTGGAAAACAAACATCCTTACAGACTGATGTTCTCCTGTTAACACCAATTATGAGAGATAGACACATCTTTTGGAGAGGTTGTATGAAAGTTGTATGAAGGTTGTGCCCCAAGTATTACCCGTTTCTGAAACTTGCATCCGTTCTCTGTTCAGAACTAGGGATTTTCAATATCACTGCCTTGTTTTATGATCTGGGATTGGTTGCATCTCTTTCTCTAATCTCTATACATATATATATATATATATATAGGGCTTCCAATTACGGTTTTCAAATTATACTATATCCGTGTTATTAATTAGACACGCATTTTTTTTTTTTTTTAACTTCAAAAATTTTATTCAATCAGACCAAAAGCCTGATGAAGTTGGCTTAAATTAACAAAAATTGTCACGTGAGTTGCGCATAATGCTTACTTGTCACAATGTCTTGAAAATGATACGATTTGGGATATGATTGAATGTGATTTCGTCACTATTCACAATCTCCTTCGTTTATCTTAACCTAATAGTAAGCATTACGCGTAACTCACGCAATTTTCGTTAGTTTAAGTCAACAACGTCAGACTTTGGATTTGACTAAATGAATTTATAAAGTTCAACGGTTCAATTAAACATATAAAAAAAATAAATAAATAAAAGAACGGAATAAAAGAACTCAGTATAAACTGGAAAAAGAAACCTCAAATTACACTATAACCTCGTGAACAGCAATGCCCCCAAGGTTTAAACTCTGACAACTAATTCGGAATCTCAAAACATTGAGACCATGAGAGAAGGATCAACACTGCCTGGAAGGTTGGCAGAGCCAGGAATAATGGCTTTGGGATCGTGTAATGTGTATAGAGGGTTTAAAATTATAGGGGGGTTTGAAAGCAGTTCCTCTGAGGCAAAATTTTTGGATTTCTACGTAAATTCACCGGTGTATGTAGATAATCATTATTTTTGATAATAAGTGTTTATTTGTAAAAATTTCAATGATGCTAAAATAATTTGGGTTGGGTTCAAATGGTATGTGAGAGCAATGATAGTAAAATATTTTGGGTTGCGTTTAAATAGTAAGTGGAAAGAAAGTTTATTGGTCTAAATATTTAACATGTGTTAGATAACAATTTGGCCAATATGTATAACATATAATATATCTTATTTCAATTTTTGGGTGGTTCGATTACAATTAGGTCACCCTACTAAATATAAACTCTTATTTTGAGCCTAGTTAATATTTTTAGGGGAGTTTTGTAATAATCATACTACTTTGGGGGGGGGGGGGGGGGGGGGGGGGGAGGAATCTAAATAAAATTTGAAAATTCTAAAACTATACATACTAAAAGTGAAAATTTTAAAATTCTTGGAGAGGTCGTGGCCCCTGCCTGCCCCCCTCTCCCTCTGCCAATGGAAGGGCTCGGATCCTCGGCAGCCATCTAGGTGTTGCCGGATGGGTAGCACCCATGTGGCACTGGTAGACCTTTAAAAAAAATACTATAAAAAAAGATTTGTGGTCTTACCAATAACACATAGGTGCTACCCACCTAGCAGCACCTCATGGTGCGGCCGACGACCTTAGGCCTAGTTAGAGGTATAAAATTGGCCGAGCCGAATTTTTTGAGCTAAAAGTTTGGCCCGTTTCGGTAGGCCCGAGCCACCATATCCGATCCGGGGCAGACATCCCCACTCCCTTCTACGATCCAGCCCACTCCTTAGCCCGAAGCCCGGATCGGCTCGCTAGCCCGAATGCCCGATTCTACTAGTGTTTTGGTTATTTTTTACATTAGAAATGAATGAAAAGCTCAAGCCTGGTCCGTAGCCCGCCCCCTAGCCCAAAGCCAAGCCTGGCACGGCCTGGCCCTAGTATGCTCGGGCCTCCGATCCGGGGGCGGACAACCCCTCCCCTCCCAAGACCTGGCAAGCCCGACTCGATGTTAGGTGAAGCCTGGCCGAAAAGCCCAGTTGGGCCTACTTTGACCAAGCCCAGCCCGATTGATAGGCCTACCGGAAGCTCATCGCCCACCCATTGCCTTCCCTAAACTGTGTGATTAAACTTGCAAGTTAAATAGACAAACACTTTGCTTCATTATTGTCACACAACCTGCCTCGGGTAGATTAGGACATGTGTAACAATGTTACAAATACCCAAAATATACTAATTAGCAAAGAAGCATGAGTTAGACATCACAAAGACCCCTTGTGAAAAAAACACCCAAGTGCAAAATGGTCTTTTAGAAAATATGGTTAAATTTTATATCAAAAGATAGCTCTTTGAGTCCCGGTTCCAACGCAAAAAACGACGCACGATTTTGAATTTTCTAAAAAGAGTTATGTCCATTTCTGTAAAAGTCGACGGTAGAAAATTTTGTACGCGGATCAATCCACCCTTTAAACCCGGATGGGCCAGATCGATCCGAAAACAAAAGTTTTGGCAGAATGTCCCCCCAAAAGCCCGGATCGATCCTCCCTTTAACTAGGATCGATCTGGTTCTACATAAACCCATTCTAGCTGCTAAAAACTCTATTTTTCAAGTTTAACATCATGCCAAAACAAAACCAAACTTCATAGAACTTAGGAAAACATCTCAAATTCATTCTCAAACATGTTTAAACATTACTAAAACACAAATCCAAGTTCTTCCAACACTCAAAACATTACCAAGCATACGAAACATGTACACAAATTCTCTCCTTAGTTAAAACAAACCATAAAACTCATTTCTTGCCCAAAACAACACAACCACAAAAAATTTACCAAAAAGCGCTCCAAAACTTTGCATCTAGCTCGGTTATACATGGAACTTGTCCAAAATAGTAGCGGCACATATCCAAACTTGCCGGAATGTCCCAAAACTCAACTAACATGCTCAAACCCATAGTTAACTCAAGGAAATACATAGAATTTTCAAAGAGAAACTCCAAACAAGTAACTGCTATATTACAACCCAAGCTCCATAAATTCCTAAACAAGCTACATCTCCAACGAGATTGTAAACGTATTTACAAGTCCATAAACACGATTCAACAAGTTCAATAGTACCGACCCATTCCCACCTGCACGTCACTTCTTTTCCAAGTACTGCTCCGAACCTGCGGTGGTTGTTATTTACCACAACAAAAAAGGAAAATGGTTATCTTAAGCATTACGATTAGTGAGAAATCTAAACATGCTTGAATGCTTAACATGTTCAAATGCTACAATAACCACACAATTCATATCCATAATTGCCGAACTACCAGTTCAATGATTCATTTAGACCCGAAGACCTTCCATTGGCCCCGAGGTCACTTTTATTCCTTGGACTTCCATTCTCAAGGGATTCTTCTCCTTTTCCTCCCTTATTACTCCCAACAATGAATCATTTCCCAGGTAGTTCAATGATTATCACATAAGCACATAAATATAGAAACTTTTACATAATGACATGTTAATCACAATTCTAGCATTTTCATGACTACCAAGCATGGATTTATCAATTATACTCATATTGAAGCATTCAACAAGTTAAACCACAACCAATTTTAGTTAGAAAACTCACATATCTCAGAAGTCTACCCAAATAAGCTAGAAAATCTAAATTCCTTAACAATTCTTGCCCAAATCCCACTTCGGTATAAATCCTACAAGTTTTCGACAATCGCGTGTCACCGATTAGAATGAGCTACCAAAATATGACAATTAAAACATAAAAGAAAAATATAGAAATGAACATCTCACCTCCACGAGTCCGAATACAGATTCGGTTCACGAATCAGACGGCGGAGTCAAAATGGCGAATTTACGTTGTCGGGAATCCATGTTCATCTTTCTCTCTCAGCGCCTTTCTTTCTTTCTCAATTTTTTGTAAATTTTTGGAGAGTCTCTCTTACTCTCTTGACATATACACATGTAATATGCATGATGTGTCTTTACCTCAATTTTTCCATCTTTTCATTTGCACCCCCATATTTTCTTAAGTTCTTATTATGAAATCCCCTAAATATTCCATTAACTACCCAATTATCTAAATGGGTATTTATCTAAGTCCCGTATGGGTCCCACACGTGGTCCCAATTATTTGTGAAGCTGCTATTGTACATAACAATTATGAATCATTTTTATTTATGCCCTTATTTACAATAACCAAGCTAGCATTTTAATAACTAACATATTAATCAATGTAATATAAAAGCTATTAAACATATCTCCTATTAATCATATAAATGCATCTTGTCATTTAAATGCAAATTTTATAATTTGGACCCTACGCTGGGTCCCACTTCCTTACCTATCCCACCTCATTGGGGACTTTTTCAACTGTGTTCTTTACCGAACACTTTCCACGGGTGAGTCCAAGCCTCCCCTTAATCCATTTTTATACACTATTTATGACAATTAATGCATACTAACATGAATATTAAATCCTTTTTCGGGTACGGGTATTATAGTTATTGTGTTCTCACCTAGTCTTATAAAATGAATACTGTGTACTATAATATAAAGACAAATACGTACTTTAATTTGTAGAAGTGTAGACACCCCGATTTTGACCGACCGTCGAATTCAGGGGACGATTACCTCCAAAATCGATGACAATGTTCGGCAGAATTTGAAGCATTTTTAGGCAATTTAAGCTCTTCGGAAAGCTCTTCGATCTCAAAAAAGTTACAAAATTTGAAAAAAGAAGGGAAATACTGAGTGTTCAGGAAAATTCGGGTGTAGAATATGTATAAGGGAAATAAAAAAATCAATTTAAAAAAAAATAATGTAAAAATGGATTTTAGTTTAAATACTCCAAGCAAAAAGAAGAAGAAAGAAGAAGAAAAATTTTGAAAAAGAAAAGGGAATTTCAAAAAAAGAAAAGAAAAATGAAAAGAAAGCAAAAGAAAAGATAAAAGAAAAGAGGAAAAAAAAATATATATGTATATATATGTAAAGGATGAGGTAGCACACGGCGAAGCTGACGGCACTCCATGTGTCGTGGACAAGTCAGTGAGTGCCGCCCACTGAAACACTTTATTTTTTTAATACGTATTGAACAATCAAAGATGTCATTCCACATGTGTTTTTACCTCGAATTTAATGAATTTAACTCCTCAAGATTGGTCTATATAAGGAGATGTATATCTCCATTACAAAGGGTTATATAATTGAGATACAATTGAGAGATTTTAGAGAGAGAATTGAGAGTAATTCAAAGAAGAAGCCATTGAAGGAGACTGGGGAGCTTGAAGAAGAACTTGAAGATCTTTGAAAACCTTCACTAAACAAGAAGAACTTGAGGATAATTTGAAGGTAATCCTCTAATCTTAGTTAGTTTTAGTCTAACTTCAATCATGTTAGCCTTGAATTTATTTAAGGCATTATTTTTGTTTGTTTTGATGATGACAAATCTAGTGATAATTGTAGACCTTTATTGATTCTATTTTAATCAATTATCATGTCATTTTCGTTATGCTAACCTCTTGATTCATATACTTAAATGTTCTAACTTTGTTTGAGATCATGAGATAGCATATGGTGAAGTCCAAGAGTGATGGAGCTCAACAAGGATTAAGCTTGAAGATTTGAAGAATTTTTATCCTTGGTTGAAGAATAGGACTTGCTTGTAAGCATTTTGATCAATCACTCATAGGGGCTCAAGTAATTTTTAATTAGACTTTAGGATCCTTGATCTTACACTTTAGAATACTCTCAAGGATCTAAACATAATTAGACTACTCAATTAAATTCATTTCACAAAAGTTTTCAAGTGGCTAGGTCAAAAGAAAGAACTTTGCGCAGATAGGTCAAATTTAAAGGCAAACCTGATCCAATTGGTAAGGAATTAGATGTTGAGTTTTATATGGTTGGAAAGGTATTTGAATCTAGTTTCTGAATCTTCAAACGGATCGTAAAAATTCATTTTATAGAGGGAGTTATGGCCGTTTTAGTGAAGAGGTGTCAGTCTGCCAAAACCAGTAGAAAATCAGTCGACTGATTTTTGAAGGGTCTAGTCGACTGGAGCATTATTCAGTCGACTGGAAATGTCACAGAATGTATCTTCACTGCTATAAACTTTCCAATCGATTGAACCTTCTATCCAGTCGATTGAAACGTGCTGAAACTCCCAACGGCTAGTTTTCTAACTCTCCAAATGTTGTCTTAAATGTACCCAATCACTTCTAACGGCTATAATATTTGAAAAGATATATGTAGGGTTGTTTTTAAGAGTGATAAACATGGAGGAACATTAACAAAATCATTCAAACATCTTGTTTAGTTATCATTCCCATTTGAGCCCTAGTTTGAGTGAAAAATCAATTTGCTCTAGCTTTCAATTGTAATTCTTGAGAGAGCAAATTGTAGTGAGCTTTTATTTGTATTATCTACTCACTAAGGAGTTTTTGTGTGAGCTTTAAATTATATATCCACTTTAGAGAAATAGAGAGTTCAATTTGTATTCAAATCATTTGTAAAGAGTGAGGGTTAGTAACCCTTGATTGCAAAGAAGATGTTTTCTTCTTTGGGAGAGATTGAAGGCTCTTGTAACGATTTGGTCTACACCCGTAAAGTAGATCGGAGTAAAGGAATCCTCAAGAGGTGTTCTTGAGGGGTGGACGTAGGCCGCGGTGTGCGAATTGCCGAACCACTTAAAAACTCGATTTACAAGTTTCTCTTCCCTTCTCTCTACACATAATTGCTTGTCATTGTGTTCAATTTGTAATTAAGTTTTTAAAAGGTAAATTTCCGCTAAAACCTTATTCACCCCCCTCTAAGGTTTCCATATTTGGGCCAATAATTGGTATCAGAGCTTCAGCTCTTCTATTTTCAAAAGTTTTTGAAAATTTTGAGTTAAGATCCATGGAAACTACATTTTTTGAAAATGGATATTGTATTAGCACTCCTCCATCGTTGAGTGATCATAAGTATGATCATTGGAAGAGGAGAATAGAAATTTGTTTTCTTTCACTTGGCTACAATCTTTGGAGTATTGTCAAAAATGGTTTTTCTTCTAAACCAAAAATTGAATGGAATGAAAGTGATCAAAACAATTTTCTATTGAATCTTAGAGCTATGAAAATTCTATATGATGCTTTAGATAATACCACATATAGTAGAATTCGTTCATACTCTAATGCTAATGAAATTTGGTTATGTTTAGAAAATATTTATAATGCATGCTACTAACCAAATCCTTGAGTTGCAACAAAGAGTTGATGATGTTATAGGAAATGTTGAAAACCTAACTCATCAACAAGAAGTACAAAAAGAGGATTTTGTGCAAGAGAAAGAAGAATGTTTTGTATGCCTATTTTCCAATGAAGAAGATGATGAAAATGAGAAAATGGCAAAAGGGGGCACTTGGAGCAATTCGAATAGTGATGCATCCGAAGACGAGTTAAGCGACCAAGAAGCCTCTTATGAAATTAAGATAAAAGAGGTAAACTCCAACTCATCCGCTAATTTTGATGAACTTCAATTTGCATTTGAGGAGTTACACGAGGAGTTGGAGAATATGGGAATCAAATACATTACTCTTAAAAAGAAAATTTTCAAACTTTCAAAAGAGTTAAATGATTTGAAATCCCAAAATGAATCATTGAAGTTAGAAAATGAAAAACTTGTTTCTAGAATATAATCTTCAATTGTTTTTTAAAAGAAAATTTAGAGTTGAAAAGGCAATTAGATGATTTAAAATCTCAAAATAAAATTTTGAGAAAAGAAAAACTTGTTTCAATCAATCAACCTTCAAGTGAATCTATTGAAAAAGAAAATGTTGAACTGAGAAAGGAGGTGAATGATTTAACAAAATCTTTGGCCAAAGTTTACCCAAGGTGAACAAAATTTGAATATGCTTTTGGGAAAACAAAAATGTGTTTTTGATAAGGCCGGTTTGGGATTTAATACCACATACAAGGAAAAGAAGTACAAATGCTTCTTTGTAAAGTCCACATCCTCTATTTCAAATTCTCAAAATCCTCACAAGAAATTCTTTGTTAAGGAATCAATCTCAAATGAGACTATCCCCCCATGTAACTTGTCATTATTGCATGAAAAAGGGGCATGTTAATTATAGATGTTCATTTCGTAAGAAAATTAACATGGTTTGGGTTGTGAAGGGATCCTCTCTTACCTTCTCAACAAATATTGCATCCAAGAGGTGCTTGGACAATGGTTAAATCTCTCACCTTAAGTCTAGTAGGAGTAGGATAGATTAATTTGTTTTGATACATCTCTTGAGTTTGATAGCATGCTAATCATATTTGGTTTATCACATTAATTTGTTTTGATTATGAAATCAATGCTTGCATTTCAAATGTCATGTTGTTTTGATATTCTTAGTAATCCCATCCTCCGAAGAAGATAATGCATAATTTGATAATATAATTGGTATTTATTCATATATGCATATGTTGAGGGGGAACACACCATTATGTTTACTTTAGAATCATATTTGGTATTACGTAATTTGGTATCATTCATGATGTTTGGGGGAACATTTTACTATATTCATTTTAGTTGGCTTGATTTCTTGATATCATGATATTATGCTCACCTTAGTTACTTTTGGTATCATATTTTGTTTTTTAGCTGTTTTTGGTATCTTATTGCCTCCATGATATGTTTGTTTATCTTGAGGGGGAACTTTTAGTTCAAACCCCCGTCTTTTTGTTGTTGTCAAAAAGGGGGGGAAATGATAGAGATAGAGAATGTTAGTGAACATTCTTAGAGATGCTATTGATAGAGATCTTTAATAAGATAGAAAAATGATAATAGAGATTTGTTTAAGAAAATTATCATTCTTAGACTTATACTTTGGAAATTTTGTTACTTTGAATGATAACATGAAAATGACACCTATTGTGCTTTAAATTGTTATATCTCAATTGCATGTTTTGACATCATCAAAAATGGGGAAATTGTTAGCCTTCAATTTATTTAAGGCATTATTTTTGTTTGTTTTGATGATGACAAATCTAGTAATAATTGCATACCTTTATTGATTCTATTTCAATCAATTATCATGTCATTTTCATTATGCTAACCTTGTGATTCATGTACTTAAATGTTCTAACTTTGTTTGAGATCATGAGATAGCATATGGTGAAGTCCAAGAGTGATGGAGCTCAACAAGGATTAAGTTTGAAGACTTGAAGAATTTTTATCCTTGGTTGAAGAATAGGACTTGCTTGTAAGCATTTTGATCAATCACTCATGGGGGCTCAAGTAATTTTTAATTAGACTTTAGGATCCTTGATATTATACTTTAAAATACTCTCAAGGACCTAAACATACTTAGACCACTCAATTAAATTCATTTCACAAAAGTTTTCAAGTGCTAGCTCAAAAGAAAAACCTTTGTGCAGATAAGTCAACTTTAAAGGCAAACATGATCCAATTGGTAAGGAATTAGATGTTAAGTTTTATATGATTGGAAAGGTATTTGAATCTAGTTTCCAAATCTTCAAACATATCACAAAAATTCATTTTATAGAGGGAGTTGTGACCGTTTTAGTGAAGAGGTGTCAGTCTGCCACAACTAGCAGAAAATCAGTCGACTGATTTTTAAAGGGTCCAGTCGACTAAAGGTAATGTCCAGTCAACTGGAGCACTATTCAGTTGACTGGAAATGTCACAGAATGTATCTTCACTGCTAAAAACTTTCCAGTCGACTGAACCTTCGATCCAGTCGACTAAAACGCGCTGAAACTCCCAACGGCTAGTTTTCTAACTCTCCAAATGTTGTCTTAAATATACCCAATCACTTCCAACGGCTATAATCTTTGAAAAGCTATATATAGGGTTGCTTTAAAGAGTGATAAACATGGAGGAACATTAATAAAATCATTCAAACATCTTGTTTAATTATCATTCCCATTTGAGCCCTAGTTTGAATGAAAAATCAATTTGCTCTAGCTTTTAATTGTAATTCTTGAGAGAGCAAATTGTAGTGAGCTTTTATTTGTATTATCTACTCACTAAGGAGTTATTGTGTGAGCTTTAAATTGTATATCTACTCTAGAGAAAGAGAGAGTTCAATTTGTATTCAAATCATTTGTAAAGAGTGAGGGTTAGTAACCCTTGATTGCAAAGAAGATGTTTTCTTCTTTAGGAGAGATTGGAGGCTCTTGTAACGGTTTGGTCTACACCGGTGAAGTAGATTGGAGTAAAGGAATCCTCAAGAGGTGTTCTTGAGAAGTGGACGTAGGCCGCGGTGTACGGATTGCCGAACTACTTGAAAACTCAGTTTGCAAGTTTCTCTTCCCTTCTCTCTATACATAATTGATTGTCATTGTGTTCAATTTGTAATTAAGTTTTTAAAAGGTTAATTTCCGCTAAAACCTTATTCACCCCCTCTAAGGTTTCCATATTTGGGCCAATAAATCACAATTCATAGAATTCCTTAGGATTTTTACACAATTTTCAAAAAGACTCTTCCTATCTCATTTCAACCCACATCACTTGAATTGTGATTGAATTCCTTATTGTGTTTGTTGATTTGGATCTAAATATCTTTAGGTTTAAAATAAAACAAGTTTTTCGAAGTAGAATTTAATTTGGATCATCAATTAGGTTTTGATTTCATCTCTTTTGTTCATGTTATTCTCTAGGGAGTCATGGGATTTTCAAAATCTCACTTCCATCCCTTGAGATTGATCCTTTGATTTTCTGTAAATTCATGATTTATATGAGAATCAAGGTTGATCTCAACTATATTCATGTAAAATTGACAGATTCAAGTCTTATAACTATGATTTAGGTCTTTCAATTTGAGGTTTCATGGGATTTTCCTCATATCCTATCGAAATTCATAAGTATTAAAATTATCTTAGTCTCCAAGGACCATGGATTTGGGAGGAGAAATAACCTAAGTAGGTCTCAATTCTTCAAGGATCATAAACTTGAGAGAGGAATTGGACTTGTGAGGGGTCAATTTTGTGGTTCAATGATCCATGTCCTAATGATCTCAAGTATTCAATTATGGATATGGAGTTGAGATCCTCACTGAAGTCTCTTTAAGGTCTAGCTAGGGACTTCTTTTGGTAAGTTTGGTTATTATGATAATGATTATAACTCTAGTTTGGTCTAAATTCTCTTTAGAATTTTGGACCAAAGTTTGGTTTAATAAGTAGATGACCATGCAACAATGGTGCAGGAAGTTCATTAACCAACTCTGATAAAAGATTTTTATTTAAATCATGATCTGTTGGAATTGAATGAGACCAATTGGGAATGTGCTCATAACACTTAAGTTTACCTCTGTAATTTTTATTTTGATCATATTGAAAGGTTAACATGGCTTGATCATGGTTTTGGTAACTTAACCACTTTCTGTCCAGAAAACTTGAAAGGTTTAAGACCAGTTTATTATTTGTAATAAATCATATGAAATCTCTGAACAGAGAGTTGATATATCATGAGTGATGTCTAGTAACGGTCCAATTCACATTGATTGGACTGTTTGATCTTTAATTTTCTTTTTAGGTTAGAAAATAGACTTACAGAAGCACATCATATCCAAAAATCACTAAGAGCAAGCATGAGAACTATGATTTTCCTATTTTTGAAAGTCTGGTCTGCTCCCTATAAATTATGGAATTCTGAGACAGATTTGGTAAATCTTATCAATTATGATCCAAGTGGTCTTCTAATGCCTTAAGGCTTGAATCATGACTTTAATGAGAGTAATAAAACTTAAATCCAGCGGCTAATAGATCCAAATCAATGAATATTTTGCGTCTTGTTCATGCTCATACATTCATGATCATCATATTTAGGTAGTGTCACGACCCATCCCACTACGCATGGAAATAGAACATGTGGCACGCCATCAAGGCTTATCCAGTTCCATTAAAGTAAAATAGCAGCGGAAATTATAAGTGAAAAACTATTAAAATCATAGTCATAAAAAGTTTTGCCCAATTGGAATAGTTCCAAAAGAATTCATTTTGAGAAGCAGAGGTCCAGTCGACTGAATCGAGAGTCTAGTCGATTGAAGTCCCTAAGTAGTAAGTATAAAAAGTCCAAGATTCATTCCAGTCGACTATGTCAAGGACTCAGTCGACTGGATCCTTAATTTATCAGTCATTCGGTGCCTTTTCCAGTCTACTGGACACTATGCATACAGAACATGGTATTTTCGTGCAGAAACCAGTCGACCGAAAACCCCTCCAATTGACTGTTTCCTCACAAACCAGTCGACTGAAACATGAACCAGTCGACTGTTTTCTCTCAGAAAAGCCCAATTTTGCAGTCTTCAAAACTAAAGGTCGCCGAACCAAGTTCCAACAATAACATGATTATAATTCACGATTCAACATATATATATATATATATAACGTTTACTACAGAATTACAAGTACTACAACTAACCCGTGATTCCATTACAGCATATTACAATAATCAAATCCTTATTTCAAGTTTTGGAAAGAGACAAAAGTATGAAAAAAGTGTGATTCCCCCGGTGTTCTTCGACCTCACTCCTCACGCTTCTTCTTGTCTTTCTTCTTACCTGCAATGGAGTAAATCTCCACTGCTCAGTTATATGCTGAGTGCACAAGTTCTAACATATGCAATATATGATAAAACATGCTTTAATCTCATAATTCATACAAATAGTCTCTAGGAAAAAAATACGCATTCATCCGGTAGCGGCAAGTCCAAGTCTTAAACCGCGATGCCAATGGCAAGTCCAAGTCTATTAACCATTGCATCCCCAAGTGCCATGGCAAGTCCAAGTCTATCAACCATGCATAGTAGCCGTCGCTACTAAAATTCTGAAACCTCGAGAAGCTTACTCTGACATGAATTTGTATAAGACTCCCCTTTGACCCACATAGACAACTCAACGTGCGCGCGTAAAAGTAGACATACTTTTTACATTTAAACGCGTGCATAATTAACGAGCCTAAGATTAACACATGGATTTTGCCCGGATCTCAATTTTGTCGTCAAAATTTAAGACATGTAAATTCCTATATTTCATAGGTTAGGACTTCATACCTCGTGCAATTCTCTTCAAACTTTGAAGGATCGACTAGGGGGACAATTAAGCTTTGAATTTCAAATTTGAGATGTTTCCTACAAGTTTATACCTATTTTTCCCAAAAGTCTAGAAATTAGATTTTTTATAAAAATTTGCCAAACGTGGCCTAAGTAGTATCAAAACGCAAGCCTTACCTTCACGAGTTCAAATCTTGAATTTGGTGAAAATCTGACGGACGAAAGGTCGTTGTATGTCGCCGGCAAGCCCGTGACAACAAATCTCCTTTTCTCTCTCCTCTCTCAAGATATTTTGTAAAGTTTTTGACAAATGAATTCTCATCCTCATCTATTTATAGGCAAACTCTTCGGGTATTACGTTTACCTCCCCGCGAGTTTCTCAAACATCTAATTAATTCCTGAAACTTCGCACACGTCCATTGTATGCCCTTTACGAGTGAAAATTATAAATTACAATAGTTTTCGACTAAGTTCCGTTTGGGTCCAAAATATACGTTCGAAAACTAAATTATGTGGAATCTCCACACAACCTATCTTTTATTTAACGTGTCACTCACATTCTCACCACGGTTCTCAAAATAATATTCAACGATATCGAAATTACCAGAAATTACACTACACAGGTATAATTTCACTATTCATAAAATACCAGATAAAGTCAAATAACATTTAAATCATATAAATGCCATTTACTCATGCTAATGCAAAATGAACCACCATGTTCCCGTGTTCTCACTGACACCCCATCGTTGACTCACAGTCAACTCTTTCTCAGTCCAAATATCAATTAACATTGATATACTCACCACTTTCCATTTATGTATGATAAAACTATGAAATTTTGGAACGAGTGTGACAGGTAGTGATACTTGTATCTTAGGACTTTACCTTGTAAATCATTGAAATAAGTTACGATTGTCTAAACTTGGTCATGGATTCCTTTTAATCATGTTGAGGTCATATCATTTCTATATGGATATTACATTGGCTCCTAGTTGAGGTTTGTATATCTATATGAATATTGTGGTTTCAACAATTTGAAGGAATTCATGATTTTGTCAACCTTTCCCATTTTTGTTAGATTTAGGCTAAAATTGGGTATAACACTTAGGATTTAATATTATATTATATTCAAAGCCTGTGGACTAACCTTGTTTTGTAGCGCTATTGAGGTATGATTTCTTAACTTTTCTCTCATTTATTTCATTTCTTGATTTTATTTATTTTTGACTCCATACGCGACACCTTAAATTAGGATTTTGCCTTATGTGTAATATATGAATTAGAGATTCCTTTTCTAGGCTTTTTATTTTTCGTATGCATTGCACATTTATATATCGCAGCTGGATCCCGGGTAAGTTTTTTTGTTCTCTATTTTCAAATCATTTTGCTTGCTATGTGAATTATGTGATTTTGTATGTCTTTTATTGTTAGCAATCTTGTACCCCTTGCGACATGATTTTGGGATATGTATATGTATATATATATATATATATATGTATTAGTTGAAGGCATGATTAGATTAATAATTTGATTAAAAATGATATTGAGTAGAGGCCTATAGTGAGATAAGATGAGAGGGGGGTGTTTTAGTCTGTCGGGCTCCTTCCCCTCTCATTCCATAATCCCCGGAACTAGAAATCTCTGGTTTCCAAAACATCAGTTTGCTTTTTAAATGGTTTCTTAATTTTTCTCAAAATTAAGATGTGACTCATTTTGTTTTAAATGATGAAAAGTAAAAAAGAATGTTCAGGGTCCCGTATCCACAAGAAGATGGGAACATAGACAATTTTCTTTGGAAAAAAAATTCATTTTTTGTTGACTTGGATGTTAATAAAGGCTTCTTTATATTCCCTTAATTGTAATAATCCATATCTAAAAAAAAATACATGTCCAAAGATATGTGTTAGTTATAAATTTTAGACGCCAACAATGGTGGTGCCGTAACACTCTGAAATCTATAATTAATTCAACAAATGGTATTCTTGAAAAGTCGTGTTCACGATGCATTCTCAATAATTGTATTTACTTTATATTCTTAAGTTTTGACTTGTTATAAAGAGATGTCTAATACAAATTTATTTTAGAAACCCGAAAAAAAAAAGTTTTAATTACTTATTTGCGCTTTTAAGTTGGAGATAGTGTTTTATGTATGTGGACAACATGGGGGCATGGGCATACCTAGGTGATTATGTGAGAGGGGACAAAAGGGTATTAACAAGGTTTGGGTTTAAGATGGGTTATACTATAATGTGACACTATAGTGGAATTTTTCTAAAACTTATGGAGGATGGTCTCCTTGAGGTCCCATGTAGGTCCGCACAGGAGAAAAGTGTTGAGAGTTGATGTGATAACATGCTTTTCGAGATTTATGTCAAATACATATTGTTGTCGCTCCCACGCCCTCAGAACGCCAGGTTGTCGGTGTGGGCCCGACTTTCTGAGAGTGGGTGAATTGTGACTTGATTTTTATTGGGAATGGTGAAAAGAGTATGGTAGGGCCTATTTGAAATGTTCAGAGTCACCACCTAACATTTGGGGAGTTAGGACCCCTTCAAAGACAATTAAAGTAATTTATCTTTGACTTTTGAAAAACAGTTTTGAGAAAAGTGGGCCCTTTAAAATTGTGACTTTGAATAGCCATGCGAAAACCAGAGATTTTAAGATGCGTTCGGGGACTCGATTATGTTGAGGGAAGGTATTAGGCACCCTCGAACATCTGTGCGAACACGGTTGCCAATTTTAGTATTTTTTTTTATTAAAATGGGGCATTTCAATTGAAAAGAAAAAAAGTTTTTTTTCTTCCTTTTTTAGAAAGTAAAATGTGATGGAAAATGGTGATGGGTATAGCCGTACTCTTTGAGAGTTGCTTACGTATCCCGAGGCAGGAATCAGGCCAAACGTAGTTCTGACTTGTGTGTGTGAGTGTATGCATGAATTTTTTAGAGAAAGAAAAGTGGTCCCGTTTGACCGTGCACGTGTGATATAGTGATTTGAGAAAGAGTTGGTGTAACTAGGAACTTTAACCCACGTGGTATAGTCCTTGATTTTAACCTTTGGAAAGTGATTGAGATTGAAATGAGACTATGCAAGTGATTGGAGAATGATACATTTTTTTTTTTGTACTTTTCTATTTTTTATTATTTTTATTTTCATTTTTTCAGTCATTTTAGTCCAATACTGGAAGTAAGGATTTGTACCCAAGTGACTGAAAAGTGTACCGAAAGTAAGGGTCGGTGCCCAAAAGAAAGAAAAGAAAAGAGACTTTTTTTTGTATTTTTATTTTTATGCCTAAAGTAAGGGGTCGGTGCCTAAATGATTGAAAAGTGTACCAGAAGTAAGGGTCGGTGCCCATTAAGATTGAGAAAATTTATCTGTCTTACATGTGCTGTTTGCAGATTCCAAGCAAATGTGACATTGTAGTCTTATTTTGAGAAAGTCCATTTTTTGCATTTTTCTTTTCATCTATTTTTTGTATTTTGGTTTTGTACAGGAAGAAAGGGACGGTGTTCAAGTTTATTGAAAAGTGTGATGTTCGAATTTCCTTTTTATGAAAGTTATTGAGAAACTTGATAATTCGGCATATTCGGTAAAAGAAAAAAAAGAATTTTTTTTTTGTTTTCTTTAAGTTTTTTGGCAGATTTGAGTTGAGTATTCCAAAAATGGAACGGAGGGATCTCGGTGATTCTAATTTTATGAAATTTTGAGGGAAGGCTCCCAAATGAGTCTAGTTTCCATGAGAGAAAACTGTTTTGCAATATCTTTTATGAATTGGGAAAAATTGAATTTTGAGCACCCTTACTCACAATCAAGGATTGCACTGTCGACCGAAAGTAAATGAATTTTTACAAAAATTTAAAAATTTTTAAAAAATCTGGAAAAATTCATAGAGATAGGTAAGAGGATAAGATTAATGAGAAAAATAACAATAGAGTAAAACAAAATCTTTAAAGTGTCCAAAATGAGGACGTTATTGAGCAAGCTTGCTGTGATGTTTCTGATAGATTGTATGCCTTGTATGGTTGTGCTTTGAAAATGGGTCATATGATTTTTTGTAAATTTTGAGAAAAAATCATAGGAAACTATCATTGAGTTAGTAATACTCTACAATTGGTTTCATTTGATTTGAATCAAAAAATGAATTCATGATGAATTTTTTTTTTATCATTATCACAATAGTGGACTTTGGCAAGAAGGGGCTGTTTTGTGCTTCAATGGTGTAGCGAGGAGGATGAAGATGGAGAAAGGAGAAGTGAGAGAGGGCCAAACAAGGCCTTAGAGGGGAGAGAGGCTGTTGCCCCCCCCCCCCCCCCCCCTTTTGTGCAGATGTGGAGAGTTGGTATTTATATTGGAAAGAAGAGAAGATGGAGAGAAATAAAAAATAAAAACAAAAAAAGAAAAAAGAAAAAGAAAGGAGAGTGGGAGACAAAGAAGGAAGTGATAGGAAAAAAGAAAAGATAAGTAAAGGAAAATGGGGATGGGACCCCAGTGATGTTTTTTTTTTTTTTTTGAATCCACTGAGAGTGTTTCCTCAAAAACTTTGTAGAGCAATAATCATGTGTGGTCGGGTGCATGCGAGATTGTTGACCTTTTGACCTCATAGCTTTGACTTGCAATATGTTTTCCATTTAAGGTCAGATTGGGATGATTCAAAAAGCGATAAGCTCATGTCAATGAGCACTTTATTTTGAAATAATTGGGTTGGGCAAAAATGAGGTGTCTACAATTGCTCTATCATGTTTCTATCTCTATTTATAGGGAAATTATGTGGTCAATCAAGGTGGTTTTGATTGACGTCAATCATACCACCTTAACACATGTCAGATGTTGATTGGCTAGAGATAGGTGCATTGAATGCAAGGTTACTGGTTCACCTCCTGCTCAAGTTTTTGGACTTTCATAGTGTCATTTTGTGCCTCCTTGGATAATTTGTACTTTGTAATTTTTAGAAATTTTTTTGTAAGATGTTATCTTTTGTTGTACATTATGTAACAACTGTTGTTCACAATTTAATAATTTGTACTTTAATAGGATGAGTTTGTACCTTGTGCAATAAATATTGTACACATTGTAACAATATGCGTATTTCCATTATAAAGCAAATAAATTGAGTGTACATTATGAAAAACATGTTGTCCCCACCAATTTTGGATGACTTTTATTTGTACCCTTGCTGGAAATTATTTGGACTCTCACTATCATTGTTTGTACCCTTACAAAAAATTGAATTGTCGAGGAAAAGAAATGTTTTCCCCTAGTGCAATTAATGAAGTGCAGAGAATTTTTACCTCACTTTCACCTCTCTCATTTTCACCATTCCAAGTGAAATTGAAGTTAATACTTGGAGAAAAAGACTTAATGTCACAACTACTCTTGGTATTATAGGTACAACAGTAAAATTTATTTAAATTTTGTCATGCCAAATTATCATTGTAATTAGTATTGCTATAAAAAACACTATTATGTTATGCAAACATTTATGCTTTAGTGAATATATTTTATGAAATCAATTTGGAACTTTTTAGAAAATGATTGTATATTCTCAAATTCAATTTGGACCACCATAAAATATGATTGTATTTATCGAGATAAATTTGGACCTTTATAAAAAAAAATGATTGTACTTTATCATAATCAATTTACACCTTTCCAGAAAATGTTTGTACTTTGTTGGGAAGCATTTCAACTTTCAAAACATCTGCTTGAACTTTGTACGGAATCAATTTGGATATTTACAGAAATTGATTATACTTTGTTAGGATCTCTACCCCCAACAAACGGACTATCGACCAAACCAACCCTTCAGTGGGCCCGGTCGACCAGACGTTTGTATTATCGACTGGAACATCAACCAGACACATATACATTAGCTGGACTACAACGACTGATGTTCTGGGCAACCGGAGAAATCATTTGAATGTCAAAATGTGTGAAAGGCCAAATTATTCTTGACAAAGTACAACATGATCCTAAGAAAGTACAAACCCAAGCTTTAAACAAGAAGTGAAAGTTCAGATTCGTTTTATGAAAGTAGAAACACATGCTTTAACCGTCGAAATATACTCTATAAAAGTACAAATATGTGCTTCAAACAAATGAAAGCCCAGATTCTTTTTAAGAAAGTGGAAACACATGCTTTAAAGGTCCAAACATATTCTGCAAAACTACAAACACATGCTTTAAACAAGATGTAAAAGTCCAAATTCTTTTTGAGAAAATAGAAACATATGCTTTAATGGTCCAAACATATTCTGTAAAAGTACAAACACATGCTTTAAACAAGATGTGAAAGTCCAATTTTTTTTTTTGAAAAAGTAGAAACAAATGATTCAAAGGTCCAGACATATGCAGTAAAAGTACAATTGCATTTGTTAACAATTTCATTCTTTTGTTACAGGTTTTAATCCAATGGCGGATTATAGAATAGACACACATTGATTTACATAATGACCGTGACTCATATTTTACAAATTATATTGACTTTGATAATGATGATATTATGGATTTAACAGCCAATGACGACGACCAAGGAGATGAGTACTCAAATAGTGACACAGAAAATTCATTCAGTAATTTTCAACAAAACATATCTGCAACTCGAAAGGACGACATGGAAGGAACGTCGAATACTAGCACAGAATATACATCTAGCGGGTTTTAACAAAATGATACTAGATACCGAGAGGAGTGCATCGGAAGAACCTCAAACACAAACACAAAATACACATTTGGTGGGTTTGATATGAACTTAGGGTCGGATAAATTAAATGTCGTTTCAAAACTTATCGAGGCGGAAGTCACGGATATGAAATTCAAATCCATTGCCAAAGTTGAACAGCGGTACAATATGTAAGCCAAGGTGATGAGATTTAGTATAAGGAAAACTAATACAAAAAGACATGCTGACAGTAGAGTTAAAACGAGAACATGGGTATGTTCTAGAGAGGGGGGTAGACTACAGAAGTGGTTCAATTTCCTAATAGGAAGTGCGAGGCCAAGGCAATAACAAGGTGCCTATGTAAGGGCCATGTATTGTATTCATAAAGATGAAACAATATGGGATATGAGTTTGTTAGTATCTAGATACAACATAACCATACATTGGCACCACCGCCCTGCGTGCCATTCCTCCGGTCTCCAACAAACCACTAATTGAAGTGTTCACCATCGTACTATCGTGAAAAACATAAATGTATACTTACTATTTTTTCACAAGCTATAAATGTAATGGATTCGAGTTCCTTTGAGTCACACTAACGAAGTACAAATATTTTCTGTGAAGGTCCAAATTGATCATAACAAAGTACAAATATTTCCTTTATAGGTCCAAATTGATCCCAATAAAGTACAAACATTTTCTTTGACGGTCCAAATTGATCTGAACAAAGTACCAACATTTCCTTTGAATGTCTAAATTGATCCTGACAAAGTACAAACATTTTCTAAGAAGGTCCTAATTGATTCTAACAAAGAACAAATGTGGAACCCCCACATTCTCCGCCACACTAAGCATATCTGAAATTGTGATTCTCATCCAAGAACGACCACCATGCTACCCTGAAAAACTTAAAGGCCACCATCTTTCTTACCATTCGTCACTATCGTGGACCTCGCTCAACTTGTATAACTCTACCATCTTGTTGTGCGTCAATTTTTTGCATCTTAAAATTATGTTAATCTCTTATTGGAACTACGATGCTCATTACATGCATACATAACTAACTATGCGCATATTTACATATACGAAGTCAAACATTGTAACACCCATTCTCGGGAAAAGTGGTATTAATCTCATAAACATACATTATGTGGGTTAATTGAATCCACATGGTAATTTAAGATGGGTTACAGACTCACCAGCGTGGATAAGTGGGCTCGTTGGGGGACGCAAAATGAATGTTCCATTACGGATGGGACAAATGTAGAAACGTGGCCTATGGGGTATAAAGTGGACTCTTTGCATTTACTTGTATTTAGATGCTTAAATGTCTATTTATTTGATTATTTAAATATGCCCATGTTAGTATTTAATATGTATGTTGTTTATTGAGTGTACCCTTGTGAGAGCGTAATTGGACACGTTACCATAATTGGTAGGTTAATTTAGTAACCTCATATGTATGTAAATAATTGGGGCCATGTGTTGGGTACATTATTTAAATTGGTTTGGGACCCAATAGATATTGAATTGTTAAAAGGGTGAATAATACAAGTTGTGAGGATTTATTTAAAAGTAGGAAAAAAGGGGAGTTAGTGGACTTTCCTAAAACCCTTTAGAATGTTTTAGGAAAGGAATGAGCTGCCATTCTTTAATAATCTCCACTGAGATAAGAATAAAACAAAAGAGGGAAATAAAAGAAATAGAAAAGAAAAGAAGTGGATAGACTTCTTTAGGTTCCTGGAAGCATTAGAAAAGCTAGGAATAAGAGGGATAAGCTACATGCTCCCTATACCATCGAAAATGGAAGAAGAAAGAAGAATTAGAGTGTGAGTTGGGACTTCAGCCCTTAACACCAGCGGAATACAAAGGAAAAAAAGAAAGAAAAAAAAGATAAGACCATGGGAGGATCGTACGTGTAATACCCTGTATTTTCAGATATATATTAAAAATATGAGATTTAAAATGTTTGCCTTTTTTGCTGCTGTAAAGTCTTTCCCAATCAATTGGACTCATGTCAATCGATTGACCTTATGTCTTTCCCAATCGATTGAACCCATTTCAATCGATTGAGCCGCCGCCGACATGACTCAATCGATTGGATCCATCTCAATCGATTGATCGTTTTTCGACTTGTTCTCAATCGTTTGAACCCATGTCAATCAATTGAATAGGGTCAGAACTTGATCTCCAAGTTTGCGTAGGGAGCTGCCACCTGCCCTCCATTTTTCCTATATATGTGTGATATTTTGTGTCAGTATGTGTGTATATGTGTTTGACAAATTAGAGAGAGGGAAAATATTTATTATATATACACTCTCACATATATCTATACACATACACCACACACACATACATATACACACACACTGTGAGAGACAAGAAGAAAAAGAACTACAGAACATAAGAGAAGAGAAGAAGATTGAGAGAGAGAGAGAGAGAGAGAGAGAGAGAGAGGACTCCATTGGAGGCAAGCTCCAAAAGCTCACACCAAACACTCCTTAATCTTGGATGAGTCCCAAACTCATGTAGTAGCTTAGGTGCAAAGTTTTTAGAGGTTTGAACGTAAAGAAATGAACAAAAATGGCATTCTAGAATTTCAGGGCGTCTCTGCCCAGTTCTGGGAGAAGATGACCTTCTCAATCAATTGGAAAGGTTCCAATCAATTGAACTTTTCCCAATCGATTGAAAGTGGTTTCAATCGATTGAACTTACTTTTTCCCCAATCGATTGAATCCTAGTCTCAATCAATTGGTACTTACAGAATACTGACATTCCCTGTTGCTTATGATATGAACTGTTTAGTTTAAATACTAATTCATGCTTTTGATATGCAATACTGTTGATTAAAGAGATAATGCGACACTGTAACTGTAACAACCTGTATTTTTGCTAATTAATGTCACAGCCCGGTCCCACAATAGCGGAACCGGAGTCCGTGGCACGCCACCGAGGCTAAACCAATTCATTAACGTTCCCAAAATTAGGTTTGAAGAACACACGCAGCGGAAAACAAAACACATTTTAAAACCAGAGGTTCAGTCGACTGCTCAGTCGACTGTTCAGTCGACTGCTCAGTCGACGGGAGTGGGCAGGGATTTAATGTCAATTCCAGTCGACTGAGACTGGGGGTCCAGTCGACTGAGGGCGGGGTCCAGTCGACTGCTGGAGGGGTCCAGTCGACTGCTTTGCTAAAATAAGAAGCAGTACCTAACAGACTCAGGGGTTCAGTCGACTGCTCAGTCGACTGCTCCCCTGGCAGCAGCCCAATCTGCAGAAATTCAAGTTTAAAAGTTTTCTATCTTCCACCAAAGATCAACCATTCAATCCAAACTCCAACCAAACTCAGTCTAAAGTAATTCTAGCTGTATTAAAGCATTACCAACAAAATTACAACATGTTACTAACCATTACAATGGTTTAAAATCCATTTTAACATACCAATTTAAACATGGTTTAAAACAACCCAATTCTTATTACAATATTCTATTATCCCAAAACTACAAGATTAACATTTAAGTTGCCTCCCAAGCGAACTCTCAAACCACGTACTCACTTCTCCACGTCCTCACCAGCATTAACACCTGAAATGGTTATTTGAATAACCACACATATTTCGATTTGTTTAAGCTAAAGCTTAGTGAATAAAACAACATATGCACATGAATGATAAACATGTCCGCATTCACATCTATACATTTCATACTAGTCGCCGGAGACTCACGTGCCCGTCCATATTCCCAATCCGCGACTCCTCGCCAATAAGTCCACGCGAAAGGGTAAGACCCACGATTCTTTTCTTCAATCGTGCGACCTTAATGCCTATATCGGCTCCACAAAATGGCACGGTGACCACGTGCTCCTTCTGACCCACATAAGCAACTTAACATGCTCAAATACATATCACCATGCTCGCGGTAATCAAAACATATCACCGTGCTATTGAGCCTACTTATCAATATAAATGCCCAATATGAACTACACAATATATCTCTAAGAATTATTACATGCTATTCATACAAAACATGAATACATGTCAAGAAATCATTCCAAAAACATAGTTGAATCACTCACCTCCGATTTACGCTCCTATAATACGATCCAAAGAAAACCTGTGCACAAAGAACGTGCAGAAGTCCGTCTAGTACAAATCCTATGGATCAAAATTCCATTTATCAACTTTTATGAAAAATTCTAGAAAATAACTTTTCGGAAAACTTGGCCAAACAAGCCCTAACATATATCAAAACGAAGCTCTTACCTCGAGGAGCTCGAATATGAAATATGGGAGAAACCAGACTGACGGAAGGTCGTCGTTTGGCGTCGCAAAGCTTTAAGCTTCAAAATCTCTCTCTAGCCCCCTTTTTGGCCTCCTTTTAGAATTAGGTTAAAACTTATGAAAAACCTAAGTCATCACTTCCTATATATAGGCAACATTCTCGGGGAATTACGTTTACCTCCCCACGAGTTTTCCAAACTCTTAATCAGTCTCTGAAACTTTCAATACAGCTTATTCAAAGCTTTACGAGTGAAACCTCAAAATTATAAAAGTTTTCGACTAAGTTTCGTTTGGTCGCTAAAACGTGAATTTCTATATGACGTTTCCGAAGTTGCTAATTAGCCTACCAAATTAATAGCGTGTTCATTCGTTCTCACCAGGATACTAAATCTAACAACAGAAATAAATTCTAAAACAGAAAATAATACAGATATTGAAATACACAGATAAACATTTATTTTCATATAAACATTTAAATGTTTCACAGTGACCGTCTCATACTCGGAGAGACTTCACAACAACAAATCTTTAATCACCATAGTTTCAATGGGTTCTCTAATACAGACACCCAAATCAACTCGTGAGTCAAAACTCACTCAAACATGTGTCATAAGACACGCCACATCACATTATCATGCATGACAATGTAATGCAGAAGCAACAACACAACTATGGGTGTTATAATTACAAAATGTAATTTCAAAATAATATTTCCATTACTTAATGGGAAATATTTGTTTGGGGTCAAACCGTAATGTTTTTTTAAATTAAGGAATACTTGTGTTGGATTTGAAAACAACATTTTCAAGCCAGTGAAAATATTTGCTTTTGATTCAAACTGTATTTTTATACAACTGGAAAATTATTTACTACGTTGTCATAATTTTTTTGTATTTTTTTATAGTATTCACCGCGCCACGAAATACTAGTTTATGAATGAAAATTATCCACGTCACGAATGAACTTCTGCAAATCTAGGGAATCTCAGCACTTGACTTATGCTTTATATCCATTTAATGTAAGCAATCATTTGGTTAGGCTTGTTTGGTAAGGCTATTATTGTGTGTGTTAAATTGTGACCATAAGCTAATTACCCAAACAACCACATGTCCCCTTACTAATTCCCAGCAGCCCCCATACTTGAAACCAATTTTCACTCATAATTCATAGCAACTATATACGTATATATATATGTTGTGTATATGATCAATTTAGTAAATAGGAAAAGTAAAGAATTTGTAGACTGTGAGAGAGAGAGAGAGAGAGAGAGAGAGCTGGGCTCCAAGGGTTACTAAGGTTATATATATAACTCACTCACATACACTCTGACAGATACATTCTGCAGTTCACAAACTGATAATACAGATAAAGAAGAGAGAAATACAGAGAGTTCATTACAGAATTTCTAGATAGAGAGCGCGCTCAACCTCCATAACCAAGATTGAAGTTGGAGTTTATTATTTTGAATTCTTTCTCAACAATACTTTAAAACACAATCATTATGAGTGTTTTGAACTCACTTGAAATGTAATCCATGTTTTATTTACTGCTTTTTATAGTTAGGATTGTGAAACACCATTGATGATTTTGGTTCTTGAAGTTCATAACTTAAAAAACATGATTTTTTTAAAACTTAACCAAAATTCATTTTGATAGATAATAATAAAATATTACAATCTATAGAAGTTATGGTTAAAGTTATAGAGCTTAATTCATTCATATAACAAAGTATATTAGAAATGATATTTCGTCACCTCTCAGTTTTACGTAAATTCTGAGAGCTACGGTTTGAATTTGTTTAATCCGATTGCGTATTCGCGTTCCTTGCGGAAAAATGAAGAGAACCATATATCATAAGATATGTTTGAATTCAAATTTCAAAATAGGTCAAAACCAGTCTTTAAAATTGAAACAGGGAAGAAAAAGGAAAAAGAAGACGACTCTGTAACTTTTCACGCGAGCGATCCGCTCGTACGACATGTGTAATTTTCACTATTTTGGATTTTTAAAAGGAATTCAAAAAATACATGTCTCGCGCGTGTGACCCGGGCGAGCGACCTTTCGCTCGAGCAACCTGCTCGCGCAATTGGGCCTTTTTCTGATTTCTGTATGTTTTTATATAAGGAATTGTTTGGAAGAAATTTTAAAAGTTTTTAAAGCACTGTTTGGAAAATATACTGTTTAAAGATTTACTTGTAAGAACTGGCTTAATAAGGATGATTATGACTGAATTTCATGATACGTATATATATTCGAATTTGTAATAAGTAGTTGTAGTTGTGATTTATGACATTGACATGCATGATAGTATTAAGGTTGAGTCGACATGAAAGTGTGTGAGAAAGGGTGAAATGAGTAAAGAGATAGTGTGATATGTTGAATCAAGTTAATAAGGATGGTGCTGATATGGATTTAGGGTGCCTTTGAAATACGACGGTGACAAATTGGACACTCCCTGGCAACCGTAGTGCTATAGTGTGTGACGCCGACTTGGACACTACCTGGCGCCCGTGGTAGTAATATAGTGTATGACGCCTACGGACACTCCCTGGTACCCGAGTTTGGATACTGAGTGAGATTTTTTCCAGAATTTTTGAGGCGGATTAGGTACTATAGTGTGAGGCAAACTAGACATTCCCTGGTATCCGTGTACTAAAGTGTGAGGTAAGCTGGACACTCCCTAGTACCTGTGTACTATAGTCTGGTCACCTTAGTATTTTTAAGGTACTAGAATAAGGAAGTTGGATGTTGTGATAATGTGTTCTATAGTCGAGGTAAAAGAGTCGGTGAGATGAGATGGTTACATTATTTCATGCACGGTCACTTGTTTCATTGATTGGATCTTATCATAATGTCTTTCTTATTTTACAATTATGAATTCATTACTATATTTCTAATATGCTGAATAATGAACCTGTATAACATAAACAGTAAGAAAGCCTGTTTTACATTATAAGTGTATGTCTTTAATACTCACCAGCTTCTTGTAGCTGACGGTGTTGATGCACCCTGGACATTTATGTCTAGGTTTTTCAGGATATGATCAGGCGGGACAATATGATTATGCAAATTTAGAATAACTACCTGTGAAGAGAAACTAGATATCACTGCATTGTTTTATAAATCAGATTTTTGTAATAAGAACTAATGTAATAGACACTAATATTTTGTAAGGCAGACTGTGCCTTCAGATTTACTCATATGATGTAATAATTATATTTGAAATTTTATAAGCCTTGATTGCTCTTACTCTGATTTAAATTATTATATTATTTGACGTTTGGGATGGAATCGATCCTTCAAACTGTCACGACCTTCGAGTCCATAAAGGAAATTAAATGCTTTTCTTATTTATACAACATCGTGGTGTGACAGTAACGATATAACATTTTGTAACGTTAGATAACGTAGTAGTCGTTAACCATTCGAGTTATCACTCGTTTCATTCAATGAAGTCAGGCCACATGGGAATGTCTTGTATCGGTTTTAGTATGGAACGTAGATAGGTTTGTTAAGTTTGGGAAATCTTGCGTGGGCGGACACTTGGTCATGGTATGTTCTTAAAAGACGGTGAGTTATTTATATGTTCTTAAAAGGTGGTTAGCTGGACCAAGTAGTCCTAAGATAGACCAGGTGATCCATGATATGTTCTTAAAAGCTAGTGAGCTATTAATATGTTCTTAAAAGGCGGTGAACTGGGATCACTGGTAGACGTCGCTAAGTCTTGGCAATAGATTGATATGCCTTATTCAAAAGTTGTGTCTCTATAATGCGGTAAGTTGTGAATATATTCTTAAAAGCTTGGGACGGACTAACATGATGTCCATGACATGCGGTGAGTTGTGAATATGTTTTTAAAAGCGGTGGACAGAATGATGATGTATCTACAGAGTTAAACTATCGAGTATGTTCTTCAATCAAGAGTACATTATCAGTCTTTGGGTAGCAAGACAATAGTAATTTGATAATGGATTGGAATAAAGAAAAGATATTATTAGTAGCATTGCTTATATGTCATTCTATAACTTGTAATTACTTCACCCTTATGATACTGCGTTAGTTTTCTACTCACTCAGCTTTCAATAAGCTGACGACCTTTTATGCATGGACATTCCCTGTCCAGACTACCCTGTTTCTAAGGATGCAGGTAACGAACCCTATGAGGTTGGCTTGTACCAGTAGGGTGATTATGCAAAGGGTGGCCCCACTGAGGATGGCTATGCTGGGGAATACTACTATGCTGACAATTACATCTATGCCAGTTGAAGATTATGATGTACTATCACTGCTCTATCTCTGTCTTTCGAACGATTTACTATGTTTTGTAATTGGAAATATGTTGTCCTAAACTTTAGTGCATTTTATTTACAGGTTGTATTGTAATAACATAGTGATCTTTTAGTATGATATGCCAGATGTTGATAGTTTACGGTTGTCTTCTTATTGTTATTTATTGTTTAGACCTGTGTGATGTGGATAATTAAGTGACTTCACCAGTCATGCATGGCCTACGGACCCAAAAAGAATTTTATCTTCTTTATTTTTGCTGCTTTGGGGCGTGACAGTACGAACCAAAAAAGAGTTAGGGAAAAACTTCAAGTGAGTTTAGGAATTAACCTTGTTCATCAATTCAAGCTACAGTCAGCTTTGGAGGGTAAGATTTACACATCTAAGTAGTTTAAATTCATTTTTTTTGATTTATTGTGATGAATTAAATTGGTAACGAACGGTATTCCGAAAATATATAGAAACACGAATTTGGTGTTTGGAGTGGGAATCGAAAGAAGGTGAGTGATTCTAATCTTGTCTTTGAATGTGCAAGGATTAAAGGGATGAAAAAAGGGATAAAAAATAGTGTGGTAAAGGACAATAAAATCTATTACCGGAGTGTGAACCATTGCTTGGTAGTTCGAAGACTATAAATTATGCTTTATATGAGTGGTTGTTGCGTTAGAATATTTATTTCATTCAATCACATGATTAGCTCATCCAATAAGCGAAAGCTTAAATAAACATTATTTTCTATTGTGATTATTGAATAACTACCGCAGGCACGGATCATGACGAAGAGAGGAAATGAATGAAGCGTTGGGTTGGGCTCGAGAGATGTGAATGTGTGGATATGTCCATAAATTAGTATTAAATCAATTCCCGTTTGTAACCTATATTTTGAAGAACTTGTAATATGCTAAGTTTAACTAGCTTGAGTTTTGGTTGTGTAAAATGTCGTGGGTTGTACCTTACAATCCACAAGTTATGTGTAATACACACATGTCGAGTCAAAGAGTCCGGTGTGATCATAATTGGTCTTGAAACTCATGTTTAGCTTTTTTCATATTTGGTAAGGAAGGATGAAGTTTACGGTTTAGTAATGAGTTCAAGGGCGGAGCCAGGATTTTTGTTTTTGTTATTTATTTATTATTATTATTATTTCTCGAGGGGGGGGGGGGGGAGGAAGCTATGCGGGGTTTGCCCCCGAATTTTTTTGGGGGGGTCTATTTATACATATTTTTTATAATAAGATATAGTGTCAAATTGGGTTTATTTAAGAACCATTTTATCTTTTGGGTTATATTTATATATTTTGGTGTCTATTTATCAATAAGGTATGGTCTCAAATTGAGTTTGGAACACTTAATTAGGGTAGGACTAGCCTACATTTGGGCTAAAATATCACATGTACTAAAAAAAAACTCAAATTTTAAGGTGGGCTAGATTACATTTGGGTTAAAATATCACTGTAATTGGGTTAGAATATCATATGTACTAACGAAATTTACCAGATTTTGGGGAGGGCTGCAGTCAAAGGGAGCCTACTAATGGCCCCACCCTTGAATGAGTTGTGTACATATGTTTTAGTTTTAATTCATTTGATTTAATAAGTTTTAATGACTTTAATGATGTATTCCACGTATTGAAGTTGTGTTTAAATGATTTTAATAGAGTTGGGAATTATTCCCAATTAGTTTAGAATGACTTGGGAATGTCTTGGATCTATCCCCATTTGAATTGGCAACTTTAAGATCATTTTATACATGTAAAAAGACAGAAGGGCAGAAATTGGATTTTCATTCAGCTCTCGTTCAACTGGTCCAATTGACCCGTTCAACCGGTCCAACTTCCCTCTGCCAGACTTTTAGTTTTGTGGAAATGTAAGTCCTAATATGATCATAACTTGGGCTAGGAAACTCGGATTCACGAGTCGTTTTCACCTTTGGTTTTTAAATGAAGAATATTATGTTTTGGTATTGGGTTTGACTAAAATTTCAAAATGACCACTTTATCCTTGGTGTTAATTACTTATAAATATATTTGTAAAAGGGTTTTAAGAGGGGTTTTTAAACAGGGCTGGTCCTGAGGTTTTGGGGGCCTTAGGCGAACTTATAAAATGAGGCTCTGTATATAAGCATGAACTGGTTATCAAATCCAGAAATGTAGTTCCTAAAAGCCATTTGGGTCTATTTAGGGAAACCTAAATTGTTTTTTTAGGAAGGGGACTGCCCTAAGAATTTGAGTGCTTTAGTACAAATATACTCCAAAAAAACTGCGAGTAAGTTCAATAAATTTCAAATATTCAGTTCTATAAATAAAATGTAAGGAAAGTGACCAAAAACATTGAAAGTTATTATATTTGGTAAAGTTGAGAAAGTATTTTTTTTTTATAGGAAAAATGCTAAGTACACCAGTTTTGTGCACCTAATGAGTAGTTTTTTTTCCCCAAACAAGCCCATAAAGGTGGATAAGTCCATCGCAAAGTAGCTAACTTCCTTGGGTCTTGGGGTTTTTAGGTTGTGTTTGGGGCCTTTGAGCATAACAATTACTATTCAGTGTTTGAAATTGGGGGCCTAAAATTATCCAAAATATTGGGGGCTTTAGGCGGGGGCCTACAAATTATACACCAGGGCCTTTATACACCAAGGCTGGCCCTGGTTTTAAACTTATTTGAGCATCACTCTTTGGGAGCATGCGTTGGAGGCATTTTCATGGGCCATGATCTACCCATGGCAGGTCGGGGTGTGACAAACATACTCACATATGACAATTTGAATCACATCCTTCAACATGAGTTCATAATCATACTTAACCACTTCTCATCGTAATGCATCTTTGTTCCATGTTCACTGCTTTTTAGGAGAGAGAAAAATAGGGCTAGAGAATTAGAGAAAGACTTTGTGAAAAATTGTTGTGAACTTTCAAAGTGAGTCATTTGTAGTTATTGTAAGTTCCATACTCAAAGTCTTTGGCAAATTTATAACATTCGTGTAATCCCATCGGACCAAAAGTAGTACTTTAAGTCCACTTTGGAAATTTATGAATCTTGCAAATATTATATACGATAAGTTCAATATCGGTTCCATTTACACGACTTTGTAATTTCTTCTTATTCCAACTAAGTGAAAAATTGCAATAAAACATTCAAATTGGATATAAATATCCATGAATACTTAGAAAGTCGAACAAATCAACCTTACGAAAGAGCTCCTCACATTTCTACGCGCCAAATTGCTTCCAAATTACTGTCCGTCCTGTATTTACGGTCTTTTCGTTATACGAATCCCACTTCCTCACTGTTCACGGAAAAATGAAGGGGCTATCTTAGGAACATCTATCGTTTGTTTCCGCTTACCTTTGTCAGGCTTTCCTTTGTTGGATGTGGATTCTTTCTGCCTTCCTTTCTCTGATATGGTTGTACTCGATTGTTTCTTGTTGGGATCCATTCCTAATATTTGTGGGCATCAGGAACAATTTGAACTTTCTAAGAACCATTCTATGTGATTACATTAGTTCTATTAAGAACCTATAAGCCGCAATGTCGGATGATCCTTATTGGATCTACGAATGGCCCCCAAAGTTGGTCAACCCTTCTTATTGGGTCTAAGAGTGCTACTGATCAGTAAGTTACTGCAGTATATGTAAGTATAAGTATACATGAATGAGTGGCTCGTAATTTGGCCGTCTATGTATTCATTATCTATGTCATAATGATGTTCGACACTCTCGATATACCTTTTATTAAGTTTATCACATTTTTCGTGAATATACAAATTTCTCCTTTTATATACCATCCAAAGTACAATTATTCACTGAGTACAAACATTTACTTTGAAGTTCCAAATTAATCCCTAATAAAGGAAAATGTAGTACAAAGAGTTTTTAAATTTTAAGTCCAACAACCAAGTTGAAATTCGTTCTCTTACCATCTCTCACTTTCACCTCCCCCACTTCTACCATTTCTCAGTTGGGGTATTTCGAGATTAAGAGCTTTAATTTCCTTTGTGTAATCTTCTTTTTCATGTAGTGAAGTTTTCCGTTGTGCTTCTTCCATGGAGGTAAGCAAGTTTGTCGAACCACGTATATTTTGTATCTTGTGTGTTTGCAATCCTTATTATTGTTTTTAGCTTTTTATCTACGGATTCATGTATTGGTGGTTTTGTGAGTAACTTTAGAAGATGTTGTACTTTGTGGGAATCAATTTAGACCTTGAAAGAAAATGTTTGTATTTTGTCGGAATCAATTTGAAAGTTCAAAGAAAATGTTTCTACTTTGTCAAGTTCAAAGAAAATGTTTGTACTTTATCAGAATCAATTTGGACTTCAAAAAAGATATTTGTACTTTGTCGGAATCAATTTAGACCTTCAAAAAAAATATTTGTACTTTGTCGGAATCAATTTAGACGTTCACAAAAGAAATGTTTTTGCTTTATCAAGTTCAATTTAAACCTTCAAAAAAAAATTTTGCTTTGTCAGGATCAGTTTGGACCTTCATTGAAAAAATAGTTGATTTTGTTAGGATGCTGTGAAAGTCCAAACTCTTTCTTAATAGAGTTCAAATTAATAGATGATAGGATAGTATAAATTATTTTTTCAGCATCATATTCGGTCAACCGGCTAAGTAAACTCAACCTGACACAACCACAGCCGGCCTCAACCAGCTGAACATCTAGCTCGACCGGACACATGTTCCTAAGAAAGTCCAAATTAATCATTACAAGATCCAAAAGTTCTCGGATAAAGTACAAAGTACAAACATTTTGTTTGAAGGTCAAAATTGATCCTAACAAAGTACAAATATTTTCATCAGAATACACATTTTCCTTACGAGGTACAAACTAATCCAGTCAAGGCAAAAATTAATCCAATCATCAAGATACAAATTATTAAATTATGTACAGCATTTATTTCACTTGGTACAAAGAAAAATTTTAAGTTACTAACAAATTTAAAAGAAAATAGGAATTTTTTCTTTCAAAAGGTACAAACTAAACCTGTTATGGTAAAAATTATTAAATTTTGTACATCATTAATTACACAAGGTACAAACCAAAATTATAAGTTACAAACAAAACTTTTTAAAAAAAAATATTTTCTGACAAGGTACAAATAAACTCTGTCAAAGTATAAAAGATGGGCTACCAGTTGGACATGTTTTCTCTCAAAACGACAACTGGTTTTTAATTTTGCAAAAAAAAAAAAAAAAATACCACATGTCGTCACATGGAAGCTTTGCTAATGATCCAACGGTCGACGTTGGATGATTGACGTCAAATCACTTTTATATTGATTGACTGTAGAATTTTTCCTATTTATAACAACTTTTATTTTTCTCTTCTCTGATTGTATCCCAAGTACATCAATATTGAAATATGTACTGCAACTTTTGTTCCATCATAAACAAATGTTGCATATTGTCTAACTTACTATCATATCGCAATCCATACTTCCAAAGGGAAAACGACCTTTTAGCTGGCCTTATACATATGCATCATTTCATCTATTGTTTTCAAACAGCTAGAATTAGGTTTTCTAAGGCAATCTACTGATTTTCAAGTGGACTAAAGCCATGAAGGCTCTCAGTCTCACTGTTAAATTCTTATCAATTAATGAACGTATACATATACACACATATTTACATGTGGTAAAAATTTAAAGGTGTTTTTGAAAATAAAAAAAATAAAAAAACTCAGCTATGTGTTATTCAACTTATTCTAGTTAAGGTTTGTGCAAAGTCGATCACATGACTCAGTCAAAATTACACACTTGTCTTCAAAGAGATGTACACTTTTGTATAAATTTGAACTCAGGATCTTATGCCCACGCTTGTTTTGTGGACAGAAATGAGGAGTACGTAGTAGTTTTACCCTTCACTATTAAGGGGATTAATACTACAACATTCTCTATGGGATTAATTAATTAGTCTCTCCTACTATTTGGTTAAAATGTACTGTTAATCTCACGTGTTTAAGCGTGCTCAAACAATGAACTATTCAATTAAAATAAATTATTAGTCCAACATACCTAATCCTACCAATCGTCTACAAAACAAACGTGGGACATATGCCCTTTTTGGGTAATACTTGGGACACAACCTTCATACAACTTTCATACAACCTCCCCAAAAGATGTGTCTATCTCTTTCCTGTGTCACTGTGGGGTCCAGTGACATCACAGGAGAGAGATAGACACATCTTTTGGGGAGGTTGTATGAAAGTTGTATGAAGGTTGTGTCCCAAATATTACTCTTTTTCGTACCACAGGCTAAGTCCGTTTTGGTCTTTTTTTTTTTTTTCCACTCTCACAAATCACAATAGCATAATTGCATTACCCACATAATTGGCAAACAGATGGGGACAATCATAAAATAACATCTCAAAATGCATGACAAGTGCAAATTGTGGGCCCCATGACCTGTCAATTTTCTTAATCTCATTGGAGGGTGGGAAGAAATGAAAGTTTTATATATACTCCTATTTTTCCACTAGAAGGCCAGAAGGGTAACAGATTTGCTTCTTGAGGGTCATATTTGAGTGGCCAATTAGCAAGTGGATCTCCTTCACACAACTTGGTTTTTTTTAGATACTTCAGTTCAGAACTTTCCTTCTCCAAAGTGGTTCATTGAATAGAAGATTTTATAGAATAAATTTCTCGATCGGTGCCATTAATTTCTACAGTTACTATATGGTTTATATACTCGCATATGTTTTTATATTCATTGCAAAATGATGAAATTTTAAAATTGTTGTCAGAAGTGGTTTGTTTCTGAAATATTCGACCAAAAAAAAAAAAAAACTAACAAAATATTGTTGTCTGTCCCAAAAGCAATCATTAACTACTTAGATTATTACAAGACAAATGGACTCATTATATATAAGCATAGGCGTAATCTATCGGTAATACACACATACATGATATATATACAAATTTCAAAGTGAGAACACAAATTTCACATTCAGTTATTAGGTGAGCAAAAGAGTAATTAGCATAAAATTGGAAAGAATTTAGTTTTTGATATGATTATATAAGCATAAGACCGGAAACTATGTTAAAAGTATGTGCCAATTTTGAGACTACATAGTACACAGATACTCCCTCTGTCCCATATTAAGAGTCTCTTTTGGGAATTTCAACTTATTAAGGGAACAACCTTGATGTTGGTGAGATTTTCAACTTTCTAATATTGCCCTTTTTGAAATTCAAAATTATAGTGTCATATCAAACAAAAAAAAAAAAGAGGGAAGAATTAGATATAATAAAGGGCAATTTTTGAAAGTGTGTATTAAAGTACTTTGAATTTTCAAAGAAGACTCTTAAAATGGGACATAAAAAAATGGCATCAAAGACTCTTAATATGGGACAGAGGGAGTACAAAGTTTGAGACAGAAAAAAATAGTGTACCTCTACGATTTGCTGTATATATTTAACAAGAAAGCACTTATGTGCAGTTAGTACAGTGCAGTGTAAATTATGCCTCTCACAATTTGCATAGTATTTGCACAGTTCAAAAAAAAAAAAAAGCAACAGTTTTGGAAAAAACACTTTGCAAACTGTGAGGCACAATTTGCACAACACTATATATACTAGCTGCACAGAAGTGTTTTTCTATTTAAAAATATTTATACTTTTTATTTATTTATTTATTACGTGCCATATATATAGACTTTTCATATCTATTTAAATTTAAACTCATCTTTTCTACTATTTCCAAGTCGTAGGATAGCAAATCCCATGAATAAACAAATGTAAAATCAGACTTATCGTTTTGGTACTTATCACTATTCATTAGCACAGGTATCATATATTGTTTTAGGTTGCAAAGACAATGACCACCATATATATTATACTAATAACAACTTTAACCTAATTTTGGATATATTGTCGAACATTCCAAAAAAAAATTCAAGCGGCCCACTGGTTAAATACGTATATATATATTTTTTCTTTCTTTTCTTTTTTGGTAGGAGTTAAATACGTTTTCAGGATAATTTATTGTTGTGAACTTGTGAATGACATTAATCGATAGAGAGTATACATACTATGTTCATCTCATGGGGTATAACTACAAAGATAGGGTGCGATAGGTCAGGTTGAATGTCTATGTCTTTAGTTTCAACTTATACTTAACGTAGACGGAGACATCTAATAACAACATTCAATAATATTTTAATTTTATAAGAACTACTAATATTTATTACAAGACCTTGAAATATCAGGTAATTAATTGCAATGATCTTTAAGGTATTTGAGAATTGTAGACAAGCAGTCTTATTTCTAAAAATACACAAATGACCCCCAAGCCATTATATTTGAATGTCTCCCTTTAGAAAGTATCATTACTTTTATGAACTTATCAGCAATGTTGATAAGCCCTGGTATTGCTAAGGAAAAAAAATTGTTGTATATATAGTTGTTTGTGACGAAATTTCTAGCCAATACAAAGGTGCCACGTGGGATTCGATGTGGCAGAAAAGTTGATTGAGTTGGATATAATACGGGAGTAGTTACAACAGTTTTACGGACTCATTCTGTTCAGAATAATTAACTGCCAAGGGACACGTGTCAATCGTTGTGGAATAACTGAAAGGGCAGGTGTCAATGTGAAGATGTGCCATGTGTAAGAGCAGTTCTTAGTTTGAAAAGAAGAGGGAACATTCAAACAAGGTTGCTGAGAAGCCTCGATGTCTATAAATAGAAGGAGTTTGTGTTCGAAAGAGGGTCCTTGGATCACAATCAACACATATCTTTCAGTACATTTACTGTATTTTTATCTAGGAACTTAGATTTAGAAGTGGAATACATTCGAAGTCATTTTCAAGGTTAGATTGTAGTTTCTTTTAACTTAATAAAGTAGTTGTTACTTTCATTTATTGTTCTTGTAATAGGAGTAGTTGATAATTAACTAGTTCGAAGTTCATTTAGTTGTATCTTTACACGTTTGAAGTCCTTGTTAAGGTATCGAACATCACCACAATCTGTCTGGTGAGGTGCAGTTTGGATCACACACATTGGCAATTTGCTTGCTTGGCACGCTCGCACACTTATAAATTTTTCAACCAAACATTTTTGGCACGCCCGGTGGGACCCTAGTGTCAAAGGATGGCAAACAGAAACCTTCGAAGCAATAGGTCTGTTAATAACGCCAATGTTGGTACTAATATTGCTGAAACTAGTGGTTCTCTACACCAAGATCCTCAGAGCAGCAATACTGGGAATCATGCGTCCAATGAGAACCCATAAATAGGAGTTGAGAATTTAAATCCAATTCCCAATAATGGGAATGTTGGTTCGAAAAATCAACATGATTTGGTGAATCGATTGACACCAAAATTCGATCATTTGGGAAATATGATCCATAATGTTAATATCCTGATCACTTCCCTTAACAATAATATATTACAATTTACACCAGTAATGGTGCCAAATGGAAATCCTTCATTGATTCGACAGAATGAAAAATGTCATACCCATGGCTTGTTTCAGCCAAATTCTATGACCCATGCAAATGGGCCTCCTTTTAGGATTAACTCACAAGAAAGTTTCTATATGTTTGTCCCTAATAATACTCCTCCAGTATTCGAAGGAATGCAAGGGAATCATATGAGTGGTCAAGATTATAATTATAGATCAGTGAATATCGAAGAGCCTAGGCCTAGAGAAAACATAATAGGCCAGAATAGGAGAATAAACAACAATCTTGTATTCGAACCAGATCCTACTGGAATAGGAGTGGGTCGAAGAAATGAAAATCCTAGGAGAGTGGATAATAATCCTCAACTGCCTCCAATACCACCAATAAATCCTCCTTTGGGTCAACCAGGTCATCACCAACCACTGAATATGGTTGATAGAAATGACATGATTAATTTAATCCATGAGGTTTGTGGACCCATGGCTCGGGGGGTACAAACTCCAGTCTACAAGAAACCTTATCCTGACTGGATTGATAGGATTGAATTCCCTAGAGGATTGAATTCCCTAGGGGATTTAAATTCCCTACCTTTGCTATGTTTGCTGGAGATGGGAGTCAATCCACAGTTGAACATGTAGCAAAATTCATCAGTCAGTGTGCTGATGCAGGAAATAATGAATATCTTAAGCTTTGTTTGTTTCCTAGTTCATTAACAGACACTGCATTTACTTGGTTTATTAATTTAGCCCCTAATTCGCTCCATAATTGGACACAAATGGAAAAATCCTTCCATACCCAGTTTTTTCAGACAGAACCAGAGGTGTCAATGGCTGACTTGGCCAAACTATGTCAAAAACCTGATGAGAAGGCCACTCAATTCATAAATAGGTTCAAAAGGGCTAGAACAAAGTGTAAAACCATTTTACCTGAGCCCGAATTTGTTAAGTTGGCTCAAAATGGTCTTGAATTTAGGCTTCGAAAGAAATTTGATGCTTTAGAATTTAGAGATCTTATTGAGTTAACTACTCGAGTTTCTAGATATGAAGCCTTATTGGAAGAAGAAAATGAAATGAATGATTCTTCAATAAAAACATATTATAAAGATCCTAATTATGAGATAGATGTTGCAGAAATAATAGGAAAAGAACCTTTCACATGTAAGAGTCTTGTAAAGAAAAATGTTTCTGCTGAAGTGTACAAATCTAAAGGATCATTCAAAAAATATTCATTCGATGTTTATAAATTGGATGAAATATTTGATCATCTGGTAGAAGGGAAAATTATCAAATTGTCTGATGGGACAAAATTACCTTCTAATGATGAATTAAAAGGTAAAAAATACTGCAAGTGGTATAATTCTTGGACTCATTCAACTAATAATTGTACTGTTTTTCGAGACAAGATTCAAGATCTGATCAAGAAAGGAAAATTGAAATTCCCTGAAAAACAGATGAGGGTTGATGAAGATCCATTCCCAGCAGTACAAGAAGTGTCAATCAATGTCCATGATATTTTCTTTGAAGCTCTGGTCAAGGAAAAGGAAAATGTAAACTCAGAGGACCAGATGAAAAGACTCGAAGAAATAGCTAGGAAAAACCCTGAGTTCTCAGTTTTCAACCATGAATATGTAAAGAATTTATGCATTAGTTGTGGGAAAAGATATGCTGAAGTCTATGATGAAAGGGTTGGGGCCAAAACAGTCAGGAAAAACAAACAGCCTTTGTTCGAACAAAAGAGGGTAAGTACTTCCCTCCATTTCAACCAATTATGAATGTTAAGAGAGGGCAGTTTAGAGGGTCAATTTACCAAACCTCAACATATACTGCACCTATGACAGCAAGGTATGCTTCAAGGCCAATAGCTCCTTTTAGAGCCAAATTTTCAAGGAATTTTCATACTGGTAATTATGTTCGGCCATTAAGGAACGTGCAATATGTAATACCAGGTTTCTCTCATACACCAAAGAAACATTATGGGATACAGAGAGAAAGACAAACTCAATTCATGTCATCAAAATTGGTACCAGCACATGTGGTACAAACAGAGATGGACATGGAAACATTGAAAAAATCACCAAAAGTTATTGAGACATCACAATCATGTGAATCTTCATTAGTATCAAGAGTGTCAAACTAGTTTGTCTTGCAAGATGATAGAGTCAAAAATATGATGGAACAACAAGGTCCTCAAACAAGAATAGGATGATTAAACCACCTCAGGTTGAAAAGAATACATGGCATGTGCTTCTACATCCCAAGGAAGGAAACCAAAATATGGTTCCCACGATAAATAGGACCCAACAAAGGAGACTTCAGAGGAAGTTTACGATGTGGAAGGAGTTTTCCAATATGCAGGCTCGAAGTCAAGAATTAAGAAATGAAATCAAAAGAGATTCCAGTAATGTTTCGAAACCTAATCCCAGGTTCGATCGAAATACGAAAGTTTATAGTGATACTATATCTAAGGAAAGTATCATTAAAGCCAAAGTATTAGAATTGGAAAAGGCAATGAGCGTTGATGATGGGGATGAAGCAATGACAATGGTAGAATCTCAAGTTTTGGGAAATATTGAAATGAAACTCGAAGATGAAACTACCAAGAATATTTTGAAAATATACTTATCCAGTTTGGCACATTTCCAGAATAAATGGAAGTTAACACTGCCACATTCATGTTACCAAAAATCTTCGAAGCAACAGAAGATCAACAAATAGATGAAGAAATGGAAATGGAAGCATCTAATGAGGATGTCTCTGAGGTAAATCTTCCTGAGTTCATTTTTAGTAATTGTAATTTTGTTTATTCATTCGAAGAACCATCAACAGAAATGACTAAGCATCTTAAACCATTATATATAAAGGCTTGTTTAAATGGGGTTCTTTTAAACAAGGTATTGGTTGATAATGGTGTTGCTGTCAATATTATTCCTCAGAATACTTTGAAAAAAGATTAATAAACAAAATGCAAAGTTAACACAGACTCGCATTATGATATCAGGATTTACTGGTGATAAGAAAAACACCAAAGGAGTAATACCTATTGAAACTATAGTAGGTTCGAACAAATCCAAACCTGCTTTCTTTGTGGTGGATGCTAGTCCTAGTTATCATACCTTATTAGGAAGAGATTGGATTCATGCTAACAGATGTGTTCCTTCTTCAATGCATCAGAAACTGTTGCTTGTGAAGGAAAACTGTGAAGTTGAAACAGTAAAGGCTGATATTCAGCCTTTTCATGCAAGTTCCAATTGTGTCGAAGCTCAATTGTATCAAGAGAATGTCAAGCCAATTGACCTCAAAGAGTCAGAAGATGAATCCCCAGAAGAAAATTGGGACATTTTGGCTGATATGCCATTTGGTTCTTTGGAACCATTGGGTGATGACAAAATGGTTTAATGACTCATAAGCCTATGGAAATAGCAGATATAGAAGAGACCATTCGACTGGTCTTACAAAAGTTAATGATGACAGATTTAGAGTCAAGAATTGAGAAAGATTCGACCATAAATTGGTCAGACTACGTCTTCAAAGAAGATTCACAAGAGTTAAAAGATGTGGGCAAGGAAGAATTATCTATATTGCCAGAAATTTTGATACAAGAGGTGTCACAAGATCCTCTATTAGAAATCAATTTAGGATCAGATCAACAAAACAGAGTTACTTATTTAAGTTCCAAACTTGGAAAGGGTGACCAGTATAAATTGGTTGAGTTATTGAAAGAGTTTCGAGACTGCTTTGCTTGGGATTATGATGAATTGCCAGGACTCGAAAGGAGCTTGGTAGAGCATAGATTGCCTATCAAAGTTGGTTACAAACCAGTGAAGCAACAGCCTCGAAGGATGACTCCAGAGGTAACTGTCGCGCCCGCCCCGATTGTAACAGTTATTTCTTTTTTTGGTAGGTCAAAATGGGGTGTCTACAGCAACTATGAAGATTAAAGAAGAAATCGAAAGGTTGCTCAAGGCAAGATTCATTAGAACTACCAAGTATGTTGAATGGCTTTCGAATGTTGTTCCAGTTATGAAGAAAAATTGTAAATTAAGAGTCTGTATTGATTATAGATATCTTAATTTAGCCACACCTAAAGATGAATATCCTATGCCAATAGTTGATTTATTAATTGATAGATCTACTGGAAATATTATAATGTCCATGATGGATGGTCACTCAGGGTATAATCAAATATGTATTGCTGAGGAAGACATTCATAAGACTGCATTTAGATGCCCAGGTAGTATAGGTACCTTCGAGTGGGTACAAATGCCTTTTGGTTTGAAAAATGCAGGTGCTACTTATCAGAGAGCTATGAATGCTATTTTCCATGACATGATTGGAACATTCTTAGAATGTTATTTAGATGATATAATTGTTAAATCTAAAACATTCGAAGATCATCTCATACATATGAAGTCAACATTTGAAAGAATGAGATTTTTCAAACTTAAATTAAATCCATTGAAATGTGCCTTTGGATTTAGTACTGGAAATTTTCTAGGATATTTGGTGCATGAAAAAGGGATCCAAGTGGATAAGAATAAGGCTCAAGCAATCATTCAAAGCAAGCCCCCTTCGACTAAAAAGGAATTGCAAAGATTCTTAGGACAAGTTAATTTCATTAGAAGATTCATTTCCAGTACTGCTGGAAAAACTTTGATTTTTTCCCCTTTGTTGAAGCTGAAGGATCATGAAGAATTAAAGTAGGAAGATAAACGTCAGACTTTCTTTCAAGCCTTGAAGGATTATTTGGTGAAGCCACCAGTGTTAATGCCTCCAAGAAAAGACAGGCCTATGAAGTTATACATCTCAGCAGCAGAAGCATCAATTGGGGTCTTATTAGCCTAGGATAATGATGATAAGAAAGAGCAAGCTGTGTATTACCTTAGTAGGTTTTTAAATCCTGTTGAATGCAAATATTCCTTTATAGAAAAACTATGTTTGTCTTTGTATTTTGCAGTTATGAAATTAAGATATTATCTTCTTCCTACTGAAGTTTATGTAATTGCTAAATTTGATTTAATCAAATATATGTTGACTCGACCTACTTTGATAAATCGAATTAGTAAATGGGTCTTAGCATTGTCAGAATTTTGTTTGGTTTATGTACCACAAAAAACAGTAAAAGTCAAGGTTTAGCAGATTTTTTGGCTGATCATCCAAACTGCCTCGAAATAGAGGAAAATTATGAAATTGAACATATAACCATTAGTCCATGGAAATTATGGTTTGATGGCTCAAAAACTGAATTTGCTGCAGGCATTGGTTTTATTATTGAATCACTTGAGAAGATTAAAACCAAATATGGTTACAAACTTGATTCGAGTCAATGTACCAATAATCAAGTTGAGTATGAAGCCTTAATTATGGGTCTTGAACTCTTGTTAGATCTTAAAGCTACATCTGTAGATGTATTTGGAGATTCCCAGTTGGTTATAAATCATATGAATGAGATATACAAATGTATGAGCAGTGCATTGAAAATATATTATGATACTACAATGGATTTATTATCCAGATTCGATAATGTGAACCTCTTGCATATTTCTAAAAGTTTTGATGAAGAAGCTAATGACGTGGCTCAAAAGGCATCTGGATTTAGAACAAACATTGAAGACATCGAGATGGAGCAGGTTACTTATAGGAAATTATTACCAATATTGGTGAATAGATTACCTTTTGATGATGTCTCGAATATAGAAATTCATAATGATTGGAGGAAGCCAATCATAGATTATCTCTCGGGATTAAATGAAACGTCTGATTGAAGTATAAGATTGAAATATGTCCATTACATTTTGTATAGTGGGAAATAATTCAAAAGAGGAAGTGATGGGTTATTATTGGAATGCTTGAGCAATCTCGAAGGAATAGAAGCTATAGCTCAGATTCATGAGGGATTATGTGGAGCTCATCAATCCGGGGTTAAAATGAAATGGTTACTTCGAAGGTATAATATTTACTGGCCAACCATTTTAAAAGATTGCATTGAGTTTTCCAAAAGATGTCAAGAATGTCAGAAACATGGTCCTTTGAAGCATTTACCCACTATTGATCTTCAATATGTGATAAAACCTTGGCCTTTTAGAGGATGGGCCATGGATGTGATAGGGAAAATTAGTCCTCCTTCTTCGAAAGGTCGTGGATTCATTATTTTAGCCACGGATTATTTTACTAAATGGGTAGAAGCAGAACTTATGCAGACTGTGACTCAAACAATGGTTATCAAATTCCTAGAAAATATAATTTACAGATTTGGTATTTCTCAAACCATTGTATCTGACAATGCCTCTATATTCGAAGGGGGTGTGGTTGTTTTTGCAAATAAATTGGGAATCACAATGTCTAAATCAACCCCATATTATGCTCAATCTAATGGACAAGCTGAAGCCACTAACAAGGTCATAAAGGAAAATATGGCTAAAGTCATAAAAAATAATTCAAGGATATGGCATGAGATTTTGCTAGAAGTTTTATGGGCATATAGGACTTCGAAGCGAACAAGTACATGGGTATCTCCGTATGCTCTAACTTTTGGTCATGAGGCAGTTCTGCCAATTGAAATAAAGGTTAATTCTCTTCGAGTTATGAAGCAGAATCATTTATCTTTGGATGATTACCAAACATCCATGGCTATTGAATTGGAGGATATTGATGAAGAAAGAATTAAAGCTCTCAATAATATTCTGATACAGTAAAGAATAGTAGCAAAGGAGTATAATAAGAAATTGCAACCAAGAACCTTTGATGAAGGAGACTTGGTCTGGAAAACAATGTTGCCTATTGGATCTAAAGATCCAAAATATGGAAAACGGTCCCCTAAGTGGGAAGGTCCATTCCAAATTCATAAGGTTTTTAAAAGTGGATTTTACCATTTGAAAATTTTGAATGGTTTTGTCCATGTTAGAAAAATCAATGGTAGGTTTCTTAAACAATATTATCCCACTATTTGGGAAACAAGAAATTTAGAATGAGAAATGCAACATTCAAAACAATAGCATGTATTTCACATTCAAGGTTAAAATACAAAAAGCCAGATATTGGTACATTACAGAGTTCTATTGGTATAATCTTTCATACCAATTTACTTATAAATTGGGCCTTCAACCTAAAATTGTCCCAAGACCTAGTGTACAGTTTGGACTGGCTAAGGATGAATTTTTGCCTTGAAATTGATTCCCGGTTCTTCAAAGGCTTCGATTTAATTTCTGTCTTCAAAGCCAGCAGTTATGCTTCAGCATTTTCTTGCTTCAGCTTTAGTTTAGCTAATTCAGCTACTACAAGCTCGAGCTTCTTTTTAAGGTTGTCCACTTTGCTCGAAAGCTTTTCTATTGCAGTGTTGTTTTTACCAAATTCTGTTAATGTTTGGTCCATCTCGAGAGTTTTTTTTTCTGTTGTGTACTCCATATCAACCTCTAGTTTCTTCCTCTATTCGATGACCTTTTCTAGAAGAAAGCAGTCAACGTCAAAGGTTGACATAACTGCAGAAATGGTTTCTTTGTCAGGAACAGATATGGCAGAACTATCTAGCATGAATTGACACAGAATCTTCATGGCCCTTTGTACTTCCTTGTCATCAAAAACTTCAAAAGGGACTTGACTGAAGAGTCTCAGCGTAGCAAGTGCAACCACTGGGTCTATTGAGGGTATTTTTGGTTTGCTTCGACCTGTCATTTGTTGAAAAAATTCTTGGACGTTGGTTGAAGTAGTATCTCCCATCTTCAAAACATGCTTTAAACTGTCTTTGAAATATTCAGTTTCTTCAGGAGTCAAATTGGGAGGAAGGGATAAATGGAATTCTCCAGAACTTGAAGCACCAGGAATGGTATGTGGGTCAGATGAAGTAGATGCTGAAGTAGCTTTAGGGTCAAAACTTGTGCTGATCTTCGAAGGACCAGTTTTAGTCACAGGAACAGATTCAGTCTGGTCAACATAAGATGAACATTATATTAAAATGTGGCTATATAAAAAAAAACTAATACCAAAGAAGTTTAAATAACTCACTATTGGTTAGTACTCAAGTAATGGAGGTTGAGTGCTTGATGGGGGAGATTTTTGAACTTTTGGAATGTCAAAACTCTGAGATGATGGTTCTGGAGTAGTTTATGACAGTTCAGGTTCAGGTTCCACCTTCGAAAGAAGAATTGCTGGAATAGGGACTTCTTTGATGATCTTTGAACCAGCAAATGGTTCAATTATTGTCTTGGCTTTCTTTTTTCTGGTTAAAGCTGGGATTGGACTGGTGTCTTCCTCTTCTTCAGATTCAATGTTTTCTGATGTAGGAGGAGAACTTTCTGTTGGAAGGATCAATTTTCTTTTCTTTGGCTTCGAAGATGGTGGAGCAGGGATTGGAATTTGAGAAGTCTTTGAGAAGATTGGGATGCTTGGTTTAGCCTTCGAAGCCCTGGTTATTGGTGAAGAACTTTCTCCAATTGACCTCCCTGTGTTGCAAGATTCAAACAACAATAAGTCAGAGTTCTTTTCATCATTTAAGAGGAAAAGGATTGAATTAGAAAGTTATTTACCTGTTTGTTGCGAATCAATATGCCTCAAAAGCTGGCATTTATCCATCTCCACTGACATTAAGTTCTCCCACCAACTCGAGAAAGCAGGAGTACAAGTTGTATAAACTGGTAGAGAAGCAAACTCCAAATTGCTGACCTTGTTTTGATAAACTGCCAAGGCAGCAGTTATCACTGCTTCTGGTACCCTCGAGTTTGTCTTGTAAGCCATAAGTATATTGGCTTGGCTTCTGATTGGAAAAGCGATTGATTGAGTGAGCCCAAACTGTCTTGAAAACTGGTTAGGAAGATAGAGTTCACCATGAGACTTGATATTGAGGGCATTCCCAAAAAATAGATCCCTACTGATCAGGAAACTTCCCCATGCAGCTTTTAGTTCAACTGCACTTGCTGCTCTATCCAATATTTGACAAAGCCAGTGGGGAGAAAGAGGAGTTCTGTCTTCAGAATTGTAAAGAACAGAAAATGGATGAAACAAATTGTTTGATCTTATCGCAGGAATATTGAAAAAGAAGAAGAGGGACTCTTTGAAAGTTTTTTCAACATTTGGTAATAAAGCAAAGAAGATCCCATGAGACACAGTGTTGGATAAAGGTCCTAGGTTGTGAATTTATGGGAAATAAGCATATAACCATAATTGTAAAATCCAGAAGGGACCACCTTGAGTAGGAAGAAAAGGGTCAAAACATAGATCAGAAAAAGATCTATAGAGAGATCCTAGAACAAAGGGGGCTATAGCTAGTCTTCGACCAGCAGTCAAAGCTCTGGCAATATTGGAAAATTCGAGGACAACCCTTTGAGAAGAAGTGCAAAATAGATGCTTCGAAAGCCACTATAGAATGAAGCAATAATATTTCTTATCTGTCACACCCCCTGATGATTTTCTGTGAGTAGTCAGGAAATTAGTATATCCTAGTGACTTGGGATCAGTGTTAATTGGGGGACTATCATATTCGACCATATAAGGATGTGCATCTTCTCCATGAGATAAAAACCCTAATAAATGACAAATGTCTAAAATAGTTGGACCTATTGGACCAAATCGAAATTGAAAATGGTTGAAAATAGGGTTCCAAAAGCATAGAGCTCCAGCTAATAGGTTAGGACTGGCTTCGATGGGAAATTTGGAGAGGTTAACGGCATGATAAATCCCCGTGGTTCTCAAAGCTTTTATTTTGTTCTCTAAAATCCTATCTACCCATTCTGGCCAATCCTTCGCAGGTTTGGGCCAATGTCGAAACTTTAATTCAAACTTAGGGATAGGGATCTCTTGCTAATAAGTTAGGTGTTGCTGTCCTAACCTAGGGTAATAGACATTGAGTTTAAGACTGGGAGTACTTAGACAAGGACCTACAGCGATAGAGGATTCTTGGTTGGGAAAAGTTATGGGAACAGGGATCTCATTGATTAGTGAAGTCTCTTGTCCTTTCGCATAGCGTTCTTGTTCATCCTTAATGATTTTTTCAAAATCATCACAAATCTTCTGAAGCTGAGTATTATCACCGGATTTTGCCATTCTTGGAAACGAGGTTATTGAATTGTAATGAGAATGATAGCAAAGAGAACATAGTGCAAAAGAAGAGATAGAAGGCTAAAAGAATTTGCAGAAGTTAGAAGGTTTGTTCTTCTTTTACTTAATTATTTATAGCCTTTGGTGACGTTTGGAAGGAGGTGCATTTATTAGAAAATAGCCGTTAGACTCAGTTACTTATTTTAGCCGTTATTTCAAGTAAAAAAGACATTGGTTCAGAATGAACTAATTTAGTTTGATTAATAAACGCATGAATTTCTCATAATTCATTGCATTAAAAGAAGAATGCAGTTACAATTCACAGACATAATTAATAAAAGTGTGGAAACCCATAAGTCACTAGATTGTGAAACATAGCCCAGTAATAAGCAAAGTACTCTGCTTCTAATTCTATCTCGAGGCATAGGTTCCTGGTTTGTAAAGCCAATTTATCTTCGCTTCGAAGAGTGAGGTAAGCTTCCTTGAGTTGTTCTTCATACTAAATTGGCCGAGAATTGATCTTGGACAGGGTTTTGCGAAGTCTTCGAAGTTCCTTGGCTAATGGAGTTTTACCTCGAAGAGATATGCCAACAGTTTTGGCTTCTTCTTTGAGATATGCAATTCGACCTTCGAGGTCAGGTTTTGAGTAATGGGAAACATTACTTTCTTCATCAGAACTTCCACAACCATATATATATTATTCTTTGAGCTCTGAAACTTCATCAAGAAGTGCATTGGGCACTTCCTTAAGACTCTCGTAAAGATCCATTAGGTAATTCAAATGATGGACACTTTCTTGATGATGAGAATACCATCTTATATGAGAAGCTAAGGTTCGAAGAGTGAAATCCATCTGGGTTCGAACAAGTGTTGAAATACTCCATTCATGGCATAAGATGTGGCAACTCCATTCAAAATTAATTCGAGCCCTTGAATCTTGTAAAATGGAGGAGGGGAGATGTGAAAAAGCAACTAGAAGTCTTTGAGCTTTGATAATTAAGCATGAGGAGGGTGACAGAATAGGGAAAATATGTTCGAAAATGGGACCATTCCTGCACAATTGGTCTAATTTCAAGAAAGGATCATTAATATCTTCAGTAGGATCCACCACTTGAACTTTGGTATCTGGAAAACCTAGTACAAAATGATCGAAAAAAGTACTCTTTCTTTGTAATCTTCCTAAAAAAGTTTGCATTTGGAGAAGAAAGCAGAGGAGTAGTGCTCATTGGAAAAATTCTCATGAGATGTCCTTACATATGTATGAATGGGAGGTCTGCCTTGATGAATTAAGATATTACCTCTTTGAAATCTTTCCCTAGGAGGGCTGGTTGAAGAGATTAACCAGGCATTCAACAAATTCTGTTCTCGAGAAAGTCGGTTTGAAAATGGATAGTATGGTTTTATGATCCTACTTCGAATAATTTCTTCAGTTTCAGGATATTCAAAGTTCGGATGAATAACTGAAGGTGCTGTAGTGGGAGTTTTGAGTCTCATGCCTTTGTAATATCCTACCCCTTCGCCATGGGAAATGGGTTGTTCCCAAGCAGGAGGAAAAGTTTGATTATTGTAGATTGATTTTGAGGAGCTCGAAGTGGAACCTTGTCCTGATGAAGAGGCACTTGGTCGGTTTAGCATAGTATACCACTTTCCCCACTTCGAATAAGTAAAGGGTTTAGGAGGAATCTTAGGGGGATCCCAATTAGTTCGGTGAGGAGTTTCGGGACGTTTTGTTGACAACATTACTTCTTCGGGAAGGTCTAAAGGGAAGCAGTCATTGACATCGAATGAAGATTGAGAAGAAGACATGAGTAAAAAAAAGTAGATTCAAAGTGACAAGCAGAATTGGGGTTTCAAGGATTAAGCAGATATAGCGGATTATGTATAAAGCTGTGGATCTTTTAACCACAACGAGAAGGTTGCATGAAAGGTTTCAACTGCCTAACATGATTTGGCCACGATCACCATTATCTTTTTTTAATCAAAAGGAAAATGGCGGGGGTAATGTTTGTGATGAAATTTCTAGCCAATACAAAGGTGCCACGTGGGATTCGACGTGGCAGAAAAGTTGATTGAGTTGGATATAATACGGGAGTAGTTACAATAGTTTTACGGGCTCATTTTGTTCAGAATAATTAACTACCAAGGGACACATGTCAATCGTTGTGGAATAACTGAAAGGGCAGGTGTCAATGTGAAGATGTGCCATGTGTAAGAGCAGTTCTTAGTTTGAAAAGAAGAGGGAACATTCAAACAAGGTTGCTGAGAAGCTTCGATGTCTATAAATAGAAGGAGTTTGTGTTCGAAAGAGGATCCTTGGATCACAATCAACACATATCTTTCAGTACATTTATTGTATTTCTATCTAGGAACTTAGATTTAGAAGTAGAATACCTTCGAAGTCATTTTCAAGGTTAGATTGTAGTTTCTTTTAACTTAATAAAGTAGTCTGTTATTTTCATTTATTGTTCTTGTAATAGGAGTAGTTGATAATTAACTAGTTCGAAGTTCATTTAGTTGCATCTTTACACATTTGAAGTCCTTGTTAAGGAATCAAACATCACCACAATCTGTCTGGTGAGGCGCAGTTTGGATCACACACATTGGCAATTTGCTTGCCTGGCACGCTCGCACACTTATAAATTTTCCAACCAAACAATAGTACTTGATTTATTGTTTGTGTAGAGACTATATGAACCAATGATATTTAGGAGCCATATATACATTAAATCAACGTATAATATCGTACCTGAGTATTGCTCGTAACGCTACTTGTGCAGTTAGCTTGATGACTTCCCTCTCTGTGTTCTTGAGGGAGATACATCAATGGGGCTAGTGGCTCCAGTCTCTGTTTTTGGCGCTCGGTTATATCTTCAATGATATTGGGTTTAGCAACCAAAAAATAAAAATAAAAATAAATAACCATCAATCACCTCGGATCCTAAGGGACAACCAGAGTTACGAGATTAAGAATGACAGTGGGGCGGAGTGGAGTAGGAGTTGTCATTCTCCTACTCCACTCCGCTTATATATATATATATGTGTGTGTGTATGAGTAATATTTGGTCACTCCTACTCATGAAGCATATCAACTCCTATATTTTATTTAATTTTGCCCACTCCTACTCCACTCTATTTACCAATTTATATTGGGACAGTTAGAGATATATCCCTTATCAACTAAAAATTTAACAAAAAGTATCTTCAATATCTGCATTTAATCAAAAGTCCCTGATCTTTGTCAAAAGGACAAAATTGACATGCACCCATACATTTCCCACATTTTCCCCACTCTCGCCCAATTTTCACGCGCCATGTTTTTACAGCCACTCATACGGTATGAGCACTGTACCATATGATATTCTAAATTTAAAAAATATTTTGCAACTTTAAATCTCCATAACTTTTGACATACAACTCCATTTTTCTCAAATTTTATACCGTTGGAATCGTGTCAACGAGAGCTACAAAACTAGTACCATTGTTGATATATTTTGAGCAAAAAAATCAAAATCAAAATCTTACATGCCTTGTGTAACAGAAAATTTCACAAAATTTTCACAAAACTACTTTTGTGAAATTTCACAAAACTCTATTTTTTTCAAATTTCTTCAACTTGAAAAAAAAATTACTCAAAACATATCAACTATGGTACTAGTTTTGTAGCTCTCGTCGACACGATTCCAGCGGTATAAAATTTGTAAAAAATGGAGTTGTAGATCAAAAGTTATGGAGGTTTAAAGTTTTGAAACATTTTTTAAATTGAGGAATGGTATTGTACAGCCACTAGTGGCTGGGAAGTTTGGGAGGGCGCGTGAGCTTGGTCACCAAAACTCCTACCATTGCCTTTACAAGGACTTTTGAATAAAGACAAAAAAAAAAAAAAAAAAAACGGCCACTTAATACTTTTTGGCCCTTTAATTAAGGATTTAGTCATAATTTTCCCATTTATATATTAGTTTAAAAAACTACAAGGATCTATAATCTGAAGTCCATTCACAATAAATTAAAAATATATTTGAAACACTATTAACATGATTAGAGTGTTGCAAAATATAGCAAAGTAACAAATCACGACATGATTAAACACAATCAATATTAAGAGTGGAATGGATTACCAACTGTCAACGGGATAAATTACTTATAGTACTAAGGGTAGTTTAATAAATATGTAACATAATTGGGTCGAAGTAGTAGTTTGGAGGTCTTCCCAAACCCTCTATTACTTTTACAGGAGTTTTTTTCTTCATACCAACTAGACTTTTTTACAATTTTATTGGACTCTAATTCTTTATCATTAAGAGCATAGTAGAGCAGATTACCAACAGGGCGAAGAAAATTACCATCCCTAATTACGACACTCCAAAGATTTAAAAAAAATGTTGTTATTCATATTTATACAGTACCAAAATATATAAAGATTGACCTCCAAAAAATATATATATAATTGTACATAAACGGTCCATTAGCCATTTTTTTTAGCGAAAATGATTAAGGTATCGACGAGGTGCACCGAAATAGTACACCGAATAGTCGGTGCCGTCCATCTCGACAGAGTCCACACTTTAATCGCGTGAGATCCACCAAAATGAACAATATCAATCATTCGGTGCACCCGATCAGTACCTCTAGCAAGATACTTTTCGTAGACCGTCACTCTGGATTGTCACTAATGACCAATTGACCATTGCTGAATAATGGATGTCACACTCATCATCACCATCCGTTGGTGCAATTAGCTTTATTTATTTATTTTTTTTTATTCCCTCCATCTCATAATAAGTGTTCACTTTTTTTTTTTGCACAATGTTTAAGAAATTTGTATTATATTAATTTATTTAGTTCATTAAAGAGTCACTTTTCAATTTTACCCTTAGATGTGATGGTTTGACTTTTTGCTTATTTTGGGACAACAAATAAACACTTCTTTGTATTAATTATAAGAGTAGTTTTGGAAAGTAAATAAAAATTATATGCCAATTTAAAAAAATAGATATTTATTATAAGACATCTAAAAAAGAAAATATAAACACGGGACGGGGAGTATTTTTTATCGCTCCTACCTCTTTCTTTACCTTTCATCATGATGAACAATATGAAAGTAGAACCACGTGATCAAAATAGCCCCTAATAAAATCATGTATAAATGTATCATTATGATATCACTTCACTGCTAACTTTAGCTACATTCTTCGTGTAAAATTTGATTAGCTTAACATAACATTTTACTCTCTTGAAACTTCAAAGTAAAAACCATAGATTTTGCAAGTTGCAGGCTGGCAGCAACTATTTCTTGGCATCATTGGCATGCTGTGGAGTGGACAAGAGATTTTTATAAAGCGGGCCCACAAAAATCTCTCCAAGGGGGATGGATACACAGCCGCTGGCCAAGGGAATAGCCAGCCCACGTGACGTGAATGGTGACGCCTTTGATTGAACTAACTCTTCAAGACCCACCGTCGAATTTAGCCCATTGGGCTCCACTGCTTGAATGCTCCCAAAGTTGCAAACTCGTAAATATGATAAAAGTTAGGGGTGGCAATTTTCGACACGACACGGCAACACGACACGAATCTGACACGAATTAAACGGGTTTGGGTTTAGCTTATACGGGTATGGGTCATAAACGGGTCGACCCGTTTAACACGATTAATAAACGGGTTGGGTCATGTTTTAATTGGGTCAACCCGTTTAACACGATTATAGAGGGTATTTTTGGAAATATACTTTTTTTTGAAATACATTTTTTTTAAAAGCAAGTAATATTTATTTAATTAATTATTTTATTTTTTTTGGAGGGAAAAGTGGAGTTAAGAGTATTACAGTCCTACCTTTATAATAGTTAGATATTGTTATATTGTACTGAATTAGTTTAAATTTGGAACAATTGATCATTTACTGTTGTTGACTTGTTGGTAGTTGGTACATTAGGTGGGAAGACTTGTGTTCTTGGAATCGTGCCTCTTCATTTTTTTCCCTCTATGTTTGGTTTTTTATTACATGAAATCAATCTATTAAATATGTCATGTTATACAAGGAAAAAAAAAAAGGTTACGAGAAAACGGCTTGTTCAGTACGCGGGTTGGTGGGTTAAATGGGTGACACGTGAATTGCATTAAACGGGTATGGGTTTAGGTTTTTGACACGTTTAGAAATGACACGATTATTGACACGGCACGATTATGACACGACACGATTATGACACGACACGATTATGACCCAACACGACACGATTGCCACCCCTAATAAAAGTCAGGGTTTTTTTTTTTGGGAATAATACAGTTATGTGGTTTCACAAATAAACTGATTTTATACATTTAGTAGAGGCCTTTTTTTTTGTTTGAAAATTGTTAAATCCATTACATTTTCTGTTAAATCCACCACCTTTACTCACAAATTCTTTATAGTGTAATATGATGAAAATTTTGTGAGTAAAGGTTGTGGATTTAGCAAATCTCTTATATTTGCATGCGAGTCCATATTCCACGTAAAATTAATATTAAAATTGTCTCTTTATCAAATTAATGTGATTTTAGTTTTCATAAAAATCATATAAAAATAAAAGTGAGATTGAACCTAGCTTTGTTTAGTGCATTCCTAAGATTAAACCTCGGTTGAGAATTAACTTACTTTTCAGCATTAGGTATAATTAATTGGTTTGCAAAAAAAAAATATATATATATATATATATATTCAACTCTAGGAGTATTTGCAAGTGAGATAATACCAAACTATTAAGGATCGGTTTATTTTTGTACCAAATATTTGATTGTCATCTTACCCAAATAGCCTCTTAGGAGCTATGTGGAAAGGCAACGAACTAGTTTTATGGCTCCTAAGTGAACTAGTTCTGTAAACTCAAACATTTGGAATCCAGTCTATGAGTTTGTTTGAGAATACACAAAATAGAATCTGATTCAGTCCAAGTCAACTTCTTTTTATGTGATTCTTGTAAGAATCAAGTGTAAGTTAGTTTGACAGAGAACTTGTTTTAAGAATTTTACTAAGCTCGGCACAAACTCTTATGTAATAAATAGACACTTACCAAATTACATTCTCACAAAAACAAATAAAAATTAGACTTAAACTAAACCATGCATTTACATTTTCTTAAAACTGATTTTTCGTGAAACCAGGATTAACCAATAACTTCACACAATAAACTTTCCCTTCGAAATACTATATTATATATTGATTGTCAGGAGCAGTACTGTGGAAAAACCTGACCTCTCTCTCTCAGACAAGTACAACCGCAACGGGTCAATGCCAAAGGAGTATTGCGGCATGGGTTCACGTGATCAATCGAACCAGGGCCGCCCATTCTACACTAGATACCATAATCAAAAGTTTTCAAGGGGTCCAGTTACGTTATCAAGTATAAGTGGGCCTCTATAACCAATGGGAAAACACAAAACAACAAAAGGACAACCTCGTGCTCGTTTTACTACTTTAGTTTTTTTTTTTTTTTTGTCTATAAACATAAAACACTAGTTTTTCTTTCCCTATATTCAAATTAAAAAAATAAGTTACAAGTTTCATCTGAAAATTTTGTGATATATGTTACTCCGTATTTTATTTCTTTATGGGTATGATAATTTAGTTCTCACGTGAATTTATAAGAGCATTTAGAGAGAAGAAAAAAAAATCCATATTTTCTCTTCAAATGATCACTCCAAAATGATTCGCATTGAACACAAGTATTGTTATTAAGGTGGAACTAATAAGTTATTTCTAATGCTTGTACAAAAGCTTATATGGAATATATATCATCATTTTCCGTTAATATAATAACGGTTTTGTTTTGGTCTATGTCTCAAAAATAAATTACCTCTGTGACATAAGTGGAGTTAGTAGGTTAGATAGTTAGTAACACACACAAGGGAGGCATACCCCATTATAAAGAAAATCTCTCTTGTTTATGCTCCTCGCGGAGAGCTTCAAACCCACAACCTCCCGAGAGGGGCTTTGGTTGAATTGGTCTATGCATCAAATTAATTAAATTTATAAGCATGCAAGAGTATGCGTTACATACATAGCAATATTCCTACTAAACTATAGAAGTGAAAGTATAATTTACGTGAAAAATAAATCACTTTTTTCTCCACAAAATTTCGTAAAGTGCTTGCGAGAAAGTTATGAAGCTACTAATATACATTCTTAAGTGTTTCATACAGCTGGTTAGACAAGTAGTGATGGTCAATATACATTTTTTCTAGTGCATTTTTGTTTACGTGAAAAATGCTTTTTCTTAAGTGTTTCATCCATCGGTTTCGTGCAATTTTTTTTTTCCTTCATGTTTTTAAAACCGATCAATAAGTTCAATCGGTTTAGACTTGTATATTAATTTAATAAATTGACCAAACAGTTTTTTGATTGGTCGGTTTTCAAATTTTTTTTTTGTTCACCCCTAATTACCATACTGACATATGTCCCATTCCATCTTTATTTTACCGCTACTTTAGTAACAAAATTTGTCAATTACTGAATAGAACATAAATGGGACATATATCACCATGGTGATTCTGAGTAAGCAAAAATGCACTCCAATTCTTCAACATGTTCCAGTGAGTGTAACTAATAGCTCTCAAAAGCCTTTTTCTATGTAATTGCCTGCTTGGTAATGCATAAAGTAGAATCTAGCAATCTTATTTCTATCAAGTTTTTTTTTTGGGTAGCAAAGGGTCATATTGGATTTAAAAAGAACCATTTTAAAGAGTTTTTTTGGTATAGGGCACTAAAAATGTCATATAATAAAATATCACTTTTGAATTACAAAATCAGGGACATATGGAGAGTTAAATATTGAATATAACTGTTGCATAATTTTATCTGATATCATAAATCAATAAAAAAAAATATGTATTAAATCATAGCCCTTATTTTTATGAGTCAACTCAACAAAAAAATGATCTAATTCAATAAATTTTAAAAGAAACAAAAAAAAAAAAAAAAACCCCTACGGTATCATAGGAGTAAACAAATCAACGGCTGAGATCTAATCTCATAAATCCCTTCTTTCCTCCTATAAAACTGCAGTGGTACCCTCTACATTCCAAGCTCCAACTGTGAGAAGAAACTTCTATCTCTCGAGTCTCAATACAGAAAGACATACTCTCTCTCTCTCTCTCTCTCTCTCTCTCTCTCTATAGATCTTTACAAGGTTTTTTGAAAGAAGCAAGAAGCAATGCTTCTTCGAAGCGCGTCGACGCCGATACTGAATTCATGGTTGCCCCACCCGAAAGAGTCGCCCGAACCCGAATTCGTTCTTCAGATCCCAAAGGCTCGGTCGATTTTAATCTCGTCACTATCATCGAATTCAATTTCTCCGAACTATGACCCGGAAAAGAAGATGACGAGAGTGGTCTCTGAGAGCGATCTCAGAGAGATCTCTGTAACAAAGAGAAAGTCTTTCGGGAAGAGCTTGAGTGGGTTGCCAGCGATTTCGGTGGAGGAAGATGAGACAGAAGTTGGGTCCATGTCGAGGTCGGAGTTGTTGAATCGATTTTTGTTTTCGAGCTGTGGATTAGATGAGGTAGTTGAAGATGGGTTTGGTGTTGGGGATAGTAGGGGTTCGGTGGGGGTTGTTGTGGGTGGTGGGATTGGTGGTGGCGGTGGGCGGATTTGCGGCGGCGGAGGTGGTTCCCACGAAGAGAATGAAGATGGGAATTCTGGGTTTTGGGATTCAAATCATGGGAATCGTAGTACGGATGTTTATTATCAGACTATGATTGAGGCAAATCCCGGGAACGCTCTTCTTCTAAGCAATTATGCAAGGTTCTTGAAAGAGGTATGTTTTGTTTCTGTTTCTGTGTGTGTGTGTGTGTGTGTGTGTGTGTGTGTGTGTGTGAGAGTTTATATTTATAATTGCAATTACGGGGAGATTTTTTATGTATTAGCTCTATGGTAATTAGTTCTCATGAGAACAAGATCTTTAGTAAATTTTCAAGTAATTTTGAGAAGTTAAAAGAGTGTTCTTTTTCTTTTCCTTGCTGATTTAATTAGTATCTTGTTTTTCTCTCTCTCTTTTTTTTTTTTGGGGGGGGGTGGGGGGGTAGAACTTTAGTTTTTGGTAGAAATTTAGTGAGTAGTATCTTGTTTTCAACAATAAACTTTTGTATAATAGTATGTTTGTTCATATTTATTGGAAATAATAATAAAGAACGTTTAGGAGGAGTAGTATTGTGGTGTTGCTAAAAAGGGAGTGAAAACTCAAATTTTCTTGTTTCCAAAATCAGTAATGTTTTGATTGAAAGTTAGCTTTGTCTTTTCTTAATTTCTACGAAAGGCTCGCTCTGAAAGTGAGTTTTTCTTCTGATATAATAAAAAAAAAAAAGACTCAAAAGGTTTGGAATATATATTTGATTTTTGTCAATAAAAGTTGCTATTCCCCTGTTTCTGATGGTTGGATTACTTGCAGGTACGAGGAGACTTTGTTAAGGCAGAAGAGTACTGTGGGAGAGCAATATTAGCAAACCCAAGTGATGGTAATGTTCTATCACTCTATGCTGATCTCATATGGCACACCCACAAGGATTCCTCACGTGCAGAAGCTTACTTTGATCAAGCAGTAAAAGCCGCCCCCGACGACTGGTAATATATATACTAGTAATTCAAATCTCCTTCTATAGCTTTACTTGGTGTCTTTCAATTGATTATTTGTATATTATATATTATGTCTGATTTTGTATTGTTTTAATGTTGCAGTTATGTTATGGCTTCATATGCTCGGTTTCTTTGGGATGCTGAAGAAGAAGAAGAAGAAGATGAGGAGGAGAGAGAAGATTCAAGCAAATTTGATTTGTCACAAGTACAACCTCCAAGTTTCTTTCAAGGGGCTCCTCATTCATTCCCTCCTCCTTTAGCTGCTGCTTCTTAGGCTCTCCCCCTCCTTCCTGAGCTCCCTCCCTCCCTTCCTTGAACTTCCCTTGTATAATATAGCATAGATACTGAGACTTTTCTAACCCTTTTTCCTTCTTATTTTTTTCCCTTTTTTTTTTTTTTAAAGTAATTTTAATTTTGGCTGCTTATGTATTTCCTTGTAGTACCCATGTAAGAAAGATAATAAATTAAGGAATAACCTTTTTTTCCCATTTCATGCAATTTGTCTTGTGTAGTTATCTACTTAATTACTGAAAACTTGCTGCATAATATGAATGCTTACACTATGGGTGGGTGACAGAAAAAAAAAATAAAAAAAAATGAACAAGGTGAAAAGGAAAGTAAATTGATCATCTCTACCTTTTCCTTCTTATTTTTTGCCCTTTTTGTTTTGTGTTTTTTTTTTTTTTTTAAAGTAATTTTAATTTTGGCTGCTTATGTATTTCCTTGTAGTACCCATGTAAGAAAGATAATAAATTAAGGAATAACCTTTTTTGCCCATTTCATGCAATTTGTCTTGTGTAGTTATCTACTTAATTACTGAAAACTTGCTGCATAATATGAATGCTTACACTATGGGTGGGTGACAGAAAAAAAAAAATAAAAAAAAAATGAACAAGGTGAAAAGGAAAGTAAATTGATCATCTCTACCTTATTGGCTTGTTTGGTTATTCTTCGATGCAATGATTTTATTTTATTGTTTGTATAAAATTTTGCAAAAAAATATGGTGAGCTTGGATGTTTCTATTTAGAAATAAGATGCTTGTTTCGGAAATAATACTTACAATTATAATTTATGGCATTTTAGATGAAGATAGAAATTGTCACATAAGAATAAATATGAGTTTTTTTATTTTTATAAATGGTTATTCATGATGATGAATTTTGTTACAAAATTTAACATAAAATTTGAATAAAACTATTTAAATTCAAGCTACAATCAAACAGAGCCAAATTTCACATCAGGTCAAGATCGAATAATTTTATTTTTTTTTAACATAAATCTTGTTTTTGTGTTGGGGAATATAGTGTCTAACGATGAGAACACAGATTAATCTTGGAAAAGAGAAGTTTAACTTTATGGAGATAGTTAGCTTTGATTGGAATGCTTTTTATCTGTTCAATATGGGGCTTTGATGAAAGTAAAATCTTTGATGTCATGATATGTGAGTAGAAATTTTATGGTGTAATTTGTTGAGGTGGGATAGAGGTTAAAATTACCCAATGGAGCCTAGTGGTGTTAAAGTTCGGGGAGCATTTTTGCTCATACTTTATTTGCTCAAGTCTTCATTAATTGATGTGTTTAATTTTAAGTCTTGAGTAAACAAATTAGGAATGAGCAAAAATGTTTCTAAAACTCCGCCTAGTTTAGGTGAAATATGATGGGGCTCGGCTGTAGTGGGGCAATAGTGGTTTTGCTCTAGGTGGGGCAAAACCACTATATATGTGGCAAGTGCTGATTGGAAGAGATATGAAAAGGCTGACATAATTCAGCCAAGGCTGTCATAATATTAAGGCATTAAATGCCTTGCAACCTGCTATAGCAGGTTTGGACTTTGTTAAGAGCTGTTTGGACTTTAACTAGGATTGTTTGGACATTGCAAAGAAATGTGCCAAGTTTGTAAAATAATATGCATTATTATGTTGTACCTTATGAAATAAATAATGTACACAACTAAATAAAATTCAAGTAAGTAAAAAAAAAAAAAGGTAAATAGCAGATTTAGACTTCTTTGAAAGGTACAGGAAGTTCCTTTAGAAAGTCCAAACGATCTTTATCAAGGTACAAATGTTTCATACAAAAGTCCAAATATTTCTTAATAAAGTCCATAGGTCCCTTAGTAAAGTCCAAATGTTTCTTTAAGAAAGTTCAAATTTTCTTTGAAAGGTACAAGAAGTTCCTTTAGAAAGTCCAAACAATCCTTATCAAGGTACAAGGATAGGCAGTTTATATTCAAAAGAAAGTTCAAAAATATTTCTTAAGAATGTCCAAATTATCCTTATCAAGGTACAAATGTTTCTGTCACGACCCCAAAATTCGACTTCAAAATTCTGGGCTCGAGACCGGCCTCTAGGCCTCTTCGTAATTAAATAGAGCTCTAGCGGAAGCAATCATAACTTAATTCTATTTATATATCGAAGTCTACATAAATCTTGAAGATATTATTACATTTGAAGGCGTAAATCTTCTAAATATTCTACATATCTAACAATCATCTACTCCTCATTTGCATCAAGAAGATAATCTTTATCTTCTATCAAAATGTTCTGTTCTTCTAAGGGTTCTGTAATAGCCTATCATCGTCACTTCGTCACCTGAAAAGGGTTTTAAAAATATTTGGAGAGTGTGAGCTGAAGGCTCAGTGAATGAACATAACCTTTGAAATACTCATTTAAAAGGTTTGCCTTTTTAGAATAGATAAGATAATAACATTAAAATTTCATGCAATAAAATGAAAAATATACTGACATGTTCTATTTGCATAGAAAATAGCATCTTTACATAAGTATCAAATTACCAACCACCCACTCACACACACGTTCCTTTCATTACATTACATCGCACAATGATCAAAGGCAACCCTGCAGTCGGGCTCATTTCATCGGTCCAAAGGACCACATCGCATACATAGGCTATACTTTATAATTTGTTGTGGTGGTAATCGACACTTTAAATAAATGAACATTTTAAATGATGGCATTTCAAAAGATACATAACATTGGCATAAATTGGCACATTTGAAAATAATAAGTTTTGAATATTAAAACCCTTCCAGGAACCAAGAAGATGTTCCGAAAATAATTATAGTATTTTGATACTTTACATATTATAGTAAAATTTACTCATTATATATTGAGTTAATATAGAGTTTGAGAAAAGGTAATAAACACTCACATATAGAGTTGAGTTAAATATAGGATACGAACACTCACATATAGAGTTGAATTAAATACAGGATACGAACACTCACATATGTAATTGAACTGAATACCGGGTATGAACACTCACCTTGGTGACTTAGGAATTGACGATGAAATGGTTCCTACATTAATACAGGTAAAGGAACTAAACATTTAATATCCAATTGTAATCATAGTGTAAAGCTGTAATTAAGGCTTCTCTAGGGTATTCTTGTAAATATGCTAAAACTATGTCAAGACTTCACTATCATGTTCGTAACTCTATACTAAGTTCAACATCACTAACTGGACTCAATTTGGAGTCCGTTGTAGTTCCTACTTCAAAATAGAGTTTCCTACACAAACGTAGATTCTACAAATAAGCTGTATTTTAGATAATGTCGGATTGTCTCCAAACTTTTAAATATAATACTAGACGTTATTTTAAGACTATAGGAATTGACGGCATATTTTTCTGAGTTATAGATTATTTACTACGAATTTTGGAAGTTAAAATACTATTTTTAAATAGTTACTATTGAGCCGTAAAGCACATATATAATTTCCATAAGGTTGATAATTGATTCGTCAAACTATTCTTTATAAAATCATAATATTAATTGCGTATTACATTTCTTTTACTAATTTTATTACCCAAAGAATATAAAGGAATTAGTAGTTATTTATACTTAGTACCCCAATATTTCTAATTGTAATATCTATTTGTTATATTCTAAGATACAAAATAATACTGAAATATAAGGGATTTCATTCATTTAATTTATAATCTGACAAGGCCTAACTTATTTACTAACACTATTTTTAAAATAGTCGTAACCGAACCGTAATTCTATTTTCATACCCAAATACCATAATTTAAGTGTGGAACTATTTTTAATGGTCATAAAATGCCATAGGAATATTTTTATATTTTTCCCATAGTTTAAGAAATATAATAGCTATGATAAAATAATCAACCTCTATTTAAATCAATTGATAAGTATTAAAATAATATTATTCTATAGTTTTATAATTATTAAAATTATAAAACAGTATATATTATCATAATATCATTATAGAATATATAAGTGATTTATAATGAGTTTACAAAATCCCAGAATGACTAAAAATACCCTTTTTAAAAGTTTAGGGGTCATTCTGTAAATACACAAAAATACAGGGATCATGTAAAAATATCCAAAAACTGTAAATTTACTATATCAGATTGTAATTAACAGAATTATAAGTTCTACGCTTGAAACCGTGATCAAATCCGATATCGGTAGACCCTTATATGTTCGTTTAAAGTTTTCAGGGGTGTAAATGTAATTTTCGGAAATAAACTGGGCAGAATACCCTGTTTGGCAGATTGTAATTCCAAACTTCTAATGGTCATAACTCACTCATTTCTTAACCTTTTTAAATGAAATCAGTGTCTATCTTGAGTGAAATTTCGTGGAGAATCCAAATCTAAAGTTGGTTTTAGCAAATTCGAATCACAGAATGTGAAATGACCAATTTACCCTTTAAGATGAATCCTAAATAAAACCCAAACGGTACAAGCAAATCAAAAACTGTTTTAAGGGTAGTTTCCTGGGTATTTTAAGAGTCTACCCTCAAAATTTGAGAGCTATAGTTGGTCGGAGTAAGGAGTTATACTAATTCTATTATTTCAAATCAGACCGAGTTATTTTCTAGGGGTTCCTAATTCTATATAATCATACTACTAAAAACGGTAAATAGAAGTTAATTATTACATAAAATAATGTGTATGAATTACTTACCAATATCAAAGCTTGAATCTACAAGCTTTAGGAACATATATGTCTCTGACTATATATATGTGTGTGTGTATAAACTGTGAGGGTGGGAGAAAGGCAGAGAGTTGAGAGTATAGAGATAGTTGAGATGCCAGATTGAGAGTGAGAGAATGAGAGTAGGGGGGTTTATTTATAGGCTTGGTTTACTTGGTCACACCTAACTTGTTTGGTCACAGCTAACTTATTTGGTCACATCTAACTTGTTTGGTCACAGCTAACTTGTTTGGTCACAGCTAACTTTTTAGGTCACAGCTAACTTGTTTGGTCACAGCTAACTTATTTGGTCACAGCTAACTTGTTTGGTCAGAGCTAACTTTTTAGGTCACGGCTAACTTGTTTGGTCACAGCTAACTTTTTAGGTCACAGCTAACTTGTTTGGTCACAGCTAACTTGTTTGGTCACATGGGAGATCATCTCATGTGGTCAGCCACGCACACACACAGGTAAAATTTATACTGTAAATTTCAAATCTGGTATTTTTCCCTGACCAAAATAAAATTTTAATATTTTAATATACGCTTTAAATTTTCGGGTTATTACAGTTTCTTACAAAAGTCCAAATAATTCTTAATAAAGTTCCCTTAGTAAAGTCCAAATGTTTCTTTAAGAAAGTTCAAATTTTCTTTGAAAGGTATAAGAAGTTCCTTTAAAAAGTCTAAATGATCCTTATCAAGGTACAAGGATAAGCAGTTTCCATTCATAAGAAAGTTCAAATGGGCAACTGGCTCAGTAGGTGAGATGGTTTTGAAATTTTTTAAAAGCAGCTTGCCATGTGTCGCATTAGATCCTCCTCTCCTCCTCATCCGACGGCTGAGAGAAAAAAGGCTTCACGTGGGGCGAAACCACTTCGCCCCACTGTAGAATTCCCCAATATGATGATAATAGGTGATAATTAAGAATTTTATCAAAATGGTGAGGATTGACATGTAACTTCACATTGATGTCAATGATGTGAAATGGAAAGCAAGTTGGTGGAAACCTGACAAGCCAAAAGTAACAAGCACATGGAAAACACTTGGGTGCAGTAATTTCAGTCATGTGCAAATTGTGCCTCTCACAATTAGTACAGTATTTGCACAGTTTTCAAAAAAAATGAAACAGTTTGGGAAAAAACACTGTGCAAACTGTGAGAGGCACAGTTTGCACAGGACTGAGCTTACTGCACCTAAGTGTTTTCCCAAGCACATAACTCTATTTTAAACGAATAATTTTTTGATGACAATTTTCATACAACTTTCTAAAAATATATGTCTATCTTTCTTCTGTGATGTCATTGGACCCCACAGTAATACAGGAGGGAGATACACATATTTTAAGAAGTTGTATGAAAATTGTCACCAAAGAATTACTCATTCCAAATTGGGAAAGACTGAAAAGTATTTTTCTATAGTTTTGAAATACGGAGTACAATTTTTTCTACATGCACAAGTGTGTTTATGTGATACACATAAGTGATACATGTGTGGCACGAGTACGGATCCTCAATTCCTCTATGTGGGCAACACTTGGGACAACACACCATGTGGGTGTTATAAGACCATTAATTTTGTTTTTTTTTTTTTTTTTAATTTTTTTTTTTAAAAAATTGTGATCCTACAACACCCATCACATGGAGTGCCGCCCAAAAAAGAGAGCCGACGATCCTTACGTGTAGCACTCAGGTGACTAGTAGCATCCTATAACATTACAAAAAGGACCTTATAAGAAAAACTACTAAGTGTTGTGCTGGGGGGTGTGGGGGGTGGTGGTTTAAATTGTACTTTTTATCCTTGTAGTTTGAGGGTTATGTTACTTTGCTCCATATAGTTTTAATTTTAGCAATTTTTACCCTACAATTTATTTTTGTGCGCAATCAATCCTTTTGCAAACGACCATGAAACACATGTGACGGAGCAAGGGCAAGATAGACATTTCACATTCCATTGTATGTAACACACGTACCCGGAGAACGGGTTAATTATCATGTTATATGCATTAATTAATATAATTTTAATATTATAATATGGAAGACTTGAGATGCCACGTGGCACTCTCTCCATGATTTACCAGTTTTTGCCCCCTTCTCTCTCTCTCTCTCTCAATAAAATCATCACCAGTACATGTTTTTTATTAGCAAAATCACACCTAATTTCAAGGCCTTCTTAGCCGGTTAAGTTTCTCTCATTATTGTGTATAGAATAAATGCATTGAATGCATTCTCTCTCTCATTACTTTTCAATATTTCTCATTTTATACTTTCTATATACACATTATCTTTCTATTTTAGATAATGGGAGAGTACTTAAATCTTTAATAAACCTTCCACTTCCACCCCCTCACTTCTTTCTCTCTACCCTCTATATATTATTGCTTCATCAAAGGCCGATTTTGTAAAATATAATCAATAACATCAACTTTTTTGCCCCTCATCCCTGGCCTAATCTCAAGCACATGCAGCTAATCATCTTAAATTGACAGTTAGAAGGGAAATGGGGAGACTATATTGCCAATTATAATAAAAATCTCATTAACTATCTTAGAGGATACTATATGGTATTGGTTATATATATGCACAATAATGTACAAAAAAAAAATAGTATCATGCAAGAACAATCACTCAGTTGAAGGGTGGTAGTGCAGTGACTACAATATCCAATTCATTTTGATAGGCAGCGTCAGAATTGCCTATTAAAGCTATTGCGATCAAAAGAGCTCAATTAATGTATGTATTATTTTTTGGTTCTTTTGATTTTTGCTAAAAATTGGTTGTTTGGAGGGTTGGTTGTGCTATGGCTAGATTTGTTTAATGACAAGGTACAATGCGACGAGTTACTGATAATATATTGTATGTGTTTAATCTTTGATCTAAGTGGAGTTTGGCCTTATATGTTTAGTCAGGCTTATTTGATTTCTTCATTGTCTCTTTGGGTAGTTCTCTTTTTGTACATATCCAACATTATGGTCTCTTCTTTTTGTTCTTTTTTTTTTGTGGTCTCTTTTGGGGTTGTTTCCCTGTTTCATTTTTTAACAAGGGGCGATATGTTTTATGGAGAATGTCTCATCTTCTAATGGATCTTTATTGAAAGTACAAGGAAAAAAGAAAAGAAAAGAAAAAGGAAGAAAAAGAAGAACAAGCATTGAATACATTCTCTCTCTCTCATTACTTTTCAATATTTCTCATTTTATACTTTATATAAACACATTATCTTTCTATTTTAGATAATGGGAGAGCATTTAAATCTTTAATAAACCTTCCACTTCCGCCCCCTCACTTCTTTCTTTCTACCCTCTATATCTTATTGCTTCATCAAAGGCTGATTTTGTAAAATATAATCAATAAAATCAACTTTAATGCCCCTCATCCCTGGCATAATCTCAAGTACATGCAGCTAATCATCTTAAATTGATGGTTAAAAAGGAAATGGGGAGACTATATGTAACACCCGTACCCGGAGAACGGGTTAATTATTTGTGTTAATATGCATTAATTAGTAAAATTAGTGTATAAACAGATTAAGGGGAGGCTTGGACTCGCCCATGTAAAAAGTGTTCAGAGAGGGACACTAGTTGGAAAAGTCTCCAGTGAGGTGGGACAGGTATTGAAATGGAACCCAGTGAAGGGTAAATTGGTAATTTGCATTTTAAGTTATTAAATGCATTTTTATGTGATTACATGGATATTTGCTAAGTTGCTTTCATATTACATGTTGATATGTGTTAGCATTAGTTTGGACACCCAAATAAGGGTATAAATGAAAAAGATGTAAAATTAGTAGGTGCGATAGCAATTTCACAAAATATGTGGGACCCACGTTGGGACCCATACGGAACTTAGACAAACACTTATTAAATAATTGGGTAGTTAATGAAATGTTTGGGGGATTTCATAATAAGAATTTAAGAATTTTGGGGGTATAAACGAAAAGAAAGGCAAAACTTTTGGACACCTCACTTGCATGTGTGAGTATGTGTCATGTGAGGGAGAGAGTTTCTCATTTACAGCAGCAAAATCAAAAGAAAATTGAGGAGAGCTCGGAGAGAGAAACGAAGAAACCGTCACCGACGTCGAATTCTCGCCGTTCCGTCGCCGCCGTTCGTCGGATTCGCGAACCGAAGCCGTTATCGGACTCGTGGAGGTTAGACGAACGTTCCTATACCCTTAATTTATGTTTTAATTGTCGGATTTTGGTAGCTCGTACTTAACGGTGAGACGTCGTCTACCGAATTCTTGTAGGATTCTTGTTGGGGTAGAAATTTGAGGTTCAATTTGGTGAAATTCAGCACTTCTCTAGCCTAATCTTGGGTAAAATATGTGTATAAGGTGAGTTTTCTAGCCTAAAGATGATTGTGTTTAATATGTTCAAGGCTTTAAGTGATTTTAGAGATGTTAATTCATGTTTAGAAGTAATTATATTGTTGGGTTGTGAATTTTATATCAATTGCAAGAGAATTATGTGTTGATACATGTATATGTGCTTATATGTCTATTTGGTAGTCAATGAGCACCGGGGAAATGGTTCATTGTTGGGAGTAATAAGGGTGGTGAAGAGGAAGAATCCGATAAATACGGAAGTCCAAGGAATAGAAGTGGCCACGGGACCAAGGGAGGTCTTCGGGTCTGAATGAACCATATAACCGGTGACTCGGCGACTACGGTTGTGTTTTTATGTGTTAATTATAGCATTGCACGTGTTAAACATTCAGTCATGTTAGAATGCTCACTAAGCAAATTGCTTAAGAAAACCGTTTTCCTATTTCTGTTGTGGTACATAACAACCACCGCAGGTACGGAGCAATACTCGGAGAGGAAGTGACGTGCTCGGGATTGGGAAAGAGATTTGGGTTTTGTAATTATGTTTATAATTTGTATTATAGTATAACTTGTGGGTTAGAATCCTTGACTTGTGGATTAAAGTCTTGACTTATGGATGGGAGAGATTTGAGCCTCATGCTTGAGAACTTCTTTTGAACTTGTAAAATGATGTAAATTATGGTTTCTTTTATATTAATGTTCATATTTGGGTTGTAGGAAAAGAGTTTGAATCCTAAAGTTGTATTTTGTAGAGTTGGAAGTGAATTTGAGAACCAATGTATAATCTCTTATGTTTTGCTCAAGAATGGTGCAAGTAAAGGGTTGACCATCTCGGCAAATCCGGATGTGTCGTTAGTGTCTTGGACATGTTTCTTTAGTGTTCATAATGCTAGTTGTGTCATTGAGTTTAGTCTCATCAAGTTTCATGTATTTTGGATAAGAATTGAGTTTTTAAGTTGAAAAGTTTGTTTGATTCAAAAAGAGTTGAGTTCATGAGTGGATTTGATCCAATTCTAGTTGTAGATATGTGGTACATGCTTGGTTTATGTTTAAAAGTGTTTGGAAATGTGTTTGGAGTTGTTTCCCAAAGTTTCATGAAGTTTGGAGATGGTTTGGATATGTTTGGACTTGAAAAAAACATGTTTTAACCAGCAAAAATGACTTCTGGTAAGCCGGATCGATCCCCCTTTTTGCCTTGGATCGATCCGGGCCTTTTTTGAAAGTCTCTGCCAGTTTTTGACAAGTCGGATCGATCCGGATTTAAAGGGCGGATCGATCCGCGTACAAATTCGGCAGCACGTCGCCTTTTACGGAAACGTGCATAACTCTTTCTAGAAAAATCGGATTCGCGCGCCGTTTTTTGCGTTGGAACTGGGACTCAAAGACCTATCTTTTGGTATAAAATTTTCTATACCTTAGTAATTACCATTTTACCCTTGGGGCCTATTTTGTAACAATAGAGTTGTTTAATGTGGTTAAATACATGTGATTCTTAGTAACTTGAATGGTTCTTTGCTAATTAATGTAATTGGGAGCTTGTAGCATTGTTACACGTGTCCTAATCCGCATGAGGCGGGTTGGGGTGTGACACTATATTGGCAAGTATAATAAAAATCCCATTAATTATCTTAGAGGTTACTATATGGTATTGGTTATATATATGCACACTAATGTACAAAAAAAAAAAATAGTATCATACAAGAACAATCACTCAGTTGAAGGGTGGTGGTGCAGTGACTGCAAGATCCAATTTGTTTTGATAGGTAGCGTCAGAATTGCCTTTTAAAGCTATTGCGATCAAAAGAGCTCAATTAATGTATTTATTATTTTTTGGTTCTTTTGATTTTTCCTAAAAAAACAAGCTTTTCAACCCGTACAATGCACGGTAATTTTTTTTAATATGAATTGAAAATTGAATTGAGTGGTGTTAAAATTGATAAAGAAGAAAAATGTATAACGGGCCTAATTAACGGTGTAATTAAGAAGAAATTAAAGGAACATAATAAATTTGGGAATTCTCTATACAGATTTACCTTGGTTGCCAATTAGTTTGACATGTGACACTTTGAGGCTTCCATATTATAATAATATAATAAGATTGGTTCTTTGGAGGGTTGGTTGTGCTATGGCTAGGTTTGTTTAATGGCAAGGTACAATGTGGCGAGTTTAATCTTTGATCTAAGTGGAGTTTGGCCTTAAAAGTTTAGCCAGACTTATTTGATTTCTGCATTGTCTCTTTGGGTAGTTCTCTTTTTGTTCACAACCAACATTATGGTCTTTCTTCTTCTTCTTCTTTTTTTGGGTGGTCTCTTTTTGGGTTGTTTCCTCTGTTTCATTTTTTAGCAAGGGGCGATATGTTTATGGAGAATATCTCATCTTCTAATGGATTTTTATTGAAAGTACAAGAAAAAAAAAAAAGAAAACGGAAGAAGAAGAAGAAGAAGAAGAAAAAGAAGAACAACTGCAACGACACCAAGACATAAATTCGTACATGTTATTTCCATTCGAGATCATAGACACACGTACATTACACCATGTTTTAAGTTTAAATTTTCTTAATTGGTAGACATAAGATAGGAAAAAAAAAAAAAGGTAAAGTGTAATACCTGTATTTTTCTTTTATTTAAATTTTAATCTTCGGACTATATTTATAAACTATAGTTTCTAATTTCGCTACCGTTAACTTTATCATAGTGCAATTTTTATTATAGTTTTAATGTCCATGCATTTTACCCAGACTGTATTTAGACCTAGACTGAAATTTACGTGCGAACCCGTAGAAATACCTATGTTTGCACGAAATTCTATGCATGCACGCTTAACGAGATAAGTCGCATCAATCACATCGGTCATATCACCTAGTCATATCCCCCCAATTTTGGAAAACAAGCAACCACCCATGCCTCCCTTACACCCCCCAACCACTTTCACCACCTTAACACTCAACCCCCATACCCTCCTAACAACCCCCATCACACCCCACCAAATACCCACGTGTGTATAGTGTGTGAGAGTGAGTGAGTGAGTGATGTGTAGGTGAGGTGCAGTGTGTGTGTGCAGTGAGTGGCAGTGAGGGAGTGGGTAGTGTGTGGCGTGTGTTTGTGTGGTGTGTATGCATGCATGTGTGAGAGTTGTGTGCAGTGTATGTCGTGTGAGTGTGTTGTGTTAAATTGTGTGGTATGTGTTGTATATTATATATTAAATATATATGTATTGTGTTGTTTATGTATATATATAATGTGTGTGTGCATGTGCTGTGAATGAGTAGCAGTGAGGAGTGGGTTGTGTGTGTGTCTTTGAGTATAGTGACCCAAGCCTTTCCCTCCCTCTATAAATACAACCTCTACCCCCTCTCTCTCTCACTTGTTTAGAAAGAAAGAAAATAAAGGAGAGAGACAACCGAGAGAGTAGGAGAGGAAAGAAAAAGGAAGCCCACCCCCGACCCACACCGCGACTCCGAACCTACGGTGAGTTCCTAACTCACTCGGTATACTAAGATAATGCCCCTATTATTTTCCGTATATTATTTTTAGAGAGAAATTGTGTTTAACATGTGGTGTCCCTAACTTAGGCCCGTATCACCTGTCCGTTTTTATTATTATTATTATCTTGATCGTATTTTTTTTTTATGATACCATGCTTAAACTAGTTGTACCACGAACCTAATGTCCGTATTTTGATGTCCGTCATCAATATTAGTATCGTTATTATTATTTATTATTATTAATATCTTATTAAGTTAGCCGTTAAATTCCGTGCTTTAACATGTGATACCCCTAACTTAAATATGTACCATGATCTCTATATTATTAATGTTATTATTATTATAATTATTTAGTCTTCCGATTAAACTCATGTTTAATATACTATACTAGATTAACGTCCATATTATTATTCCGTGAATAATAATATTATTATTACTATCTTTATTATTATTATTATTATTAATGATTCTGGTTAAACTCCATGTTACCATGTTGTATCCCGAACAGATTATTATTCTTGTTATTATTCAGTGAATAATAATAATAATAATAATAATAATAATAATATCATTATTATTATTATTATTATTATTATTAGTGTTATTATTACTACTATCAAATAAACGTCAGGGTCTAATATGTTGAACCCCAAAATATTAATGTCCGTGTTATTATCCTGTTAATAATGTTATTATTATTATTAATTTATTTATTCCAAGTTTAGCCTTATGTTAACATTAATATGTTGTCCCCCAAACATATTATTTCCGTTATTATTATTATTATTATTGTTTATTATTATCAGTTGATTTTACCGCATGCTTTAACGTGTTGTACTACGAGCTTAGGGCTCGTACTATATTTCAAGATTAGCACCTGTTTAATTAACTTGTACCTTGTGCATGTCATATAAAACACCTCACGTAGAAGTCGGTGTCGTAACGTCAAGTTGACGGGTACGGGTATAGAGTCGGACGGTCGCGGAGACCAAGTCCGTATGCATTTGGAAATATGTGTAGTCGGCCGCGGAGGTCCGAAAGTTAATATGTAGTGAGTCGGTACTACCAAATGAAATTACAGGATCACATGTCGACGATAATTGCTACTATGGCCACGGAGAGGCAAACACGATAGCAAAGTAACCATGTTGATAAGAACAATCGAGAAATGAATAAACACGGTTAGCCTGTAAGGCGAGATTACTGCTGCGGTCGCGACGACCAACGATAGTAAAGTAACCGTTTCGCAAATCGGCGACGATATTCATAAGGTAAGGTCCCGGGGACCTAGAGTAATTGGTTAGCTTGTAAAGCGAGATTACTACTTTGGCCACGGAGAGGCAAACAACGATAGTAAAGTAACCATAGCTCGACCCACTGGGTGAGTTACTCTAAGCCAACGGCGTTACACTGGTAATGTAACAAAGTCAAGTGAGTCGGATGTTAAGTCGAGTGAAGTCGAATATATCGATGATGCATAGTTCACTCACGGTCTCATTATAACTTATTCAACAGTCATAACTCTTCACTATGTACTTTCGGATACGTATTTTAGTAGGAGTGTTCGGTTAGGACGCTCACTTAGCTTTTATTAAAGCTAACGGCATACTACGCCCTGGACATTCCCACGTCTAGGCTTCACAGGATATGACTACCCGGAGGAGCACTATTCGGAAGGAGCCTATGAAGAGGAAGCCTTCGAAGGGGAAGCCTACAACGATGAAGGTTACGGCTACGCCAGTTAGAGGCGCGACTTCAAGGAAGAAGACTTAGATGTCCTTTATAGATTTTTGTCCAGTTATACTAAGTTGTATATTGGCATCACACGCCTTCCCTTAACGATCTTACACTTCCTTTTGTCCTTACATGTAAAGATGTAAACGGCGTCTAACGCCTTAATCTCCATTGTTATTTTATCTTTTGAAAACATAAACTCTGATGTAATAGTTAGTAACCTTTTAATGTATATATTTAGTTTATGCCCCTGCTTAAGTCATTCTTTTGTTATCTAGTGTGTTGTGGACAATTGGTTAATGTAACTAGTCATAGCTTACGGACCCAGAAAGGAAAATTTTAATTTCCTCCTAATTTCTGCTACTCCGGGGCGTGACAGGATTTTTGGTATCAGAGCCCTAGGTTAAGACGTGTACACCAATTGTCTTACACACTTAAGTTATAAACCATTGGACCTTTTCGTCTCTGAAGATATAAACCATATGATAGTTTTGTGTGGAACAGGTTAGCATGGAACCTTTTCATGTCCAGGATGGATTTGGGGGACACCTGATATACTCAGATCATATAGAACCAGCAGACCCAGTATTATACCGCCAGAGGATTCGCCAGAGGGCCCTGCAAAACGTAGAGGAGGGAATGTGGAATGACATGTACCTAAGGGGGATTCAAGATCCAGCAATCTTACAAATGGAGGCACGCTACCGTGAGAATACACTGAGGCTCGTTCATCAGGAGGCAATTGATATGGTAGAGGACCGCCATACTTTTCATGTCATTACCTTTCGAGTAGAATTGATGCCCCCGCCACCTCCGGTAGGATCACCACCGCAGACACCCCCACTTCCACCAGCAGAGGCTAATGTAGAGGAAGAGGGAGATTCTGATGATAATGGAAATTCTGATGATGAGGGAGATTCCGATGATGATGGAGATTCCGATGAGGAGGGAGAGTCAGATGAGGATGAGGATCCTGAGGAAGATCCTAATGAGGGAGATAGCGACGACGAAGAGTCGGAGATGGAACCGATAGAGGACGAGCCAGTGGAGGATGATCCAGATGAGGATGAGCTAGATGAGGGTGAGCCAGATGAGGGGCCTGTAGAGGATGAGCCAGTGGAGGATGAGCCAGTGGAGGACGAGCCAGTGGAGGATGAGCCAGTGGAGGACGAGCCAGTGGAGGACGAGCCAGTGGAGGAAGAGCTAGTAGGGGGAGATGAGCCAATTATCGAGGAAGTTGACATAGAAGAAGCCCCGGTACCCCAAGCGATAGGTCCGCTTCCTTGGTGGCATTTTGGGATAGTAGGCGAGGTCGACGATGATGAGGATGATGAGGAGGATGAGTTCGACCAATACCTTGATTGGGTCCCACCAGAGGAAATCACCAATGGAGATGATGCTCCACCCCCCGAGTCTGATGATGATGGTGACTATTGGAACAAGACTCGTAATATCCGCAAGAGTTGGATTAGGGCTCGCAAGGCTTAGTGTTTAGGAGTGATGTATTAGAATGGGCTGATAGCCCCACTATTATGTGTATATATGTATTAGCTCGGGTTAGTAACCCTTTCTTTTGTAAGATGCATGTGTTAGGGTAATATTCCCAATTTTGTAATCCATGCATCTTAGATGATGTAAATCGGCTCTGTAACCTCTAACTATGAATGAAAACTATCTTTTGGTATATATTGTGTTCCATGATCTTGGTATTTTAAAATTTTACTACCTCGTTAAATTTCATATCTCAATGTACATTGCTGCATTAATAACTTGTAGATGAGTGCGTGTGTGCTAGTAGTAACCAATAGATGTTTATGTAGGTACACCGACACACGGATCACTATGGCAGGAAGACCCGCTCGTAATCGTCCAGTTGAGCAGATTGAGGCCCCACCCCCAGCACCCACAGCTGCTGATCCTACTGGCCTATTCGAGGCCTTTGTGCGAAGGCTAGAACGCATCAACAATGTGAATAACAATGCGAATAATGGCAACAACCCCGCACCACCTCCGAGACCTGTAGAAGATAGAGTGGTAGAACGTTTCCGTCATTTCCGTCCTGAGAAGTTTGACGGTGATGCCGAGCCCTGGAAAGCGGAGCAATGGCTCCGGGAAATGGAGTCGATCTTCGACACACTGGGATGTACGGAGATTGAGAAGCGTCGACTGGCGACCTTCCAGTTGACATACGCCGCAGCCGATTGGTGGGAATCGGAGAAAGCAACTGTAGGAGAAGCGGCAGTAAGAAGGATGACCTGGGCTACATTTAAAGAGATGTTCCTAGAGAATTATTTTCCACAAACAGAGAGGAACAAGAAAGAGAGAGAGTTCATCGAGCTAACGCAGGGAAATCGAACCGTAAGAGAATACACAGTGCAGTTTGAACGATTGTCCCGCTTTGCCCGTCACATGATTGATACCCCAGAGAAGAAAAATCGACAGTACCACCAGGGCCTCTCGCTACCACTTCAGCGTATGACTCTCAACAATCAAGGCCTGACCTTCAAAGCCCTGGTAAGCATGGCAATCGCGCATGAAGAATCAATGGTCGAGAACGAGGACGTTTTGGGAACCGACCACTATTCAGGAGCAACCAAGGTAACCAAGGATCGAGACACCCAGCAAAATTCCAAGGGAATAAACGTAATTGGACTGGCGAAAGGAAGCCACAAGTCACGTTCCCCCAGAACCAACCAGCTGTACCCCAAGCACAACCCCCAACAGGACCACCCACTGCCACTGGAGCCAATAATGATGGATGCTTCAATTATGGGAAACCAGGACACAGGTCCAAGGACTGCCGAGCTCCAAGGAGAAGCCGAGAGGACACCGTCTGCTACAATTGTGGCAAAAAGGGCCACATATCCAAGAATTGTCGAGCACCTCGAGGTGGATACTACGGAGCATCTACTCAAGGTCAACCCAAGAAAACCCGCCTGAATGCCATTATTCCGGAGGAAGCCGGATTCGATGAAGGAGAACAACAAAATATGGAAGGTACCCTCACATTGTTTAACAGTCAAGTTAAAGCTTTATTTGATACTGGTGCTTCCAACTCTTTCATTGCTATTAAGATTGTACAACGATTGGGTTTAGTACCCCAGGCGCTTGATGTAGCTTTGAACGTTATGTCCCCCTTAGGAGTGAACATTAAGTTGGGAAAAGTGTGTAAGGACTGCACTTTGAACTTGGGAGATCAGAACCTCCCCGCTGATCTGATAGTTCTGTCGATGAAGGAATTCGACTTAATACTAGGAATCGATTGGCTTACGAAATACCATGCCAAATTAGATTGTGTTAGCAAGTCTATTACTTTTTCAATACCCGGAAGCCAACCATTCAGATTCCAATGCGATCCATTGTGCGACACTTTCCTCACCAGCTGTCTAGCTACTCTTGGAAGCGTAAGTTCAGAAATCCCGATTGCACAAATCCCCGTAGTCCAAGACTTTGAGGACGTATTTAAGGACATCTCAGGACTACCACCCAAGCGAGAGATCGACTTTTGTATTGAGTTGGTACCCGGTACCCTACCAATATCCAAGACCCCGTATCGGATGGCCCCGACGGAGATGCAAGAATTAAAGAAGCAAGTTCAGGAACTTGAGGATCTCGGATTCGTTCGACCAAGCACGTCGCCTTGGGGAGCGCCGGTGCTATTCGTTAAGAAGAAGGATGGGACACTTCGTCTCTGTATCGACTACAGAGAGTTGAACAAGGTTACAATCAAAAAACCGATACCCACTCCCCAGAATCGACGACCTATTCGATCAATTGCATGGAGCTACGACCTTCTCCAAGATAGATCTACGATCTGGATATCACCAACTATTAGTTCGACCTGAGGACGTATCAAAGACAGCCTTTAGGACGAGATATGGGCACTATGAATTCCTGGTCATGCCGTTTGGACTAACGAACGCCCCAGCTGTATTCATGGACTTAATGAACAGGGTGTTCAGGCCCTACTTGGATCGATTCGTAATTGTGTTCATAGATGATATACTAATCTACTCAAAGACCAAGGAGGAACACAAAGAACATGTGAGGATCGCACTTCAGACGCTTCGAGACAACCACTTGTACGCGAAGTTCAGCAAGTGTGAATTTTGGCTAAAGGAAGTCAAGTTCTTGGGTCACACTGTTTCACAGGATGGGATAGCTGTAGATTCAACGAAGACAGATGCTGTTCTGGATTGGAATAGGCCAAACACTATAACCGAAGTTAGAAGTTTCCTTGGTCTAGCCGGATACTACAGAAGATTCGTTGAAGGATTCTCTAAGATAGCATCCCCTTTGACCAATCTGACAAGGAAAGATGTGAAGTACGAATGGAAGGACAAGCATGAATGCGCGTTTCAAGAGTTAAAGAAAAGATTGACCTCAGCGCCAGTGCTTGCGATACCAAAGAGTGGTGAGCAGTTCACCATTTATACCGACGCATCACACCAAGGACTTGGATGTGTGCTCATGCAGGATAGAAGAGTGATAGCGTATGGATCACGACAACTGAAACCACATGAGATGAACTACCCTACGCATGACCTCGAACTAGCCGCGATCGTTTTTGCCCTCAAGATTTGGAGACATTACCTTTACGGAGAGAAGTTCGACCTGTTTTCAGATCACAAGAGTCTAAGATACTTGTTCTCTCAGAAGGAGCTGAACATGAGGCAGCGACGTTGGATGGAATTATTGAAGGACTATGATTTCACTTTGCAATACCACCCTGGTAAAGCAAACATAGTTGCCGACGCACTAAGTCGAAAGCCCCACAAACTGATCATATCCTCTCTTATGGTCAAAGAGTGGAGAGTGTTGGAAACACTAGCTGAATTTGACTTTCAGACCACCGAATCTAGTGAAGGACGACTTTTTGGATGTCTTGTAGTACAACCGACACTTATCAATCGCATCCTTGAAGCTCAAGGAAAGGACGAAGGACTTCGTCAGTGGTTTGAGAAAGCATCAGCAAAGGACCCAGTAGAATGGAATATTGGAGCAGACGGAGGATTTAGATGCCGCAATAGACTTTGTGTGCCTAATGAGGACAATTTAAGGAAGGACATACTGAACGAAGCGCACAAGTCAAGAATGACTATCCACCCTGGAGGAACAAAGATGTATAAGGACTTAAAGAGGAACTTTTGGTGGGAAGGAATGAAAAGAGAGGTAGCGGATCACGTATCCAAATGTTTAACCTGGAAACAAGTCAAAGCAGAACACCAGAGGCCAGCAGGATTACTACAACCACTACCAGTTCCTGGATGGAAATGGGAACACATAACTATGGACTTCGTTGTAGGAATGCCCAGGTCACAACAGAATCATAACGCTATTTGGGTGATCGTGGACCGACTCACCAAATCATCTCATTTCATCGCCTACAACATGACGTACCCGGTTGAGAAGATGAGTACAATGTACTTACAACAAGTCGTACGACTACACGGAGTGCCCGTATCAATCGTATCAGATCGTGATTCTCGTTTTACATCTGGATTTTGGGAAAGCTTGCAAGCAGCAATGGGAACTTCATTAAAGTTAAGTTCAGTGTTTCATCCCCAAACCGATGGACAAACAGAACGAGTCAACCAAGTAATGGAAGACATGCTCCGAGCTTGTGCCATAGACTTTGGGAGTTCTTGGGAGACGCACCTACCATTGGTAGAATTCGCTTACAACAACAGTTATCATTCTAGTATCGGGATGGCACCTTTTGAAGCTTTGTATGGAAGACCGTGTCGATCACCGTTGTGCTGGACTGAGGTTGGAGACAACAAACTTTTGGGACCAGAAATAGTTCGGGAGACGAATGAAAAGATCAACATCGTGAAAGAGAAGATGAAAGCAGCACAAAGCAGACAGAAGAGCTACGCAGATAAACACCGCAAGGAATTGGAGTTCAGTATTGGAGATCACGTACTTCTCAAAGTATCTCCGGTGCGAGGCATTGTCAGATTCGGACAGAAACGAGGAAAGTTGTCACCGCGCTACATTGGACCGTTTGAAATTTTAGAGCGCGTGGGAAAAGTTGCCTACAGACTTGCACTGCCACCCAAGATGTCAAGAGTACACAATGTATTTCATATCAGCATGCTAAGGAAGGTTATACATGATCCGTCACATGAGATTGACTTCACGGACATCAAGGTGAACAACAACCTGACTTATACTGAAGGACCAGTTCGAATTTTGGATCGAGGAGTCAAGAAACTGAGGACTAAGGAAATTTCTCTTGTGAAAGTTCAGTGGAGACATCATGACGAATGCGAAGCTACTTGGGAGTTAGAATCAGAAATGCGAGAGAAGTTCCCAGCCTTGTTTAGTGACTAGCTAGCTCAGATTTCGGGGACGAAATCATTAATAGGTGGTGGATATTGTAATACCTGTATTTTTCTTTTATTTAAATTTTAATCTTCGGACTATATTTATAAACTATAGTTTCTAATTTCGCTACCGTTAACTTTATCATAGTGCAATTTTTATTATAGTTTTAATGTCCATGCATTTTACCCAGACTGTATTTAGACCTAGACTGAAATTTACGTGCGAACCCGTAGAAATACCTATGTTTGCACGAAATTCTATGCATGCACGCTTAACGAGATAAGTCGCATCAATCACATCGGTCATATCACCTACTCATATCCCCCCAATTTTGGAAAACAAGCAACCACCCATGCCTCCCTTACACCCCCCAACCACCTTCACCACCTTAACACTCAACCCCCATACCCTCCTAACAACCCCCATCACACCCCACCAAATACCCACGTGTGTATAGTGTGTGAGAGTGAGTGAGTGAGTGATGTGTAGGTGAGGTGCAGTGTGTGTGCGCAGTGAGTGGCAGTGAGGGAGTGGGTAGTGTGTGGCGTGTGTTTGTGTGGTGTGTATGCATGCATGTGTGAGAGTTGTGTGCAGTGTATGTCGTGTGAGTGTGTTGTGTTAAATTGTGTGGTATGTGTTGTATATTATATATTAAATATATATGTATTGTGTTGTTTATGTATATATATAATGTGTGTGTGCATGTGCTGTGAATGAGTAGCAGTGAGGAGTGGGTTGTGTGTGTGTCTTTGAGTATAGTGACCCAAGCCTTTCCCTCCCTCTATAAATACAACCTCTACCCCCTCTCTCTCTCACTTGTTTAGAAAGAAAGAAAATAAAGGAGAGAGACAACCGAGAGAGTAGGAGAGGAAAGAAAAAGGAAGCCCACCCCCGACCCACACCGCGACTCCGAACCTACGGTGAGTTCCTAACTCACTCGGTATACTAAGATAATGCCCCTATTATTTTCCGTATATTATTTTTAGAGAGAAATTGTGTTTAACATGTGGTGTCCCTAACTTAGGCCCGTATCACCTGTCCGTTTTTATTATTATTATTATCTTGATCGTATTTTTTTTTTATGATACCATGCTTAAACTAGTTGTACCACGAACCTAATGTCCGTCATCAATATTAGTATCGTTATTATTATTTATTATTATTAATATCTTATTAAGTTAGCCGTTAAATTCCGTGCTTTAACATGTGATACCCCTAACTTAAATATGTACCATGATCTCTATATTATTAATGTTATTATTATTATAATTATTTAGTCTTCCGATTAAACTCATGTTTAATATACTATACTAGATTAACGTCCATATTATTATTCCGTGAATAATAATATTATTATTACTATCTTTATTATTATTATTATTATTAATGATTCTGGTTAAACTCCATGTTACCATGTTGTATCCCGAACAGATTATTATTCTTGTTATTATTCAGTGAATAATAATAATAATAATAATAATAATATTATTATTATTATTATTATTATTATTATTATTAGTGTTATTATTACTACTATCAAATAAACGTCAGGGTCTAATATGTTGAACCCCAAAATATTAATGTCCGTGTTATTATCCTGTTAATAATGTTATTATTATTATTAATTTATTTATTCCAAGTTTAGCCTTATGTTAACATTAATATGTTGTCCCCCAAACATATTATTTCCGTTATTATTATTATTATTATTGTTTATTATTATCAGTTGATTTTACCGCATGCTTTAACGTGTTGTACTACGAGCTTAGGGCTCGTACTATATTTCAAGATTAGCACCTGTTTAATTAACTTGTACCTCGTGCATGTCATATAAAACACCTCACGTAGAAGTCGGTGTCGTAACGTCAAGTTGACGGGTACGGGTATAGAGTCGGACGGTCGCGGAGACCAGGTCCGTATGCATTTGGAAATATGTGTAGTCGGCCGCGGAGGTCCGAAAGTTAATATGTAGTGAGTCGGTACTACCAAATGAAATTACAGGATCACATGTCGACGATAATTGCTACTATGGCCACGGAGAGGCAAACACGATAGCAAAGTAACCATGTTGATAAGAACAATCGAGAAATGAATAAACACGGTTAGCCTGTAAGGCGAGATTACTGCTGCGGTCGCGACGACCAACGATAGTAAAGTAACCGTTTCGCAAATCGGCGACGATATTCATAAGGTAAGGTCCCGGGGACCTAGAGTAATTGGTTAGCTTGTAAAGCGAGATTACTACTTTGGCCACGGAGAGGCAAACAACGATAGTAAAGTAACCATAGCTCGACCCACTGGGTGAGTTACTCTAAGCCAACGGCATTACACTGGTAATGTAACAAAGTCAAGTGAGTCGGATGTTAAGTCGAGTGAAGTCGAATATATCGATGATGCATAGTTCACTCACGGTCTCATTATAACTTATTCAACAGTCATAACTCTTCACTATGTACTTTCGGATACGTATTTTAGTAGGAGTGTTCGGTTAGGACGCTCACTTAGCTTTTATTAAAGCTAACGGCATACTACGCCCTGGACATTCCCACGTCTAGGCTTCACAGGATATGACTACCCGGAGGAGCACTATTCGGAAGGAGCCTATGAAGAGGAAGCCTTCGAAGGGGAAGCCTACAACGATGAAGGTTACGGCTACGCCAGTTAGAGGCGCGACTTCAAGGAAGAAGACTTAGATGTCCTTTATAGATTTTTGTCCAGTTATACTAAGTTGTATATTGGCATCACACGCCTTCCCTTAACGATCTTACACTTCCTTTTGTCCTTACATGTAAAGATGTAAACGGCGTCTAACGCCTTAATCTCCTTTGTTATTTTATCTTTTGAAAACACAAACTCTGATGTAATAGTTAGTAACCTTTTAATGTATATATTTAGTTTATGCCCCTGCTTAAGTCATTCTTTTGTTATCTAGTGTGTTGTGGACAATTGGTTAATGTAACTAGTCATAGCTTACGGACCCAGAAAGGAAAATTTTAATTTCCTCCTAATTTCTGCTACTCCGGGGCGTGACATAAAGCAAATCAAATTTGAAATTTTTATAAACTACAACATATACATATTTTTGCATCTTTTCAAAAAAAAAAACAATTAAAAGTTAGCTTTTGGGGTGACATTAATTTAGAAAAGAGAGCATTTATCTCTTTAAAGCTATTGCGAGCAAAAAATAAATTAAAAAAAAAAAAAAAAGATCTATCTTTTTGTAATCTCCATACTGAAGAGTCTTTATATGATCACGGTGGATTTCTACCACCATTGATTATACATGCGCATGTATTAGCCACCTATATATAATTTATATGTTAATTTGTATAAATATCACTCCAATTTTTACTAATTTTATATTTATAATTTTTCCCGTGCATTGCACGGGTTTGAAAGCTAGTTAGTGTATATTATGGAATAAGGGGAAGCTTGGACTCGCCCGTGAAAGGTGTTCAATAAAGGACACTAGTTGGAAAAAGTCCCCAGTGAGGAGGGACAGGTTTGGAAATGGGACCCAATGAAGGACCTGAATAAAAATATTTGCATTTTACATGATTAAATGCGTTTATATGATTACATTAGTATTTGTTTAAAATGCGTTCATATTATATGTTGATATATGTGTTAGCAATTAGTTTTATGTTGGATACCCAAATAAGGGTATAATTGCAAAGATTCATAATTAGTAGGTACGTTAGCAATTTCATAAAATATGTGGGACCCACGGTGGGACCCATACGAGACTTAGACAACCACTCATTTAGATAATTGGGACGTTAACGGAATGTTTGGGGATCTCATAATCGGAATTTAAGAATTTCGGGGGCATAAACAAAAAGAAAGGGAAAAATTCATGACACCTCACTTGCATGGGTGAATATGTGTCATGTAAGGGAGAGTAGTCTCTCATTTTACAGCAAAAATCAAAAGAAAAGAAAATAGAGATCACGAAAGAGAAGACGGACCGTCACCGACGTCGAAATCTCACCGTTCCGTCGCCGCCGTTCGTCAGATTCGCGAACCGAAGCCGTTTTCGGACTCGTGAAGGAGAGACGATCATTTCTATACCTTTAATTTATGTTTCAATCATCGTAATTTTGGTAGCTTATGCCAATCGGCATTTTTACCCAAATGCCGGGATAAAAATGATAGAGAACAATTCCGACACTTTTGCAAAGTACCGGGAAAAACTCACATAACAAACGCCGTTATATTTGTCAATAAACGCCGGAAATTAGCATCGTTTTTACAAACGCCGGTGTAATACCCTGTATTTTGGTATTTTAATAAGACCCGGTATTTCATTTCTATACTCGTATAAACTTTCTCTTCCTTTTGGTAAAATTTTGATACCAATCGATTGACATATTCCCAATCGATTGACACTTTTCTGATACCAATCGATTGATAAGTATCCCAATCGATTGACATTCAACCGACTAAAAGTGATGACGTGTCAAACTTTCCAATCGATTGCTATTCATCTCAATCGATTGACATTGTTTCCAATCGATTGACTACAAATATCTGTTACCAATCGATTGACTGGTGTCTCAATCGATTGACATAACCTGAGAAATGTTTTCTTCTTTCCTTCAGCTTTAAACGCGTGGCACTCCCATACCCCTATATATACTCGTCCATTTGTGGCCTTGGGTCACTTTGGCAGCTTGAGAGAGAGAGATATATACCTCTTGTAAGAATATATACACATATACATATATCTACACATATATACACACCCTCACACACACTCACTGCCGTGGCAGCTGGGAAGAAGAAGGAGAAACAGAAAGAAGAAGAAAGAAGGAAGGAAGAGACAGAGAGAGAGAAGGCTGGACAGAGAAGGAAGAAAGAGAGAGAGAGAAGTTGGTTTCAAACTTAAACACACCCCAAACGCACCCTAGGTGAGTTCTAACTCACTTGGTCCCTTTATATGAAGTTTATGCAAGTTATTACGATGTTTAGATGGGTTAAATGCATGTAGTGCACGTTTATATATGCTGTTTTTACAATCTGCTGGAGAAGACGTAGTTCCAATCGATTGACATGATCTCAATCGATTGACATCAGTTGCATCCCAATCGATTGAATAGGATTTCAATCGATTGACATTGTTCCAATCGATTGACATGTTTATCAATCGATTGACATAACTTTTGTTCCAATCGATTGAACTTTTGTTCCAATCGATTGACATGATCAGTACATAGTTTCCTTTGCCTGTTTATTATATAAGAGGTTTAGTTGTTCGATTTCTAATTCAGAATTCCATTATGCGATTATGGGGTAGACAGGAGAAATGTGACACCAAAGATTTATGGATAATGAATAAAAAGTAATATGAAGACGTGGGTTGACGTGTTGTTTCTGATATAAGTTCGATATCCGTTTCTTTTAATCCGAGTAGTCAGGCCACATTGGGAATTGTCATGTGTCGATGTAGAATGGAACGTAAGTAGGTTTGGTAAGTTCCGGGAATGGTACGTGGATGGATGATTGGTCATGATATGCTCTTAAAAGCGGTGAACCGGACCATGGTTCTTAAAAGCGGTGAGCTGGACCAAGAAGTCTTAAGATAGACTGGATGATCTGTGATATGCTCTTAAAAGCGGTGAACCGGACCATGGTTCTTAAAAGCGGTGAGCTGGGATCACTAGTAGATGACGTTAAGTCGTGGCAATAGATTGATATGCCTTGTTCGAAACGTTATATCCCTGAAATGCGGTGAACAGGACCATTGTTCTTAAAAGCTGGGGACAGACTGACGTGAAGTCCATGACATGCGGTGAACAGGACCATTGTTCTTAAAAGCGATGGACAGAATAAGGGTGTATCCCTAGAGTTAAACGATTGAGTCTGTTCATGGAAATCAGAGTCCGTTGAGTTCGGTATTTGAGTAATAAGACGATAAGGGTCGGTTTATAAGAATGAATAGAAGAACAAGATAATGTTATTTTATAATAAGATGTTAACTCTTGTTTTTATAAGCTTGTGTTTACTTCAGATAACTGGTACCTCGTTAGTTTATGCTCACTCAGCTCTCAGTAAGCTGACGGCCTTTTATTGCCTGGACATTCCCCGTCCAGAATATCCTGCCCCTTGTTTTACAGGTAATGACCAGTACACTGATGAGTGTTATCTAGAGGAAGGCCCCACCGATGACAATTACACCAGGAAAGATTATCCTTATGCCAGTTGAAGACTGAAGATGTTATAATTAGATTTAATTTCAGTTGTTCTGTTAAACTTTTGTTAATGGGTACTTGGGCATTTGTTGTCTTCAGACCTATTGTGATCCTGTGGACCATACTCTGATATTTTGTAATAGTTAACACTGTGTGTTATTCTCAGTTGGTTACTGTTGCTTTTCTTTTGGACTAGTACTGTGTGGTGTGGATTATTAGTGACTTTCACCTGTCATTCCTTATGGACCCATAAAGGAAATTTATTTTTCTCTATTTATGCTGCTCCGGGGCGTGACAGGATTTTTGGTATCAGAGCCTGCGTTCGGTACTCTAGGTTGTGATACTTTTGTTCACTAAGTATTTCCACACCATCTGGTCCTAGTGTGTTAAGATTCTTTGAGATGAGATATGAGTATAAGATAAGTTCGTCTTCCTGACGATAGATAGTTTCCTTTGCAGGATAGCATGGATCCGGAGTTTCACCAGTTTGTGACTGATGCTTATGGAGGACATATTATCCATGGAGATACCGTGGAGCCAGCTGACCCAGAGTTTTATCGTGAGCGTGTGTGCCAGATAGCTAGTCGACATTTAGAAGAAGACATGTGGAGAGCACTTTATGTGACCAGGAGTACTCACCCGACCCAGATGCGCATGGATGCTTACCACTTAGCGAGAGTTGGCAGAGACATTTGCCAGGAGATGTTGCGACTAGTTTTGAGTAAACCAGAGATGGATGAGATTGAGTTGAGAGCCATTGTAGCCGGTCCACCAGAGCCCGTAGTTGCACCAGCAGCAGCTCCAGCAGCCCCACCATCACCAGTGCCCGACGTACCCGTCCCAGAGCCAGAGCATGAGCCGATTGAGGATGAGGAAGATGTAGAGCCTCAGGATGAGCATCCCGATGAGGACATGGATGGAGATGGAGAGGAGGAGCCGATAGATGATGAGGACCCAGTAGAGGATGAGCATGCAGATGATGCAGATGATGATGAACCTGAGGATGACCCCGAGGAGCCAGAGTTTGAGCCAGAGGATCCAGTACCAGACCCAGAGGCTATTGAGGCAGACATAGTGGTAGACGAGGAGGTACCCGACGAGGAGATAGTTGTGCCAGAGATACCCGTTGTGCTTCAGATACCAGCCGGACCGATTATGCATATGGCAGCCATGGCCGATATGGCAGTAGGATGGATAGCCCAGATGGTAGCACAGCCAGCAGATTTTGTTATGGGAGAGATAGCTATAGCAGGAGCTCTTGACATAGCTGACGGTTTTGCCGCAGTAGCTGTTGATGTCGCTAACCAGGCGATAGTAGACGTGATGGAGGACGATGATGCAGAGATGATAGAGGATTGGGATATAGGGGTAGTAGTTGGAGATCTTGTCGCACCAGTTGAGGATGATCCACTCGAGGAAATGGATATAGACCCGGAGGATGAGGCACCACCAGCAGGATCAGATGCTGACGACTTTTGAGTCAGGATCGGCAGGGTGTAGATTTTGTTAGTTTATATTAGGACATGTTGTCCACTAGATTTTTGGGAGCTTGAGAGATAGCTATTGACCATAGCTTTGTATAGTATTAGCTGACTTTAGTTGTTGTAACTCTTGTCCCATATGGTACACAGTTTGACTAGTGTGTACTATACGGTACATCTTTTGTTATATATATATATATACGAGCAGTACTTTTGTTATTGTTCGAATGTTGCGTTGTGCTGCGATGTTTAGTAGAATTGTTAGTTTTGCTGTTTCTTGTTCTATCTTGAGTTCGTTTCTACGAGAAGACTTTCAGCTGATTAATATGTCGTTTGTAGGCGATACTCGTTATCATCATGGTAGGACCCTTGAGAAATCACCAAGCACGTAATGGAGCACCTATACCGGAAGGGATGGATCCAACGGGAATTTTTGAAGCATTTATGCAGAGGATGGAGCATGTGGGGGATACATATAATCACTCCACCCACCAGAGACCTTTCGCACCCCCGCCACCAAGACAGACTGGAGATAAACTGTTAGCAAATTTTCGTGGGTTACGTCCCGAAAAGTTTGATGGACTAGCAGAACCATGGAAAGCAGAGCAATGGATAAGAGAAATGGAGTTGATATTTGGAGCATTGGAATGCAATGAACAAGAGAAACGTCGCCTTGCTACGTTTCAGCTCACCTATGCCGCCGCAGATTGGTGGGAAGCTGAGCAAGCCACTGTTGGGATCGATGCCGCTAGAGCTATGCCATGGGAGACATTCAAAGGCAGATTTTTGGATAAGTATTTTCCAGAAGATGAGAGAGATCAACAGGAAAGGAACTTTCTAAATTTGATCCAAGGAGGATGGAATGTACGGGAATACACAACACAGTTCGAGCGTTTATCCAGATTTGCTCAGCATATGATAGACACGCCGCAGAAGAAGGTGAAGAGATTTCACCAAGGACTGAACCCCCACCTTAGACATATGATGGTTGGTCATCTAAACCAGTCGTATGAGGAAATTGTTAGATTTGCTACAGGATTAGAAAAGGATGCTAATTCAGTACAGCAATCACAGATGAATCGACCTCAGTCGTCACGAGGGTTTCAACCGAGGAATTTCCATAATCGACCACCGAGAAATACCCAAGGATGGAGACCTCAGGAAAATTTTCAAGGAAATAAGAGAATCTGGGAAGGAACCAGGAAACCACAGCAGAGTTATGATCGGCCCCAGCAAAATCAACAGCGAGGACTACAGCCACAGGCATTACTAACAGCCCCGCCAAGTAATAGTGGAGGATGTTTTAACTGTGGAAAGCCCGGACATATTGCAAGGAACTGCACCGTCTTCAGACCTAATCGCAGGCCAGATATCGTCTGTCGCAACTGCAACAAACCAGGACACTTGAGTAAGGATTGTCGTGCGCCACGAGGAGGATACTACGGGGCACCAGTGCAAGGAATTCAAGGACCTCCTGATCAGACGAGGATGAACGCTATTATTCCAGGAGAAGCAGGCTTTAATGCTGATGAGCAGCAACATTTGGAAGGTACACTTGTACTCTTTCATAGTCCAGTTAAAGCTTTATTTGACACTGGAGCCGCACGTTCTTTTATTGCTGTTAAGATTGTGCGTCAGTTGGGTTTAGAACCCCAGACACTTGAGTCAACACTGAATGCTGTGTCACCATTGGGAGTGACAGTTAAGTTGAGTAAAGTGTGTAGAGATTGCCCTTTGACTTTGGGAGATAGGAATCTTCCAGCAGACTTGGTAGTTCTGTCAATGTCAGAATTCGATGTTATCCTAGGGATGGATTGGTTAACTAAGTACAGTGCCAATTTGGATTGCCCTACTAGGACGATTGTATTTCCAATACAAGGAAAGCCGACGATCAGATTTCAGTGTCAACCGACAAGCGACATGTTTCTTACGAGTAATTTGGCTACGATCATTAGTACGAGTACGGAGCTTAAGATGGATCAAATTCCTATTGTACGAGACTTTCAGGATGTATTTCAGGATATTAAAGGACTTCCACCGAAAAGAGAAATAGACTTCTGTGTGGAATTAGTACCTGATACATTGCCTATTTCTAAGACTCCATACAGAATGGCACCAACTGAGATGTTAGAATTGAAGAAGCAAGTTCAAGAACTCGAGAATCTAGGATTTGTTCGACCGAGTACGTCGCCTTGGGGAGCACCAGTTCTGTTTGTAAAGAAGAAGGACGGAACACTTCGACTCTGTATAGACTACAGGGAGTTGAACAAGGTTACGATTAAGAATAGATATCCGTTACCTCGGATAGATGATCTATTCGACCAGTTACAAGGATCTAGGATCTTCTCCAAGATCGATCTGCGTTCAGGATACCACCAATTGTTAGTTCGACCAGAGGATGTATCGAAGACTGCATTCAGGACAAGATACGGGCATTACGAGTTTCTAGTTATGCCTTTTGGATTGACGAATGCGCCAGCAGTATTTATGGACTTGATGAATAGAGTATTCAGACTATATCTGGATAAGTTCATTATTGTGTTCATTGATGATATACTGATCTACTCAAAGACAGAAGAGGATCACAAGGAGCATTTACAAGTTGCCTTGCAAACACTTCGAGATAGCAAGTTGTATGCAAAGTTCAGCAAGTGTGAGTTTTGGCTACAAGAAGTCAAATTCTTGGGACACGTTATATCTCAGAAAGGTATTTCGGTAGACTCATCTAAGATTGATGCAGTCTTAAGCTGGAACAGACCGACAAATGCGACCGAAGTCAGAAGTTTTCTGGGTTTAGCAGGATATTACAGAAGATTTGTCGAAGGATTTTCCAAGATAGCAGGACCATTGACGAATTTAACAAGAAAGGAGACGAAGTATGAATGGACAGACAAGCATGAGGGTGCATTTCAGGAGTTAAAAGAAAGATTGACTTCTGCACCAGTACTCGCATTACCTAAGAGTGGAGAAAAGTATGTGATCTACAGTGATGCATCGTACCAAGGACTCGGGTGTGTGCTGATGCAAGATGGAAATGTTATCGCATATGGATCAAGACAATTGAAGGTACATGAGAAGAATTATCCTACGCATGATCTGGAATTAGCAGCAATAGTGTTTGCATTGAAAATTTGGAGACACTATCTCTATGGAGAAAAGTTTGACTTATTTTCCGATCATAAGAGTCTGAAGTATTTGTTCTCTCAAAAGGAGTTGAACATGCGACAACGAAGATGGATGGAGTTACTCAAAGACTATGACTTTTCTTTGCAATACCATCCAGGTAAAGCAAATGTAGTAGCAGACGCTTTGAGCCGTAAACCTCGATTAGTGATCGCTGCATTACTAATTAGAGAATGGAGAGCATTAGAAGTTTTAGCTGAATTTGATCTTCAGCCAGTAGAGCCAATGGAAGGACAACATTTTGGATGTCTTATGGTACAACCGACTTTAATCAGTCGTATCATAGAGGCTCAACAGACAGTAGAGGATTTGAAGTTATGGTTCGCCAAGATGTCAGCCAAGGAACCAGAAGTCTGGAGTATAAGTACAGACGGAGCCTTACGATGTAAAGGTAGACTCTGTGTACCTGACGAAGAAAATCTCCGGAAGGAAATATTGGATGAAGCACATAAGTCACGAATGACTATTCACCCTGGAGGTACAAAGATGTACAAGGACTTGAAGAGAAATTTCTGGTGGGAAGGAATGAAGAGAAATGTGGCAGAGTATGTAGCTCAGTGTCTTACTTGTAAACAAGTAAAGGCAGAACATCAGAAACCACCTGGACTTCTACAGCCGTTACCTATTCCTCAATGGAAATGGGAACACATAACCATGGATTTTGTGGTAGGATTGCCGAAGTCACAGCAGAATCACGATGCTATATGGGTAATCGTGGATCGACTTACTAAGACGGCACATTTTATTGCCTATAGCATGACGTACTCAGTAGAACGTTTGAGCCGAATGTATCTACAACATGTTGTACGATTACATGGAGTGCCTGTATCTATTGTGTCAGACCGAGATTCGCGCTTTACTGCAGAATTTTGGAAGAGTCTCCAGACAGCGATGGGAACGACATTGAATTTGAGTTCAGCTTTTCATCCACAGACAGATGGACAGACGGAACGAGTTAATCAAGTGATGGAAGATATGTTACGAGCTTGTGTCATTGATTTTGAGAGTTCTTGGGAGATACACTTACCTCTGATTGAGTTCGCCTATAATAATAGTTATCATTCGAGCATAGATATGGCGTCGTTTGAAGCTTTGTACGGAAGACCTTGCCGATCGCCGCTATGTTGGACCGAAGTCGGAGATAGTCAACTTCTTGGGCCAGAGATGGTACGGGAAACCAGTGAGAAGATTCAAGTTGTACGTGAGAAGATGAAGACAGCCCAGACCAGATACAAGAGTTATGCTGACAAGCGACGCAAAGACTTGGAGTTTGTCGTTGGAGATCACGTATTACTCAAGGTTTCACCTGTTCGAGGAATCGTCAGATTTGGTCAGAAAAGGGGCAAGTTATCGCCACGTTTCATCGGACCATTCGAGATTCTGGAGCGTGTTGGGAAAGTTGCTTATCGCCTTGCGTTGCCACCAAAGATGTCAGGAGTGCACAACGTTTTTCACATCAGTATGTTGAGGAAGTGTGTTCACAACCCAGCGCACGAGATCAACTTTGAGGATATCGAGGTCAACAGCGACGTTACGTTCAATGAAGGACCTGTTCGTATTCTAGATCGAGGAATCAAGAAACTCAGGAACAAGGAGATCCCGTTAGTCAAGATTCAGTGGAAGCATCACGATGAAGGAGAAGCTTCGTGGGAACTAGAGTCAGAGATGCGCGAGAAGTTTTCGTTTTTATTTTAAACCTTGTTGCTTTTGATTTCGAGGACGAAATCTTTTGTTGAGTGGTGGATGATGTAATACCCTGTATTTTGGTATTTTAATAAGACCCGGTATTTCATTTCTATACTCGTATAAACTTTCTCTTCCTTTTGGTAAAATTTTGATACCAATCGATTGACATATTCCCAATCGATTGACACTTTTCTGATACCAATCGATTGATAAGTATCCCAATCGATTGACATTCAACCGACTAAAAGTGATGACGTGTCAAACTTTCCAATCGATTGCTATTCATCTCAATCGATTGACATTGTTTCCAATCGATTGACTACAAATATCTGTTACCAATCGATTGACTGGTGTCTCAATCGATTGACATAACCTGAGAAATGTTTTCTTCTTTCCTTCAGCTTTAAACGCGTGGCACTCCCATACCCCTATATATACTCGTCCATTTGTGGCCTTGGGTCACTTTGGCAGCTTGAGAGAGAGAGATATATACCTCTTGTAAGAATATATACACATATACATATATCTACACATATATACACACCCTCACACACACTCACTGCCGTGGCAGCTGGGAAGAAGAAGGAGAAACAGAAAGAAGAAGAAAGAAGGAAGGAAGAGACAGAGAGAGAGAAGGCTGGACAGAGAAGGAAGAAAGAGAGAGAGAGAAGTTGGTTTCAAACTTAAACACACCCCAAACGCACCCTAGGTGAGTTCTAACTCACTTGGTCCCTTTATATGAAGTTTATGCAAGTTATTACGATGTTTAGATGGGTTAAATGCATGTAGTGCACGTTTATATATGCTGTTTTTACAATCTGCTGGAGAAGACGTAGTTCCAATCGATTGACATGATCTCAATCGATTGACATCAGTTGCATCCCAATCGATTGAATAGGATTTCAATCGATTGACATTGTTCCAATCGATTGACATGTTTATCAATCGATTGACATAACTTTTGTTCCAATCGATTGAACTTTTGTTCCAATCGATTGACATGATCAGTACATAGTTTCCTTTGCCTGTTTATTATATAAGAGGTTTAGTTGTTCGATTTCTAATTCAGAATTCCATTATGCGATTATGGGGTAGACAGGAGAAATGTGACACCAAAGATTTATGGATAATGAATAAAAAGTAATATGAAGACGTGGGTTGACGTGTTGTTTCTGATATAAGTTCGATATCCGTTTCTTTTAATCCGAGTAGTCAGGCCACATTGGGAATTGTCATGTGTCGATGTAGAATGGAACGTAAGTAGGTTTGGTAAGTTCCGGGAATGGTACGTGGATGGATGATTGGTCATGATATGCTCTTAAAAGCGGTGAACCGGACCATGGTTCTTAAAAGCGGTGAGCTGGACCAAGAAGTCTTAAGATAGACTGGATGATCTGTGATATGCTCTTAAAAGCGGTGAACCGGACCATGGTTCTTAAAAGCGGTGAGCTGGGATCACTAGTAGATGACGTTAAGTCGTGGCAATAGATTGATATGCCTTGTTCGAAACGTTATATCCCTGAAATGCGGTGAACAGGACCATTGTTCTTAAAAGCTGGGGACAGACTGACGTGAAGTCCATGACATGCGGTGAACAGGACCATTGTTCTTAAAAGCGATGGACAGAATAAGGGTGTATCCCTAGAGTTAAACGATTGAGTCTGTTCATGGAAATCAGAGTCCGTTGAGTTCGGTATTTGAGTAATAAGACGATAAGGGTCGGTTTATAAGAATGAATAGAAGAACAAGATAATGTTATTTTATAATAAGATGTTAACTCTTGTTTTTATAAGCTTGTGTTTACTTCAGATAACTGGTACCTCGTTAGTTTATGCTCACTCAGCTCTCAGTAAGCTGACGGCCTTTTATTGCCTGGACATTCCCCGTCCAGAATATCCTGCCCCTTGTTTTACAGGTAATGACCAGTACACTGATGAGTGTTATCTAGAGGAAGGCCCCACCGATGACAATTACACCAGGAAAGATTATCCTTATGCCAGTTGAAGACTGAAGATGTTATAATTAGATTTAATTTCAGTTGTTCTGTTAAACTTTTGTTAATGGGTACTTGGGCATTTGTTGTCTTCAGACCTATTGTGATCCTGTGGACCATACTCTGATATTTTGTAATAGTTAACACTGTGTGTTATTCTCAGTTGGTTACTGTTGCTTTTCTTTTGGACTAGTACTGTGTGGTGTGGATTATTAGTGACTTTCACCTGTCATTCCTTATGGACCCATAAAGGAAATTTATTTTTCTCTATTTATGCTGCTCCGGGGCGTGACAGCCGGTAATTACACCAGTGAATACCGGCATTAATCAAACGTCGATGAAAGTGCCGGCTATACCTATACCGGCGTTTATTGCAAGCGCCGGCAATTTACGACACTAGTTTAGGCATCACTTTGAAAAGTGCCGGTAAAAACGCCGTTATTCTTACGCCGGCACTTTTTCTACCTATAACGGCATTTATTAAACGCCGGTGAATGGCGATTTTCTTGTAGTGTCTCCGTGTCACACCCGTTCCAAAAATTTATAGTTTTATCATGCATAATTGTAGATTGAGAGGTTATCAATGTTAATTGATAATGGTGGATTGAGGTTGACTGTGAGTCAACGGTAAGGTGTCAGTGAGGACACAGGAGCATGGCAGTTCATATTGCATAATCATGAGTAAATGGCATTTATATGATTTAAATGTTATTTGACCTTATCTGGTATTTCTATGAATAGTAATTATACCTGTGTAGTATAATTCTGGTAATTTGAATATGATAGTCATTTTGAGAACTGTGGTGAGAACGTGAGAGATACGTTAATTAAAAAGGTAGGTTGTGTAGAGATTTCACAGAATATAGTTTTCGGACGTTATTTTGGACCCAAACGAAACTTAGTCGAAAACTTTTGAAAATTATAGTTTTTACTCATAAAGGCATAAAATGGATGTGCGCGAAGTTTCGAGAACTAATTAGAAGTTTGAGGAACTCGTGGGGAGGTAAGCGTAATTTCAAGAACTTTTGCCTATAATTAGATGAGGATGAGATTCATTCTCATCCAAACTTTCCATAAATATCTAGAGAGAGGAGAGAGAAAGGAGATTTTGTTACCACGGGCTTTGCGACGCCGATCGACGACCGTTCGTCCGTCAGATTTTCTCCAGATTTCAGATTTGAACTCGTGGAGGTAAGATCTACGTTTTGATACCACTTAGGCCGTGTTTGGCCAAGTTTTGTAAAAATCTTAATTTTGGACTTTTGGGAAAAATAGGTATAAACTTGTAGGAATTGTACCAAATTCGAAATCCGACGTTTATTTAGCCTCCTAGTCGATCCTTCAAAGTTTGGAGGAAATCGCACGAGGTATGAAGTTCTAACTTGTGAAATATAAGGAAATACATGTTTTATATTTCGACGACGAATTTGTGATCCGGGCGAAATCCATGTGTTAATTGTAGGCCCGTTAATTATGCACGCGCTAAATTGTGAAAAGCATGTCTAAATTTCCGCGAGCACGTTAAGTTGTCTATGTGGGTCAAAGGGGAGTCTTATACAAATTCATGCCGGAGTAAGCTTCTCGATGTTTGAGAATTTAGTAGCGACGGCTACTGTGCATGGTTGATAGACTTGGACTTGCCATGGCACTTGTGGATACAATGGTTGATAGACTTGGACTTGCCATTGGTATCGCGGTTTAAGGCTTGGACTTGCCGCTACCGGATGAATGCGTATTTTTCTTCCTAGAGACTATTGTATGATTTATGAGATTAAAGCATGTTTCATCATATATTGCACATGTTAGACTTGTACGCTCAGCATATAGCTGAGCAGTGGAGATGTACTCCATTGCAGGTAAGAAGAAGGATAAGAAGAAGCGCGATGAGTGAGGCCGATGAACGCCGGGGATAACACTTGTATATGTTTTTGTTTTAAATCCTAAACTTGTGTAAGGTTTGGTAATATGTTGTAATAGAACCATAGATTAGTTCTATAATATGGAAATCTTGTAATTGACGTCTGTAATTATGTTTTAATGCGTTAAAATCAGTCGTGGTTGTGATTGTTATTGGTATTGAGTAGTAGTAGGACTTGTAAATTCCAGCACAGGGCTGCCAGCAGAGGAGCAGTCGACTGGACCCCCTGATCAGTCGACTGGATCTCGTGTATTTGAGATACTGTAAGTGTTTATCAGAGAAGCAGTCGACTGAACCCCTTGGGCAGTCGACTGAACACTGTTGACTTTAGCTACTGCTTCCTTTGATTGAAAAGCAGTCGACTGGATCCACAGATCAGTCGACTGGACCTCTTTGCAGTATGATGTATTTTTGGTTATGCTTAACACAGTCGACGGAGCAGTCGACTGGACCTTAGTGCAGTCGACGGGGCAGTCGACTGAGCCTCTGTTTTCAAAACTATTTTCTTTGAATGTGTTTTCAATGACCAAAACTTTTTATAACTCTGATTTCAATGGATTTTACCAACTCAGAGGGTAATGTTCCCTAAGTTTTAAATACCCAGGATTGTTTTAAAGTTCTTTCCGCTGCGTATATTTATATGATTGTTTGGATGAGCCTTGGTGGCGTGCCACGTGTCCTATTTCCACGCGTAGTGGGATGGGTCGTGACATTTATTGGTATCAGAGCTAGAGGTAACAAAACTTTGGGAACGTTCGACGACGAGTGGAGTGTTGAGTGAATTGCCACATGTTTTCAATTGCATTCATGCATCTTAGAGATGTTTGATGCATATGGATGTTGTTTTACATACATACTATTGTTATTGTTGTACATGCATAGTGTTTATGTATTGAGAACTACAGGACTATAATCATGAGTGACGAAGAACGAGAATTATCGCCACATACTCGCCGAATGAATGAAATGGCTGAAATGATGGGGAACATGGGAGAGATGATACGAAATATAGCGGACAGATTACCTCCAACACCTCCATTGGAGCCAGAATCGATAGTTGTAGTACATGCGCCTGAAAATAGGGGTATGAGATCAATATCAGAACAGTTTGCTCGGAAGAAACCGATGGAATTTCATGGGACACCCGATCCAACGCTCGCAGAACATTGGATCATGGATATGGAGAGAATTTTTCGATCGATTCCGATGACCGATAAGGAGAAAATTGAGAACGCAAGCGATGTACTGAAGGGTGAAGCCCAGAACTGGTGGGTAAACGTTTTAGATCAGGGAGCACCGATTACTTGGGAAGGGTTCAAGGCGGAATTCAATCGTCGGTTCTTTCCGCGAGCCGCCTACAATGCAAAGAAGAGAGAATTTGATAACTTAAAGCAGGGAGATATGACTGTAACCGAATATACTTCCAAGTATAATGCGTTGTTGAGGTTTGGTAAAGGTTCAGTGCCAGGAGAGGAAGAAAGGGCAAGGAAGTTTGAAGAAGGCTTAAGGGAAAATATCCGTTTGAGGGTAGAAACTTACGAGCATTCGACTGTTACAGCAATACAGCAGACAGCGCTTGTAGCCGAAAGTGGAATAGAGAGATCGAGACAAAATCACCAAGGAAAGCGAAGTCATGAGGGTGGTGACCGAAGTCAGGGTGGATCTTTTAAGAGGCCGTTTCAAAGAGGCTCTGGTTCTAGTTTCAGTGAATTCAGGAGAACGCCAAGTAGCATACCGTTGTGTTCACTTTGCAACAGACCACACTCAGGCCGATGTTTCATGACCAAACCTCAGAACAGGAACCAAGGCGGGGGTAGTACAAATTCAACACCCGACATGAGAGGCAAGTGTTATGATTGTGGAGTATTTGGACATCAAGCCAAGGATTGCCCGAGGAAGTATCTTCAGCAAGGAGCTAGTTCTATGGCTTCCAGTGGGTCGAAACCTAGACAGTCCAATGACGGAGGACAAAGGACGGAACAACGTCAAGGAAGAGCATATCAGATGAACCCAGGAGATGTGACTGCTTCCGAGACAGTAGTCTCAGGTATGGTGCTTGTATGTTCGCACTTAGCACGCATACTTGTTGACTCGGGATCTACGCATTCATTTGTATCACATGCTTTTGTTGAAAATTTGAATGTTAAATCGGCACCGTTAGGATATGATTTGTCTATTGCTGTGCCACTTAGTAAAGCGATAATGACATCTACTGTATATAAGAACTGTGAGATCAAATTAGGTGAGAAGTTGATGACGGTAGACCTTATACCGATTGGAGTAAATCATTTTGATGTAATACTGGGAATGGATTGGTTAGCCCTTAACCAAGCTACGATAGACTGTGAACGGAAAGAGGTTAAATTTCGATCACCGGTATATGGGAACTTTTGTTTTCAAGGAAGTGGGGTTATACCGCCGCCATATTTGATTTCAGCTATTCGAGCGGGAAGGTTATTGAAAAAGGGATGTCAGGGATTTCTATGTTCAGTAACTGATGTTTCGGCGACTGAATTAAAAGTAGAAAACATTCCCATAGTACGAGAATATTCAGATGTATTTCCCGATGATCTACCAGATGTTCTTATTGAGAGAGAAGTGGAGTTCACTATTGAGGTTATACCAGACTCAAGGCCGATATCCAAAGCACCGTATAGAATGGCACCAGTAGAATTGAAGGAACTGAAGGTTCAACTACAAGAGTTACTTGATAAAGGTTTCATTCGACCAAGTATTTCGCCGTGGGGAGCTCCAGTATTGTTTGTGAAGAAGAAAGATGGCTCCATGCGTATGTGTGTTGATTACCGGGAATTGAACAAGTTGACAATCAAGAACAAGTATCCACTACCCAGAATTGATGATTTATTTGATCAACTTCGTGGGGCACAAGTATTCTCCAAGATAGACCTAAGATCGGGTTATCATCAGTTGAAAGTGAAGGCCGAAGATGTTGAGAAAACAGCTTTCAGAACGCGTTATGGACACTATGAGTTCTTAGTTATGCCATTTGGGGTTACTAATGCACCAGCTGCGTTCATGGACCTTATGAATCGAGTATTCAAAGACTATTTGGATGATTTTGTGATTGTATTCATTGACGATATCCTTATCTATTCACCTAGTGAGATAGAACACGAGAACCACTTGAGGTTGATACTCCAGAGATTACGAGAGAAACAATTGTTTGGGAAATTCAAGAAATGTGAATTTTGGTTACCTAGTATTACTTTTTTTGGTCATGTGATCGACAAGAATGGAGTATCAGTTGATCCTCACAAGGTAGAAGCTGTATCTAATTGGCAAAGACCGACTTCCGTATCCGAAATTCGAAGTTTCTTGGGATTAGCGGGATACTACCGCCGTTTTATTGAAAATTTCTCAAAGATTTCATTGCCTATGACAAAGTTAATGAGGAAGGAGTTACATTTGAATGGAGTCAGGAATGCGAGGACAGTTTTCAAGAATTGAAGTCACGGTTGACGAGAGACCTATTTTGACAATACCATCCGGAACCGAGGGGTTTGTGATCTATAGTGATGCTTCACACAAAGGGTTGGGATGCGTGTTGATGCAAAGGGGTAAAGTGACCGCTTATGCATCTAGACAGTTGAAGACACATGAGATTAATTATCCGACTCATGATCTGGAATTAGCTGTAGTAATTCATGCCTTGAAGATTTGGAGACATTATTTCTACGGAGAAAAGTGTGAGATATTCACAGACCACAAGAGTTTGAAATATATTTTCACCCAACGGGACTTGAACATGAGACAACGAAGATGGTTGGAATTGATGAAGGATTACGATCTGTCGATTGAGTACCATCCGGGGAAGGCGAATGTAGTAGTCGACGCATTAAGCCGGAAGACGCCGAGGAATTTAGCCGACGAGCTAACACAACAAAAAGAATTGGTAAAAGAAATGGAACGTTTGGACTTGGATGTGATACCAAGGGTTAGTGGTGGTTTAATGATGGCAATCAGGGCACACCCAGATATTATTGATGAGATTCAGAAAGAACAATTCAACGATGTCTATTTATGCAGAATGAGAGACGAGATACCTTTGGGAAAGCAACCTGGTTTTGTATTGGAACAAGGGATTCTGAAGTTTGGAAATCGATTATGTGTACTGAATGTGAAAGACTTGAAAGAGAGAATTCTAGAAGAAGCTCATAGTACGAGATATTCAGTGCACCCGGGAGGTAATAAGATGTATAGAAACCTGAGGGAAAACTTTTGGTGGAAGGGTATGAAGCGTGAAGTTGCCAAGTTTGTATCCGAATGTTCGGCATGTCAACAAGTCAAGGCAGAGAGACAAGTACCCGCGGGGTTACTACAACCTTTGCCAGTGTCAGAATGGAAATGGGATGAGATTACGATGGATTTTGTTTCAGGATTTCCACGATCATGTAATAAGAATGATAAGATTTGGGTTATAGTTGACCGGTTAACAAAGTCAGCTCATTTTCTACCGACCAAGACGACTAAACCGTCCAAGTTAGCGGAATTGTATGTGAAAGAGATTGTAAGACTACATGGAGTCCCAGCTGTGATTGTGTCGGATCGTGATAGTAGTTTTACGTCAAGATTTTGGGGAAGTTTGCAAGAAGCTATGGGTACGAAATTAAGTTTCAGTACTGCATTTCATCCTCAGACCGATGGACAGTCAGAGCGTATGATTCAGACCTTGGAAGAGATGTTGAGATTGTGTGTATTAGACTTTGGGAGTGATTGGGAGCACCACTTGCCATTAATTGAATTTGCGTATAACAACGAATTTCAGTCAAGTATTGGTATGGCACCATATGAAGCTTTGTATGGCCGTAAGTGTCGATCACCGGTTTGTTGGACCGAGGTTGGAGAAAGGAAGTTATTAGGACCTGAGTTAATACAGGTGACTACTGAAAAGGTGAAGTTGATTCAAGAACGACTCAAAGTAGCTCAGAGCCGATATAAGAGTTATGCAGATTTGAGACGACGACCGATGAATTTTGAAGTAGGAGATTTCGTATACTTGCGGGTATCGCCTTCGAAAGGCATTGTACGATTTGGGAAGAGGGGAAAGCTCAATCCGAGATTCATAGGACCTTTTGAAATCCTAGAGAGGGTTGGTCCAGTAGCTTATCATTTGGCCTTGTCATCCGAGTTGGAACATGTGCACAATGTGTTTCACGTGTCTATGTTGAGACGTTGTATGACTGACACGAGTAAGATCATTGTACCTGAACCGTTGCAAATTCAGGGGGACTTGACTTACGTGGAACAACCAGTGGAGATTCTAGACCGCAAAGAACAAGTTTTGAGAACCAAGACTATTCCAATGGTGAAAGTACTATGGCGTAGTCATACAGTGGAAGAGGCTACATGGGAAAGTGAGGAAGACATGAGGGACGAGTATCCATACTTATTCGACGCATGAGGTAAAGTTTGGGGACAAACTTCCTTTTTGGAGGAGAGAGTTGTCACACCCGTTCCAAAAATTTATAGTTTTATCATGCATAATTGTAGATTGAGAGGTTATCAATGTTAATTGATAATGGTGGATTGAGGTTGACTGTGAGTCAACGGTAAGGTGTCAGTGAGGACACAGGAGCATGGCAGTTCATATTGCATAATCATGAGTAAATGGCATTTATATGATTTAAATGTTATTTGACCTTATCTGGTATTTCTATGAATAGTAATTATACCTGTGTAGTATAATTCTGGTAATTTGAATATGATAGTCATTTTGAGAACTGTGGTGAGAACGTGATAGATACGTTAATTAAAAAGGTAGGTTGTGTAGAGATTTCACAGAATATAGTTTTCGGACGTTATTTTGGACCCAAACGAAACTTAGTCGAAAACTTTTGAAAATTATAGTTTTTACTCATAAAGGCATAAAATGGATGTGCGCGAAGTTTCGAGAACTAATTAGAAGTTTGAGGAACTCGTGGGGAGGTAAGCGTAATTTCAAGAACTTTTGCCTATAAATAGATGAGGATGAGATTCATTCTCATCCAAACTTTCCATAAATATCTAGAGAGAGGAGAGAGAAAGGAGATTTTGTTACCACGGGCTTTGCGACGCCGATCGACGACTGTTCGTCCGTCAGATTTTTTCCAGATTTCAGATTTGAACTCGTGGAGGTAAGATCTACGTTTTGATACCACTTAGGCCGTGTTTGGCCAAGTTTTGTAAAAATCTTAATTTTGGACTTTTGGGAAAAATAGGTATAAACTTGTAGGAATTGTACCAAATTCGAAATCCGACGTTTATTTAGCCTCCTAGTCGATCCTTCAAAGTTTGGAGGAAATCGCACGAGGTATGAAGTTCTAACTTGTGAAATATAAGGAAATACATGTTTTATATTTCGACGACGAATTTGTGATCCGGGCGAAATCCATGTGTTAATTGTAGGCCCGTTAATTATGCACGCGCTAAATTGTGAAAAGCATGTCTAAATTTCCGCGAGCACGTTAAGTTGTCTATGTGGGTCAAAGGGGAGTCTTATACAAATTCATGCCGGAGTAAGCTTCTCGATGTTTGAGAATTTAGTAGCGACGGCTACTGTGCATGGTTGATAGACTTGGACTTGCCATGGCACTTGTGGATACAATGGTTGATAGACTTGGACTTGCCATTGGTATCGCGGTTTAAGGCTTGGACTTGCCGCTACCGGATGAATGCGTATTTTTCTTCCTAGAAACTATCGTATGATTTATGAGATTAAAGCATGTTTCATCATATATTGCACATGTTAGACTTGTACGCTCAGCATATAGCTGAGCAGTGGAGATGTACTCCATTGCAGGTAAGAAGAAGGATAAGAAGAAGCGCGATGAGTGAGGCCGATGAACGCCGGGGATAACACTTGTATATGTTTTTGTTTTAAATCCTAAACTTGTGTAAGGTTTGGTAATATGTTGTAATAGAACCATAGATTAGTTCTATAATATGGAAATCTTGTAATTGACGTCTGTAATTATGTTTTAATGCGTTAAAATCAGTCGTGGTTGTGATTGTTATTGGTATTGAGTAGTAGTAGGACTTGTAAATTCCAGCACAGGGCTGCCAGCAGAGGAGCAGTCGACTGGACCCCCTGATCAGTCGACTGGATCTCGTGTATTTGAGATACTGTAAGTGTTTATCAGAGAAGCAGTCGACTGAACCCCTTGGGCAGTCGACTGAACACTGTTGACTTTAGCTACTGCTTCCTTTGATTGAAAAGCAGTCGACTGGATCCACAGATCAGTCGACTGGACCTCTTTGCAGTATGATGTATTTTTGGTTATGCTTAACACAGTCGACGGAGCAGTCGACTGGACCTTAGTGCAGTCGACGGGGCAGTCGACTGAGCCTCTGTTTTCAAAACTATTTTCTTTGAATGTGTTTTCAATGACCAAAACTTTTTATAACTCTGATTTCAATGGATTTTACCAACTCAGAGGGTAATGTTCCCTAAGTTTTAAATACCCAGGATTGTTTTAAAGTTCTTTCCGCTGCGTATATTTATATGATTGTTTGGATGAGCCTTGGTGGCGTGCCACGTGTCCTATTTCCACGCGTAGTGGGATGGGTCGTGACATTTATTGGTATCAGAGCTAGAGGTAACAAAACTTTGGGAACGTTCGACGACGAGTGGAGTGTTGAGTGAATTGCCACATGTTTTCAATTGCATTCATGCATCTTAGAGATGTTTGATGCATATGGATGTTGTTTTACATACATACTATTGTTATTGTTGTACATGCATAGTGTTTATGTATTGAGAACTACAGGACTATAATCATGAGTGACGAAGAACGAGAATTATCGCCACATACTCGCCGAATGAATGAAATGGCTGAAATGATGGGGAACATGGGAGAGATGATACGAAATATAGCGGACAGATTACCTCCAACACCTCCATTGGAGCCAGAACCGATAGTTGTAGTACATGCGCCTGAAAATAGGGGTATGAGATCAATATCAGAACAGTTTGCTCGGAAGAAACCGATGGAATTTCATGGGACACCCGATCCAACGCTCGCAGAACATTGGATCATGGATATGGAGAGAATTTTTCGATCGATTCCGATGACCGATAAGGAGAAAATTGAGAACGCAAGCGATGTACTGAAGGGTGAAGCCCAGAACTGGTGGGTAAACGTTTTAGATCAGGGAGCACCGATTACTTGGGAAGGGTTCAAGGCGGAATTCAATCGTCGGTTCTTTCCGCGAGCCGCCTACAATGCAAAGAAGAGAGAATTTGATAACTTGAAGCAGGGAGATATGACTGTAACCGAATATACTTCCAAGTATAATGCGTTGTTGAGGTTTGGTAAAGGTTCAGTGCCAGGAGAGGAAGAAAGGGCAAGGAAGTTTGAAGAAGGCTTAAGGGAAAATATCCGTTTGAGGGTAGAAACTTACGAGCATTCGACTGTTGCAGCAATACAGCAGACAGCGCTTGTAGCCGAAAGTGGAATAGAGAGATCGAGACAAAATCACCAAGGAAAGCGAAGTCATGAGGGTGGTGACCGAAGTCAGGGTGGATCTTTTAAGAGGCCGTTTCAAAGAGGCTCTGGTTCTAGTTTCAGTGAATTCAGGAGAACGCCAAGTAGCATACCGTTGTGTTCACTTTGCAACAGACCACACTCAGGCCGATGTTTCATGACCAAACCCCAGAACAGGAACCAAGGCGGGGGTAGTACAAATTCAACACCCGACATGAGAGGCAAGTGTTATGATTGTGGAGTATTTGGACATCAAGCCAAGGATTGCCCGAGGAAGTATCTTCAGCAAGGAGCTAGTTCTATGGCTTCCAGTGGGTCGAAACCTAGACAGTCCAATGACGGAGGACAAAGGACGGAACAACGTCAAGGAAGAGCATATCAGATGAACCCAGGAGATGTGACTGCTTCCGAGACAGTAGTCTCAGGTATGGTGCTTGTATGTTCGCACTTAGCACGCATACTTGTTGACTCGGGATCTACGCATTCATTTGTATCACATGCTTTTGTTGAAAATTTGAATGTTAAATCGGCACCGTTAGGATATGATTTGTCTATTGCTGTGCCACTTAGTAAAGCGATAATGACATCTACTGTATATAAGAACTGTGAGATCAAATTAGGTGAGAAGTTGATGACGGTAGACCTTATACCGATTGGAGTAAATCATTTTGATGTAATACTGGGAATGGATTGGTTAGCCCTTAACCAAGCTACGATAGACTGTGAACGGAAAGAGGTTAAATTTCGATCACCGGTATATGGGAACTTTTGTTTTCAAGGAAGTGGGGTTATACCGCCGCCATATTTGATTTCAGCTATTCGAGCGGGAAGGTTATTGAAAAAGGGATGTCAGGGATTTCTATGTTCAGTAACTGATGTTTCGGCGACTGAATTAAAAGTAGAAAACATTCCCATAGTACGAGAATATTCAGATGTATTTCCCGATGATCTACCAGATGTTCTTATTGAGAGAGAAGTGGAGTTCACTATTGAGGTTATACCAGACTCAAGGCCGATATCCAAAGCACCGTATAGAATGGCACCAGTAGAATTGAAGGAACTGAAGGTTCAACTACAAGAGTTACTTGATAAAGGTTTCATTCGACCAAGTATTTCGCCGTGGGGAGCTCCAGTATTGTTTGTGAAGAAGAAAGATGGCTCCATGCGTATGTGTGTTGATTACCGGGAATTGAACAAGTTGACAATCAAGAACAAGTATCCACTACCCAGAATTGATGATTTATTTGATCAACTTCGTGGGGCACAAGTATTCTCCAAGATAGACCTAAGATCGGGTTATCATCAGTTGAAAGTGAAGGCCGAAGATGTTGAGAAAATAGCTTTCAGAACGCGTTATGGACACTATGAGTTCTTAGTTATGCCATTTGGGGTTACTAATGCACCAGCTGCGTTCATGGACCTTATGAATCGAGTATTCAAAGACTATTTGGATGATTTTGTGATTATATTCATTGACGATATCCTTATCTATTCACCTAGTGAGATAGAACACGAGAACCACTTGAGGTTGATACTCCAGAGATTACGAGAGAAACAATTGTTTGGGAAATTCAAGAAATGTGAATTTTGGTTACCTAGTATTACTTTTATTGGTCATGTGATCGACAAGAATGGAGTATCAGTTGATCCTCACAAGGTAGAAGCTGTATCTAATTGGCAAAGACCGACTTCCGTATCCGAAATTCGAAGTTTCTTGGGATTAGCGGGATACTACCGCCGTTTTATTGAAAATTTCTCAAAGATTTCATTGCCTATGACAAAGTTAATGAGGAAGGAGTTACATTTGAATGGAGTCAGGAATGCGAGGACAGTTTTCAAGAATTGAAGTCACGGTTGACGAGAGACCTATTTTGACAATACCATCCGGAACCGAGGGGTTTGTGATCTATAGTGATGCTTCACACAAAGGGTTGGGATGCGTGTTGATGCAAAGGGGTAAAGTGACCGCTTATGCATCTAGACAGTTGAAGACACATGAGATTAATTATCCGACTCATGATCTGGAATTAGCTGTAGTAATTCATGCCTTGAAGATTTGGAGACATTATTTCTACGGAGAAAAGTGTGAGATATTCACAGACCACAAGAGTTTGAAATATATTTTCACCCAACGGGACTTGAACATGAGACAACGAAGATGGTTGGAATTGATGAAGGATTACGATCTGTCGATTGAGTACCATCCGGGGAAGGCGAATGTAGTAGTCGACGCATTAAGCCGGAAGACGCCGAGGAATTTAGCCGACGAGCTAACACAACAAAAAGAATTGGTAAAAGAAATGGAACGTTTGGACTTGGATGTGATACCAAGGGTTAGTGGTGGTTTAATGATGGCAATCAGGGCACACCCAGATATTATTGATGAGATTCAGAAAGAACAATTCAACGATGTCTATTTATGCAGAATGAGAGACGAGATACCTTTGGGAAAGCAACCTGGTTTTGTATTGGAACAAGGGATTCTGAAGTTTGGAAATCGATTATGTGTACCGAATGTGAAAGACTTGAAAGAGAGAATTCTAGAAGAAGCTCATAGTACGAGATATTCAGTGCACCTGGGAGGTAATAAGATGTATAGAAACCTGAGGGAAAACTTTTGGTGGAAGGGTATGAAGCGTGAAGTTGCCAAGTTTGTATCCGAATGTTCGGCATGTCAACAAGTCAAGGCAGAGAGACAAGTACCCGCGGGGTTACTACAACCTTTGCCAGTGTCAGAATGGAAATGGGATGAGATTACGATGGATTTTGTTTCAGGATTTCCACGATCATGTAATAAGAATGATAAGATTTGGGTTATAGTTGACCGGTTAACAAAGTCAGCTCATTTTCTACCGATCAAGACGACTAAACCGTCCAAGTTAGCGGAATTGTATGTGAAAGAGATTGTAAGACTACATGGAGTCCCAGCTGTGATTGTGTCGGATCGTGATAGTAGTTTTACGTCAAGATTTTGGGGAAGTTTGCAAGAAGCTATGGGTACGAAATTAAGTTTCAGTACTGCATTTCATCCTCAGACCGATGGACAGTCAGAGCGTATGATTCAGACCTTGGAAGAGATGTTGAGATTGTGTGTATTAGACTTTGGGAGTGATTGGGAGCACCACTTGCCATTAATTGAATTTGCGTATAACAACGAATTTCAGTCAAGTATTGGTATGGCACCATATGAAGCTTTGTATGGCCGTAAGTGTCGATCACCGGTTTGTTGGACCGAGGTTGGAGAAAGGAAGTTATTAGGACCTGAGTTAATACAGGTGACTACTAAAAAGGTGAAGTTGATTCAAGAACGACTCAAAGTAGCTCAGAGCCGATATAAGAGTTATGCAGATTTGAGACGACGACCGATGAATTTTGAAGTAGGAGATTTCGTATACTTGCGGGTATCGCCTTCGAAAGGCATTGTACGATTTGGGAAGAGGGGAAAGCTCAATCCGAGATTCATAGGACCTTTTGAAATCCTAGAGAGGGTTGGTCCAGTAGCTTATCATTTGGCCTTGTCATCCGAGTTGGAACATGTGCACAATGTGTTTCACGTGTCTATGTTGAGACGTTGTATGACTGACACGAGTAAGATCATTGTACCTGAACCGTTGCAAATTCAGGGGGACTTGACTTACGTGGAACAACCAGTGGAGATTCTAGACCGCAAAGAATAAGTTTTGAGAACCAAGACTATTCCAATGGTGAAAGTACTATGGCGTAGTCATACAGTGGAAGAGGCTACATGGGAAAGTGAGGAAGACATGAGGGACGAGTATCCATACTTATTCGACGCATGAGGTAAAGTTTGGGGACAAACTTCCTTTTTGGAGGAGAGAGTTGTCACACCCGTTCCAAAAATTTATAGTTTTATCATGCATAATTGTAGATTGAGAGGTTATCAATGTTAATTGATAATGGTGGATTGAGGTTGACTGTGAGTCAACGGTAAGGTGTCAGTGAGGACACAGGAGCATGGCAGTTCATATTGCATAATCATGAGTAAATGGCATTTATATGATTTAAATGTTATTTGACCTTATCTGGTATTTCTATGAATAGTAATTATACCTGTGTAGTATAATTCTGGTAATTTGAATATGATAGTCATTTTGAGAACTGTGGTGAGAACGTGAGAGATACGTTAATTAAAAAGGTAGGTTGTGTAGAGATTTCACAGAATATAGTTTTCGGACGTTATTTTGGACCCAAACGAAACTTAGTCGAAAACTTTTGAAAATTATAGTTTTTACTCATAAAGGCATAAAATGGATGTGCGCGAAGTTTCGAGAACTAATTAGAAGTTTGAGGAACTCGTGGGGAGGTAAGCGTAATTTCAAGAACTTTTGCCTATAAATAGATGAGGATGAGATTCATTCTCATCCAAACTTTCCATAAATATCTAGAGAGAGGAGAGAGAAAGGAGATTTTGTTACCACGGGCTTTGCGACGCCGATCGACGACTGTTCGTCCGTCAGATTTTTTCCAGATTTCAGATTTGAACTCGTGGAGGTAAGATCTACGTTTTGATACCACTTAGGCCGTGTTTGGCCAAGTTTTGTAAAAATCTTAATTTTGGACTTTTGGGAAAAATAGGTATAAACTTGTAGGAATTGTACCAAATTCGAAATCCGACGTTTATTTAGCCTCCTAGTCGATCCTTCAAAGTTTGGAGGAAATCGCACGAGGTATGAAGTTCTAACTTGTGAAATATAAGGAAATACATGTTTTATATTTCGACGACGAATTTGTGATCCGGGCGAAATCCATGTGTTAATTGTAGGCCCGTTAATTATGCACGCGCTAAATTGTGAAAAGCATGTCTAAATTTCCGCGAGCACGTTAAGTTGTCTATGTGGGTCAAAGGGGAGTCTTATACAAATTCATGCCGGAGTAAGCTTCTCGATGTTTGAGAATTTAGTAGCGACGGCTACTGTGCATGGTTGATAGACTTGGACTTGCCATGGCACTTGTGGATACAATGGTTGATAGACTTGGACTTGCCATTGGTATCGCGGTTTAAGGCTTGGACTTGCCGCTACCGGATGAATGCGTATTTTTCTTCCTAGAGACTATTGTATGATTTATGAGATTAAAGCATGTTTCATCATATATTGCACATGTTAGACTTGTACGCTCAGCATATAGCTGAGCAGTGGAGATGTACTCCATTGCAGGTAAGAAGAAGGATAAGAAGAAGCGCGATGAGTTAGGCCGATGAACGCCGGGGATAACACTTGTATATGTTTTTGTTTTAAATCCTAAACTTGTGTAAGGTTTGGTAATATGTTGTAATAGAACCATAGATTAGTTCTATAATATGGAAATCTTGTAATTGACGTCTGTAATTATGTTTTAATGCGTTAAAATCAGTCGTGGTTGTGATTGTTATTGGTATTGAGTAGTAGTAGGACTTGTAAATTCCAGCACAGGGCTGCCAGCAGAGGAGCAGTCGACTGGACCCCCTGATCAGTCGACTGGATCTCGTGTATTTGAGATACTGTAAGTGTTTATCAGAGAAGCAGTCGACTGAACCCCTTGGGCAGTCGACTGAACACTGTTGACTTTAGCTACTGCTTCCTTTGATTGAAAAGCAGTCGACTGGATCCACAGATCAGTCGACTGGACCTCTTTGCAGTATGATGTATTTTTGGTTATGCTTAACACAGTCGACGGAGCAGTCGACTGGACCTTAGTGCAGTCGACGGGGCAGTCGACTGAGCCTCTGTTTTCAAAACTATTTTCTTTGAATGTGTTTTCAATGACCAAAACTTTTTATAACTCTGATTTCAATGGATTTTACCAACTCAGAGGGTAATGTTCCCTAAGTTTTAAATACCCAGGATTGTTTTAAAGTTCTTTCCGCTGCGTATATTTATATGATTGTTTGGATGAGCCTTGGTGGCGTGCCACGTGTCCTATTTCCACGCGTAGTGGGATGGGTCGTGACATTTATTGGTATCAGAGCTAGAGGTAACAAAACTTTGGGAACGTTCGACGACGAGTGGAGTGTTGAGTGAATTGCCACATGTTTTCAATTGCATTCATGCATCTTAGAGATGTTTGATGCATATGGATGTTGTTTTACATACATACTATTGTTATTGTTGTACATGCATAGTGTTTATGCATTGAGAACTACAGGACTATAATCATGAGTGACGAAGAACGAGAATTATCGCCACATACTCGCCGAATGAATGAAATGGCTGAAATGATGGGGAACATGGGAGAGATGATACGAAATATAGCGGACAGATTACCTCCAACACCTCCATTGGAGCCAGAACCGATAGTTGTAGTACATGCGCCTGAAAATAGGGGTATGAGATCAATATCAGAACAGTTTGCTCGGAAGAAACCGATGGAATTTCATGGGACACCCGATCCAACGCTCGCAGAACATTGGATCATGGATATGGAGAGAATTTTTCGATCGATTCCGATGACCGATAAGGAGAAAATTGAGAACGCAAGCGATGTACTGAAGGGTGAAGCCCAGAACTGGTGGGTAAACGTTTTAGATCAGGGAGCACCGATTACTTGGGAAGGGTTCAAGGCGGAATTCAATCGTCGGTTCTTTCCGCGAGCCGCCTACAATGCAAAGAAGAGAGAATTTGATAACTTGAAGCAGGGAGATATGACTGTAACCGAATATACTTCCAAGTATAATGCGTTGTTGAGGTTTGGTAAAGGTTCAGTGCCAGGAGAGGAAGAAAGGGCAAGGAAGTTTGAAGAAGGCTTAAGGGAAAATATCCGTTTGAGGGTAGAAACTTACGAGCATTCGACTGTTGCAGCAATACAGCAGACAACGCTTGTAGCCAAAAGTGGAATAGAGAGATCGAGACAAAATCACCAAGGAAAGCGAAGTCATGAGGGTGGTGACCGAAGTCAGGGTGGATCTTTTAAGAGGCCGTTTCAAAGAGGCTCTGGTTCTAGTTTCAGTGAATTCAGGAGAACGCCAAGTAGCATACCGTTGTGTTCACTTTGCAACAGACCACACTCAGGCCGATGTTTCATGACCAAACCCCAGAACAGGAACCAAGGCGGGGGTAGTACAAATTCAACACCCGACATGAGAGGCAAGTGTTATGATTGTGGAGTATTTGGACATCAAGCCAAGGATTGCCCGAGGAAGTATCTTCAGCAAGGAGCTAGTTCTATGGCTTCCAGTGGGTCGAAACCTAGACAGTCCAATGACGGAGGACAAAGGACGGAACAACGTCAAGGAAGAGCATATCAGATGAACCCAGGAGATGTGACTGCTTCCGAGACAGTAGTCTCAGGTATGGTGCTTGTATGTTCGCACTTAGCACGCATACTTGTTGACTCGGGATCTACGCATTCATTTGTATCACATGATTTTGTTGAAAATTTGAATGTTAAATCGGCACCGTTAGGATATGATTTGTCTATTGCTGTGCCCCTTAGTAAAGCGATAATGACATCTACTGTATATAAGAATTGTGAGATCAAATTAGGTGAGAAGTTGATGACGGTAGACCTTATACCGATTGGAGTAAATCATTTTGATGTAATACTGGGAATGGATTGGTTAGCCCTTAACCAAGCTACGATAGACTGTGAACGGAAAGAGGTTAAATTTCGATCACCGGTATATGGGAACTTTTGTTTTCAAGGAAGTGGGGTTATACCGCCGCCATATTTGATTTCAGCTATTCGAGCGGGAAGGTTATTGAAAAAGGGATGTCAGGGATTTCTATGTTCAGTAACTGATGTTTCGGCGACTGAATTAAAAGTAGAAAACATTCCCATAGTACGAGAATATTCAGATGCATTTCCCGATGATCTACCAGATGTTCTTATTGAGAGAGAAGTGAAGTTCACTATTGAGGTTATACCAGACTCAAGGCCGATATCCAAAGCACCGTATAGAATGGCACCAGTAGAATTGAAGGAACTGAAGGTTCAACTACAAAAGTTACTTGATAAAGGTTTCATTCGACCAAGTATTTCGCCGTGGGGAGCTCCAGTATTGTTTGTGAAGAAGAAAGATGGCTCCATGCGTATGTGTGTTGATTACCGGGAATTGAACAAGTTGACAATCAAGAACAAGTATCCACTACCCAGAATTGATGATTTATTTGATCAACTTCGTGGGGCACAAGTATTCTCCAAGATAGACCTAAGATCGGGTTATCATCAGTTGAAAGTGAAGGCCGAAGATGTTGAGAAAACAGCTTTCAGAACGCGTTATGGACACTATGAGTTCTTAGTTATGCCATTTGGGGTTACTAATGCACCAGCTGCGTTCATGGACCTTATGAATCGAGTATTCAAAGACTATTTGGATGATTTTGTGATTGTATTCATTGACGATATCCTTATCTATTCACCTAGTGAGATAGAACACGAGAACCACTTGAGGTTGATACTCCAGAGATTACGAGAGAAACAATTGTTTGGGAAATTCAAGAAATGTGAATTTTGGTTACCTAGTATTACTTTTTTTGGTCATGTGATCGACAAGAATGGAGTATCAGTTGATCCTCACAAGGTAGAAGCTGTATCTAATTGGCAAAGACCGACTTCCGTATCCGAAATTCGAAGTTTCTTGGGATTAGCGGGATACTACCGCCGTTTTATTGAAAATTTCTCAAAGATTTCATTGCCTATGACAAAGTTAATGAGGAAGGAGTTACATTTGAATGGAGTCAGGAATGCGAGGACAGTTTTCAAGAATTGAAGTCACGGTTGACGAGAGACCTATTTTGACAATACCATCCGGAACCGAGGGGTTTGTGATCTATAGTGATGCTTCACACAAAGGGTTGGGATGCGTGTTGATGCAAAGGGGTAAAGTGACCGCTTATGCATCTAGACAGTTGAAGACACATGAGATTAATTATCCGACTCATGATCTGGAATTAGCTGTAGTAATTCATGCCTTGAAGATTTGGAGACATTATTTCTACGGAGAAAAGTGTGAGATATTCACAGACCACAAGAGTTTGAAATATATTTTCACCCAACGGGACTTGAACATGAGACAACGAAGATGGTTGGAATTGATGAAGGATTACGATCTGTCGATTGAGTACCATCCGGGGAAGGCGAATGTAGTAGTCGACGCATTAAGCCGGAAGACGCCGAGGAATTTAGCCGACGAGCTAACACAACAAAAAGAATTGGTAAAAGAAATGGAACGTTTGGACTTGGATGTGATACCAAGGGTTAGTGGTGGTTTAATGATGGCAATCAGGGCACACCCAGATATTATTGATGAGATTCAGAAAGAACAATTCAACGATGTCTATTTATGCAGAATGAGAGACGAGATACCTTTGGGAAAGCAACCTGGTTTTGTATTGGAACAAGGGATTCTGAAGTTTGGAAATCGATTATGTGTACCGAATGTGAAAGACTTGAAAGAGAGAATTCTAGAAGAAGCTCATAGTACGAGATATTCAGTGCACCCGGGAGGTAATAAGATGTATAGAAACCTGAGGGAAAACTTTTGGTGGAAGGGTATGAAGCGTGAAGTTGCCAAGTTTGTATCCGAATGTTCGGCATGTCAACAAGTCAAGGCAGAGAGACAAGTACCCGCGGGGTTACTACAACCTTTGCCAGTGTCAGAATGGAAATGGGATGAGATTATGATGGATTTTGTTTCAGGATTTCCACGATCATGTAATAAGAATGATAAGATTTGGGTTATAGTTGACCGGTTAACAAAGTCAGCTCATTTTCTACCGATCAAGACGACTAAACCGTCCAAGTTAGCGGAATTGTATGTGAAACAGATTGTAAGACTACATGGAGTCCCAGCTGTGATTGTGTCGGATCGTGATAGTAGTTTTACGTCAAGATTTTGGGGAAGTTTGCAAGAAGCTATGGGTACGAAATTAAGTTTCAGTACTGCATTTCATCCTCAGACCGATGGACAGTCAGAGCGTATGATTCAGACCTTGGAAGAGATGTTGAGATTGTGTGTATTAGACTTTGGGAGTGATTGGGAGCACCACTTGCCATTAATTGAATTTGCGTATAACAACGAATTTCAGTCAAGTATTGGTATGGCACCATATGAAGCTTTGTATGGCCGTAAGTGTCGATCACCGGTTTGTTGGACCGAGGTTGGAGAAAGGAAGTTATTAGGACCTGAGTTAATACAGGTGACTACTGAAAAGGTGAAGTTGATTCAAGAACGACTCAAAGTAGCTCAGAGCCGATATAAGAGTTATGCAGATTTGAGACGACGACCGATGAATTTTGAAGTAGGAGATTTCGTATACTTGCGGGTATCGCCTTCGAAAGGCATTGTACGATTTGGGAAGAGGGGAAAGCTCAATCCGAGATTCATAGGACCTTTTGAAATCCTAGAGAGGGTTGGTCCAGTAGCTTATCGTTTGGCCTTGTCATCCGAGTTGGAACATGTGCACAATGTGTTTCACGTGTCTATGTTGAGACGTTGTATGACTGACACGAGTAAGATCATTGTACCTGAACCGTTGCAAATTCAGGGGGACTTGACTTACGTGGAACAACCAGTGGAGATTCTAGACCGCAAAGAACAAGTTTTGAGAACCAAGACTATTCCAATGGTGAAAGTACTATGGCGTAGTCATACAGTGGAAGAGGCTACATGGGAAAGTGAGGAAGACATGAGGGACGAGTATCCATACTTATTCGACGCATGAGGTAAAGTTTGGGGACAAACTTCCTTTTTGGAGGAGAGAGTTGTCACACCCGTTCCAAAAATTTATAGTTTTATCATGCATAATTGTAGATTGAGAGGTTATCAATGTTAATTGATAATGGTGGATTGAGGTTGACTGTGAGTCAACGGTAAGGTGTCAGTGAGGACACAGGAGCATGGCAGTTCATATTGCATAATCATGAGTAAATGGCATTTATATGATTTAAATGTTATTTGACCTTATCTGGTATTTCTATGAATAGTAATTATACCTGTGTAGTATAATTCTGGTAATTTGAATATGATAGTCATTTTGAGAACTGTGGTGAGAACGTGAGAGATACGTTAATTAAAAAGGTAGGTTGTGTAGAGATTTCACAGAATATAGTTTTCGGACGTTATTTTGGACCCAAACGAAACTTAGTCGAAAACTTTTGAAAATTATAGTTTTTACTCATAAAGGCATAAAATGGATGTGCGCGAAGTTTCAAGAACTAATTAGAAGTTTGAGGAACTCGTGGGGAGGTAAGCGTAATTTCAAGAACTTTTGCCTATAAATAGATGAGGATGAGATTCATTCTCATCCAAACTTTCCATAAATATCTAGAGAGAGGAGAGAGAAAGGAGATTTTGTTACCACGGGCTTTGCGACGCCGATCGACGACTGTTCGTCCGTCAGATTTTTTCCAGATTTCAGATTTGAACTCGTGGAGGTAAGATCTACGTTTTGATACCACTTAGGCCGTGTTTGGCCAAGTTTTGTAAAAAACTTAATTTTGGACTTTTGGGAAAAACAGGTATAAACTTGTAGGAATTGTACCAAATTCGAAATCCGACGTTTATTTAGCCTCCTAGTCGATCCTTCAAAGTTTGGAGGAAATCGCACGAGGTATGAAGTTCTAACTTGTGAAATATAAGGAAATACATGTTTTATATTTCGACGACGAATTTGTGATCCGGGCGAAATTCATGTGTTAATTGTAGGCCCGTTAATTATGCACGCGCTAAATTGTGAAAAGCATGTCTAAATTTCCGCGAGCACGTTAAGCTGTCTATGTGGGTCAAAGGGGAGTCTTATACAAATTCATGCCGGAGTAAGCTTCTCGATGTTTGAGAATTTAGTAGCGACGGCTACTGTGCATGGTTGATAGACTTGGACTTGCCATGGCACTTGTGGATACAATGGTTGATAGACTTGGACTTGCCATTGGTATCGCGGTTTAAGGCTTGGACTTGCCGCTACCGGATGAATGCGTATTTTTCTTCCTAGAAACTATTGTATGATTTATGAGATTAAAGCATGTTTCATCATATATTGCACATGTTAGACTTGTACGCTCAGCATATAGCTGAGCAGTGGAGATGTACTCCATTGCAGGTAAGAAGAAGGATAAGAAGAAGCGCGATGAGTGAGGCCGATGAACGCCGGGGATAACACTTGTATATGTTTTTGTTTTAAATCCTAAACTTGTGTAAGGTTTGGTAATATGTTGTAATAGAACCATAGATTAGTTCTATAATATGGAAATCTTGTAATTGACGTCTGTAATTATGTTTTAATGCGTTAAAATCAGTCGTGGTTGTGATTGTTATTGGTATTGAGTAGTAGTAGGACTTGTAAATTCCAGCACAGGGCTGCCAGCAGAGGAGCAGTCGACTGGACCCCCTGATCAGTCGACTGGATCTCGTGTATTTGAGATACTGTAAGTGTTTATCAGAGAAGCAGTCGACTAAACCCCTTGGGCAGTCGACTGAACACTGTTGACTTTAGCTACTGCTTCCTTTGATTGAAAAGCAGTCGACTGGATCCACAGATCAGTCGACTGGACCTCTTTGCAGTATGATGTATTTTTGGTTATGCTTAACACAGTCGACGGAGCAGTCGACTGGACCTTAGTGCAGTCGACGGGGCAGTCGACTGAGCCTCTGTTTTCAAAACTATTTTCTTTGAATGTGTTTTCAATGACCAAAACTTTTTATAACTCTGATTTCAATGGATTTTACCAACTCAGAGGGTAATGTTCCCTAAGTTTTAAATACCCAGGATTGTTTTAAAGTTCTTTCCGCTGCGTATATTTATATGATTGTTTGGATGAGCCTTGGTGGCGTGCCACGTGTCCTATTTTCACGCGTAGTGGGATGGGTCGTGACACTCCGCAACTCCCTTAGATGAAGGAGAGTAAGGTGGTATAATTTCATGAACAATGTCCAAAAATTGAATATAATCTTTAAGACCAAGTGAGTCAGATTGTCTACCTCTATCACTTCTAAACCTTTTAATCTTCTTACCAAAAATATTTTCAACCTCCTTTAAGAAAATTAAAAAATTTTCAAAAGCTTCACTTTTATTCTTCATAAGATAAACATATCAAAATTTTGAAAAATCATCGATGAAAGTTATAAAATACCTTTTACCACCATGGGTCAATATTCCTTCAAATTCACAAATATCAATATGAACCAATTCTAGCAATTCAGAATTTCTCTCCATAGTTTTAAAAGATTTTCTAGTGATTTTTGTCATACTACAAAACTCACATTTTTCAAATTCATTTTTTAATCTAAGAATTAAACCCATGTTACTCATATTTTTCACATACTTACTATTAATATGACATAAACGAGCATGCCATACATTAACACAAGAAACAATGTAAATAGAAACATTAGACTTTTTATTCATTTCAATGTTAAGTTTAAACATGCCATTACTAGCATAGCCTTTTTCAACAAATATGCCATTTTTCGAAAGTACATATTGATCAAATTCAAAGACTTGCTTGAAACCAGCTTTATTCAAAAGAAAACCAGAAACCAAATTTTTCCTTATCTCGGGAGCATGCAACACATCCTTGAGAGTTACCATATGCCCAGAAGTGAATATATTTGGACTTCTCCCGAACCAACACTTGAGTAGTATGGGAATCACCAAGCAATATATTTTGTTTCCATTTTCCATGGGGCTATAGGATTTGAACTAATCTCTATCAAAGCACACATGCCTAGAGGCACCTGAATCAATCCACCACCCTTCATTGCCTTCGAGATGATTTATCTTGGTAATCATAGCCACAAGCAGCTCTTCGGTGACGTTGGCCTGACCAACAGGTTGATGACCCCAATAACGACAATTTTTAGCTTTATGCCCTGCTTTTCCACATATAAAGCATACACCATAATAATTATTAGAATTACCTTGATAATTATTTGGTGCTTGCCTTGGAGGGTGTTCTTGGTTCATCCTTTGGTTAAAATTGGCCCCATTATATTATTGGTTCCTCTTAGGTTTGTACTTCATGTTATTTTTCTTTGGTTTCGTTCTAGCATTATTTTTTTCAAACGTCTTTGGCATGTTGTTACTAGGAGTAATCAAGTTTACCTTGGTGGCATTTGTACTACTAAATATCTCAGTGTTGTCTTGCTTCCTTGTGTCCTCTTCAAATCTCAAGCGGGTGACAAGGCTTTCAATAGAGAACTCCTTTTGCTTATGCCTTAGAACCTTGCCAAATTCCTTCCAAGCATAGGGTAATTTGTCGATGATAGCAGCAACTTGCATTTGCTCGTCTATGTGAATCCCCTAGGCTTGAACTTCATGAACTTGCATTTGGAGATCATACGCTTAAACCACCACCGATTTATCTCCCACCATTTGAAACCTAAAATATCGACTACAAGCATATTTTTTCGAACCGGATTCTTCAGCATCATATTTTTGATGTAATACTTTCCATATCTTTTTTGCAGAAGAGTAGGCTCGATCGTAATAGTCGTACAACTCATCGAAAAGACAACTTAGAAGATAACTTCTACAAAAGAGATAATATTTCTCCCATTTGCTAACAGCTTTTTCATGAGTTGTTTTCTCCTCCTCTGACACGAATTCTTTTGCTTTTGGCTTCTTTTCGATAAGAGTATATCCCACGTTTAAGATCATGAGATAAAAAAAGAGTTTTTTGCCTCTGTCGCTTGAAGTGCTCACCACGGAAACGAAACGGCATGTTGAGGTCTTTAGACCCAACATTAGGAGTAGCAGTAGAACCAACGCCGATAGTCTCCATTGTATCGTCTCAAATTATTGGAGAATAATGATAAAATCTTCAATTCCACCACAAAGAACCAATAAGAGGATGACTGGGATGAGGCGCGAAATGCTCTTTTGAGACGAAATGCGTCCTCTATGGGTAACATCCGGTGCAATAGGAAACTAGCATGCCGTCTCCGGGATACAACAGCCCTACCACCCTTTGCCGTATTATTATTGCGCATGCGTCTGCACAACTTGACAAGCAAGAAGCTCTATCTCTAGTGCCTTCCTTTACCCAAATTATGAGTTATGTAAGAGGAATATAATATTTTGTGAATATAGTTGTTGAATAAAACATCTTGTATGTAAAAGAAAGAAGAAAAGCAATCTATCTTTTTGGGAGAAAAAAAAAGTAATGTGAACACATGTAGACGTAGACATGCATATATATAACTTTGTTTTAATTTTTGTGCTTTCAAAACATACATTGACTACTCTTTAATCTTTTAAACGTTGAGCATACAAATGGCTTATTTAACAGCATGAAGTAATATCTGTTGGGTAAAAGAAAAGTTTAAGGACTTTGATATTCATTAAAACCATTTTGAGTCCTCTAGTAGCCGTTTGGTACAGCTAGCTTATTATGGCCACTAGCTAGCTGTAAGATGTTAAGGCATCAAAATAATTTACATGTATGTTATATAGATAGATATACATTACATATAAATATTTAATTATTAAAATATTCTAACACCCAGTGTTTGGGTATCTCACAGTTTATTTTATATCTTGCAAAATGCAAACAATACAATCAAAGATTTTTTTATCAATAGTAGTTCGACCGATTAGAAATTAATTTTAGGAAAAGCATTAGTGGATAAATACAAGTTGTTTATTAAAGTCGCCTTAGATTGTAAAAACTTTTACTTATAAAATTTTCAAAACTGTGAGTTGTACGACATATATAATAGCATCAATATTATGCTTAGAATGAAATATATAAATTTAAGTGTAAAAGGAATAGACAAGCATGTGATAGTGCGAGGCGTAGTGTCACTGTCCTAAAGCGACTTTGCCTCCTTACGTGATTGTGTTGACGGTAGAAGTAGTTCCAAGATCCAACCCAATATCACAAGGCGGCTCTCCTCGGGTTCACGTACACCAGGAGATTGGGTGAACTAGCTTTTTCAGATTGCTCAAAATGTGATAGCCGGCAAGAAAATAGAAGGAAAAAGAATGTAGTAGAGATAGAGATGTTTGTTTCTCAATGTATATCCAAAATGTAAAGAAGGGTTGTTTATATATACATCCTCATCTAGACAAAGCATTAACTAATGAATTAAAACAATAAATACATTAAACACAAATACACAAAACTGAAAATACAATAAAATACAAATTAACTCATGCTTGAATCCAAATCAATGATGAAATCAAATGCAATAAAGAATAATTCAAAATGAATCAAACACCACTCAATGTGTAGCTGAAAAATTAATCCACCAAAATTTTACAACTTTAAAAATATATAACACGTTTGATATTATTTTGTCTGACTTGCTAGATATTTTTGTAGGTGATATTGACCCATTCTTTGTTTGATATGACCCATTTTGTAGGTGATATGACCCATTCTTTGTTTGATATGACCCATTTTGTAGGTGATATGGCCCATTCTTTCTTTCTAATTAGTCAAGACAACTTGGAAAAAATGGTTGTAGAACCTTTTATTCACACTGTTGACTTAATTGGAAACAGAGTCCACAAAAGTAGCAAAAATAAAATTTAAGAGTTGTGATATTAGTCAGTTCTCTAGCAGTTATTGTATAACAGAGAACGTCCTACTTCTACAAATGTAACTCATTCTCATTTGTGCAGTCAGTAACGAGGTAAGCTTTCAAACAGAACATATATACATAGGCGCCGCACCAAGGTGCTTATGGTGGTTCCCATGCTTCGGCCCCGACATAAGTGCAGTGGGGACCTCTGTAGATCAGTTCTACGTGTTGGGGCCCAATGCTCCTTGGCGGAATTGTGGGGTAACTTACCTGCATTTCCATTTTGTGTACGAAAAAAAAATGCATACATATATGTGTGTGTGTGTGTGTGTAACACACCCGGTCCCCTTAAACAGAAATTCCCATTATAGTTTGGGCAGTTCTTAGAAACAAAATGGAAAATCTAACTATTCATATGAGTTTGGCAACTTAAAATTGTTAACAGTGACTATGAATTGCATGATGATTTTGGTGGAATGCAGGAATTAGTAAATATTACATATAAACAGTCTGATATAGCACTACAATCAAATCGCCACATATGAGGTCCATAAAAGAGCTCAAATGATCCAGAACCAGCCAAGAACTGAACCAGAAACCAACCCCATTCCCAAGGACACAGCCATCACCATCGCAGACACTTCGGCTTCTGAAGCCGGCACTGATTTAGGAGTTAGGATCATAATGACACTTGTCAGATACCCATTGGTTAGACCAAGTGCAAAAGTCAGAAAAATCATGGGTGCCTCACTTTTAAGCCAATCAGGGCCATGGAGGGTTGCTGTGAAGAGGAGATAGAACACAACTCTAGCAATACAAACCCATGTAGCCATTCCAACACTCTTGACAACATATATTGCAGTTAAAGTCTTCCCAAGAAAATCGGAAACATTGTACATTGTAACCAACATTATAGGGTACCAATCTCCAAGAACCTTGGATTTAAGGTTTTCTGCTATGTATCCCGGAAAGATGGACAAAGTGACAGCATAAATCATGAATATCCCAAAAGCCGGCCACCTAATTTTCTGTGCCACATCCCAAAATTTTGGCCCCGAAATTTGGTGGTCGTGATCTCGGAGAAGTTTGTGATGATATTGCATGATTGGTAACATGGGTAAGAGGTTGCAACAAACAATGCAGCACACTAATATGACTGTGCCGACCATAAAGTAGAAATGGGCACTTGTTTTGAGACCCTGAGGTGTTTGTGGAAGCGATGCCTTTGTTATAATCCTCAATATGGAAACTAGAACACCTGTAAATAAACATGTATTAATATTGATATACTAAGACATATACAAAGAGAAAAAAAAAATGCTAAATCGAGTTAGAGACGGAGATATAGTCAGAGTTATTTGTTATAGAAGTTGAGGAGCATGGAGTCTGTCAACCCCAACTCATGTCCTCGTATGCAAAATATATCTCCAATTTAAAAATGGAGGAATATGAAGAAGATAATGTAATATTGGTGAGAATGCATCCCGAAATTGTCATTCCAAACACATCCTAATTAAGGTTGAGTTAACATAGTGCAAATGGTGATTTAGGTGGACCATAAATTGTACTTGGTGAGTTATACTAGGTGATCTCACTCCTTCATGTTTGATCATTTGTACTTGGGCAAGAGATTTGGGTTTTAAAGGTTAACAAAAGTCGTTTAACTATTTTTTTGGTTGTATTTTGTTTCTGGAAAAATGCTCTACCGAAGTATGGTTTAGGTATGTATAACCATGTTCTTTTTCTTTTTTTCTTTTTTTCCTTTTATTGGCAATGTACACCCAAATTATGGTGTGTCACTTGGGGCTGTCTAGTCCTCAAAATGTACAAACTAACTTTACAACATGATTGGTATCCCTGTTTGGAACTGTTAAATTAAGTTGTAACTTGAAAACAGGATGATTGAAGACTAGCCACATCAGTTTGTCAAAAAGTCCGTCAAAGTTTCAGTTTGTATACCATAACCCAGACTAATTTCACACACACACACACACACACGGAATCTACAAGTAAGGTGGATTGCAAGGGCAGGGGATGGATGGTGTTTTGTGTTTTTCCTCCTCCTCCAAGGATCTTCCCAAGGTGATAATATATAGTAGTTGAAAATGTGAACTGCAGGAAATTACTATATGTTTGTGAACCCTGTGAAGGACCACTTTAAAGTTCTCCAAAAATAGCAATTAGAGCTGGCTGCCTTTTCTAGGAATAATGTCAATAGCGATCTGAAAGGCAAATTATTTACAATTCTATGGTGTTCATTGAACAATTTTCTTTCATATCATGGGTTCTTTATGTTTTGTTATTCCAAGCATTCAAACTTAGTTTTTTTTTTTTTTTTTTTTTTTTTGTTGGTGCTAGACAATCAAAATATGTTTTTATTGCAAAGGTGACATGGTTGTACCTGAAGAAGCAGTTCCAGCAAACACAGCCTGCATATACTGTTTTGGCAGATTCCCAGCAGATCCTATCAAGCTTCCTCCGATCAACCCATCGGCTAAACCACAGATCACAACTGACCCAACAGTCACACCATAGGCTCCATTTGATCTCGCTCTTGTTTCACCACAGTACCAAGCCCAGTCTAGCACTGGTGTGACCATAATTGACAGAACAAACATAATAAATCCCAAGTTCATCCTCAATCTGAAGCTCAGCTTTCTACTCAAACCACCCCAACTCATCATTACAACTAGAACCACCATTGAAGAGCCCATGTAAGCCACTGAAAAGACTTTTTCGACGTGTTTGGATGGGTAAAGAAAGCCGAAGTAATCAACGGCGGTGATCAAAGCATTCCAGGGAAGCAAGTTGCCAGCACCAAGCAAGAAATGGATTATATAAGCAATTTTGTAAGTGTCTCTAGGCTCATTTTGATCTCTCTGACCCTTCTCACCTTCCATTTCTTCAATTTTAATTTCGCATTCTCGACAGGATTTCAATAGGTCTTTAAGCATTTTATAAGCTGCGAATTGACATGGTGAAAGGATTTTGAATGGAAGGCATGTAAACAAGCTGAGCCAAGCTGCTTTCATGTAGCTTATGGCTTCTTTCCTTTTTTATTTATTTATTTATTTATTTTTGATGACTTGGAAATTCCTCAAAGGTCGGTAAACCCCCGCGTATTAATAACCACTCACAAGTCACCAGTTGATAGCTAGTGCCAAGCCTAATAGTAGGACACAATTAGTCCCACTCTTGCAAAATCTTTGAAGGGCATTTTGGTAATTTTTACAATCGTAACACGTACTCGTAATTTTATGCTATCTAAAAGCAGCTATTGGTGTAGTGTGTGGTCTTCTTTCTGTATTTGAGATTAATGAAAAAATCCCAGTAGCTTCACAGACGCAAACCTAGTTTTGTGAGTATGCTACGTAAATCCAAGTGATTTTGTGTTTTTCATCTCTCACAGATTCTAGGTAAATTTTTAACCTAACACCAGCATCATACGAGACAAGACACATACCACGATATTGACAACCAAATTCGCAAGTCACCACTTGATAGTCAGTCCCACTCTAGGGCATTCGTTGAGGGATATTTTGGTCATTTTTCCTCTTGTAACACATAGCTCTGACTTTATGTTACTTAATGGCAGCACCAAATGTACTACTTTCCTTCTTTTCTCTACATTTTTTTTGAGAAGTTCTTTTCTCTACATTTGATCATATTGAAAAAAGTAATATTTAGGGCACTAACAAAATTCACTAAGGCTGTGTTTGATAACCCCATTAAGTGCTGAAAATGAAAAGATTCAGTACTTATTCTTTTTCAGTGCGTTTGATAACACACCACTTAATTGAAAAAGTAGCTCCAAAACCACTGAAAACTTTAAGTGATAAATTTCTACTGAAAATAATCAATGAATGCATTCTACTTCAATAATTGAAACACTGTTTTAAGGAATAAAACTTCAAGTGCTTAAAATTTTCAGTACTTAAAATTCAATACTTAATTTTCAGTACTTAATTTTCAGTTTTATCAAACGCACCCTAACACTTACTAACACATTCTATCTCTCTCCTAGTGGTACTGTGGGGTTCGCAGTGGCCCCCGCAGTACCACTAGGAGAGAGATAGAGTGTGTTAGTAAGTGTTAGTGGATTGTGTTAGTGCCCCTAGGATTGCCCTATTGAAAATATAGGCAATTTTGTGTACGTAGCCTTAGTTTTGGGTGTATTACCTAACTCTGATGGTATTGTATGTTTTTTTGTTTCTGGTTTTCGTCTCTTATAGTTTGTTCCAAGAAAGAGCATTTCCAGCAGACTAGCTATTTTTAACATTTTAGACAAAATAGATAATCAGATGGAGTTTTAGATCTTCCAACAGGCTAGCCATTTTAACATTCATCTTTTTTACTAGACAAATTTATCTAGTCAGAAATGTATCTCAAAATTCTCTCTCCAAATCACAACCTTTGGATCTTACATCATTAAATTGGCACATATCTCAATAATAGAAAATGTAATAAAATAAGATGAATAGAAAAATAAAGAGCACTGCTGAAATTGAAAATTAAATAGTGGACCGATAACTAAAATAATTTTTAACTAAACTAGTTGGCTGTAAACAAAAACAATTTTAGTGCGGGATGGAGATGCTCTAACCGCTAATTTGGTGGGTTACATTTGCTTGTGGCTTTGCCTTTCTAAAAAGGCTAATAAAAAAAAACTTTCCGCAATGCAATATCCATTTCATTGAAGAACAATAATTATAATTAAAAATGAACTTGGCTTCGATTGGACATAGAACAAAGATGAGCCAATTAAGCTAGTCGACAACTCTGCATAATTGGTTTGTGGATTTGATTGATGGGTTAGATTTTGGAATCACTGCAGCATGTACAATTAGAAAAAATTGTGCTGTGTAGGGACAGTAATTGGATGGGTGGTAATAGATCTATTACTCTTTATTCTACTGCTACACATGGGGTTCAATCTTTTCCGGCATTCGCTGGGCTTTGTCGAATCATACCCAGAATAATTAGGCATGGATGGATGGATCAAATAAGACCATGGGTCAATTTGGTCCATTCCAAAGGCCCCCGTTTGGGAACCGCTTTTGAGATTTTCGCGATAAAACCAGAAGCATCTTTAATTTGGCTGTTATGGGATCACAAAAGCAACTGTTGCCAAACGGTTTAAGGGTTTGTTTGGCAACAGTTTCCTATTTTGTGATTCAATTGTAGAAAGATGTGATTGATCAGATTGCTTATGGTATATCGAAATTTCTACGATCGGCTTAGTTTTTCTAAAATATGATCAGAGAGTCTGAGATTGCCAAACAGTTTTTATTATAGCTTTTGAACTTCCATAATCACCAATGTCACTCCAAAAATTATTGACAAACAGAGCTGAGAAACACGCTGGGGCCTCCAAAAGTGGATCCCAAACGGGGCCTAAGCGAGGATATTGATCTTCCTTCATCTCTTCTGATAGTGGTCTTCAAATCTTTGTATTCAAGTTGCTAAAAACTCCAAACTGCAACAAAATGTAGGGCATAAGAAACTAATTAAACTACAACGAACAATGAGGAAACATTTTATTTTTTTTGGATACGACCACAAATCCATTGATCATGTCTTTCGTGACTTCGAGATCAGTACCAATTGTCGCTAATCAAAAGTATGAAATAGACGCAAACTCTGGGCACGTGCACCGACTTCAAAACACAATGATCATTTAAGTCGGTTAGACAAATTGATAGCTAGATTCAAACCCAACTCTGAATTAGTACATCAGAGCCATAAAACCGTTTTGCTCATTTTTTTTTTTTCCCTAAACTTAGATGAATTTGGATTGATTCGGATTCAAAAGTATCAATGTTTTGATGTTGATATGACAAGGTGTAAATGGTCACCAATGAACCACCTTATATAGAGGACTAGAGCCAACTTTTGTCTGGTTTAGGAGAGATGGATGTTAGGATATGAAAGGAGTGGGTACTTTTTGGTGTGACTTAAAGGCTGATGAAGTGATGAACCATAGGTTTAATGGAATTTGATTCCTCCCTCACTTCCTGTTGTTTCAGGGAATTCATAGAGCCTAGAGGTATAATCATCCCCCCGATTGACGCTTAGGTTTATTCAAATAACAACTGTCCTATTTTATTTAGCCTTTGTTTGTTTCATGAATTCAGATACAAAAATGAAAGATAAACATAGACTATATATAATACTTCCTTTTTGTTTATAAAAAATAGCAAGGAAACATGCTAGGAAAACATTCACAAAAAGTACTGAAAATGTTTCAAAATTTGAATGTATGAGTTACTTTCCATATCCTTTTCTTGAGTTCCTATTATTATATTTTGAAAATTTTTAATAATACTTTTTTTTTATTAGTAATTTTTAATATTAGTTAAGCATCTATTACTATTGTAAAGGGAACGAAGAGTTTGAATATGATTGATTGAGCCACAATTGGCAATGTGGGTTATTAGTAGGTGTTCACTATCTATAAACTAACCCCCCCTATGTCATTTTCTCTCCATTTCCTCCTCCCACTTTTGGAGAAAACGCAGAAAAGGATTTGATGTTTGGAAGCCTGTTAATCTGCTCCCCCTCTCTTGGTGTCCAAGTTAGGCAGGCGTAAGCTTTCCCTCCACTTTCTTCATTGCAGCTAACTGTTTCAACAGGTTGTATTTAGAGGTTGGGACCTTTGGCAGCCAAAAAAACAATAAAAAAATTTTGTGGTCCTACAACACCGAAATGGGGTGCTACCCAAAGTGTTGGGCCAAAGGGGACCCGAGGATCCACTATTTGTATTTATATATATTCATAGGCAAATCCAAGATTCTTTAACTACATAACATAACCCCATAATTCTTACTCTTTCGGTCACAAATTAAATGTCCGTTATTTCACTTTTCTAAGTTTACCCTCTATAATATGAGATATGATCAAACTCTTCCAATTATTGTTTGATGCGAGTCATGTGACAATAGAATTATGAATTTCAAAGAACAACAATGCAAAATTGAAAATTTCACAACGAATCGAAAAGGTTTCTTAAAAAGTTAAAATTTCCAAAAAGAGACTCTTAATATGGAACATATATATCTGAGTATCACATAAACTTTAGCTTTATTGTAGGACATGATTGCTTATGCATAATCAATTGAAGAGGAATAGAATTTTTAATTTGGTCTTCGGAGATAAGGAATGATAAGCTTTATAGCGTACAATACATCTACATGCTCGTGTAAGTTGTAACTTTGGAAAAGCATTAAAGAGGAAGAATATGGAGTGACTGAACCAATTTTATTCTTCGGTGAGCACATAAGGTAATATTGGCCATTCTTTTGGGTTGTTTGCCTTTTAATTTTTCTTTACTAATTTTTTTTTTCTTTTTTTCACCTTTGTAAAGTTCTCCAACGAAAGAATTTGGAGGTATGCTAAGTTGGGATGAGTTTCTTTCTTTGTCTTTGGGTCTAGAAAGTCTCATATCTCATATTGCATTACTTGCTTCATTGCATGTTGTTAATGAGTTAATCTCGTATATTCTGGAGTTTGTCCATTGTACTCATGTACGTTGCCTCTTATGGCTCTTTTCTCTTTTTATTGATTAACCTATTTCCGAAAAAGGAAAAACAAAATTGGAGGTACAACAAAATGTAGCATTATTTGAAGAGGAGTTTAAATTCTATAAGGATCATCCGCAAACCCTTGGGTTCGCAGTTGCAGGATCCAATGGTAGCCTACCATGTAGGCACTCTCCTTTAAATATTAGTTGTACTGTTTTTTTTTTTGATGATCGGCAAAAGCCTACAACAATACATTGAAACAAACAAACGGATTCCAAAAGGAACCAGTACAGCAACAGAAGAAAGAAAATATACAAACACAAAAGCAACACAGAACAACAGAAACAGAAAACAAACACAGAAAACATCTGAAGCTGCACTGCAGTCGCCCAACTCCAAAGATCTCTCGAACTGTGGCACCGCTACCAAGCTGGGGCTGAGGAGCAACTGCCGAACCACCCACTAACGAGGAACACCCCGAAGCATGAACTCCACAACAAGAATCCCACTCAAAACTCCAAATCTAACGGAAGAAAAGATAGATCTGGAGTAGAAAGAACTGGATTCAAGCACAGCATCCATGAGCACGAAGCGTCTCGTCGGGGAACCAAGAAAAAAAGAAAACACACACCAAACCCCTACAAGAGGGGACAAACCCTCAAAAGAGGGACAAAATCCCCACAAAGGGGAACAAACTCTCCCTAAGGAGAGACCAAAAAAACAAAAACAAGATCCAAACTCTCCCATGGACAAGCCATGGGAGAGCCTGAAACCAGGCGCAGCAAGGGGAGGGGACGAGAGGTTTCTAGAGAGAGAGAGACGTGAGGTTTCTGGAAGAGTTTGTACTGTTGTACACTTGTACACATGGAGTAAAACTGTAAAACACTATCTCTTCTCTCTCATCTATAATAAGTATAATAAGTGCGGTATATTTTTTATTCCATCCTCAGTAATCAAATATTTGATAAAATTGAAAATTAAATACTAAAATTTAAGTGCTGAATTTTAGGTGTTAAAAATTTTAAGGAATTGAACTTGTAATACTGAAAATTGTGTCATGTACTCAAATTGACTGCATTCAGTGATTATTTTCAGTAGAAAATTTTCACTTAAAGTTTTCAGTATTTTTTTGGTTGCTTTTCCAATTAAGTACTACATTATCAAACGCACTGAAAACTAATAAGTGCTGAAACTTTTCATTTTCAGTACTTAATTGAGTTATCAAACACTAACACAGTCTCACAGATTTGATTTGAGTCATTTGTTTTATCGATTTTGCTCTTGGATTTTTCCTATTTGACAACGAGTAAATATTGGGTATCACCATATCGTGTCAGATTTTATCCCATTCATAGGTTTCAAATATTTGCTGAGTTTGAAAAACTTTTTGCTGATTAGTTTAAGAAAGATTCCCCTAAAAATAGGGTCCACATGGATTTATTCATTTTTTCTGTGTCTAATTCTATGGGTTTGATCTGAGAAATTGTAAAATAAAATTCTCTATTTACCTTAGCATTATTTCATCACTGTCATACTAAATTAAAACTTACATTAATTAGATGATAGAGTTTGCTACAGCCAAAAGAAATTAAAAAAAAATGGGCTGAGAGTGGGATGAAAGAGGTAACCAGTCGCTGATGGAGAAAACTTCAGGCAGTAGGGCAAAAAGAAGGAAAAAGATTTAGTGTTTTAGTCAATGCATACAACACATCATACAATAGGCTTTAAATATGTTGCACCTTTTGCTGTTTGAATTTTTCACACTTTTTTATGCACCACTTACACAGCACAGATACATGCATTTAAAGCCTTATTGTAAAATATGTTATAAAATGTGTTTTGTGCCTAGCACTTCTCCTATAAAATTTAAAGAAGGGTGCCTACATGGTAGGCTATATCATTGGATTCTGTGAACCTAATCCTTAATGAATTTAAACTCTTTGAAGATTGATATTCAAATTTGAGTAATGCTATGATTATCATATTTCTATCTAAAAGTGTTTCTCAAATGATGTGATAGTGGGGTCAGGTCTAATGCAGTGGGACCAATTAAATTTAGAGAAATTAATTAACAGTCCCTATAACAACCAGTTTTCGGCCATTCATCCCTGTGTTTTTTAGTTAATGCGATAAGGACAGAATCAATTCCTTTATTATGGCTTAAGTCCATTTTCAAAGTAATATAATATTTATTGACATATTTACCCTCACATGAATCATGCTCAGATTGAATTCAAAAATCAGTCCATTCTCTCTCTAAAATCACGAAAATCTCATTCCTTCCTTGATCTCTCTCTCCCCTTTTCCTCTAAATTGTGTGTATATATACGTATATATATATATATATATATTTATATACAGAACTGTTGGATTAAAGTTGAGTTTTGGCCAATTTTAGGGTCAAATAAAAGTGGGACCCACTTAGAGTTTAAGTGGGGTCCTTGTGGATTTGTGTTCTCCTCCATGAGGGGATGAAGTTTGGATATTCACATGTCCAAAACTATTGATGGGTGAATGAGAAATTAAGGCTCAAAGTTTGCCCCTTACAAGGAGTTGTTGAAATGGAAAAGGTTCACAACTTGCCTTGTCCCACATAGGAAAAATAGAAGTAGTCTTTAGTGTATTTATAAGGCTACTTCATGTTTTGGGTTTAGGCCCCAAGGGGCACCCCGTTTTGTGGAAGGAGGAGGACCTAAGGCCCTTTGGGTTTACTCCACACACGCGGACGCGCGTCGCCGCCGCCGGCCTGCCTTGCCGAGCCAGGTCGTGGTCGTGGTCGTGGGTGCGGGTGCGGGTGCGGCTCATACACAGTATTTCTTTTTAGACCCCTCAAGTTTTGATTTTTACAAATTCTGTATTGAGAGACCTTTGGAATTTCTGCACATGTTTTGCATTGCAGAAACTCTTGGAATCTCTTAAGGGTTACAGAAATTGAAAAGGCTCTGTGATTTATTTTACTGATTAAATTCATCCAATTAATCCCTATATACATGTATTTCTCTCCCTTAGTAGATACACAGTTCATACGTACTGTTCTCCAAAGAGTTCCTCCTTCCAATTCTTCAGTTTTAGAGAGAGAGAGAGTCGCTGATATAGTTGGTTCGCCAGAACAATTGTACACTGTGCTAGTACTACTGTTAGAAGCCGCTGTATCCTGGGAGACAGACGCCGACAACGATTTCCTCAAGCACATCCGGTGAGGCGGCGAATCTATTTTAAGGAAACTATGAACTATCACAGGCCTCGGTTTGATCAATTTTCAGTTTCTGTTTTTCTTTAGTTACGGTAATTTTTTGCTTTCTATATGATGTTTCAGTTTTTATGTCATTGGATTATTTCTTGTACTGCTTCTGTTTGTAATCCAGAATCTGATTCTATTTAATATAATTTTCCAACAATCTTAAAACAGATTTATTTTATATATTTTACAAACAAAATAGATTCGGATTTAGAAAAACAGAATTACTTTTGAAAATAATAAAATAGTTTGGAATACAAAAAATTGCTACTGTAATTCTCATTTTCTTCCCAAACAGTGCTGAATCAGGGAAAATAGCATTAGACAAAAAGTGTGCAGAATCGCGTTTTGCTTAAGAATTGTGAGCAGAATCTTAAAATTCATTCGTTTTCCTTATAATTCTTTGAAAATAAATTCTGCCACTGTTAAAATTAAAAGGAAAAAATATTAAATTTAATTTCTTTTCTCCTTTGATAATTTTTTTTTCAGAAATGGCAAATGAGACTATGAACACTACTGCGAACCCTACTGCTACCGACGGTGCTAATGGCTCCAACACCGTAGTGATTGGTTCGATCCCTATAAAGGTTCCCTCAGTCTAAACGGTTCCTGTGAACCACGGGGAGAAACCCGAAAAATTTAATGGTGTGGATTTCAAGAGGTGGCAGCAAAAGATGCTGTTCTACCTTACCACCTTAAACCTTGTGAGGTTTTTGAAGGAAGATGCTCCTATTCCTAATGACAATGAGCAAGACCGAGAGGTTGTGCTAGTCATTGATGCTTGGAAGCACTCGGACTTTTTGTGCCGAAACTATGTGTTGAATGGCTTACACGATACACTCTATAATGTGTATAGTGTTAAGACCAATGCTAAGGAACTGTGGGAGTCCTTAGATAGAAAGTACAAAACCGAGGATGCCGGGTCAAAGAAATTTGTAGTGGGGAGATTCCTCTACTATAAGATGGTGGATTCAAAGACTATGATCAGTCAAGTTCAAGAGTTACAAGTGATCTTGCATGAAATCCATGCTGAAGGGATGACCTTAAGCGAAACCTTTCAAGTTACTTCTACAATTGAAAAGTTACCCCCTGCTTGGAAGGACTTCAAGAACTATTTGAAGCACAAGTGAATGGAGATGAAGATTGAAGATATCATCATAAGGCTTTGAAGACAACAAAGGGGCTGACAGGAAATTAGGGGATTTTGGGGCCAAGGCTAATATGGTTGAGCATGGTCAAAGTTCACGTGGGAAGAAGAAAATTCCTTCTGGCAAAGGATACAAAATGGGGGCCAAAAGGTGGTATCGCCAAGAAGCCTAAGTTTCAGTTTCAAAGAAAGTGCTACAACTGTGGCAAAACTGGACACCGTACTTCTGAGAGTCATCTGCCACAAAAGAAAGTCAAGAATAATCAGGTTAATATGACAGAGTTAGATTCTATCTCAAGGGATGTCTCTAACATTAATCTCTCTGTTGTGGTCTCTGAAGTGAACTTGGTGGATTCAAACCCAATGGAGTGGTGGATAGACACTAGTGCTACTCGCCACATATGCTCCGACAAAGCTATGTTCACTTCCTTCAAACCAATTACAAGTGGTGAGAAGATGTATATGGGAAATTCTGCTTCCTCGGATGTTGAAGGCCAAGGAAAAATAATTCTGAAGATGACTTCAGGAAAGGAGCTGACTCTCAACAATGTCCTATATGTACCAAAAATTTGCAAGAATTTGGTATTTGGATCTCTCCTAAGCAAGCATGGCTTCCGAATGGTCTTTGAGTCAGACATGGTAGTGCTGACAAAAGCGGGAATGTATGTGGGAAAGGGGTATATGTGTAATGGGATGTTCAAACTTAATGTAGCGACTGTATTCCCAAAAATTAATAAAATGAGTACCTCTTTTGTTTACTTGCTTGAGTCTTCCAATTTATGGCATGGTAGACTAGGACATGTTAATTAATTCTTTGCGAAGATTAATTAAATTAGACCACATACCAAACTTTTGTATTAACACAAGTCAGAATTGTGAAACTTGTGTTGAAGCAAAATTAACAAAGACTTCGTTTCAAATAGTTGAAAGAAGCACTGAACCATTAGGATTAATCCACACTGATGTATGTGATTTAAAAATGGTTCAATCTAGAGGTGGCAATAAGTATTTTATTACTTTTGTTGATGATTGCACTAAATACTATTATGTGTATTTGCTAAAAAGTAAAGATGAAGCTTTGGATAAGTTCATTCTATACAAGACAGAGGTTGAGAATCAACTTGGAAAAAAGATTAAGGTGTTAAGAAGTGATAGAGGTGGTGAATATGCAGCACCGTATGGTGACTATTGTGCACAAAATGGAATTATTCACCAAACCACTGCACCTTATTCACCTCCATCAAATGGAGTTGCTGAAAGGAAAAATCAACCTTAAAAGAAATGATGAATGTTATGTTAATTAGTTCTGGATTGCCACAGAACTTGTGGGGGGAGGCAATTCTCTCTGCAAATTATTTTTTAAATAAGGCACCTCGAAAGAAAGATGATCAAACCCCGTATGAACAGTGGAATGGTCGAAAACCTTCCTATAAATTCTTACGAATGTGGGGGTGTCTTGCAAAGGTTCTTGTACCTACTCCTAAGAAAGAAATGATATGTCCAAAAACTGTTGATTGTTAATTTATTTGCTATGCACATAATAGTAGTGCATATCAGTTTCTTGTACATAAATATGAAAACCCAGATATACATAAGAACACGATCATGGAGTCTAGAAATGCGTCGTTCTTTAAGAATATATTTACTTGTAAAGAGGAATATAGTTCTAAAAAAATGCACTTTTGAGACTATTGGGGAATGTAGTAAAACCCAAGAAGAGAATGTTGATGCTGAGCCTAGACGTGGGAACGAGCTAGGACCTCAAAGTCTTTTGGTCCAGACTTTTTAACTTATATTATAGAAAGTGAGCCTCAAAGCTATAATGAGGCTATTAGATCACCAGATGGTCCATTATGGAAAGAAGCAATCAAGAGTGAAATTGATTCTATCCTACAAAACCATACTTAGGAACTAGTAGATCTTCCTCCTGGTTGTAAGCCGTTGGGTTACAAATGGATTTTTAAAAAGAAAATGAAGATGGATGGTACTATAGATAAGTATAAGGCAAGACTTGTCATTAAAGGGTATAGACAAAAGGAGGGTCTAGACTACTTCGACACGTATTCTCCTGTTACGAGAATAACATCCATTCGTATGATTATTGCGATCGCAGCTTTGCGAGATCTCAAAAACATCAAATGGACGTAAAGACTGCCTTCTTTAATGGAGATTTGAATGAAGAAATCTACATGGAACAACCTGAAGGATTTTATGCTCTAGGGAAAGAAAATAAAGTGTGTAAGCTTGTCAAATCATTGTATGGCTTAAAGCAAGCTCCAAAATAATGGCATGAAAAATTTGACAAAGCTATACTCTCTAGTTGATTTAAAATCATTGAGTGTGATAAATGTGTTTATGTCAAAGACACGAATGAAGGCTATGTCATCTTATGTTTATATGTTGATGATATGCTCATAGTGTGTAGTAATGATAAGATCATTAAATCTACTAAGAAAATGTTGAATACTAAATTTGACATGAAAGATATGGGACTTGCAGATGTTATATTAAGCATCAAGATCTCTAGAAATACTAATGGACTTGTTCTGTCACAATCACATTATGTAGACAAGATTCTAGAGAAGTTCAACAAGTCTGATACAAGTATAGCCAGGACACTTGTGGACTTAAGTCTACACCTATCTAAGAATACCGATGAGAGTGTTTCTCAGTTGGAATTTTCTCAAGTGATAGGAAGTTTGATGTACCTAATGAGTTGTACAAGACCTGACATTACTTATTCAATTATTAGACTGAATAGATACACTAGTAATCCTAGTGTTGAACACTAGAAAAGGATAGCAAGGGTACTGCGGTACCTATGATATACACATGACCTACATGAGATATCCAGCTGTATTGGAAGGATACAATGATGCAAACTGGATATCCAATATGAAAGATTCAAAATCTACAAGTGGATATGTTTTCACACTAGGTCATGCAGCTGTATCATGGAAATCTTCAAAACAAACTTGTATTGCTAGATCGACAATGGAATCTGAATTCATTGCACTAGACAAGGCAGCTGAAGAGGCTGAATGAATTTGCCATTTTGTAGACGATATTCCTAGATGGTCAAAACCTGTGCCAGCTATTTAAATACACTGCGATAGCCAATCTGCTATTAGAAGGGCACAAAGTAATATGTATAATGGTAAGTCTAAACATATTCGTCGTAGACACAATACCATTAAAGAACTACTCTCAAGTATATTTTAAATACAACTTGGCAATTCGATTTGTTTCCTCCTTTCAGGAGGAACATGTTGGGGCTCTGTCCCGGCAGGTGAGAGAACTTCAGCAGCGGCTTCAGCAGTTCGGTATCAGTTTTAGCGATACCCCTGGAGGTAGCGGCACTAGATGAGGTGGCGGCAGTGGTGGGGGTAGAGGTGGTGGCGAACGTGGTGGGAGTGGTACAAAGTCAGAGGAGGAGCCCCTCAGACGCGTGACCCGCCAGACTCGAGGTCGGGGCCGAGGCTGACCTCATCTCTCTTTCCTTTCTCTTTTTATGTTTTGAGTGTTTTTGGAGAGGACACACACCTTATTTGGATGATTGTATGCACATATACGTACTTTATTTCTGACGATGGCTTATGGATAGCCGAGCTCGGATAGGCACCTGCACATTTTCACTGCGACTGTTTTTATCTTTTCTACTTTTTGCTATTGCTCATCGTATGTGTGACCATGGCTTGGTCCTTTTTATTTCACTTTCATTGTTACTATTTTCTCTCTTGTATGAATGAATGAATGAATGAATGTGACCATAGTTTGGTCTTGTTGTGCATGATGCACACGTTTATTGTTTTGATTCAATTTTCTGTTTACAGGTGGGCTAAACACATTAAAAATAAATCCTGGCCAAAATAAAGCTCCAAACGACACTCGGTTAGGCTTTTGCGGCACTCAGTGAATGCCGCAACGGCAGTCAGTGAATGCCGCAATGGCATTTATGGACTGTCGTGTGGCACTTACCCGAGTGCCATTCTACTTTACCGAGTGCTGCCCTGTGTTCTGGGCAGATATACTCTTATTTAAAGCCTTCCTTCATTAATACTCCGCAAAATACTCTCTCCTTGTCTTCATTTTTTCCTTAAATGGCCCCCATTAGCCCCCAAATTCTCTTCCCATGGATAGATACTCTTTCTGGTATCGACAGGCTCAACTTTGAGTGCTTCAAACTAATGACCTCTTCTCTTTCCGACAGATGACCTTAAATGAAGGTTTGCTTTGAGCTGCTATTCGGTGTTGGGATTCCTCTCTCCACGTCTTTCGCTTTGGCTCCCAGGAGATCTGCCCTTTGCTTGAAGAGTTTAGCGCTATTCTGCACACTGATCCTTCGGCGGATCCGATAGTTCCTCTAGCATGGGCCGGGTATGTCCGGGACCTCGCCGCTCTCCTTCACACATCTCGAAACGTAGCAAGCTCTTTTGTTCAAGACCGACAAATAAACTTTGAATGCCTTTCTTCCGTCTACTCTCCGGTGGGGGATCCTTATGACGGAGGGTATCAAGTTATTCAGTGTAGTGCTTTATCGATAGCCATGCTTTCTTACTTCCTCTTTTAGCATCTTCTGATGTTCTCATTCCCGTTGTTTACGGTTTACGGGAGATGAAGAGCGTCGTCATGTTGATCCTCGGCGAAACCTTGATTGGTTTGGACCGTGCCCACACTGCTGGGGTTATGTTATCTGCCGGGGCGCCTTTTGTTTTACAGATTTGGCTCATGGAGCGCTTGGACCTCTTTATCCACCCTTCGCACCTATGCGGATCACTTTTCTATGATCGTATGGAGATCGACCGCTTATTCCATGTTGTCGATACCTGGCTTGACTGGCTTCGAGGTCTTTCTTCTGATGACATCTGTTGGATCTGCCCGTAATGAGTTCATGGCTCTATCGCGGTACGGTTCCCTGGGCGGCCTGGCATCTGGTTGCTGGGCTTGCATGTTACTACTTTTTACATTCAGGATCGGATGGTCCGCCAGTTTGGGCTTTTGCAGGATATTACCGAGGTCGTCACTGCTGATTTCATGAGGGGGTCCACTTTGTCGACTGTGCCTACTACAGGGAAAAGCTTGCTATTTACAAAACTTTTTGACAGACCCTGCCTACTCTTGCTGTGCTTTTTGAGACATGACTTTGTCTTTCTTTTAAAGAATGCTTTTTAGGAAATGTCCTAACATGTCCAATCAAAGTGTTCACTCTTCCAATTCATCTTTAAGTTATGAAGATTCTCCCTTTTAATGTCTTTTCTTGGTTTTTATCACTACTGCTTTGAAAATTGCTTTTGGAGTCTTAATCATTCTATACCATGAATCCTTATTTGTTTCTTTATAATACTTATTTTAACAGCCAGGAGATCCAGAGACAGGTTTCAAAGTAAATATATGGGTTCTTCAGATAGCAAACGAAGTTTGCCCCTGGTTTTGGGGCTTTGAGGTGGTTGCGGGAAAAACGCAAGTTTGCCCCTAGCTTAGCACAGGTTTTTTTTTTCATGGACCGAAGGCGTTCGAGAGCCCGCCTACTTATCTCCAAATGGGTATCAGGTCTACAGTAGTTCGATTTAAGACTTGACAGAAAATGCCATTTAGGCAATTATTAGTGACCGAATCGAGCATGTTGCCTACGTATCCCCTAGCGGGAATCAGGTCAAGCGTAGTTCATCGATGTATGAGGTTTCGAAAGGAAAGGGGTTTCAAGCAAAGTATTTCTTGAGGCGATCGAGGTTAATTGGTTGTTTAAATTCAACCCCATCTAGGTCCATAAGATAGGTCGCTCCTTTAGAGATGAGAGTCTTGATGATGTATGGCCCGACCCAGTTGGGTTTAAATTTTCCTCTGTGGTCATAACAGGCACTTTCAATTCTTTAAGGACCAGGTCACCCTCAGCAAACTTCCTTGGGCGGACCTTTTTGTTGAAAGCACGAGCTATCCTCTTCTGATATCCTCGAGTATGATTTATTGCAGCCAACCTTTTTCTCATCGAGTAACATCAATTCTTCATACCTTCCCCGTGTCCATTCTAATTCAGTTATCTCACATTTGACCAAAACCCTTAGAGAGAGTATCTCTACCTCGACGGGAAGGACAGCTTCCATCCCATAAACCAGCGAATACGGTGTAGCTCCTATAGAAGTTCTCACGGAAGTCCGGTATCTCCATAGTGCAAATGGAAGCTTCTCATGCCAATCCTTATATGTGTTCGTCGTTTTTCCCAAGATTGCTTTGACGTTCTTATTTGCCGCCTCTACCACCCCATTCGCTTGCGGTCTATACAGAGATGACTGATGACGGGTGATCTTATATTTTTCTAACAGCGGGATGATTTCCCCTTGGAAATGACTGCCATGATCATAAATGAACTCATTTGAGACCCCGTATCTGCAAATTATGTTCTTTTCAATGAAGCTCACCTCATCCTTAACTTTCAAAGTTGCATACGAAGCTGCCTCTACCCACTTGGTAAAATAATCAATTACTACGATTATGTAGCAGTGCCCGTTGGAGGCCTTTGGGACTACCTCACCAATGATATCGATTCCCCATACAGAAAATGGCCAAGGGGTGGTCATGCTATAGAGTTGCGACGGCGGGGAGTGCATTAGATTTGCATGGATCTGGCACTTATGGCACCTTCTGACATATTCGCAGCAGTCTTTGTCCAAGATCGTCCAATAGTATCCCTGTCGGATAATCTTCCTTGCTAGCATGTGACCATTCATGTGGGGCCCACATACTCCTTCGTGTATTTCCTCCATCATTCTCTTAACTTACCTCCCATTTAAGCACTCTAGATTATACCCGGTGTAGGACTTCTTCCATAGTTTATCCGCGTAGATCACAAATTGAGTAGAGAATCGTCGAACCGCCTTTTTATCCTTCTCTGAGGCTCCTTCGGGGTACTCTCCCTTCTTAATGAAGTTCCATACATCCTCGTACCAAGGCACTTCACCCTCTTCTTCTATGACGGTGATCATTTCAAATGACGGTTGGTTTATCACTTCTATGGATAGCGAGATCATGGTAGTTCTTGAGGGGATCTGGATCATTGAGGCTAGGGTTGCTAAGGAATCGGTCATTTGGTTTTCTTTACGGGGAAGGTAATAAAAGGAAATCTTTTCAAACTGTACTTTTAAGCTCTCTAGGTAGTCATGGTAAGGTCTCAACTTCTCATGGTTTACCCTCCAATCACCTCGTACTTGGGATATGATCAGGTTAGGCCGAAAACGTCGATCCTTTCAACTTTTAGGGCTAAGGCTGCTTCCATCTTAATTATGCACGCTTCGTACTCTGTGGTGTTATTGGTCGAGTCATACCTGAGTTTGACGGCTAACGGGGTAGGTGCCCCATCGGGTGCTATGAGAATGATTCCAACCCCGTAGCCTATTTGGTTGGCTACTCCATCAAAGTATTCCACAAGTCCTCCTTTACCTCCATTACTCCCTCATCAGGAAACTTAAATTCTCCCTTATCCTCAGATTCTATGGCAAGATCTGCTAAAAACTCAGCCACAGCTCTTCCTTTTATAGACTTGGTAGTGACGTATTTGATATCGAATTCGGCTAGCATCATGGTCCATCGGGAAATTCTGCTGGTCAAGGTAGGTTTTTCGAATAGGTATTTGAGTGGGTCCATTCGGGATACAGGGTTACAGGGAAGGCTAACATATAATGCCTAAGGCGACAGGTGCACCAGACCAAAGCCCAACAAGCTTTTTTTAAGGGTGAGTATTTCAATTCGTATCCGGTCATCCTTTTGCTCAAGTAATAAATGGCTCTTTTTGCGTGCCCTTCTTCTCCTTCTTGGGCCAACATACACCCCATTGAATCTTCAGACACGGAAAGGTATAGCAACAAGGGCTTTCCGGGTGAGGGTGGTGATAGGACATGTGAGTTTTGGAGGTAAGTTTTGATCTTATCGAAGGCTTGTTGGCAAAGGGGATCCCACTCGAACTTCTCTCTTTTTCTGAGTAACCTAAACAACGGGTCACAGGTTAAGGTGAGTTTTGAGATAAAACGGCTTATGAACTGTATTCTACCCAGAAATCCCCTTAACTTTTTCTCGTTCTTGGGTGGCTGTATTTCGACTATGGCCTTTATTTTGGTCGGGTCCACCTCTATCCCTCTCTGAGTGATGAGAAACCCCAATTACTTTCCGGTAGTGACCCCGAAGGTGCACTTCTGAGGGTTTAACCTCATTCTAAATTCTCTAAACCTTCCGAAGAACTTTTTCAACGCATCCAAGTGTCCTTTCCTCTCCTTAGATTTCACAATCATATTGTCCACATACACTTCTACCTCCTTATGGATCATATCGCAGCAACGTTGTAGCGGCCCGCTGATAAGTTGCGCCCGTATTTTTGAGCCCAAATGGCATCACCCTATAGCAGTATGTGCCCCCACGGTGTCATAAAAGTGGTTTTCTCTCTATCCTCGGGCGCTATTAGAAATTTGGTTATACCCTGAGAAACCATCCATAAAAGATAGGAGTTCATGTCCCACTGTATTATCCACTAACACATCGATGTGAGGTAAAGGAAAATCTTCCTTAGGGCTAGCTTTGTTCAGATCCCGAAAGTGGACACAAACCCTAATGCGACCGTCCTTTTTTGGGATAGGCACAATATTGGCGATCCATTCTGGATACTCGGTGACCATCAAGAATCCGACTCTCAACTGCTTTTCAACTTCCTCTTTGACTTTGAGTGCCCATTTAGGCCTTATTTGCCTCAAATTTTGTTTTAAGGGTTTTGAATTGGGAAAGAGGGGGATATGATGTTGGACTATTTTTGGATCGATACCTGGCATATCGCTCTAAGACTATGCAAAAACACCTTTGAATTCATTTAATAGATTGATTAATTCTTTTCTTTCTTATTTGCTAAGTATAGAGCCAATAAAAACATTTTGAGGATTATCTTCATTTCCTAGATTGATCGTCAGAGTGTTCTCAATGATTTTACATACAGATTCTTTTTCTTTTTTGATTAATTTTTACAATTCATTTGGTATTTCGTGAGCATCACATTTATCACATTCATTAAGCGCATTCGAGTAGGCAGAATTGGTCATGCTTTCATTGATTTTCGTTAGAGCAATTACAACAGACATGGATATTGAAAGACGCCTCATTTGGGCCATTACAGACTCCGGGTGTGGGGGATGCCTATCACTAGACTCAAAGACCCACTCTTTCTTGCTTTTTCCTCCCAGATCGGTGGTGAAGCACTCTTCTAGATCCCTTGTTTTGGTAATCTCCTCCATTTCTTCTTTATTCAGGTTTTTCCATGTCGTTCTCCTCACCTTGCACTTCTTCTACCAGTCCCTCAGTATGTTCTTTTCCCGGGTGATCCTCCTCCAGCTCATGAGGCTTGAAATGTCTCCCTGACCGGGTTAGATGACTGACTTCTTCTTTTGCCCACAGATTGTCAACTTCGGAAACAACTGCCGAACTTTCTTTCTCTGTTCCTTCTCAATCGCTCTCATACCACATGTCATCTTCTACCTGACTCACATTGGTGTTGCCAGTTTCTTGATCCCACTAATCCAATTAATCCCCCAAAGTGTAAATTATCGGATCCCCCGACATCTGATAAGGCTTCCTTGGTGTCCCGGCTTTAGTGATTAGCCTAGACGGATCGAAGGTTGTATCTCCCATCCCCAAGAAATAAAGGCCATGTGGTGGCGGCACAACATGATGGTTTGGCAGTGGATTCCTAGTAACATTAGGAGTTTTGATAGGAGGCTCTAATATCACCTTGTTATCAATGAGGTCATGGATTTCGTGCTTTAGCCTTGTGCACCGATTCATAGAATGACCCTTCTGTTGGTGAAATTTGCAATAGAGATCTTCTCGGAAGGTTGGTGGAAGTGGGCTTGGTAAAGGTCGAGGCTCCAACGGGCGGAGATGCCCTTTTGCTGTTAGCCTATCAAGGGCGGTTGACAGTGATACCCCTAAATTTGAAAACTTCCTCGGCTATTTTTCCATTCCTTTTCTTGGTGCTATGTTGAACTTCATCTCCGGTCCGCTCAATGCGTTGACATCGGTGCGGCCAGAGTGACCTCCTGAATGTCCTCCATTCGACCCATAACTCGGCCTCCTATATCTGTTCGGCTGTTCTTCCTTCTTAATCACCTCTTCTTGAATCGCATCCCCTATTCTTATTTCCACATCAAAAACTTCAGCGAAAGTGTTGATCGACTGGAATCTCATTTTTCTCTTGGTAGACAGGTTGAAGGTTTTTCATCAACATTCGGATCTGGTCCTTCTCGGACGGCCTCTGTACCATCTTAGCTGCTTTTCCTCTCCACCTACTCAAATACTTAGCAAATGATTCTTTGTTTCCCTGTCTAGTGGTCTCCAAATCTCCGGATGTGACATACAGGTCTTGATTGTACTCATACTGTGCCATGAATGCTTTGATCACTTCTTCCTAGACTCGGGTTTTGCTTGGTTCGAGAGTGAGGTACCAGGATAGAGTGGCTCCAGGTAAAGTCTGCTAAAATAAGACAGCCATCATGGTAGTGCTCAGCCCACTCGGTTGGAAAGCCCCGATGCACATCCTTACATGACTGCGAGGATTCCATGTCCCATCAAACTTATCGAAGACTGGCATTTTAAAACCGGCAGGCAGCGTTTCACGAACCCCATCGTACAGACCTTCCAGCTCCATCAGGTAAGTATCGACCCCTTGAGCATTGCGCATTACCCTTTCTAGCTTCTCTATCTTTTCAGTCATTATCCTCTCTTTCTCTCTTTCCACCCTTTCCCTTTCTATCCTGGTAACCTCAGGCCTTGGCATCTCGGGGTCATCATTCCACCCCTCTTTCCTAACCGGCGGATCATTGTTTGGCGGATTCACAACTGGTGGTAGGCGCTATTGCTTCTATCATGACCATCATTCGATTTATATTCTCAGCCTGTCGCCTCATCTGTTCTACTTGTTGTTCTACCAGTGTCCTTAATTCTGCCACTTCCCCGTCGTTCCTTTCATCTGCCATCTCTCTGTCTTCTCCTCTTCAAACTAACCTTGCAGTGGGACCTCTAAACCAAATCGTGCCTGAATGGATGCTATATTTACCCTATAAAAGGAAATATTTTTCAAAAGATCTTTATGTTTTTCTATATATTTTTTTACCGAAATCTTTTATTATATATTTTGAAAGACTTTTGGTGAGATGAAATGGTTCATATGTCACACGGATGCAATGCATGTGTGTGTATATGCCTACTTTATATGCAAAAGAAAGAAAATTCCTAATCCTAACAAATAGACACATAAGCATATAAAATCCTCACTCATGTCAAATGCGCCAATTTCATCTCTTATTGTGATCCTTACTACCCCTTTAAAGGTCGAGTATTCAAAATTTTTCAAAATTCCTTTGAGCAGCATTGCTTTAAATGATGAGATCTTTAAAAAATAATTCCCAAAATTTTTGGATTCTTCCTTCAAAGATGAGGATGTGCAAATATACCTCAACAAGGGTTGATGTGGAACTTTAATCAAAAGTGAACTCCAAAGATTTTTGAAAGAGCGGTTAAATGCTTTGGATCAAAGATAGCAAAAATCCATTTTGCTTTTAAAGATGGATTTAAAATTCTTTGGGTAGAAGGATCACATGATCGGATTATCACCATACTTTTCATGAATTCGAATACATACAAGGTCAATGATGCTTAGCTAAACATGATATAAGAGATGTAACCTTATAATCAAAACTCGTCATGTTCTCAAATGTCATAGGACATGAAGAGGAATTGTTCAAACGTGATTAAGAGGTTACACATCTTTCATCAGGTAAGTATTGTCATTATCTCAAGTAATCATACAAAGCTCCCTAGCATATAACCTTAATCAAGAATTTATTCCCTAAGATTGAAAGGTTCTATGGAAGCTACCATGCAAAGGCCGGGTTTTGGTTAAATAAGGGACCCTTGACACACACCCGATAGGATGCTTCATATTCCAACACATGGTACGAGATCAAGGGTGATCACACAGTCCCATGATGGCTTGATCGACCGGGTTGCCCCGAGCCTCCAAGGTCATAGTTCCGTGCAATCGACTGGCTGGACATGCAAGTGAAATGCAACAGGCACACAAAAGATTGATTAATCTGATTAAAAGGATGCTTTTCAAGTCTAATCCTCAAATGAACCCAAAATTAGAAATTTTGGTCTGCGAAACCAAAGATTCTGGGTTCGATCCCCAGCAGAGTCACCAGATTGTGTATACCGGTATTTTGGGCCCGCTTTTTAATTTTAAACAATTTCTTTCAAATTCAAATACAAAGAGTCACCACTTAATTTTTGAAACGAAAATTAAGAAAACATTTTTAAAGCAAACCGATCTTTTGCGAAATCAAAGATTAACTAGGTCCGGGGATTATGAAATGAGAGAGGAAGGAGTCCGACAGACTAAAACACCTCTCTCATCCTATCTCGCGATAGGCCTCTACTCAACATCCATTTAATCAAACTATTAATCTAAGCATGCCCTCAACTAATACATAGATATAAATATATATTACACAAGCATGTCGAAATGGTGTAAAATTGCTAATGACAAAATATCATTCGAAACCATATAATTCACTTAGCAAGCAAGATGATATGCAACAGAGGACAAGAGAACTTACTCGGGATCTAGCCGCGAATATTAAATGTGCAATGCATGCAAATAAATAAAACCTAGGAAAAGAGTCTCTAATCCATATATACAAGTAAAACAAGACCTATTTCTAAGGTGTCGTACATGGAGTCGAAAATAAAAAAAAAAAATAAGAAGCAAATTAAACTAGAGAAGGGTTGAGAAATTGTACCTCAAATGCGCTACAAATCAAAGATTAGTACATACATTTTAAACAAAGCACATTATTGGATCCTAAGTAATAATTCCTAACAAGAGACAAATTCTATTTTCAAGTATCAATCTACATGAATGAATGCACATGGATACATGGATATGAACAATATAAAGACCATGAACTAATCATTGATTTGGATCATTTAGCCTTTGGTTCCAAGCTTGAATAATCTTTATTAGAGTATGGTATGAGCCTTAGGTTAACGAAAGATCATTAGAACCATTATTTACAAAGTTGGTAAAAACTGTGACAGGATTCTGAAAATTGCTGAGAGCAGATCAGAACTTCAAAGAAATAAAAGGCATGGTTCTCGTGGTTTGATCTTGATGATTTTTGAACACTAGATGTCTCTGTGAGTCTAGTTTTTAATCCAAAAAGAAAATCAAGGTTTCAATGGTTAGATCTCTGGGAATTGACTAAAAACTAGACATCACTCAGAGACTTACAACTCTCTGTCCAGAAATTTTGTTTGATTTTTTAAAAATAGTAAAAAAATCAGAATTGATCTAATCTTTTTAGGGGATCTTATTAACACATCAAACTACATGGAAAAATTTATTTGAAGTCAGAGATGCTTGATTAATGCTCTAATTTATTGATTTCAAAAGAGTGTTTCTGTTCTGGAATTCTGGACAGATTGTTGTTGTTTTACAAACTCATTACCAAACAACTTTTACCATGAAATCTCATTGAAACAAAAATTACAGTGGTAAAACTTTGTGTTATTAACACTTTCCAGTTGGTTTCATTCGATTCCAATGGTCCATTATTTAACTAAAAATCCTTGATCAAAAACAGTTTGTGAATCCACTGTTTTTATTTGTCAAGTTCAACTTTATTTGTTAACCTCAACTATTAAATCATGAAGTTGAGCTTAAACCAAACCATTTCTCCTACCATTTGATGGTCATTGGAGACAAATGACACTTAACTTGTGGATCTTAAATGAAGTATGAAGAAACTTCATAAAATCCTAAGGTAATGAATTCAAACTATGGTAAAAGTTTGAACTCATTGACTCAATATATTAAAATCAACTTCATTTCCCTTCATAAATCATAAGTTCATAAGAATATTGAGGGACTCTAAACACAAGGATTCAAATAGGACATTGAAAGTCTTATGAATCTAAAAAATAGACATAGTCAAAAGGAAAAAGGAAACAAAACTTCAAAGCAACATCAACTCCAAGGTTTATTTATACTCTAAACCCAAAGCTATTTTGATCCAAACTAATGAAATGAGAGTTCAATCACAATATATGTGGTGTGTGATGAAATGAGGTAGGAAGAGAGGTTTTGAAAATGTGTAAAAGGTCCTAAGTATCTATATATTGTGATTGAAGTAGAGTAAGAAAATAAAACAATTTAGAGCTTACCTCTAATGATCCTCAACTCTTTGGTTGCTCTAAGACTTCCAAAGATTAAACTCTTCTTGTCACACCCCAACCCGCCTCGGGCGAGTTGGGACACGTGTAACAAGCCCACACGTTCAAAACACCCTTAATTCATAAAGAAACACATGAATTATACCTCATAAAACAGCTCCATTGACACAAAACAGACCCAAGGGCAAAATGATCATTAATAAAGTATAGCAAATTTTATATGGAAAGATAGCTCTTTGAGTCCCGGTTCCAACGCAAAAAACGGTGCGCGAATCCGAGTTTTGTAGAGAGAGTTATGCTTGTTTCCGTAAAAGCTGACAGTCAGTTTTCATAGGGGCGGATCGATCCGCGAAAAGGGCGGATCGATCCATTTTCTATATTTTGAGGCAGAATGTCCCCGGAAATGGGCGGATCGATCCGCGGAAAGGCCGGATCGATCCGGCCTTGGCAGAACACCTCCCTGCTGCTAAAAACATCAGTTTTTCATATCCAAACTTGTTCCAAACTTCCCAAAACTTTGTGAAACCCTTAAAACTCATTCTCAAAGCATTTTCAAATGTTTCTAACATTAACACAACATCTCTAAAGCATGGATTGACAATCAAACACACAAATTCTTCCTTAGGATCATGAACTTACATCAAAATCCATATTTCTCCCATTATACTCATGACCATTCAATCATAGGAGAACTCAAGTTAAATTTACAACCAAAAAGGACTTTCTTCCAACATTATACAACTTGTGACTAACAAAGAAACCACCATCAACATAGGACATAGTTAGCAATAACCCAACCTTTCAAGATACAAGTCCTCCAAATACAAGGTGATCCTAACACTTTCAAAACACAAGATGTTTTTTTTTAACCCATGGATTACAAAGACTACCATTAACCAAAACTTCTATACACATGTACATATCAACATAACTTGTAACCCCCACGCCCAACCGTCGCACGGATCATTTCCTCTCCTCTTCCCGTGCCGTACCTGCGATGGTTATTCAATAACCACAACAGAAAATATATTTTCGTTTAAGCTTTCGCTTAGTGAGGGAACTAACCATGTCATTGGAATGCAAAGTATGTAAATGCAACAATCATTATAAACAACAACGAATTGATCTCCGGGAAAGTCAAGTAACTCCAGCCACCACCCCCGGGTCCTTCTCACCCCGGATCTTTCTCACTTTTGGCGCATATAGCGCAACACACACTCTCATGTGACCCCGAAGGCATCACCGGCATTTCATTGTGGTCGTCACCACGTCCTACTCATTGAGGACTTACTATCCCTTACATATGGGACCTATAGATGGTGACCACTACTTGATTTCCCTTTGATCCACATAGGCATATAACAACTTCACATATAAGCATAACAATTTCACATACTTGGCATGCTTTTCACCCACAATCATCAACATATATATATATGAGCATGAATTCAAGCAACTACTAACAACAACTATTACACTAACATAGCTAAACACCCAATTGAGAAGTTAAAACACTCACCTTCTTGATTTACTAGCAATTAAGCTTAGATTTTCCAAGTCTCTTCCTACTTTCCAACCCAAATTCCACTGGTGTAATTCCTACATGGATTTGGTACCAAGAACATCATTTTTCAAGAAAAGGTGTCGGAAAAACGTTGCCGAAAATGAAATTAAATTACGTGCATGTGATCCTCTTACCTCCACGAGTCCAAATACGGCCTCGGATCGAAAATCCGGCGCCGAACGGCGAAGGAACGGCGAGAAACGTCGCGTGGAATTTCCGTCGTCTTCGTCGAAGCTCTCGTTCTCTCAAATTCTGAGAATTCCCAGCTGTGTGTGTTGTGTTATGACACATATCAACACATGCATATGTGTTGTGTCAACTTTCCATTAATTATGTTTACCTCCCCTGAATTTCTTTAAGCTTTATTATGAAACCCCCATGTTAATTACATTAATTACCCATCTTTTCTAAAAGGATTTAAACTAAGTCCCGCGTAGGTCCCAAACGTGGTCCCACATAAATTATGAGGTTGCTATTAAACCTACCAATTATCGATTTTATTCAAATACGCCCTCACATGGGTACCCAAATTGGTCCCCTTAATCTATCATAAGACATAATAATATCAATAAACATTTAAACAAGTAATCATATAAGCACATAATGACATGAAAATGCAAATTATTTTAATTAGACCCTCGTTGGGCCCCACATTTATACCAGTCCCGCCTTTCACAGGACTTTCATCTGTGTCCGCATTTGAACACCTTTTCACATGTGGGTTCATAACCCCACCTTAATTCATCTCATGCATTAATTATCTTTAATTAACACACATTGATATCGCATTAATATTATTTTCCGGGTACGGGTGTTACACTTCTTCTTGCTCTTTCTTCCAACCAACCCTCTCTATTACTCTTCTTAATTTAGAAAGTGTATAAGGAGAATCAACTTAGGGATTCTAACATTCCAAAATTCTAACCTCCCTTAATGGGGATACACATCCTCTATATATAGGCAATCTTTAGAGGGTTATTTTGGGGAATTCACAGCAAAAATCCTAATACCCACCGTCTTTTGATGGTATAAACTGACCTATTTTTGGACAGGCTATCATAAAAATACGACACTCTTTGGAGATGGAAGCGACACTCAGTGATTGCCGATGCGGCAGTCACTGATTGCCGAAACGGCATGCCGATGCGGCATTCAGGGAGTGCCGCGGACAACTACACAGACTGCCGTTTTTTATTATGTAAAAATCCATTTTTTCGCAGCATTTAATGAAATTCATGGCACTTGCAGAATGCCGTCCGACACTCCATAGAGTGCCGTAGCGGCAATCCGAGACTGCCACAGATTCTATCATGTGCCGTTTTACTCAGTTTTTTTTTTCTTTTTCTCTCTTTTCCCTTTTGTTTTGAATTGAAAGAGCCTTCGGAAGAGCTTAAATCACCTTTGGAAGTCTTAGATTAGTCGGACGCTTGTCATTATCGGGCCTAAGAGGTAATACTCCCCTTAATTCGACGCGTGGTGAAAATTGGGGTGTCTATAACAGTCGACTGGATTCATGAATTGAACAGAGTAATTTTCCCAATTTTGGAAAAAATAGTCGACTGCATTGCTCCACACAGTCGACTAGATGAAATTTAAAAATTGGAGTTTCTGGAGGATTAAGTCTAGTCGACCGAATGGGTACCAGTTGACTGGGTGTGACACCCCTAGCCTGAAAATATAGTCTATCGGACTTGGTCCAGTCGATTGGATTAGATTATTGAGATTTCAGGCTTTCTGCAATTTTCAAAGCAGTCGACTGGGGTCCCGGGCAGTCGACTGGATTCTATTTTCAAATTGTTTGCTTTTTATAAGTGTCTCAAACGAGAAAACTTTTTATAACTCTGATTACTATGATTTATTGAACCCCCAGGAGTCGATTACTCACTGTTTCACTTATGTTTATTCCGATGCTATGTATTTAATTGAATTGGATGAGCCTCGGTGGTGTGCCACGTGTCCTATTTCTGCCCATAGCGGGATGGATTGTGACAAAGGAATTCCCCAGAGAAACCTGGATGAAGATCGTACTTTTGGGGAATTTCCCAAAGAAACGTAGATGAAGATCGAGTGCCTTGAGGAATTTCCTAAAGAAACCTAGAAATCTGGATGAAGATTGACAACTTTGAGGAATTTCCTAGAGAAACCTAGATGAAGATCAAGTACTTTTGGGGAATTTCCCAACAACCCGTATTCTGGATTACTTTGTGGATTTTCCCAAAGTATTCTGGATGTGGTGATCAATTATTTTGAGGAATTTTCCAACTGTCGATTTCATGTTTTAAGTTTCCAATTTGATGGTTTGAAGGTTAGTTTTGAGGGTTTAATATTGAGGCTTTCCAGATTTGGTGATGGTGATGGCGATGACAATGATCAAGTTTGGTGATGGTGGCTATGGATGGTTATTGCAGTCGAGTGAGAGAGTTAGATACACAGAGTTAGAGAGAGAATGAGTGAAATAGAGAAAGAACTATTAGGAATTTTCTAATTTTTTGAATTCAACTTGCTGATTATATTAAGGGTAGTTTTTTAAGCAAAATATGATGTAGGAACTTTTGATCGAAACTATTTAAGAAAGTGATATATATTAATCCAAAAATTCCCTCAAAATGGCTTATTACTAAATAAAAATAAATAAAAAAAAATTTAAGAGAAAAGAATAGAAAAAATTTTTTACGTCAAAATATTGATGTGTGGTATTACTGGAATGGTTATTCATTCCAGACTTCCGTAAAAACAAAGCATGTGTTTTGTGATTAATATAGGGGTAGAAGCACAGTAAAATACAACAAACGAAAAGCGCTTCACAAGACTCCTCCCCGTGTTCAGAGAGTCTAGAGAGAGAGAGAGAGAAAAATGGAGAGAGAACAAGCGGCTCCATTCTCCTCGGGGCTTTACGGAGGAGAGAGAGGCGCCGGAGGGAAGTTCAAAAATCAACCGGCAAGGAAGCCTCCGACGACACCGTACGACCGTCCTCCACCGACGAACCAACCCCAAATAGCTACCCAAAGCCGAGAGGGCGGATGGTTGTCGAAGATTGTTGATCCTGCCTACCGCCTCATCACTGGCGGCGCCACTAGAATCTTACCTTCTCTCTTCTCCAAATCCCCTTCCGCCAATGCTTTTCCTTCCCCTGACACTGATGATCACGGTCAGTTATTCATGTAGATATATATATATACTTGTATATGTTTATATGTAGCATTTTTAGAACTAGGGTTTTGAAATTTACTGTTGGGAATGTGACTCTAGTTTGAAAATTGTTGGTTTTTCCTTAATGGGTAGGGACCTATTGTGGATTGTACAGAGCAATTTGATACATTTTTCCTTTAATAAGAATACCCTGCTAAATTGGCAATTAGAAAGCCCAAGTACTTACGCTAATGCCACAAGATAATAAAGATGCTTGAACACATGGTCTCATAAGCTTTCATCTAGAATTTGCCTATTTGTTGAAAACCACAGCCCCTTATCAGTTTAGGAGGTCACTTGGGAAAGGCAACAACCTTATAAGTTGAGAATCTCCCCCTAATGCCAATGTCGAATATAGAGCACTTGCTCAGATTAATTCTAAACCCATAAGTGCTTGGGAAGTCATCTAATGACACGCCTACAATTAATAGGTGATTGGATAACATGAGATTCCCTATGTGAATCCCCTTTTAGTGTTGTACCTATCTCTGTCCTTTTCATTGAAAACCTAAATAGATTTCTGGTTTTGAGGTAGCCCCTATGGGAGATGTTCAATTCGACCAAAGGCTTTTATAGACCTAAAGTAGTTCAGAGAATTTGAGTTCTCATGAGTATAAACTTTGTCAGAATCAGCTTTGAAGTTAATTCATCCCCACCACCTCTTTAGCCGCTGAAATCCCATTCATCAGCCATGTCTTTTGAATTCTTTGTTTTGTTTTATTTCTTTTCTAGTAGCTTTTGTCTAAAAGGGCTTGAAACTAAAAGTCATCTTAATAGGTTTCCTATTCCTCTACCCTCACTCTATGCCTTGCCTTGCCTTTGACGACTTAAACTAGGAGTGGACATTGCTCTTTTTGTAGTTGCCAGAGGGCAGTGACCTTGCCGAGGGCGATAAGCTGGTCGATGGTGTAACCGTGTGTTTGGTGTTCCTGGTTGACGAACTATTGTGAAAATAGTGAGTTAGGAGTTTTCCGGAGATACTTGAAGGTCTCTCTATAAATGGCATAATTGACCGTGCTTGTCTTTGTGGGCTTGTTTCATTAGGTGTGGACTAAGAAGTGTGAGGTGCTTAGGGTGAAGTCTTAAAATTTTCACAAAAGAATGATCCAAAATTGGCTATGCCAATTTTATTTAATATTTTTTTCAACATTTCCTTGTTTTGTTGTAAAGTATAATTTACCATTCACACGTCCACTTTTTTGACATGGGTACATTTGTCTGAATTTTTATTTTGGGTAAGTAATTGAGAGCTTAGTGCTTTGAGTTTCATCTGTTCCTTTTTGACATTCTAAAGTTCGTTATCACATATTGTTATCTTTTTATTTCACACGGAGTTACCTGATTTAGAAAGCATCTGGTTTATGTTTTGTTCTTGCTATCTACTTTTTGTTTCTTTTTAATCAGTATGTTCTTCCTTGGGCAGATACGTGGAGCACAGAGGTGAATAGAAATAGCAGCCATGAAGATAAAAAGAGCACGATAAATGTGAGTTTTATCATTTCGTGCTATATTTGTGCTGTGTCATGCCTTTCAAGGACTATGTGTTTCTTATTTAGTGACGATAGTTCTCGCAATTCTTGTATTATGAACGTTATTATATACTTTTAGAGGGAGACTTTAAGCAGCTTTCCCCCAATTTTCCCACCCTCCAGTCACTTTAACAAATTATTTCAGCTCGTTGCTTATGTTTGGGAGGCCTGGAAGTCCAATTGTGAACCTCCTTCTCTCCTTTCTCCTCTTCTCTCCTTGTATCTTTTAAAAAGTAAGCATATTCTGTTAACGATGATATGTTTGAGGAGATTACCGTGAGAGCCTGGTTAAATAAGATTGCCTTTTCTTATCTTCATTATGTGGTTTGAGATACATAGAGTAACTTATTTTGTAAAGGTGATGGTAAGATATGTTTCTAACTCTTACAATGTTGTATTATTTTTTTTTGCGTTATTCTCAAGAAACATATACCTTTGTTATTTTTTTTTTCATGTCTCAGAAATTTCTGTTTTTCCTGATATTTCATGCAAGGAACTGTGTTGGAACTATTTTGTTTGGTTTTGACTCCATAAATTTTTTTTTTTTTTGATTTTCTACTCTACATATATTTGAACATTAATCAGGTTTAATTGCGAGGAGGTTGTATTTGTCTTTTTTTAGGATGGGTGGGGGGGTTCCCTTTGGTTGATTTAAGTCATAATTGTTTAATAAGCGTTAAGGATTGTGTTTATGCAGCTTGAAATATCCAACTCTACTAGAGGAGCAGGTCCCATCAAATCGGTGGATAAATGGCAAAATTCTGACATTGATGAGCTTGGACGGGATAAAGTTAGCAACTTATTTGATGAAAATGAGTTTTCTAAAATCGAGCAGTTAATGAAAGGAAAAAATTTTTCCAGGTAAGTTAGGGTTCTTATTTATTTCTATTTTCTTTTGACTAGCAACTTATAGTTTTGATGCAATGGTGACTGTGACTAGGCTTCTTTATGACATAAATTTCAGTAGTTATAATGCTTCCAACCTTTGTTCTTAGAATTATACGATTCTCGATTCAAATAGTATGATTCGTTCCATTTCCTAAGCGATTCACATAGGTATGTAGAATCTGTGTACCGAGTATTTGCAATCGAATGGCACGAATCTTACGATTGACGATACTGTCAGATCTGGATGTTTTATTATTATTATTATAGAAAAACCTTGTTTACACAAGACCCAATCCTTTTTCTTCTTTTCAAATTTTCTAGAGCTTACTTTCCAGGGAGGAATATAGTGAAATATATTTCTCTAAAAGTGTACAAATCAATTTTTCCACGTGTTTCTACCTGCTAGAGGAAGTTATTAGAGCCATCTATTTGAAGACATTTGGAGGTTAGCGCTTTGGGATAAGTTTATTCCATTTTTCACAATTCGCAAGTTAAGATTTTTTTTTTGGGGGCATTTTAGCTTTGCATCGAAAGCTGGACGCTTACGCTCTTACAATGAAAAGAAGAAAGGCTTTCTTGTGAATTGGCTTTGAAACAAAAGGGGAAGAAAGATGGTGATTTGGTTTTTTGGTATTTTTCACAAGTTTGGACTTTTATTTTGGTACTTTGGTGTTTTCTATTGGACAATTCTATGGACCCAACCTCTACACAGCTTTAAAAAATGCGTCAATCTCTCTCCTATGTCACTGTGGGGTCCACTGACATCACAGGAGAGAGATAGACACATTTTTTTTGGGTTCTGCACCAAGTTTTATCCTTTTCTATTTGTCACCGATCCGGTCCAATTTGACTACTATGCTCCCAAGATACATAGAGAAGGAAAGAACTTGCTTTTGAGCTATGTGGGTCCCATTTTAAAATTATTTCAGTTTTATGAACTTATAATAGTATTATTCCTATTTTCTGGAATTTTTGTTTCCTCATGTTGGTTAGTTGAAATATACTTTACAAATGTCAGTTTACATGTGATTGTGTTTGTTAACCTGTCTGCCTGAATTCTCTTCGTTGGTATGCAGGGAGGACATCAATCGTTTGATGGAGATATTAAATTCTAGGGTTCTCGATCTTTCTAATGTTGAGCAGGAGAAAAAGAAATCAAGCATGACCACCGAAGGGGCTTTTTTGAACAATGAAATTTCAAGAATGTCTATTGAAGAAAAGCAGGATGGTTTAAATACAGCTATATGTGGAACCTCAACACCTCTTCTTGAATCAACTATGATTGAAAATCCAAGAACATCTATTGAAGGAAAACAGGAAGGTTTAAATAGGGCTATATGGGGAACATCGACACAACTTCAAAATCCAAGAATGTCTATTGAAGGAAAACAAGATGGTTTAAATCGGGCTATATGGGGAACCTCAACACCACTTCTCAAATCAACCGTGAGTTTAGTTTCGCCCTTACCCTCAACCTTTTTTTTTTTAAAGTTTGTGGCACACGCCTAATGAATGAAACTCTAGAGCAGTTTCCCTCTTTAAAAAGTTTTCCAATCATGTATCTTAGCATGCATTCATATTTGGAGTTCTAGTATTATGTATCATAAAATATGTCAGAAGTTCTGAGTTGATTATGATATGTTGTAAAAAAGTGTGCAAAGATTATCTCATACTTAAGAGAGGGTAGGGTTAAAGAACTGTAAAAGTTGTGGTGAACACTTCTCAACATGATACAGGACTCACGCAAGAGAAAGCTCAAAATTGAGGAAAAAAGGAAGAAATTTCTGCTTTTCATTTGAGTAAATCGATAAAACCCATAACTAAATTGTAACAAATTTATATTATTAATTATAAGAACATCACACATCAAAATATTGTACGATTTTTTTTGTTTGAGAAGTGAAAATTTATTAAAAAATGCCAAGGGACACACTCAAAAGGAGGAAGAGCTTAAGTGGAGCTCCTATCAAACAAATAAGTCACCCGAACAGGCCAAAAAAGAGTGAACTGGAGGTGGAAAGTGGCTTTTGCTCCAGAAATACGAAGTATCAAGAAAAGAATTCTTGAAGCGGTGAATAGGCTCTTGAATATCCTTGTATACTCTCCTATTTCGTTCCCTTCATAAATACCACATCAAACAATTGTGGAACTCTCACCCAAGTCTTAGATCCCTTTTTCGACAGGCAACTCCTCTTCCCGCAAGCCATCAAATCTACTAGTGATCTAGCCATTACCCAATTTACATCAAATAAACCAAGCAACAAATCCCAAAACTCCTTTGCAACTTTATGATGAAGAAGAAGATGATGAGGATCATCCTGCCCTGCCTGATACATACAGCACACGTATTTGGTAGTATACTAATATTGGACCTCTGTTCCTCAAATTGTCGATTGGAAATTGTCAATATACACTCCAAAGCTACTACCCATATAAAAAAAAGAGACCTTTGAAGGAACTTTGACATTCCAAATCTGTTTCCAAGGGAAACTCAACATTCCAGTATTACGTGTTTAGTACGTGTCTGCGTACTCGTACCCAACTTTTGGACACATTTCAAGCCGACTCCCTGTACCCTAAGTTTTGGAGTTTAGAGAGCCTAGGCACCTAAACACATACTTGCACCCGATATGTATGCTCAAGTCTATGTGACATAACTTAAGAGCCAAAACTAAAGAGAATTTAACCTAAACATATAACAATCCACACCATCTGTAAAGACCACAATTAGAGACTCTGTTAAACACCCAATACAGAGTAACTTCTTATTGAAGGCCCATTGGCTCAACAGATGACACAAACAGGGGAAGTTAACACACGTCAAACTTAGGAGTGTCCTATCATAAGTAAGTAAAACCATGGTTAATTGTCACATAGGAAGTATAATAGCTTAAGTTACCTATCAGAAAAATTCTGGCAGATTAAGTTGGGTATGTGATTGCGAAGGGTAAAAAGAGAGGGAATAGTCAAGAGGGGTATAGTCAAACTATCAGAGGGTGAAGAAGAAAAGTAACTCCGGGGGGTGAATTATGCAGAAGAAAACATAGGATTCTGATACCACAAGCTGCTGTTTTCACAGCTGTGCTTACAGAACCTCGGTTATGCTGCCAACTCGGTATGACATTGAATGAGAAAATGGAAATTCTTTGGAGAGGCAAAATGAGCGTAAGAAAAACTCTAAGAAAGTAATGACAACTTTCATTGTTTGCATTTGATCCTAGATTTGGAATGATGATGGTTGTATAATAATTTGTAGATGGAAGATGAAGTTGGTGCTTCACCAGTTGATATTGCAAAGGCTTATATGGGAAGTCGTGCATCAGAATTACGCCCTGGTTCCAATAGTACCATGAGAAAAGATGAAACGGTTTCAATTCAGACTGATGACTTTGCATCAACATCGTTTATTCAATCACCTTCACCTAAGCCATCCGTATGTTGGCCAGGTGCAATGGTGCAAGATCAACGAAGTTATTTAACCCCACGAAGTCAAAGAGGCAAAATTGGGCTTCGTAGTTTTCCCCGGACCCCATATTCTAGAACTATTTCCTTGAATTCCAAGTCCAAGGTATGTTGCTTTGAACCTTTTAGACCTTACATGTGTTTTCTTCTCCGTTCTTGAGTTTATTTTGTTGCATTGAGAGGATTGTTCTCATTATTTTCTTGTTTTCAGCTGACTCAAGTACAAGCAGTTAACAATAAGGGCCTAAATATTTCATCGACTCCAGTGCACCAATCTCAAACTCCTACCTATGGACAGGTATGTTTAATCTAAGCAGTCCTTATGTAAAGCTTATGCGTTGATAGTGATATTTTGGATGAGATCTATTTAAATTTTGAAGGCTTTAGGACTCATTGGCCATCCTTCTGAGTTAAATGTACATTCTAGTCTGGCTTTTCAAATCTCGTATAAACTCATTATCATTGATATTGTCATGGGTTACTGGAGACCAAACGATCCCAGACAATGTATTTTGTTAATTTGATGGCAAAGGTTGCTGGTCTTTGGCCTTTTCATTATTTGGCATTTTGGATATTGCAGCGGTCCATTAGCAAGATGAGTAATCAATGTGATTAAGGGGTGGTTGGAAAGTAATTGTGCCTATAGCCTTTTCGTTTTTGTTTTTGGTGTATATGTGCATAAGTAAGTCCTACATATCTATGAGCTGTTACATCGACTTGGGTATGTATCTAGCATGCAGGTACGTGCCCAAGTGTCGGACTTTGCAATCGTTGACCCCAAGGACAAGGGTGACTGCTCTATAGTTGTATATTATGATAACTTCTTATATGAAAGTAAAAAACTTCTTATATGAAAGTAAAATAGTCTTTTTTTTAAGATAGAAAGAGGTAAACCTGGATATTCACTCATTTTGAAGCTTTTTTTTTTTTTAATAAGAGTACGATTTAGAAGGAACCTTGTAAATAAAAGAACATAAATTTACATTTTTGTGTAATTAATCAATAAAATTGTAGTCGACAAAGTAATGAGATACTTTTTGTCCTTACCAAGAAGCAAAACAGAATAAATACACAAATAACTTTTAAGTAGTGGACATGCTTGCTGGTTGTATCCAACAACTGATGTCAGGTAATGTCCTATACCCCTGTTCAAACATCTTTGGTTGACACGGTCACTTTAGCCATTTCCCATTTGGGATAGCTTTTTTGGTGGCCAACAATCACTATAAGTTATTGTTGAAAAAACTGTGACCGTTTGGATTAACCTTTTAGTTTCTACAGCTTTAAAAAAATCTTATTCCTTTTTAAAGCTAAAAAACAGCTTTCTTGAAAAGCTCCAATTTGTAACTCTTTTTAAAACCTCTTATTCCAAAAAAGTGACTATTTTTGAAAGCCAATCCAAATGGGCTCTCTTAGAGAGAGTGTGTGTGTGTCTAATATAGCATTTGAGGGTGAAGATGATTATCCATGTGTGTGATTAAAAATGCTTTCAGCAGTGGTTTAGTTTTCTTTAGATTGATGTGTTTGAATTTTTGTATTCTACTATTTTTATACTAATTTTGTGCTAGCTAGCACAAAAGATAGCTTTCTTCGCTCTCCTTTTTAATTCCCTACCCTCCTAATATTTTCTTGCCATGTTGGTTTGGATTGAAGAAGAAAGAGATTGCTTTATTGTTGTTGGCTCAAATTGATGCAAGGAATAAAACTACCACAACCTGTGAAATGTTTTGAATGTGCAATTGGGTTTTGCATAGCTTGTTCTGGTCTCTTTCATATGAAGCCTAATGTTATACATGCTTTTTCAAAATGCAGGTGAACTCAAGGAGTGATGTTTCGAATGCTGGGTATGGATCAGTGGGGCCTATTCGTCGTATAGGATATAAGTTTGTTTCAGAAGCTCGACCAAGAAGACCAGTTTCTCTCCATTCCTCTCAAAATGGTTCTTCACAGGTGGAAAATTACATTATTAAAGAATTCTTGCCTTCTGTAAGCAAGAATTTGGACCCCGTAGCAATAAACCACACTTCAGAATTTGAGTCAGTTGAAATTGTGTCACACAGTTCTGAAGTTGGTGCCCGAACTCCTCAGGCATCATCTAATAAGGCAGTTAGAGCAATATTGGAGCATCTCGATAGAAACAAGCCCACACCAAAAGAAATGTCAGATGAGTTGAAACTAGCGACTGCATGGACGAGACCCTCCTCTTCCCAAGCGGCTGATGTGGTGCCCAACGATTTAGCTCAGCAGCAATTTTCTGTTCAAGCAAGTCGTGAGAGAGGGAAGTCAAGTTTTAATATAAAACCTCAGGAGAGAAGTTCTAATGGTGCTATTGATGCTGTAAATAAAGATCTCAAGGCTTCTGGCAGAGTCATTGGTGACATTAATTTGATGGATGTTTGTAATGCTGGGCCTTCAGAAGGCTTAACGAGAACTGTTGACTCTGAGTTGAAGCGTACACATGAGGTACTTCATCTCTAACTGACAAAGTCATTGTTGTAATGCAGTGAATATCGTGTTCAATTTTGAGTGTAGAATCAATGTGACCTTGTTATAGAACAGTTGGGGCATCATGGCATGTTGAGTAACCATCACTAGTTTTCCGCATGCATATAGATGTCATTTGGGCCGATTAAAATTTTGACATGACACTCAGTCAAATTATGCCGTAACACATAGTGTTGACTACTTTATTGCTTTAACATACATGATTATTTAGCTGCAATCTTTTGATTTCCTGTTTGCTTTTTAAAGCTTTTATCAACTGCTTCTCTTATGACTAAAACCAAGTATGATCAGTAGCTATTACGTTATATTTGGCCAATTGTTTGCATGAGAAGTCATGTTGTATTATTACAATAGTCTAATAGCTTGACTGCACTTTTAAGCAGCTGTTGTGCTACAGGTCATTGCTCTAGCAACTTAGGAGTATTGTTTTGTAAACTTGTGGTCAAACAAGATATTTACGGGCCTGTAGCTATTGTCATTTTATTTTGTTAATATTTGGTTGTTTATGGAAATTGGGCACTTATTGGTACTTTTTATCATTTGTGTCATCTCATGCATCATGGGATGTTAAAGTATCATGATTTTTTTTGGCAATTTCTTGGTTTTCTTGCTTGAAAATGTGTTTTTTGTGTTGGAAATTCTTGAAATATTTCTGTTTCGCTTTGAGTTTAGTTACAAAATCTGATTTTTAAGTTCTTTCTCTGTCTCTCTGAATGTGTGCGGCTATTGTTGGATACAGGATGCGGAATGTTCAAACAAGCCTGTGTGCCTTCTTGTCCATATGCTTGTTTTTTGTGAGTTTGCAGTAGATGAAAGGGAAAAAGTTATAGGAATGCCAGATTGATAAAATTAATTGCTGCTTGCTCACATATTGAACTTGACTAAAATGAGACAACTCTACCTTATGTATTGGGTTTGGCACTAGCTTTTGTCATAATTTTGTTCTTGATTACATCACTGTTTTCTGTTCAGGAAATTATGCCTTTAGGGTCCGCATCTATTTTTGCTGTTCCACATGTATATGTTCATTTGGCACTTAGTTTGGACTTTGAAGAACACTATATGTGAATTGATCCTCAATTACTCCCAACTCTGGTTCCAGCAAATTCTGCGTTCTTAAGTTTGGGAACCGACATCGTTTGGCTAATTCATTTTAAAGCAACTTTTCTTCTTTGTATGGTTTACCTTTATCACCATGAAAATGACATGTCAAGTATCTTTTTTGAAATTATATTGCTTTCATCACCGCTGTACCATCTTGAGTTTTTTTTTTTTCCCCAATTGCAGGAGGCTTCTATGGAGTTTGCAGATTACAGACAGAAAGGAAAGAGTCAGCTTTGGTCTCTCCACAATCAATCTAATGGACAGGATGTCTCAAAGTTGGTCCCTAGCACTTCGGGCCCTGATTCAGTAAAGAAGCCACCGTTTCACTCTTCGGGTTCGAAACCAATTTTATCATCTCTTACTGTTAATAAGCCCGACCCAAGACGGACATTTAATCCGGATACCAGCTCTGGGTTCACATTCCCTGTTTCTGCATCTTCTGGTGTACTCTCTGAGCCACCAACACCCTCTATCATGCCTTCTCTTTCAGCCACTGGTCTGCCTCAGCCGAATGACGGTCTCACTGTGCCCTCTTACACTTTTGGCACAAAAAGATCCAAGCCAGCGCTTGTGTTCTCTTTTCCGTCTACTAGTAGTGGCTCGAGTCTTGATGAGCCATCCGATCTTAAGTTCCACTTCGGATCAGATAAGAAACCTAGGGTGTCTTTCAGGTCAGTTGGGAAAGATTCTATCTGCTATTAACCATGATGGTGTTGGCACGTTTAGTTCTTTTTTTTTTTTTGGGAAGGTTTAAATAGTTTTTCCATGCAATTAGAGCATTATAAGCTGTATTTCATGGGCTTTCCCTGATTTTTCGAATTCTGTTTCATATTTCATTAAGATACAGAGTGAATAGGATTATAGATGAAAAGCTTAATAATCCAATGTTCTCTCTCTCTCTCTCTCTCTCTCTCTCTCTCTCTCTCTCTCTCTCTCTCTCTCTCTCTCTCTCTGTATGTGTGTGTGTGTGTGTGTGTCTGTGTCTGTGTCTGTGTGTGTGATGTCTCGTGAGATCCCAAGGTCAAACAACCCTCCGCCCAGTGAGAAGATGAAAATCCACCACAAAAACTCAATGTGGGGACTCCGGGTTTACGTCGCCATTACAGGTCATAATGGACTCTGTTGGACCGTTGGTAGGGTTCTTTGTGCTCTATTTTTCTTTCATATAAGAGTGAAATAGGTGAAGTTATTCAGGGCCCAGCATCCATGGAGGTACAGCACCAGTATATTCAATCATTTTATATTAGATCTCTCAGTTTTATAACTAAACCTTAACTTTATTTTAGCCAAAAAACTAACCTTAACTTTAAGGTAAATGTTCCTACATTCAGGTATTAGCCTAAATTCAGGTAAATATAATACAGTGAATAAATGTTCAATATATGGGTGGAGATGATTAGTGAATAACACCATATTAACAAGATAACATGGTATTACTGCATCTTGAGTAGAGTATTATGTTCGATCAACTAGTGGGTTGACTAAGGGAATGAAGGAACTTACTAAACCGGAAATGTTAAAGGGAAGTTACTGTGATTTTTGAAATTTTGAATGGGTAATGTAGTTAATCCAAAAAATAACACAAGTTGGGGTTGGGAAAGAGGAACCACATAGTGGGAACTAAGAAGCCGCTTGGCGATCGCGTTGCCAATGTGATATTTAAAAGTATCTAGTCGGTTGCTTCAAAAAACCGCATTCCAAATACCTTCAAAAAATCGCATTCTAAATACCTTCGTGGGTGGACCAAGTGTTGGACTGAGCTGGACTGTAGCTCATCCAATGTTTTGAAAACTAAGTAGTTCGTCGAACCGGACGGTCCGATCTAAGTATTAAAACATTGCTTCTTAGTTTAGTTCAATCAAAATTATTTTACCATTAGCTCGAACTTTACAAATTACCAGCCACCCTTGTTAAAGTAAAAAAAAAAATAAAAATGATAATATACTCATAGGAACAAAACTTCAAAGGGACCAGAGTAAAAAATAATTATAATAAAAAAATATCAAAGAGGATTACAAGCACAAGCATCTCAAAGCACCCCTAACTTAGCAAAATTATAATATTTCTAAGTCCAAAATCCAAAAAATGTGCAAGATAGACCCAAAAAAAAACCGAGGGCGCTGCACCAACCCTGTATGGGCTGCCACTATCTATACTTCCACCCACCTCAATTCAAAATCCTTGGTTCGCCCTTGGTCCAATCCACGAAAGCAACGGCGGAGACAGGAATTATTTATTTATTAATTTTTTTTTTTTTTTGGGGGGGGGGGGGGGGGGTAGTTGGGGGTTGAGGTAGCTATATGGAGGTTCGGGGGTGCACTGCCTTTGAATTTTTTTGGGTGGTTTATTATACATCTATTACTATTACAAAGGAAAATGGAGGGATATCTATTACATTTTACCTACATCCTATATTTACAATTAAACCAAGAAAGTTTTATTAAGAAAATACAAATGAAAGGACATTAATTATCATAAAAATTATCAAAAGAAAACAATTAAAAATTGCTAAAAACCATCTTCAAACTGCCCCCCCTCTCAAGAAAAGAAGGGGAAAAAAAAATCGTTAATTTCTATCTTGCATTTTTTCTCTCCTCGTAGAGTGAGCGGGCCCCAACTAGTATTTTGATTATGAAATATGGTGTCAAATTGGGTCTATTTAAGAATAATATTATCTTTTGAGTAATGCTAGAGTCAGAAAAGAGTCACAAAGAAATGCTCACAAAAGGATATGGCATCCCATGTGGCAGAGTTAAGTGTGGTGGGTCCTACTGCCAGATGGGTGCCACATGGAATGTCACATCCTTTTGTGAGCATCTCTTTGTGACTCTTTTGTGACTCTAACGTTGTTCTTATCTTTTAGGGTGTAATATTTATACATTTTAGGGTCTATTTATCCAGGGTTTTGTTAACATGTGCTCTTAGGGCATATGTTAAGGTTCCAAAAGTGGAAATAAATAAAGGAGTCAAACATTGACCCCCACACCGGACACTGATACCCACACTGTATCCCTTGCTTATTTCCACATTTAGAACCTTAACATCTGCCCTAAGGGCACATGTTAACAAAACCCATTTATCAATAATGTAACGTGTCAAATTGAGTTTGGAACACTTAATTGGGATGGACTAAACTACATTTTGGCTAAAATATCACATGTACTAAAAAAATTCTCAAATTTTGGGGTGGGCTAGACTATATATGCTAATTTTTATTTATTTATTAATATTTTTTTATTCTTACCTAGATCCAAGCTGGATACGCACACATCTCGCACGCACACACAACCCAACCCAACCCAACCCAATCCCTTAAGTGGCCCATAGCAAAGCCCAACAAGAACCACTGATTCGGATTGAAGTACACACACGGGCAAGAACAAAGAATCCCCTAAGGGGATTCGAACACACCACCTCCCCACTAAGGAAGTGATGCCGTGCCACTTGACCATTATGGATCTTCGCCTATATATATAGATATATATGCTAAAATTAATACTCCCTCCGTCCCATAATAAGTGTCCACTTCCTTTTTGCACAATGTTTAAGAAAATTGCATTATATTAATTTATTTGGTTCATTAAAGAGTCTCTTTCCAATTTTGCCCTTAGATGTGATGGGTGTTTGACTTTTTGCTTGTTTTGGGACCACAAATAAATGCTTCTTTGTCTTTATTATAAGGATAGTTTTGGAAAGTAAGTAAAAGATATATGCCAATTTAGAAAAGTTGACACTTATTGTGGGACATCCAAAAAAGGAAATGTGGACACTTATTATGGGACGGAGGGAGTATCATATATACAAAAATATATTTTTTTTGAATTGGGGAAAAATTAGACTAAAATATCACATGTATTAAATTTTTTTTTCAAATTTTATGGGGTGCAGCCCGACGGAGCTGCTAGATGCCTCCGCCCTTGCATGAAAGGACTATGAAACTCATTTATCGTTTGTTGCAATCGCATCCCACCACAGTTGCCAAACAGGCTCTAAGATCCTGATCAGACATAAATAGTGTATCTGTTGGAAATGATTCTTTTATTGATGGAGAATTCAGCCACAGAACATGATTCCATAGGAAACACAAAGTTAGGATATAATTATTATTTATTCTCATGTCCAAGGATTTCCATTTTTCTTTTCCTTTTGCTTGTCAAAGAGTTTCAATTATTCCTTCAAAACCATCTAATCACCCTAGCCTAGCTTGACGGAAAAAACTTCAGTCAAGTTGCTTCAGTGTAGTTTGTCAGGTTCTTTTCACATGAATAGTAAAAATAGTATAGATAAAACTGTAATTTTATATTATTTTTACTGTTCATGTGAAAGAAACTTGACCAACCACACTAAAGTAACTTGACCGAAGTATTGTCCTAACTTGACGACCCCTGTTGCAAGATCATCAAGAAGTTGATCATATGGACTGGGCTTAGTGATACTCTATCATGCATGTGCACTTTAAAAACACACTTAAACATTACTCGATCCAGACTGCGTGTGTGCGAGTGTGTGTCTGAGAGAGAGAGAGAGAGAGAGAGAGAGAGAGGGCGGTCAGGGAGTGGGGTCAAAGATGAAATGACAGTTAATGAAATGAAATGCTAAGCAGGCATGAAATTGACGTTTCAGATTCTGCCCCAGCCGTTCTATAATCTGTTCACACCTTCTCTCTCTCCCTCTCTCTCTCTCTCACACACACACAGTAGGTAGCCCCCACACCCTACAGTGTACAGTTCTTTTCCAAAGAAAAAAAAAATTTTTGCCAGCTTGTCACCCCCTCATTTGCAGATCCCGAGGACATTCAATCATTTCTTGGTTTACACTTTACAGCTTCTTCGCTTCAAATTCAGCATTCATCGTACTCCATCCGTCCCATTTTATGTGTTCATCTTGGGGAGTCCAACTATTTAAGGGGACAAAAAGAATCTACACATACTTTCCACAATTGCCCATAATCATTGCACCTTTTTATTATTATTTTATTTTGGTATTGATTGCAAGGAAGGGTAGTTGGAGAAACTAAGTAAAAATTTATATACTAATTTAGGAAAGTGGACAACAATTTTGGGACATCCCAAAAAAGAAAGATGGACACATAAAATGGGACGGAGGGAGTATCTCATAAATTCATAACTAGATAAAGGGTGGGGTTAAATTGACTATATTTTCTGCTAAATATATTATTTTATAGTGTTAAAAGATGAAAAAATTGTGAGTGAAGGTGGTTTATTTAGCCACACCCTTAGATAAACTTATAATTTTGTAAATACACAAGTACATGTAGGAGTAATGTTTGGGAAAGTTTAAAATATGACTTGTTTCAGTTTAAGTCTAATTTTTATTTGATTCTTGTGAGAACTTAATTTGATGTGTGCATATTTCTTACATAGGAATTCGTGTTCAGTCTAATAAATTTCTTAAAACACGTTCTCTGTCAAATCAACCTACGTAGTCTTAGTTCTCCCAAAAATTAGATAAAAGCGTAGACTTTGACTGAACCAGATCCTATATATTTTGGATATTCCCAAAATAGGAATTTTTGACTCGGTTAATATAACCTGTCAAAGCATTTGACTATTAAATTTAGAATTTATATTTAGGAACCATAACATTACTCTAGCTACATGTACATACACTCTCAGAATCAAATTAAGGAAACTTTTTGAACTCTTATGACTTAAAAATTAACGTTTATTTGATTGTGGTAAAAAAATGTTAGCTTTATATAATTGTCATTTAGAATTTAAAATTTTAGTGTCACATCAAATAAAAAGTTAAAAGAGTTTAGAATGATAAAGAATAAATTTAAAAAGTGTCCAATTAAAGTATTTTGATATTTTCAAAGAAAACTTGGGTCATATGGAGTATTTACTACATATATGGTTTGAATACTTTAACTACCAAATACTTTGGTAACTAGATAGAGTAATGCTAAGGATACAAATTATTCTCACTACTCATTTATAATCATCGATCTCCATCTCTCTTTTGGGTGGCAATGTGGGATCCAATTAAATTTCAATAGACCCCCACTTACCACTTAAGAGAGAGATAAAGATGATTGTAAATGAGATGTGAGAATGATTTGTATCCCTAGCATTACTCAACTAGATATTGGTTGGCAATGGACAAACTGTATTGGACTTGATACTCATTGTCACGTCTGAAAAATACCTCTAAGGCAACCCTCAATCTGAATGGAAGGCCAAGAAGAGGAATTCTAATACGTGGAAGGGTATTCTTAAATATGCCAAAATATAGGGGCACTAAATGGATTATGGGTCGGGAATGGCTATAATATCAACATTTGGAAAAAGTGGTTGTGTGGCAATGTGACTCTCACTATTCCGAAAGGCAATGCTGAACCCCCGGACATGCTTGTTAAAGATATCTACTTGGAGAGAAGTTATTCAGTGAGAAGGTATTCTTAAATATGCCAAAATTTGAAATCTAATAACCACTTGTCATGATCCCCCTAGAAGGAGGGGGCAAGTGGATGGCTGAGATTAAATGGTCACACCACGTCAGCATGCTGACATGGCGTGACGGGCTCACTGAATAATTTCTCCTAGTTGGATGGTGGTTCTAATTGGCATTTCGACATCATCTAGCTAGCCTTAATTGGCTGACTTAACACCCCTCTTTCCAATTTCAATACTCTTGCCGATTTTCCTAATTGTTGGACCTTAGTGGGAGGTTCAACTCCAAAAAGTGCTTATGCTTGCTGAATATAAATGATACTGTATATCACCATCCTAATAGTACCATCTGGCGCAAACTTTGGAATTAATATATGGCAAATCCCCATTAAACTCAAATATTTTGTTTGCAAATGCATTAATCAAGATATATAGACTCCCTTCCAAAAATTTCCTCCGTGTTAGAAATATCACCACAGATGCAGCTTGTGGCAGATGTGCTCATTGGAAAGAGGACACGCTTCACATCATTCAAGATTGCATAGTCCCTAATATCTGGAATATTGTTCTTTCTAAGGCTATTAATGTGGAAATTAATCTCAGTTTTTTTTTTTTTTTCTCTTGAACAGTAGATTCAGAAGTGCATGACTGATACAGGCAGAAATAATATATAGTATTATAATTATGTATTTTGATACTATCTTTATTACTGGTATTTATTGCTTATTGAAGGATAGAAACAACCTCGCCTTAATGGGAAAGCTACCCCTGATTATATCCTTGCCAACATGACTATAAAACTGGCCATTGATATATATACAAATAGCCTTCAAAGGAGAAATCGGAGGGACTCATATGATCAGATGAAAGGAAGATGGAGAGTAGGCTACTATGGCTTCATGATGATCAACACATGCATGCACAAGCGCCTCTATGCAGAGCTAGAAAGCATCAGAAAGGGACTCATATATCCTAGTCGTTCGTAGGAAAGGTTTTGAATTGAAGGGGTGTTGTGGAAACCGACTCGATCCTTAGCAGCTTGACATCTGCTCAAACAGATATTAGGGGAAAATCACCACCTTAAAGTTCTTATTGAAGACTGCAAGTCTTTGTTATAAGTAGATGTAAGGGAACTTTTTCCCACATAAGAAGGAAAGGCAACAAATGTGCTTACCTCCTCGCTAATACGGGGGTTGAACAATCTAGCCCCTTTGTTTTGTTAGATGATCCCACTAGGGAGCTTTGTATGTCTCTTTTGGCACAGACCTTTGGTACGTACTTCTCCCACAGAAGCTAGTTTTTTGTTGTTATTTGAACCAACAAAAAATTAAAAAAAATATAGTTAAGATAATCTAAGACATGTGCCAATTAAGTTTTAAACTTAACAGTGAATATTCAAATTGGAATCCTGATTTTGTGGTTTCTTTGGGAGTTTTTTGGGTTTCTTCTGATGGTGTATATGTGTACAACGCATTGACTTTTTTGTTTCGTGATTTTTATATTAATGAAATTTGCCGTTCAAAAAAAAAAAAAAAAAAAAAAAATTTTTTTTTTGCACACTATATACTGTTTGCATTTTTAGACTAACTTTCTAGGACATCTTTTAACAGTAGTGCAATTTAAAGATAACTTTTATATCTGATTTTTTTGTAGCATGGCATGGGCATCAGTTGTCCCCCTCAATTCTCAAGAGTCACTCACTCTATGCAGATGTATATATATATATGCATGTATATTTTTTTGAATGTTATTTGGTGCAATAATCCATGTTAAACTTTTGCATGTAGAGGAGATATCAATCGAGCTAGGCTTATGATAAAAGGCCTTTGCAGGTTAATAAGACAGAAAAAGTTTAACTTACTCATTGTATCAATTATCAACCATATTAATTTTCTTGCTCTCCATGTAGGGGAACTTTATTGATATTAGCCCTTCAAATGTATATGAAAAGTCAATCCATGTTTAATTTGGACCACTTACTTACACAACTATTTTTCGGAGTCCAATAAAGTCAAAGTTCGAAGTAATAAATTGAAAGAAAAAAAAAATACAAAAGTAATTTTTCTGACTGCTTTGGTGCCATGGTGGCCTGGAGGGAGTCTGAATACAAATATGTATATATGTGTGTATATACATATAAAGGGGTGCCTGAAGACTCAGAATGGTGGTCCATGAACTCTTTATCACAAAGCTATTGGTTTATTAGGTGTAGTCTATTATGCTTGGACAGAAAAAGTCTGTTCTCAGATATATTCACTTTTGAGATCAATGAATATCACACACAAAAAAAGATATATATATATATATATATACTCACTTACAAAAAGAAGTGAGAACATCATACATATCATTCCTTCCTAAATTAAATGAGACTTTTTAAAGGGGAAGTTTATTGTGAGAAGCTTATTATATGAGAAGGCGAGGTTTAACCGTTGGATAAGAATCTAATCATAAGATTCTCAAGAATCTGGAGATGCATTTATTATCAAATTCTTATCCAACAGTTAAAACTCATCTTCTCATACGAGAAGCTTCTTACAATAGACTTGCGCTTTTAAAGTTCTACTATTGAAGAAGCTTTATACTGTGGTAAAAAAAAAATGGTCACTCTTTATTATTGCCCTTCTTTAAATTTAAAATTCAATGTCATGTCAAATGAAAAGTGAGAATTTTTATAGGGAATTGCCACTCCATTATTGAACTAAGACACTTTATGGTACCACTATCAGAGCATGTGGTACTATGTATGCAATGCATGACAAGCATAATACCATATACTTTAAAAGTGGTACCATGAAGTGTCTTAGTTCAATGAAGGAGTGGCAATAACATCACCCTTTTTATATAATACAAGGTAAAACTTTGAAAACTTTTCTAGCTAAAGTATGTTGACTTTAACTAGATTTTTGGAATTTAATGTTGGGGTCGCTATTTTTGTTTTGGCCTTGAGGGCCTTTTTCACTGGATTAATTATTTAATGAAATTGTTGTTTGGAAAAAAAAAAAAGGGTACAAAGAGGAGTCTTAAACTGGGATACCCAAAATGAAAGAAATGACTGTTAAATAGGGACGGATGAATTAAGTATATATGATAATTACATTAATTACCATAATTAAAATGTGGTATTTATTTATTGGTTTATTATTATTATTTTTTTATGATGGTTCGAATTGCCGAATACAAATGTTTTTGGATACCATGACAATCCTAAGACACTATTCATTCAGTAATTTGTGATCTTGATCAAATGATACGTCAGAATATTGTCTTAGCTAGGATCAATGAGGTACACATACACAATCACACTCTCTCTGTATGTATATATGTGTGTAGTGAATTGGAAGTCAAAACTTCCATTTTCTGATCAAACAAATATATCTAATAAATGCAATTAATCTAGGAAGTCCCAACTGTTCTGTCGCTTGAGCACTTCAATTTATTAGGTACTAGGTCAATAATTTTCCAACATCCTTAAGCTAACTTCAATTTTTTTATACCTTATTGGTCTCTTTAAATATCTATGTCAGCACTTTTAGCACTTGAATAACTTTGGTAGGTCTTTGTTATTTGAGGAAATAGTTTTTTCTGGCAAGAAAAGAACTAACAACACTAAATTCTATTGTTTAACTTCTTCATTATTAGTGAAGCTTTTGAGAAATTAATCTCAAGGGTGCATTACCAACGAATGTTGATGGAGCTTTTTCCCGACGAAATTTCGTTACTAATAGTGGGTGATCATTCCTGACGAACTCGTTAGCAATAACTTCTTTTACCGACCAATAATTTTGTCAATAATAGGTACGATTGGTGATACACTATTTTCGTCGGTAAATATCTTTCCTGATGAGGATTTACCGACGAAGGAATGACGAAAGTCGTCAAATACTTCTAGCGATGAAAATCTTACTTTTAGTGACGAAATTTTTCGTTAATAATACCCATTTTTCTTATTCTTCTAGAGAATGAGTTTACTAATATATATTTATAGACACATAAGATTTTCATACAATAATATTTTACTTGGTATATAAGGATTTCATTATAATTGGAGAACACTTGCTATAATATCTCTAAAAGGTGTTGTAGCTAATGTATTGGGTTGCTTGATTCCCGGGAGTGTTTTCAGTTTGTGTTTTCTTGGGTGTTCCTGTACTAAGGAATTGGTTGTGGGGGGCGTCATTAAGGTCTTGTTTGGGTACCTTAGTTTTTTTTTTTTTGGGTAATCGGGGGTGTTTGGCTAGCTTGCGCGCACCTCGACTAATCCCCCGAGGCCTGGAGGCGCCAGGTGAATACTTTGGTGGCCACGCTCCCCATGACTCGAACACTAAACCTCTTGGGTAGTACACCCAAGAAGCTTACCACTCGGCCACAAGGGACTTGGTTGGGTACCTTAGTTGTTGTACCCCTTTGGCCTATTTGGCTATTTAATAACAATATGCAGCTGTTCAAAAAAAAAAAATATCTCTAAAAATTTAAGTTGTTAGAGAATGAGTTTACTATTGTATATTTACAGACACATAAGATTTTCATTCAATAATATTTTACTTGGTATATAAGGATTTCATGTTACGTAAATACTGATCCGAAACCTTAATAACGAAGTTGTTTCTGTATATATATTTTTTTGGTTCTGGGGTTTAATTTCACTGGCCCAAAATTTGAGAATAATGGATTGATTAAAACAACGAAGGAAAGTAGCATAATTAACAAGTGCATGATATATCAAATAACATCATATGAAACAACTTAAAATGATGAAAAGGATACATAGGTACTTTTCCGTCCTTAAAAATTAACACACGATTCAAAGTCCAGGATTTCTTCAGTTCAGTTCAAAAACACAAATTGTCTTTATTCATTCGTTTAGTAGTGTAGCCCTTGGCATTAGACGCTTCTCCGAAGCCTGCACAAAAATCAAAATTCAGTCGGTATATATGCGGAGAGAGAGAGAGAGAGAGAGAGAGAGAGAGAGAGAGAGAGAGAGAGAGTTGTTACATATATACATCATATTTGGTTACTGCTATAAAATGCTGCACCAATTCATGGAGTTAAACTAAAGCATTATGAAATACCAACCTAGCTAACAAATTTGAATTTTGTTTTGAAAAACGTGTAATGAAAATAGGGTGTGATTTTACCCGAAAAAAGGAGAGAAAATAATAGTAACAATTAATGGGTAATTAAGAGCCAATAGGTAGAGTGTGGAGCAGGATTATACTGTACATTTAGTCCCATGCACTACTGCATGTGGATTCAATTTTCTGAGGGGTATTTAGGTAAAATGTACTCTTAGCCTGATCCATATGTGAAATAAAGAGTAGGCATCAACCCATTTTAGAAGTAAATAACAAATGATGATCAAAACCAAATGTTCGTTAATTTATGTAAGCGAGTTCCATAATGTGATGCATGAAGAGTCACAATGAGCTAGGAACACATCCTATATATGATGAGGTCTAAAAAAAATTATCTTTAAACCATGCTAATTAGTTTCTATATCATACTGTGCCTAGCTATACCTGACAAAAGTTTGAAGAAAAATTGCAAAATGGAAGCCAACTTTCTGAATTGAAAAATTAAGCCCTATCCCCAAAAAGTTGTCACCAAAATAAAGAGATCATGTATTAAATTTCGAACTAGCTAGAAATAAGTACTAACCTCGTCAAGTTTTGGTTGGTTGTTGCCCTCCAACATCAGCCCAAAATGAATGTGAGGGAAGTGTGCCCACTAGCATAGAAAGGTCATCAAGTTAATCACCACAAAATTTCAGCATTTTTGACATTGTGCGCACCAATAAAAAATGTCTGCAATGGTGCGACTTCCATTGTGATTTGAGTACTATGTGGGATTCACAGTAATTTTTGAGCCAGTCATACGGTGTGACAGACAAATAGATTAATTTCGAGCAATAGGTAGATATATGTGTATATACATTTTTTGCAGCGGTACTGAATGCTTCCCTGTGGCTAATATCTGGATTATTGGCCTTGATCCTCTGGATCTCCTCTCTGCATATCACGTACTTTTTTGTTTAATTTATGAACAAAAATACTACTATATAGTAGTAGATCGAGTTATTCCTATTAAAGCTTTTATAACACAAGAAATTAAAGTGAGTGATAACAAGTTAATTCCATTACTTTATGAACTGATTATATGCAGAAGGTACTCGCTGCCTCTTCTCGGGAGCTGAAAAAGAAACACTCGCTCATAAATAAATGAACAAATATAAAATATATATTAAATTTGTATGTATTTATATACAACATAACATGAAATTAGAAGAAGTATCTATATATATGTATATACTCACGTCGATTTACAACCCTTTCCTCAACGGTGTTCATGATTGGTGTTGGTCGCATAGCGATCTTGTTGTTACATTTGGAAGAGGAACCCAAGTCAATCCTGTATTCGGGGGAATTATAGTTGGGTGCCTAAAATCAATCGCAAAGATAATTAGTACTCATTAGGAAAATTTTAACATGTGTCTAAAAGACATTGTGTTAACAGTCTTTAAAAAGCTTGGACATATAAGAATATTATGGAAAGATATGAAGATATAAGATTTTTTTAAAGCTTGTTAACATGTGCCCTTAATATTATACATATGCATTCAATGCAAGCAGATGCATTGTACTTTGTTTGGTAGAAAAATAATCTATAGAATAAAACATAAGGGACTATTTGGGAATGCGTGAAACAAACTTTGTGGCTAATAACTGAAGAGTAAAGATTAGGACACGCCTAAAGACACAACTTTTGGACACAACCCAAAGATGTATCTATATCTCTCCTGTAACTGGATTCCACAATGACACAGGAGAGACATATACACATCTGTTGGGTCGTGTCTCAAAAATTGTGTCTTTGGGTTCGTCCCAAATATTACCCATAACTGAAATGGCTCTATAGATTTAAAGCCCTTTCCCATGGGAATCGATGCTAAATTTAAAATTACTCTTCAAACAAGTTATTTACCAAACTAAAATGATGTTGAAATGATGTAGATTTTGAGAAACAAGATTAAAAAAAAATATAATAATAATAAAGAAATGAGACTAGCTATAATATAATTAGTATTACTCCGTATAAATGCAATATGGAGTACGAGAAAAAAAGGGATATACTTTGTCCAGGTTACAATAGACTACTAAAATGAGAATGAAGCTTAAGGCGCTGGTTTGTGTGAAGTCACTAAAATCACTCCTAATTGATCAGATGCTTTAACAAATGTTGATTTTTTTTAATTATAAAAAAATAAATACACCAAATTTATAGGAGTAAGACGGAAGCTAATTTTGTTCTCTATCTTTACTAGTAATAGGCAGTAAATCCTTTTATTTTTTTTAAGTGCCTCAGTGTCAGCTAAATTACTGAGAAATGGAAGAAGCACTGAGCAATGTATGCACTTGCCTGAGTAGAGTTGACATTAATAATCGGAGAGAGAGAGAGAGAGAGGTGACTGAGTGGGTTGAAATGATGTTTCATGAGAGAGAAGAGAAATACCCAAACATTGAAATGACTGGATCAGTTAGGAAACCAAAAAGAAAATAAAACCCAGATTGACAGCTTGGGGAAAGAAAGTGAAACACAGTTTTTGAGAGACTCACTTATGTTTCCATAGTAGAGGACACAGACTGAGTTAAATAAGTACTAATAAATTAAAACATTTAAAACTTCCTATTTATACCAGCTGCTTGGAACACATTACATAATGTCAATCAAATCACCAGTAAAAAGTAGGCTAAAAATTATACTCCAGCTTTTAAAAAAATTATAAATAAAAAAAACCCTAGAAATGCTTTCTTTCCTTGATGGGTCAGAACAGGTCCTGACTGTGGCCGCAAAACAGATTCTAAAAAGCAGAAATTATACTTAATAGATTTTGGTCATGGCGGCTGTTAGGGCTTACAGAAAAATTGCGTTGAAGTACTCGATCTGTATATATATGTATGTATATATTCATGACCTTGTAGCTATAGCTAGGAAGACTTTGATTTTTCCTCGAAAGGAGGAAATTATACTCAGAAACCCTTTAGATATCATGAGATGAGAAGCCTAAAATTAATTGAGGGTGAAATTTGGTAAAGAAGGATGATGACCTGAAAATCTTGCCAGGAGAGAGAGTGAAACGCTGCTGCCATGTTCACTGACCATAAATTGGTGCAGTGCCCGCATCGGACGGTCACGATGTCAAATAAGTTGTTGCATGGGACACTCACCTGCCAAAATATTAAATCTCTCAGTACACAACAAATGTCTGTCCAAAATACCCCACATCCATCACAAAACACACACACACACACACATTCTCTCTAGATCAAGAAATGACATGAAGGGAAGTTTTCAGTGGCATAAAATTAAAGCTTATGTTGATCAAAACCCAGTTGTTAAATCTCTCTTCTTCTTCTTCTTCTTTTTTTTTTTGGGTGGGGTGTGTGTGTGTGTGTGTTGTAAAGTGAATCAAACCCATGGTTGCTTATCTTTCTTTTTAAAAAAATGGTTTGTAAGAAAAACCCTAAAAATTCTGTTGTTGTAAGTAGAATTCAAACTTAAATTTTAAAGTATGTGAAATGACCCATGCATATATGATCTTCATCCTCTCTGTCATTCACAAAAGCTTGGTTACGATAGCAGTCAGGACTCTCTGGGAGAGAGAGAGAGAGAGAGAGAGAGAGAGAGAGAGAGAGAGAGTGTGTGTGTGTGAATATATATATATATACACACACACACACTCTTATATGCCACTCAAAGATAGTTATGTCAAAAAGTGTGGAAATCTAAGGCTGGAGGACTAGTCCTCATCAGTTCGATAATTAGCAAAAATAAAATCTTGTTTTGGCGTTAAATAATCGTCCAAATTCTGAGTAGACAACACTACAATTTCTCTTTCTCTCTCTTAATTCTGGGCTTAAGCCCACTGGAGTACATTCAGGTATGACTTTTCCTTGACTGCAAAATAAAGAAGAAAAAAGAAAGTCCAACGATGGAGACCTGACTGTAACAAAATCACAGAAATCCTGAAAGAAAGTTAATGGATTTCTCAGCTTATAATAACACCAAATAACCTTATCTCTCTCAAGCCAAGATCGATCAGCTTTATTCAGGAGATCTAATACCTTTCTTTCTTTCTTGAAATATATATATATATAAATATATATACACACACACACACATACACACATGAGAAAGAAACAAAACAAACACACACACACACACACACATCTCTACAATATGTATATATATACATATATAAATCAATCACACAATTTCAGAGATATACCGCAAGAACAATATTGCAAAAGTTGCAAGGGATGTAGCAGAGTTGCTCGGGCACAACATCGACACAGCTCGACATGTCTATCAAGAAATAATTGAAGCTCCAAAACTCAAAGAGAATTAATTAGGAAGAAAATGCAAAACAAGGCTCTTGCAGAGACAAAGCGGAAAGCAAGCACAATCAATCCTAAGCAAAAAAAGCCTTTTATTCTCTCTCTCTCTCTCTCTCTCTCTCTCTCTCTCTCTCTCCTCTTCTTGCTTTGAATATGGGCTGTGTGTGAATCACGACAGTGAAACTTAGGTATAATGCATATATAGAGAGAGAAAGTTGTAGAGAAATAGAGGGGGCCGGGTAAAAGAAAAAGGAGAGATAGGATCCAAACTTCCAAAGTGGTAATTAGAGAGCTTAGTACCGGTCCGGAGGCAATATAAAAAGGAAAATATTGGGTATATTTCTAAGGAGAAATTTATTTGGTACACTTGAGTCGTGTTTTATAAAATTAAAAATGTTAAGTTATTGAATTTGCATTTCTCAAAACAGTGTTTGAAGTAGTGAAATAGAATGTACTCAGTAAATTTTTTTCAGTAGATACTTTTCTACTTAAAGTTTAGTAGGTTTTGATTGATTTTTAATAAAGTGATACATTATCAAATACACGTTAAAAAAAAGTGCTAAAATTACTTAATTGGTTATCAATACACCCTTAGGGGAACCACATGATAGGTTTATGTGGTACTCTGCATCTAATAACAATGGGTTATCGGGTGAGACTCAATTGAGAACCCACAAATAATTGTATCCTTGTATGTAGGTGCGTAGGTACCCCTTAAAAAAATATCATGTAAGAGTACCACATGATGCCCAAAGATTTCTCGTTTTGAACTATGATTGATCTATATTAAAAGTGTGTCTATATATACTTAGCATTTAGGTGAACCAACAATGTTTTAAAATAATACGAAAAATATCTAACAAAATGTACAACTGTGGCTACCTATATATAAAAAATAAAAATGGAATAATGAAGTTTCAATCAACTTCATGTAGCAAAATTAGAAGTCAATCTTTTTTTTTTTCATAATTGAAAAAATATTAACAATATTTATATAAAATAAAAAAATAAAAAATAAAAAACTCGTCAACAAAATTTCAAAAGCATCAACTTTGGACGAGTTAATTTATGTTTAAGTTTGCTATATGTTTTCCCATTGTAAACTTGCACCAAAATATTGTGAAGAGTGCTCCAATGTTATTATGTGTTGCTCTTAACGTTGTGATATCTTTACTCCGACTTTGTGTAGAGTTACTCCCCAGGACCCCAAACCCCCAAACGTTATAAAAAGTTACTCGCGATGCTGTGAATATTTACTCCAAATGTTATAAAGAGTTACTCCAAACATTATGTAAAACATGATGACTTTGAAATTTGCACCAAAAAAAAAAAAAAAAAATTTAACATTTTTTTAATTCGCAAATGGAGTCAACTCACTTTAAATTTTATGCAAAAAAACAACTGAAATGTAATTATCCCAAGAAATATACCTAAGTTTTGTCTGTGACAAAAATTATAGTTGGGGGAGAGCTTGGTGCATGCCAAGGCAGGCAATTAGAAAGCTGGACCGGGAAAGGAAAGAAATAGAGGGAGAGGGGTTACTTACCGGTTCAAGAAACCGGGTTGGTTGTGGGCTGTTCGTGAATGTGGCCAAAGGGGTTAGGGTTTTCATGAGGAAGGAGAGGTTGTTTGGCAGCATTAGCATACACGTCCAGATGATGATGTGTTTGCCATTATGATGATATTGAGAGTGACAACTCTCCTGTTACACCACAGCGGACGAGGGGGGCGATATTTTATCATCAATATTACAGATACACATGCCTACATATGTGTACGTATACACTCACACATGTATTACATTTTGAAAAAGTTACCAAGGGCCCGTTTGATAAAATTGAAAATTAAGTGCTTATAATTAAGTGTTGAATTTTAAATACTGAAAATTTTAAGTGATTGGATTTGTAATAATGAAAATAGTGCTTCGACTACTGAAATAGAATGCATTCAATGATTATTTTCAGTAGAAATTTTTCACTTAAAGTTTTCAGTGATTTTTTTGTTGCCTTTTCAATTAAGTGGTACATTATCAAACGCACTGAAAAAGAATAAGTGCTGAATCTTTTCATTTTCAGCACTTAATTGGATTATCAAACATGAATACTTTTTCTAATCTCTTTTAGGAATTTCAATTTTTCTTTAAGCAAGGGCTTGTTGATTGTGGTGAAATTCTTAACCTTTTATTATAGTCATTTTTGAATTTCAAATTTCTAATGTTACATCAAAAAAAAAAAAATTGAGAGAGTTTTATATAATAAAAGATAAACTTGAAAAATGTTGTAGTTAAATTTTGTTGACAGCTTTTTAAAGAAAACTCTTAAAATGGGACATAAAAAATAAAAGAAAAATACTAGACCCACACACTTTTTCACACATTATGCTTTAAATGCATGTACCTTATGCTGTTTGAATTTTTCACATTTTTTTATACACCACTTACACAGCACATGGTACATGCATTTAAAACTAAGTGTGGAAAAATGTGTAAAAAAGTGTGTAGGTGTATTAGTGCTCAAAATGAAATAAATGACTCTTAATTTAGGATGAAAACAACATTTTTATTGATGGAAGGAAGGAGTACTTATTTGTAAAATATTTCAGTTTCGCTTTTGAAGTGCATAATAAACTAGGATTACGTTTCAGTCATTTTCTTATTTTATATCTAGCTTTTTCTATGAAAACCAATGCTATATTAGTTTAAGAAAAAACAATTGTATCAAGTTTGATCATTCACAGATGATCTCGCATAACTAATTCTGAATCTTACGATAAACCAGTTGTATTGTCCATTTAGATGCGGGTATTGGCGCAATGGTAGGGTTGATCAATTTAAAACTCGGGCGTCAAGAGATTGAAATGCAAAAGCCTCTCTGCAAGATTAGAGTAATATTTGGGACATAACCATTCACACAGTTTTTGGAACACAACCTAAAAGATATGTCTAGTTCTCTCTCGTGTCACTCTTGTGTCACTGTAGAGTCTACTGACACCGTAGGAGAGAGATAAACACATCTTTTGGGTTATGTTTCAAAAGTTGTGGGAGTGGTTGTCTCCCAAGTATTACTCGCATGATTAAACGACCCTGCAACAACTAGAATCTTGGGAAAAAAATTGCACTTCTTAAGTTGGGAGCAGTGGCGGAGGCATGTACAGGCGAAGGCGAGTGTTGGCCCAGGGCCCCCCTGGGTTTTTGGTTTTTAAAATTGTAGCCTTACAAATTTTCATATTTCAAAATAGTCCCCCCCCCCCCCCCACCCCCCAAAATATAAGTACACAGTGTTAGGCGCCCCCTCAAAAACACATTAGAAGGAAAGAGAAAAATAAGCTCTAATTTAGTGTCATTAACTATATTTATTTATATACATGTACGGCCAGGTTCTTAAGTGAACAGGGTAGAGTGAACATATCCAGTGAACATGATTTTAAGCCTAACAAAACCCGCTGGTTGCCCCGCTTACCCGCGTGCCCCGCCACCCGAGGATTCTGTTAGGCCTATATTCATGTTCACTAGGTATGTTCAATCTACCATGTTCACTTAACTGAAGAAGGTGAAGAATGCCCGGGCATACGGGGGATCGAGGGGCTCTACTGGACTTTCTGGAAAGTCGCCCGCTAGAGAAGTTGCTCGAGCGGGCGCCGCTCGGGCTGGCATGGGAGCAGAAGTAATTTTCCTTGTTTCCAATTAGGTTTAGATTTCTATATGAGAGTGTTTCCTATTCCTATTAGGTTTCTTGTAGAGGAAGAGTTTTCTATGCATGGTTAATAGGACTTGATTTGATGTTTCTATATATATATATATATATATAGAACTACAACCTAGAGATAGAGATCCCAATTCTATAGAGAGAAGAGAGAATCCCACATAATTGTATTTTTCTAAGAGAAGAGAGAGACTCTAGAAAAAGAGTGAAGAAAAATAATAAAGAAAAGAGAGGTGAGGGATTGGTTGTCTTGTAGGGTTTATTATCAATAGAGAAAAGTCGTCTTTGCCTTAATTTTTTTGCTTGTTTTCTATGTCTTGTTCATGTGATTGTCGTAACCACAAGGAGAGGTCTTGGGCGGTAATATTGCTTGATCACCAATTATATCCCAACAAGTGGTATCAGAGTTGAGGTTCGTGGTCCCGTGATAACTACAAACATTTCAATGGGTAATGCACGGATCGCGATAGAGAAGTTTGATGGAAAAAATAATTTCAACCTCTGGAAGGTGCGGATGAAGGATGCCTTGGTTCAACAAGGTGGTACCAGGATGACCGATGCAGATTGGGATCGAAAAAACTCAAGAGCCGTAAGCACCATATGCTTGAGTTTGGATGATGATGTAGTGTACGACACTATTGAAAAGACCTCGACGGAAGCGATGTGGAAGAAGCTAGAAGATCTTTACATGGGAAAAAACTTCACAAACCGGCTAGTATTGAAGCAGGAGTTGTACTTCTTCAAGAAGAAGAGGAGGGATGACCTTAAAGGTCACATCGGCGCGTTCAACAAGTTGTTGTGCGACTTATCAAATATAGGAGTAAAACTCGATGATGAAGACAAGGCAATTATTTTATTAACCTCAGTAAAGTCTTCTCACCCACAATTGTTTAGCACAATGCTCTACGAGAGAGATACTATTACCTTAGAGTAGGTGAAGACGACCTTGTTCTCATGCGAGGAGATGGATAAGAAAGAAGAGATGAAGAAGGAAGCACAAGTCCTTGTTGTTCGCAACAGGAAGAAGAAGAAGAATTAGATAGGAAAGAAAACCGGTAGATGAGGTGGTGGTAAAGGAGCACGAGATACTTGGCCGTGGAAGGAGAGAGAGAGAGAGTGTTACTGCTATGGCAATATTGGTTACATGTCTTTTGACTGCCCTAAAAGGAAGAAGGGTGATGCTGCAAATGGGAAGGATGATGGGAGAATTGATGTAGTAAACGATGATGCCATGTCAATAGCAAGTGAAGAGAAGAGGGCGAACGAGTGGTTGCTTGATTCGGCGTGTTTTTCCCATATTTGTTCACATAGATATTGGTTCTCGTCCTAACAATCGATGGAGAGGAAAGTCTTTATGGGACCGGAACAGCACAAGTGAGGAGGTGAAGGGAACTGGCACTGTCGTGATCAAGACTACTAACGGCTTAATGAGGTTGCTAAACGATCACCGTGTTCCGGGATTGAATAGGAACGTAATCTCTTTGGGTGTGTTGGACTCAAAGGGGTGCTCCATTGCAGTGGGTAAAGGCTTGATAAAGATGAAGAGGGATTCAAGGGTCTTGTTGATGGTTAGTAAGGTTGGGAACTTGTATATCCTTTTGGGAAATACAATGGTGAACGGTGTAGTCACAAAGGAGGTGAAGAAGATGTGGGAGACGGTGAAAAAGGTTCCATCAACAACCTCAGTGACACCAACTGTTTCTACAAGAGGTGAAGATGTAGGTCACAGCAATGAGGCCAAGTTTGTGCGCATTCCCATGGATATGGCGAGAAGAAGAGTTGGGTAATCGTGTGATGTTCCCAAGAAGATGACGAAAAGAGATGTTAGGCACTCATACGTTGCTGCCATGTCGATGGTGAGATGAGATGTTGGGCTAAAGTCCAGGCTCAAGGTGGTGACAACTACCATGATGAAGATGATGATGTTGGCGACGACCTTTATGTAGCTTCAAAGTTTCTTGAATCCATAGATGATGAGGATTTGAGAAATGACAAGTCTACAGAGATGATAATGGAGAGGTGGCAAAGACGACGAGCAGATAAAGAGTGATAAATATCTCGAAGACAACAAAGTTGATGATGATGATAAAGATTTTTGTCAAGGTGAAGAATGTTGGGTTTGTGACAAAAGCTCATATGAAGACGAAGATAATAAACCGAAGGAGGCGAAGACTGCCTAGGCGGACGGGGGATCGAGGGGCTCTGCTGGACTTTCTGGAAAGTCACTCGCTGGAGAAGTCGCCCGAGCGGACGCCGACCGAGCAGGCAAGGGCAGCAGTGTTCCTTGTTTCCAATTAGATTTAGGTTTCCTTATGAGAGTGTTTCCTATTCCTATTAAGTTTCTTGTAGAGGAAGAGTTTCATGTGGTTAATAGGACTAGGTTTAATGTTTCTATATATATGGAACTACAACCTAGGGAGATAGAGATCCCAATCCTAGAGAGAGACGAGAGAATCTCACACAATTGTATTTTCCTAAGAGAAGATAGCGACTCTAGAAAAAGAGTGAGGAAAAATAATAGAGGAGAGAGAGGTAAGGGATTGGTTGGCTTGTAGGGTTTATTATCAATAAAGAGGGGTCGTCTTAGTCTTAATTCTTTTGCTTGTTTTTCTATTGTCTTGTTCGTGTGATTGTTTTGTAGTTGTCGTGACCCCACACAAGGAGAGGTTTTGGGCAGGTATATTGCTTGATCACCAATTATATCTCAACACTTTTAGTGTAAAGAATTTTATGAGTCTTATAAATAGGCCCCCTAGAATTTTGAAAGACACCATATAATATTTACGTATCACCAAATAGCTAGACTTATATTATAAGTAGATTCCCAAAAAATCACCACTTATGTATAAGTAGACCTCAAAAAAATCGCCAATTATATATAAGTAGATTCAAAAATAAAATCACATCGGGAGCGTTGCCCCCAAACCCTGTACAGCCGAGACCCCCCAATCCAAAATTTCTTACTCCGCCTCGTGATTGGGAGAGTTCGACCTTGAAATTAATAAAACCCAAAAGGAAATGTCTGAGTATTCTCTGTTTAGTTAATGCCCTTCCGATTAATATATTTCCTCAGATCCAACTATATGAGCCTTTTACTGTTAAAAGTAATATATTTGGTAACGCTAGAGACATTTAAAAAAGTAACATACAAAAATCACTGGATGATAGTGATCAAGTAAAACTACACCATACTTACAAAATTAATAAAGGAGCATTATTTTCAATTTAATTTCAATTTTTTTTTTTGACATATCAGCTGATGAACAAATTTAGGTACTTATATTAGTTGCGGTTAGCATTTTTCAATTTTTACTTTATTTTTATCTTATTTTATTTTATTTTTGAGTTCACACAATTTTGTAGGTGACAAGTAATTAGCATAATCATTCAAAATTCTTTCACCATATCAACAACTCCAAGTCGATCTCCAACAAATAATCTCCATTTAGGTGATGTTTTTGTCAGGGATGGTCCTAAGTATTTGGAGGTCTGAGACAAATTATTAAAAGGGAGGCCCTTATACGGGGGTTCGGGGACAGTACCCCTGAAGTGATTTTTTTGGGGGTCTACTTATACATAATTGACGATTTTTTTGGGGTCTACTTTTAATATGAGTCTGTTTGTGAAACTTAAACATTGCATGATGTCTTTTAAAATTCTAAATGGGCCTATTTCTAAAACTCAAAAAATTCTTACACTAAACGTGCAATTTTCAAAATTCTAGAGGCATTTACTTTTGAGTTTTATATACATCTATATCAATATATATGTAGTTGACGATACTAAATTGGGCCATGGGGAGGCCAAAATGTAAAATACTAAAATATCTCAAAATAAAAATATAATTATAAAAATTTTATGTAAACCCTCAAATTTTTTAAAACTTTGATAGCCCAAGACGGTTGTCCCTTTTGCCTCCCTTTGGACCGGCCATGGTTTTTGTGTGTGTGTGTGTTCTCATACTTAGGTGATGTTAAGAACACCTTAAAAAGGCACAAAGTTCATTCAAACGCGCGGTCATGCCTCATGATCATAACCGCGACCGAAAGGTCTCATCAACAACATTGTTGCTAGGGTCCAATGGCCCAAGTTACCACTTAACCTAATTAATTACCCATTACCTATAATAGAAACAGGAATACTACATGCACAGAAAATTGCACAGAATTTGTGCACAGAATTGATCTGGGCCACTCATTTCAGTGGCTCCTACACATTTTGGGATGGGGACCACCAAAATGAGTTGCCCGGATCAATTATGTGTACAAATTCTGTGCAATTTTTTATACAAATATCATTTCTGTATATGAAATATACTTACAGTGAAGTTGGTGACTACTTCAGTACTTCCTAGTCAAAACCTCATTCAACGTATACATTAGCGAGACTTTCTTTAAATACTTCTACCAATGCCAATTATGGTTAGGGATGTCAAAATGGCCCGTCAGGCCCGGCTCGGCCCGACATTGATCGGGCTTGGGCGAGCTTGGGCTTTGGCCCATGGGCTCCTTCTATCTTTCGGGTCGGGCCGAGCTCGGGCCGGGCTAGAGGGTTCATGCTCTAGGCCCTACCCGAGGGCCTAGGGCCAGGCTTAGGGCCTCGGGCCTCGGGTCGTGCAGGGCCGGGCCTAAGTTGTCTTTTTTTTTTTAATTTATTATAAAAGATATAAAAACATTATGAATATCATAATATGTAAACGAGTGAAAAAGTAACAGAAGTTATAAAGGGTTAGAGTCTAATTAAATAAATAAATAAAAAAACATTACCTTTTATTAAAAGAATTTAGAAATAAAAACGATTACGCCCCAAAGGCCCAAACAAAGAGTCTAATAGTACTAAAAGGTGGAGAATTGCATCAGTACAAGACAAGTATATCCCAACTAGGTTGGCACCTACTAGTTTGTTTATCATTTGCATAACTCTAACCCAAAATTTACAAATTGCTATGAAATCATCTTCTAATATAAAATGTACATGGAAAAATAACTATTCTGAATTAATATCTTCTAATGCTTCAATATCGTCTAATAACATTGCCTCAAATATCAGCTTCAAATTTTTCTCTTTCCTCTTTGTCTTGTGTCCTCAAGTCTGCAAGCAACCAATCTCTAAGACATGTCAGTGCCTCAATTGTGTCTGCATTAAGTCGACTTCGTGTCTCACTTACCAAACGTCCACTTGTGCTAAAAACTGATTCAGACGGTGAAGGATCTACAGATGGAGATGGAGATATTGGAGTGCTACCAGACATGGGTGAAACAATTGGCTCAATGTTATCAACATCAATAGGATCCATTTTAATATTTTTAAAAAATTGATAGAATAACAATAATAAAATGAAATAAAATATAATTGTTAGCAAGCCAACAAGAGAACTTCAAACTTGAAAAATTGATCACTTGAGCACACTTGAGAGTTGAAAATTTTAGACCACTTGAGCAACTGAGAGAGGCTAGTACTTCGGAGAGTAGTGGAGTAATTGTATATTGTATGTAATTACTAGAGAGGTGATGGATTTGTGACAATTAGTAAGGGGGATAGGGGTATTTATAGAATTTGGAAGGGTGGCAATTTGAAAATTATGGAATGCACGGTAGAAAAGTTGACCGTTGCAATTCAAAATCATGGCATATCTCCTTGTATCACTCCATTTGATGGAAACTGGATCACTGATAAATTGAGAATGTATTGCCAATGGCAATTGGCTGAATACAATTGGTTTTCAACTTTTAAGTTTTAAACTTTCTTAATTTGTTTAATTGTTTGTATAATTAGAAAATCAGGATTACCTTGATGGCTTGATCCAAGGCTTATATATAGTCATGGCCGGCCCAAAGGGGGGCCAGTGGGGCAACCGTCCCGGGCCATCAAAGTTCATCAAATTTTGAGGGCCCCCATAAAATTTTTATAATTACATTTTTACCTTGAGATTTTTTTAGCATTTTACATTAGGTCTCCCTTAATCATGTTTAAGCCTCTCCTCAACTTATGTTTAGGCCCCAAAGGGGCCCAATGCCCAATTTAGTGTCATCAACTACATATATATTGATATACATATATATAACTCAAAAGCAAAAGCCCCTAGAATTTTGAAAATTACACTTTTAGTTTAAGAATTTTTTGAGTTTTAGAAATAGGCCTCCGTAGAAATTTTGAAAGACACCATACAATATTCAAGTTTCACAAATAAACTCATATTATAAGTAGACCCCAAAAAAATCGTCAATTATGTATAAGTAAACCCTAAAAAAATAGCCAATTATATATAAGTAGACCCCAAAAAAATTGTTTCGGGGGACGCTGCCCCCGAACCCCCGAATAAGGGGCCTCCTTTTTAGTAGTTCGTCCCGGGCCTCCAAATACTCGGGACCGGCCCTGTATATAGTTGGTCGTTGATCCCCAATTCCCCACCTCACGTAATATTATAAAATTATGGGTTTTGCTAGGGGCACAAACAAATCTCACTAACACTTACTAACACACTCTATCTCTCTCCTAGTAGTACTGCGGGGTCCGCTGTGGACCCCACAGTGCCACTAGGAGAGAGATAGAGTGTGTTAGTAAGTGTTAGTGGAATTTGTTAGTGCTCCAAATATTACTCTAAAATTATTTGGGAACTAAATTTTGGAATTGGGAAGTACAATTATGAAATTATAAAAAAATTTGGGAACCAAATTTGGCACTACGTCTATGTATAATTGTCTTATATCCTTAAATTATTTGAGTAATACTATGCCTCTTTTCCTAAATAGTTCTCAAACACATGTGGTAGTGGACCCACCTTCAATAATGACAGGACTAGCTACTTCAACATCATCTAATCAAAGTAGGCTCAATGTCACATATTTTTGGAAATAATTCGTGATACAAAATTTTGGAAGTATAGCATTACTTAATTTACTCGCAAGGTGTCAATACTATAATTAAATTTTGTCACTTACAATTTTGATTATTAGAAATTCTTGGAAATGGCAAAAAATTTAATTGTTAGAAAGCTTCTAGGCCTGATAGGGCCGGGCCTCGGACCGGGCTTCAAGTTGTGCTTGATCGGGTCGGGCCACGAGCTGGGCTTCGGGTAGGGCTGACTAGGTCGGGCCTTGGTTCGGGCCTCGGACTGGGCTTCGGGTAGGGCTGACCGGGTCGGGCCTCGGGCCGGGCTCGGGCTTCAAGAGATAGGCCCAGGCCCTACCCGGGGATGTAACGGCCTAGGGCCGGGCTGGCCCTACCTCGGGCTTGGGCCGGGCTTAAGGCCCCTTTTTTCGGGCTGGGCTTCGGGTCGCCCGTCGGGCCGGGCTTTTTTTACATCCTTAATTATGGTCTTCCTCAATTTCTAGCATTACACTCAGTGTGTATATATATGCTATAAATTATCTTAAGGAATACAGTACATGTCATAACCATCTTCGTTATTAATTTCGCGGACTGTATATGTAGAATACTAGAATTGATGCTAATTTTACTATTTCACGAATAAGGTCATTAATTTCTAATTCAAACTTCTTCTTTTTATTATTATTAATTTTTTTTTTTTTCAACATACATCCAATATCGATCAATAAGGATGATTGAAGAAGACAAAATAAATAACCAGATTACAGAAAATATATAAGAAAAACCTTAAAATTATCAGGACCTCTTCTTTTGTTGGCTCGATCAACGAATAGGATATGTAATGGGCTGACTGTGGCTGTTTTGGTTGGGTCCTTTTCCATGTCTGGAGCAATAAATAGCCATGAGGTACAGATTACAATTGCTTCAGCACTACCATGTACCCTCATTTGGTACTATTAATGGTTTCGTTGTCTTCGTTTTCAAATTCCCATTTGTGACTCTACTCGATCGTTTAGCTATGCTGCTATGCCATTATGATGGACCTGGGGCAGATTTAAGAATGAAGGTTAAGGGACAATGTAAATATATATATATATATATATTTTTTTTTTTTTTGAAAGGGGCAATCTTACAAAATTTAAAATTTTTAACAAAATTAACAACCTAATTAAAAGTGGGTCTCAATTAACCTTATAGAAAGAGAAAATATTTCATGTGACAGTCGTTATGATCTCTTCATTACGTGGCACAAGATGATTTCATCTGCTTGTCATGTAAATTGATGCACCTGCAATATTGGTATATATTAGTGAAGTATTTGAGAAAAATGACAACTTTGTCATTCCCTTTCCCTAAATACTTATGCTTATATAATATTAATGGGAGGTTTGGTCTAAGGTCACTAAGACTTAATTAATTTGGACTAAAATACAAGCCATAAACAAAACCACACACAAGTACATAATCTAAAAAAACTTTACCTCTTAAAGTCTTCTAAAATTTTAAATTTCACTCTAAATGACAATATTGTCCATGGAACCCTAGGGGACCACCACCACTATCTTTCTCTCTCCTCCTCCCTCCAAGTATCACCACCATCTCTCTTCTTTCTCTCTCCTCCAGAGTCGCGTCGCCGCCACCACTACCACTGGAGCCGTTGCCCCCACCACCACCTGTCTTCTCTCTCTCCTCCTCCCTCCATAGCTACCACCATAGCGACCACCACCACCTGAGCCGTCGTTGCCACTGCCACTACCACCGAAGTCGTTGCCACCATCACCGGTCAAGATCTAGATCTAGATCTAAATGGCTATCACTGGTAACTCACGATCTCCGTCAATCACCACACAAGGCGATTTCATGATTCTCGTACATGCAATTACCATGTATGCAAATTAGTTGCAGAATTTTACGTGAACAAAGTTAAGTGAAATTTATCTTAAGAGAATATCTTAAGTGAAATTTCACTCTTATTATTTTGTTAAGCAAAAATGCAATCTTCCGTCGTGATATTGGTAGTTGTCGGAGTTCAGTCGAGTGGTGGGGGGTGGTCACCAGTGATCAAGAGTGGCGAGGATGGTGGTGGGATGTCGAAAAGATGGGGGTCAAGAGGTGAAACGGTGGTGGTCGCCGGAGATGGCGAGGGTGGTGGTCGCCGGTGATGGCAAGGGTGATGGTCGGAGGTGACAGGGGTGGTGGTCGGAGGTGGTGTGGGTGGTGGTAATGGTGGCTAGGGTTTAGTTACTAGGGTTAGAGGATGAATGTGTGTGTATTTTGGTCTATGAACATTGGGAGTAGTACTTATCACTAATGTTTACTTTATGTTGTCCTCAATCCCAATAAAGTTTCTCTTAATGACCTTTACACCAATTTTTTCTATAATATATTAAATATAAGTATTCATATATATATATATATATATATATACAGTCAGGCTATAAAGAGGGCGTCCTTTCTTTATTAAAGAGAGGACCTCTATTTTGGCCGTCAGATTGTGTTTTCATTAATGGCAGTTTTGTCATTTCATGGTTTTTAAACACAATCCAACGACCGAAACAGAGGTCCTCTCTTTAATAAAGAGAGGTGGTCCTCTTTAGAGAATTTTGTATATATATATATATCACAGATTCACTAAAGAGGGCCACGCACTCTGTTCTGGCCGTTGAATTGTGTTTAAAAACTGTGAAATGACAAAACAGTCATTAATGAAAACAGGATCCGACGGCCAAAATAATGACCCTCTTTTAAATAAAAAGATGACGTCCTCTTTAGAGCCTGACTATATATATATATATATATACATACATACATATATACGTACCAAGAAAAAAAAAACAAATATATATACATATTACATATATATAGCTAGATTTCAACTTTGCCAACATTTGGGATAATCTTAATTTGTATTAATTGTAGGCAGCAAGTGGAATAAGCTTGCCTACAAGATGGGGCGTTTGAATTGGAATTGAATGTTGTGGTCACCCAAGCCTCTCAATTTTGACACATATCAAACTCAATAACCATGAATTTCAATTCGTATCCCCTTTCCTAAATCTGTGGCTGGCTGTATGCGTGTGTACCGTGGTTTGACAGTTGTGCCAACTTTGGTTTCTAAATAATTTGATAATTATACCACTTAATGTAGCCCCCCCTCCTTTGTATACATCTAGGAAAGACTTCGATACACTAAAATAATTTTGAGTAAAACATATTTATTCGTTAATAAAAAAAAACATTAATTTCTTGTGATTTTAACGAAAACAAAGTAATAAAAAACATTTGTTCCTTTCCATATATCTATAGACAAAAGGAAAACAATTTATGACAACCAAGTAACATATATAGTGCCTAGTGGAGCCTCATGTCCCTCAAATAGTGGCAATGCAAAGTGAAACACAGAAGCAAAGGAAAAGGGCAAAATAAAGCCACTGAAGCATTTCTATTTTCTCACTAAAGACACCCTTACAGTGCAATGACAGTACTGTCCCTTCTTAATTACAAAATAGACTAAGGCAGTCCTCCCAAATAAGTGACAACGAAAAAGCACTGCACAACATAAAGGAAATCTTGAAAATTGTGCACATCTTTTGCTCTCGCATTTCTTGCGCATGTACACTCGATTTCATTTTGCATATGGGTGGGCGGAATGCACCACCTTCTAAATACACCATCCTTTTTATTAATTACATCACTCTTTATTATATTGACTTCCTTTCAAGTATGGTATAATAACAATTAATTAATCTCATTAATTTGATAAAAAGTCAAGGATCTCCTTTTACATTATAACTTTGTACCTAGCCTCATATCTTAAATAAAGTTAGAAAAATTATCAGATATTGATAATATTTTAAGTTAAAAAAAATTACTAATAATAACAGTAACTGAAATGTCATTTTTTTTTTTTATAATTTAAATTAGTTTCAAAAAAATATTACCAGTTTAGGTTTCAACTCAAAGTAAATTAAATGAATTTGTCAATTTTACTGGCCATTTTTTTATAAATTGAAATGCCAAATTTAACTTTGATATAAAATCGACAAATTCATGGAAGTTACTTTGACGCTCTGTTTTTTCGAGGTCGCATCTCCCCGTGTTTGGTTGCACTAATAATTAAGTAAAATATTTCACCCAAAAAATATTTTACACCATTTCAATGAAAATAATTTAAGGCCAAAAAGCTCCATGTTGGTCTATGATGGTAAGATATTTTGGAGGACTGTGAGAGACCACATTTGCGATAAAAGCTTCATGTTAGTTTGTGATTTTGTCTTTGCCGATGTCATGGGGGCTTGAATATGTATACACACATATATATATATATATATATATAATATAGAGAGAAGAGGACAGAGATAGAAGGTGGTGACTGTGGGCACTGAGCTTAATCATGAGAATTTGGAGATGTGTATTGAGCAAGACACGGTGTGCAAACATAAGAGAAAACATAAAAATAGTATGATTTTTTTCACAAAGTATTTTTAAAATTTAGCGAAACATAGGAAAACATAAGGGAAAAAAAAAGGTTTACATAAGAATATTTTTCATAGAAAATATTTTCTGATGTAAAATGTTTTACGTCGAAACGTGGAAATAGAGCGCATGTTAAAACCTAAATTAGTAAGATTTAATTAAACTTTATTTAAGATTTAAAAAAATGTAATTTCAATTGCTATTATTATTATTATTATTATTATTATTAGGGAAAATTACACTGACACCCCTTGAGGTTTGGCACTTTATCACTCACACCCCCTGAGGTTTGGAACATAACACTGACACCCCCTCTCAGAGTTATGTGCCTAACACCATTAATTTATCTTGTAAAAAGACCATATTATCCTTACCCCATATCTACTCTCTCTCTCTCTCTCTCTCAAACCCAAATGGAAACCCATCTTCTCTCACCACCGTTTTCACCATTTAAGTCCACCATCTGTACAATTTGCTACCCAATTGTCCTCACCCCCATTTTAAGCTCCCGTCCCCTTGCCCCTTCTTCTTCACCATCGACAAACCCCATGTTTTCTCAAGGGTTTATAGGTTTAATTGGGCTCAACCATCTCACCCCATCTCATATCCTTCAAATTCAACTCCAACAACAACAACTACAGATGCAATATTTAGCTTCTCTCTCATCAATCTACAGCAACAACCAAACCCCAACTCAATTCCAACAAGGCTTTGGCTGAGATCAGAGCCTCAATCAGAACCTGGAAATGACAGACCACAATCAGATTTTGTTGAAATCTGAACCAAACAAAGCCAAATAGAGCCTCGAATCGAACTTGGGGACTTGCGCTTGGACAGCCTAGCTGGGGACTGGAGACGCAAACCACTCGGACCCTCTTTGGAGCTTTCTATCGGCGTGGCTGTGGGAAAACACCAATCAAAGCCTTCTTTGGAGTTTACGATCAGCTGCGACTTGTTCAGGCCTTTGATTTGAGAGTACCCATTTGGTAAACACCAAATCGAAACCCCTGAGTTAATTGCTTTGGTTTGATTTGATTGGGTAAGTCAATTTGAGCTCCAATTGGTTTTGTGGATTTTGAATTTTGATTTCTATTGGTTTTAAATTGTTCTGATTGGCTTGAGATTGAAATTTCTGAGAGTACCCATTCCTCCATTGACGCGAAGCTTCAAGCTATTTGCCAAAGCTTATTAGCTAGTAATAATTCAGAATTGAAGCCAATAAATGTGTTTGATAATCCAATTCAAAGCCCACTAATTTGGGTTCTAATTTGGGATTTTTCAAAAGCCCTAATTGTATATGTACATCTATATACATATATATATATGTGTGTGTGTGTGTGTGTGTGTGTGTATATATATAGAAACCTAGTTGATTATGGTGGGGGTAGTGGTGAGGCTGACAGTGGTATGGAGAGAGAAGGGATAGATGGAAAGAAGAAGAAGAAGAAGAAGAAGAAGAAGAAGAAGTAGTGAAGGGTATTTTGGGCATTAGAGAGAATTTAACTTGCTTATGTCAGCCGTTTTTAACGCCTGTTAACAGCAGGGGGTGTCAGTGTTACCAACCCACAAATTTGGAGGGAGGTCAGTGTAACCTAAGAAACCTCAGGGGGTGTGAGTGATAAAGTACCAAATCTCAGGGGGTGTCAGTGTAATTTTCCCTTATTATTATTATTATTATTATTATTATTATTATTATTATTACTCCCTCCGTCCCATTTTATGTGTCCATTATTCCTTTTTGGGATGTCCCAAAATTGTTGTCCACTTTCCTAAATTAGTATGGAAATTTTACTTAGTTTCCCAAACTACCCTTCCTTTCAATCAACATGCACCAAAACAAAACAAAAAAGAAAGTGCAATGATTATGGGCAATTGTGGAAAGTAGGGGTAGATTCTTTTTGTCCCCTTAAATAGTTGGATTCCCTAAGATGGACACATAAAATGGGACGGAGGGAGTATTATTTAACTAATATCATGAATATCTGTTAGTTTGTCTAACTTTATTTAAGAAATAGGGCTAGTTGTTACAAAGTTATAAATCTAAAGGGAGATCATTGACTTTTTGTTAAACTAATGGGGCTAGTTGTTATTACAATAAACCTCAAGGGAGATCAATGTAATTAATAGTGGTGTAATTAGTAAAAAAAAAAGATGGTGCATTTAGCTCAACCCTTGCATATATATATATATATATATATATATGTGTGTGTGTGTGTGTGTGAAAAATGCTTACCTACAACCTATATAAAAACACACATATTTTTTTGGATAAAAGCGCCCATGCCAACTCATTAATGTGAGAGGGTACTAAAGTCATCTTACAATTGAACTAAAGTAAATGGCTAAAAATACTCTAATATTTCCATTTTAATGAAGTGATACGAATTTTTCTTGTCTATTTAAAATTTGAAAATAATTTTATCTTTGCAAAATCTTGTAGGATAGCAGCCTCTAGAGTCCGGTTTTAGTGTGTACTGGATAAGCGCACTGGGTATTTAAACCTAAATAACTGCGGAGCGCCCCACTAACTCGCGCCCCGTCCTGCTGCCCCGCTGACCCGCAGTTTTTTTAAACTTAAAAACCAGTGCGTTCACCCAATGCGCACTGGAGCATTACTCAGTAGCCCTATTGTATATTTATATATATAGGGCTCCTACTACATGCATGAAATGTATCTTCAAATTTTAATGGACATTAATAGTCTTCCCACCTCATTAAAAAAAGGATAGTTGATTAAGTTTGTAACGAGAGTACTACAATAATTTTTTTTCCGGAAAAATGGTTAATAAGAGTACTACAATAATTTACTTTAGTGTTTTTGCAAAATTTAGTTAGTGACACCACTTTAATGAAGTGGCGCTAGATTTTTCGTCCAAAATAGTGCATACTTTTAGGGGCTATTTATGAAAGCGAAAAATCAATTTTATGGTTCGGAAGTAAATCAGTTCCACAAATTTAAATATTTTGTGACTTTCTTGCATAGAATTAGTCTGTGCCCAATTTAATCAGTCTCTTAAAATTGAATCTTTGTCAAACTAATATAATTTTAGATTCTCACGAAAACTAAATGGAAAGTGAGACTTAGATCCAAACGTAGTCTTATTTTAGACTTTCCCAAAGAGATATATGGTGGTTTAGCATTTCTCTCTTTCTATATATATATATATATATATAGTCAGGCTCTAAAGTGCACTAGATATGCACATTGAGATTTTAAGTCTAAAAAAATCGTGGACCGCCCTGCTCTGTCACCCCGCTGGCCCGCAGTTTTTTTAAAACTAAAAATCTCATTACACAAACTCAACACACATAACCAGTGCACTTTAGAACCTGATTATATATATACATATATTTAAGTCCCTCCCTAAAGTCTGAATGTGAGAGATCAGGAGAGGGATAGTGTATGATGGATGAGTCTGAGGATGACATTTATTGTGGTTCTGTCTTAATGCCTAGACGGCTGTGGGTGGGACATGCCGTGGCTCACATGCACCACAAAGGCCTGTAAAGCTTCTTTTTGCACATTATTATACAACATCAAATTAATGTTACATTCTTTCATATTAAGGAATGATTGCCGGATTAATCTTCTCTCTCCTCAGCAAATGTGAAATGTCTTTTAATTCACTCATTAGCCCTATCTCAGCCTCGATATCTCTCTCTCCATATATACGTACAAATATAACCAATATGTCTATGGAGTTATTTTTTTTTTTTAAATGATCGAGGCCAAGACAATAACAGTTGTTATTCACTTTCTTATACTACACCATTTGATCATTTTTATAACACAGATGGTTTTGGTTTTCTAATGGTAATTTATTGTTGCTAATTTTTAACGGAAATTTCCGTTAGAAAAGAACAAAATCTGTTAGTAATATTTAATGAGAGGTATTTTAAATTTTGTAATGATTGTAAAAAAAGAATAGTAACGGACATTTACCGTTACAAATTTAGGATAAAATAAATAAAATAATTTTAAAAATGACAAAAAAAAAAAAAGAGGAGGGGAGGGGGGGGGGGGATAAAATAAATAAAATAATTTTAAAAATGACAAAAAAAAAAAAAGAGGGGGGGGGGGGGGGGGGGGGAAGGAGAAGATCAGACTCCATCCGTCACTGCCATCCACCACCACTCCACCGCCAAGGCCATCCATCACTACTCCACCCCCGCCACTCACTACCACTCCAAGCTTCAATCGCCATCGATCTGCACCAGATCAGGTTAGCACATACACACACACACACACACACTCTCTCTCTCTCTCTCTCTCTCTCTCTCTCTCTCTCTCTCTCTCACAAACACCCAGAACAGATTTTGTACCGGATATGTTTCACACACACACACACTCACTCACTCACTCTCTATTTGACAAACAAACACACACATACACACACACACACACACACACACACACACACTGAGAGATCAGATCTGTACCAAATCTCTCTTCCCCCCCTCCCCTCCCTCTCTCTCTCTCTCTCTCTCTCTCTCTCTCTCTCTCTCTCTCTGCGCACGTGTGTGTTTGATTGGGGGTTTCAGATTCAAGGTTGGCATATCTCTCGTCTTCTCTTAATTTGTTCTTAGCATGGTTCATTCGGTAATGGGGTGTTTCATTTGTATTGCCATAGATAAGGTATGGTCTCATTACAGAGTGTAATTTTAGAACAATTTCATTGTGCTGAGGATGAGGTATGAACTCTCGAATAATGTTAATCTAAGATTCATGTTAACAAACTATTCATGTCTATAATCTAGGTCATATCAAATATATTTTCCCTACTTCAAGTTTGAAGAAGCTCACAGTCACATATATCTCTCGTGAATTGAAATCTGAAAATCTTGCTCAATAATCGCTTCTTGTCATGTTTTCCCCCCTCAATTATTCTCACTGTTTGAAGAGTTAGTGTAACATGGAATATAACATACCATTTAAGATGAATTTAGCCCTAAAATGTTTCTTGAATTTTAGTGTTTAGTTTGTTTGCAAAATTGTGCAAGAAACCCTTCATGTTATTAAAAACTAGGCATCGTTTGATTTTGAAAGAAACCTACCTCTGACATTTTATATCTTTTTATTCATGTACAGTTGCAAATTATGTAAACACTTAGTTTTCGTGTGCGATTGTCAATAATGTAAGCACTTAGTTTTCCACTTTCATGTAGAATGCTTCATAGTTGTATACAACCACCTTTGCCACCATGGATCTTTAGTTAAGATTGCTTTAACTCTTCCAGAACACTTGTTTTCTTGATAGCATTTTTTCGTCGAAAAGTAACTTGATAGCATTTTGAAATGATGCATTGCATACTCAAATTTATTAACTTTCTTTTAACTTTATCTTCACAATTACATAGGGATTGTAGTCAATGTAGAGCAAAATAGCTAATGATAGAAACTTTAGGAGCTGTAATATGGTTTGGCTTCTTGTTTCTAGTTCCTAAGAGTAACCTTTTTTTTTTAATTCTCTTTTCCATTTTCTGTTTGAATTGCAGGAGCTTGATCCACCTCCTTGGCTTAACAGAATGAGAGAAATAGGATATCTACCAGGATATCTAGGTAATTGAATTTGTTACTTAAATTTTCAGTAGCCAACATAATGTATTGTCCAAACATATCTGCTAATGCTATTAATTTTTGTCCTTATTCTTGGTTTTGGAGTTCCACTTTTTAGACTGTGAAAATACACATGCTACATTTAGCAGTATGGAATTGGAATTATGTGTAATCAAAGAAAATTAATTCAATGTTGTATTAATATTTGTCCAATTCCTCACAATCCAATTTCAAGGCCCCCTTCCATGTTGCTAAATGATGGGATGATGTTTTATATGACTACGTCCATACTCTTTTGTAGTAGATGTTGGAGTTGTTTTCTTTCCCTTAGTATCTATGTTCTTTAGGTGTTCATTTCCACTGTGTCATTGTATATACCTGAGCACTTGTGCTGTTTGGGAATTAAAAATAAAAGTTAATTCTGCGTTCGTCTTGTAATAATTATTGGATCTTGTATAAACAAATCCCGTGTTGCTTGAAAGAGAGTTAGGAATCATATCATTATGAAAAACTAAAAAAACAAAAGAAATGACATAAAAAGCTTTTAGATCCGACAATATTATGAATTGTAAAAAGTCATGTGATTCTGACACGAATATTAAGATTCACCTGCGATTACTTGTATTTATTGATCTAGCTATCTAGTCGAATCATTTAGGGAATGAATTGAATCAAATAAAAAGAGTCAAATCGGGAATCGTAAGATTCTGACAACAGAGAGCACGATAGTCGCCACATGGTTTGGATCTAACTGATAGTCAAAATTGTTCATCTAGGCGGGGAACTTAAATAGATCGTGTCAGTTCAACGTGTCATTTTCGGGAAGGAGAGGACTAAAGGTTGAAAGTTCAGCAGAAAGGTTTACTAGCAACTTTTTATGGTAAAAGAATATTCAGTGTACGTATTTCAAATAATTGTAAAGTTTGCTTCATAATCTTGTGCTTAAGAAACATTGTCATTTTGGGTTATTGTTGTAATAAACTCCTGGATTATTAGTACTTCAATATCCTCCTCTAGCTAGAGCAATTTTGCACTTTGATAGAACGTAGACGTGTCAAGGATAGTAGGCTACTTGTTTACACTATACATCATCTTTATATTCTTGGTTCTTGGCCACCAACTAGTCATTAGTCCTCAACTACTTAATAATCCAGGCACTATTGGTATTAGTGTGGGTGCTATACAGTATACAATAGACTTGACACAACATGATTTAATTGGATTTCTTATTATTTCTTGCTTAAAGTTGGGAAAATTTTCTAGTTCTTTGTCCAATGAAAAAAAAATAGCATTAGTCCTTATTCTTTTTTATTAATTCTTGCTTGATGTGTTTGTTAAGTAAATAAAAGGAATTAACAAACAAAAAAAAAAGAAGTCTATTCTTATTCTTTTTTTTTTCTTTTTCTTTTGGAAATTTGTGGAGCACTACTCTGGCCTACATAATATACAATGTACATAATACAAAAGTCATTCATTCTCAGTTCTTACTTTTATAGTTTACCCATAGCTAAACATTTAAGCATCTCTATTGCAATCCTAATTAGTTGTGATGGTAGTTTTAGAAACTATGAATAATCTGATGCCAAAGGAGGTATTGAAAAGAGAAATTTACTCTCTCTCTCTCTCTCTCTCTCTCTCTCTCTCTCTCTCTCTCTCTCTGTGTGATGTAGTTGGATTGTTTAACAAAATAAGAAGTGGAAAATGAATTTGTAGTTGAGTTCTTTGCAGTTTGTTCTTGAATCCAAAATATAGTGTTCTTTTAACTTCTCTTTATGAGATTTTCAAAGTGAATCTACAGATCAATGGTTTCTTTTTAGATTTCTATTTCAGTACATTCTTTGTTTTTTTTTTCCCATGAAACAGACAAAACTGCAATTGGGTATTTTTAATCGGAAGTGGTTCATCATGAGGCTTCCATGTAGAGTTATATAGAGGGTTCAAAGATGACTCTGCAGGGGGTATAATTACTGGATGCAGAAGCCAAGGTGTTTGGTTGGGAATTTTCTCCATGTATTCTATTTAAGTAGCAGACCACTATGACTTCCAGTATGTGTGACCTAGCGGCTGTATCCTCTCTGCCTTAAGCTTGTGAGTGTCTAAATTATTTCCTTGATTTTCTTGTTTCTCTTCTTTGTTTCATTCTATGATCATAGCCAATTCATTCTAACATCGACCGAGAGGTAAAAACTTCAAAGGTAATAAACCTTTTGTTAAACATGGTCTAAATCAAAACTTTTGCTATCAAAATAATGGCAATGGTTCTAACAATACTACCAGGTAAGAAAATAAAAACTTGCACAAAAAATATTCATGAGTGACACAACTAAAAAGTTGTGCGCTCTTGTACAACACCCAAGTGTAGGTGATCGTGCAAATAATACTGGATAAGTCCAGGTCTATCCCATAGGGAAGGAATAGGAAGAATATATACTAAGTTATAGCCTAAATAAAATGAAAATATCAATATATGGGTGGAGGTTCTAAAGAATCCTAATTAACTTAAACTAAATAACAAACTAATGTATAAAAAAACATAACTATTTAAACAGATAAATTAAAGGTGTTGGAAACACGTGAATCCACATTGATTCTAACCATCAACCATGCACACTCATTAACGTTCTATGGAGTTCATTCCTTTTCAGCATTCCGTATTTTTCTAAAGATAAAGAATCAATATACCTTACATGACCGGAACTATATCATCACAAGTGATTTAAAATACTTAGAAGAGAATTTAAACAATGGTTCATACCTGCACTCTAAATGGTGTTAGCATTCAAAGTGGTTTTCAAAAGTTATTGAAGAAAATAGCCTTATGGCTTTAAGTTCTAAAAACTGTTGTGAAAAACTGAACTTACTAGAACAATTTGATGACAGATTCCTAAAATGAAAAGTGTTGGAATACCTCAAAGAATCGTCTCAGGAATTAACATGTTCGATCGATCGAAGCGCTCTCGATCAATCGGACAGCATCGTCCTTCAATCGATTTTCAATCGATCGAAATGTCTTCGATCGCTTGACTGCTTTCTGGTTCGATCGCTCGAAATGTCTTCGATCGATCGAACCCTGGTTTTCTAAAGATTGCATGGCAGAGATTGGGAATCAATGTTTCATCACATATTCCCAACGTCAAAACTATGGAAACCTAAATAAACTGGTGCAGAAATAACAAACTAGAGCAATCATTAACATCTAAACTAATTAATAAACAATCAAATATAGAAAGGAAAAGAAAAACCTAGAAATAATCTGAAATAAACTTGAAATAAACTTGAAATAAACTTGAAATCTTCAATAATCTTTAGTATAATAATGAAAAAGAGGAAGAAGAACATGAATCTAACCTAATCTACTCCTAATCTAACCCTAAAACTGTTATTTTTCGCGTTCTAGAGCGTCCTCCTTTCGTCTGCCATCAAAATGACTTATTTATAGGGTTCCTGTAGACTGTACGCAACTTTTGGGGGAAATAAAGCTCAAGCAATCGAACTTAGTTTGATCAATCGAAGTCTCAATCGCTTGAACTCTCTTCAAGGGCTTGAACTTCTCTGATTTTGACAACACTGCGAACCGATGGGAGAATGGCCATATCTTTTCACTCGGACCTCAAATTGACCTCCCGTTTGTGGCCACGTGATCGTAACTCATAGATCTACATTTTATATTTCTAGGAAAATCTTCCAAATCTGAAGTCTTTGATGTCAAAAATGACATTTTCTCAGCTGCTTCTGTAATTCTTTCCATCAGAATCACTTTCTATGCAACGATTGCTTTCTATGACCTGTAAAATAGTGTAAAAATAGTTAATCTACTATCAAAGTCATTAGAATATTCCATACCTATTAATCTTCAAGTGTGTGGTGAATGGACAACCAAAATACAAAACATTAATTTCAAAGCTCGCATAACCTAAGACGCCATTAAGACGTTCATTTTGACTCAACTCTCACTGGGATTACACTTTCAAGATGAAAGCACTCCGAATTAGGTGTAAAAATTATCACTCATGATATGGAAGTTATAAAGAGTAAATACAAATGGAAATTAATGCTTCTCATATCTCAATTGAAAAAAAACCCAGACATTTTAGTGCATAAAGTCTTATGAAATGATACTTTTCACTAGAAGAGCGAGATACCATGGAGAACTCTCATTACCTAACTTCAAATCCAATTTACTTAAAATCATCAGGACTTTGAAAAAGAGATGTTCGCTTGAGAAGAAAGAGGCTCGTGATATTCAACTGGGTTAAAGGATGTGTGTCACAGCCCGGTCCCACAATAGCGGAACCGGAGCCCGTGGCACGCCACCGAGGCTAAACCAATTCATTAACGTTCCCAAAATTAGGTTTGAAGAACACACGCAGCGGAAAACAAAACACATTTTAAAACCAGAGGTTCAGTCGACTGCTCAGTCGACTGCTCAGTCGACGGAGGAAGGCAGGGGATTTAATAGCAATTCCAGTCGACTAAGGCTAGGGGGTCCAGTCGACTGAGGCGGGGTCCAGTCGACTGCTTTTGCTAAATAAGAAGCAGTAGCTAGCAAACACAGGGGTTCAGTCGACTGAACACAGGACCAGTCGACTGCTCCCCTGGCAGCAGCCCCAATCTACAGAATTTCAAATTTAAAAGCTTTCTAACTATCACCAATGATCAACCACTCAATCTAAACTCAATCCAAAGTAATCTTAACTGTATTAAAACATTTCTAAAGCAGGATTACAACATGTTACTAACTATTACAATGGTTTAAAAATTCATTCTAACATACCAAATTAAACATGGGTTAAAACAACCAAATTCTTATTACAACATTCCTATTATCCCAAAACTACAAGATTTACATTTAAGTTGCCTCCCAAGCGAACTCCCAACCCTCGTGCTTACTTCTGCGATTCCTCGCCAGCATTTACACCTGAAATGGTTATTTGAATAACCACACATATTTCGATTTGTTTAAGCTAAAGCTTAGTGAATAAATCAACATATGTACATGAATGATAAACATGTCCGCATTCACATCTCTACAATTCATACTAGTCGCCGGAGACTCACGTGCCCGTCCATACTCCCAATCCGCGACTCCTCGCCAATAAGTCCACGCGAAAGGGTAAGACCCACGATTCTTCTCTTCAATCGTGCAACCTTAATGCCTATATCGGCTCCACAAAATGGCACGGTGACCACGTGCTCCTTCTGACCCAAATAAGCAACTCAACATGCTCAAATACATATCACCATGCTCGCGGTAATCAAAACATATCACCGTGCTATTGAGCCTACTTATCAATATAAATGCCCAATATGAACTACACAATATATCTCTATGAATTAAGACATGCTATTCAAACATAACATGAATACATGCCAAGAAATCATTCCAAAACATAGTTGAATCACACCTCCGAATAACGCTCCTATAATTCAATCTGAAGGAAACCCGTGCACAAAGAACGTGCAGAAATCTGTCTAGTACAATTCCTATGGATTAGAATTCCATTTATCAACTTTTATAAAAAAATCTAGAAAATAACTTTTCAGAAAACTTAGCCAAACAGGCCCTAATAGGTATCAAAACGAAGCTCTTACCTCGAGGAGCTCGAATATGAAATCTAGGAGAAAACAGACTGACGGAAGGTCTTCGTTTGGCGTCGTAAAGCTCTAAACTCCCAAAATCTCCCTATGGCCTCATTTTGGAATTTAGGTTAGAAGTTATGAAAAATATCTCAACCATCTCTATCTATATATAGGCAATACTCTTGGAAAATTACGCTTACCTCCCCACGAGTTTTCAAAACTCCTAATCAGTCTCTGAAACTTTCTATACAGCTTATTCATAGCTTTACGAGTGAAACCTCAAAATTATAAAAGTTTTCGACTAAGTTTCGTTTGGTCGCTAAAACGCGAATTTCTATATGACGTTTCCGAAGTTGCTAATTAGCCTACCAAATTAATAGCGTGTTCATTCGTCCTCACCAGGATACTAAATCTAACAACAGAAATAAATTCTAAAACAGAAAATAATACAGATATTGAAATACACAGGTAAACATTTATTTTCAGATAAACATTTAAAGTGTTCCACAGTGACCGTCTCACACTCGGAGAAACGTCACAACAACAAAGTCTCAATCACCACAGTTTCAAAGGGTTCTCTAATACAGACACCCAAATCAACTCGTGAGTCCAAACTCACTCAACCATGTGTCATAAGACACGCCACATCACATTATCATGCATGACAATGTAATGCAAATGAAATAACACAAATGTGGGTGTTATAATATTCTCCCCCTTAAAAGAAGTTTGTCCCCAAACTTATACCTCAAGTCTCGAAAAGGTGCGGATACTGAGTACGCATCTCATCTTCTATCTCCCACGTCATCTCTTCCGTAGTTTGGCTATGCCATAACACTTTCACTTTCGATATTACTTTATTTCGTAAGACTTGATCCTTCCGGTCTAAGATCTCTACCGGATATGCGGCATACGTTAAATCGCTCTGAATCTCATTCGATGTCGGAGTCATCATTTGATCTCTCTCTTCCACTAACTGTTTGCGTAACAACGATACATGAAACACGTTATGAACTTGAGCATACTCGCTCGGCAAGTTCAAACGATAAGCTACGGGTCCAACCTTTCCAATGATTTCAAAAGGTCCTACATATCTCGGATTGAGTTTCCCGTATCTACCAAATCTGGTTATTCCCTTTGAAGGTGACACCTTCAAATACACTAAGTCTCCCACATCAAATTCCAACGGTCGCCTACGCTTATCGGCATAACTCTTATACCTACTCTGAGCTGTCAGTAATCATTGTCTAATCACCTTTATCTTATCCGTCGTCTCTTGTACAATTTTCGGCCCTTCAATCTTTCTTTCTCCGACTTTCGTCCAACTAATCGGTGAACGACATACACGACCATATAAAGCTTCATAAGGAGCCATCCCAATACTCGACTGAAAACTGTTATTATACGCGAACTCAATTAACGGTAGGTGGTCTTCCCAATCACCCTGAAAATCAAGTACACATAAACGAAGCATGTCTTCCAAAATCTGGATTACTCTTTCTGATTGACCATCAGTCTGAGGATGAAAAGCTGTACTAAAGTGAAATTTGGTACCCATTGCTTCTTGCATGGCTCTCCAAAACTTTGACGTAAAACTACTATCCCTATCCGAAACGATAGAAACTGGGATACCATGTAGTCTAACAATTTCGCGAATATACAACTTAGCTAACGTCATTGGCTTAGTTGTTCGGAGTGGTAGGAAGTGCGACGACTTCGTCAAACGATCAACAATCACCCAAATAATAGTGTTCGATCTCTTCGATCTCGGAAACCCACTAACAAAATCCATTATTATGTGCTCCCATTTCCACTCGGCTATCTGTAACGGTTGTAACGATCCTGAGGGTACTTGGCGTTCGGCCTTTACTTGTTGACAACTAGTACAATGCGAAACATAACGTGCTATTTGTCTCTTCATTCCCGGCCACCAATAAACATGTCTCAAGTCTCTATACATTTTGGTGCTTCCCGGGTGAACGGTATACTTTGTGTTGTGTGCTTCTTCTAGGATGTTCCGTTTCAACTCCTTCTCGTTAGGCACACAAACTCTACCCCTCAATCTCAAAACATTATTCTCAAACGTGAATCCTGGTTGGTTGCCCATTGGAATCTCATTACAAATCTTCTTCAAAGCCACATCTTGAAGTTGTTTCTCTACGATCTCGTGAATCAAGAGTGGTTGTGCCACCATCGTCGACATCAAGCCACTTTCAATCCTCGGTATCACTTCAAGTTCTAAGTTCTCCATATCTCGTATCAGTTCTTTCTGAGAAGTCAAATCTGATGCGGTATTGGTTTGTACTTTGCGACTAAGAGCATCGGCGACGACATTCGCCTTGCCCGGATAATACTAAATTGACAAGTCATAGTCCTTCATCAACTCTAACCATCTCCTTTGCCTCATGTTCAAATCTAGTTGTGTAAACAAGTACTTCAAACTCTTATGATCCGTGTATATCTCACATTTCTCCCCGTATAGATAATGACGCCAAATCTTCAATGCAAAAATCACGGCGGCCAATTCTAGATCATGTGTTGGATAATTCTTCTCGTGCGGTCTAAGTTGTCTCGACGCATACGCAATGACTTTATCACCTTGCATAAGAATGCAACCTAAACCTCTATATGAAGCATCACTGTAAATGATAAATCCTTCAGTCCCTGACGGAACGGCTAATATTGGTGCTTTCACTAGTCGACCTTTCAACTCTTGAAAACTTTCTTCACATTCTGGACTCCAAACAAAAGCAATATCTTTCCTCATTAACTGTGTCATCGGCATTGCTATACGCGAAAAGTCTTTCACAAATCTCCGATAATACCCAGCTAATCCTAGGAAACTTCTGATGTCTGTCACATTCGTTGGTCTCGCCCAGTTGGTAATTGCTTCTATCTTCTGAGGGTCTATAGAAATTCCTTTAGCTTATACAATATGTCCAAGAAAAGCAATCTCTGTCAACCAAAACTCACACTTCTTCAATTTGCCGAATAATCTCTTTTCACGCAATCGTTGTAAAGCTAATCGCAAATGATACTCGTGATCTTCTATGCTTTTGGAGTAGATTAGGATGTCATCTATGAACACAATGACAAACTCATCTAAGTAGTCCTTGAAAACACAGTTCATCAAGTCCATGAAAGCAGCTGGTGCGTTAGTCACTCCAAACGGCATGACCAAAAATTCAAAGTGACCATATCGAGTTCTGAAAGCTGTCTTCTCAACATCTTCCTCTTTGACTTTTAACTGATGGTAACCGGATCTCAAGTCGATCTTCGAAAATACCTGAGCCCCTAGTAACTGATCAAACAAGTCATCTATTCGCGGCAACGGATACTTATTCTTGACGGTCAACTTATTCAACTCTCGGTAGTCGATGCACATACGCATTGTTCCATCTTTCTTCTTCACAAACAAGACTGGAGCTCCCCACGGCGAAACACTCGGTCGGATAAAACCCTTCTCCAACAGTTCTTCTAACTGAACTTTCAATTCTTTCAATTCTATCGGTGCCATTTGGTACGGTGCTTTGGATACCGGTTGTGACCCTGGTACTACTTCTATTGTGAACTCAAGCTCTCTTTCAATCAATACGTCGGGTAACTCATCGGGAAAAACATCTGGAAATTCTCGAACTACTGAGATTTCTTCTATTAGTGGTCCAAGAACTCGCGTGTCGACAATTGAACATAAGAAACCCGAACAACCCTTCTTCAACATTTTACTTGCTTGAATCGCCGATATCAAGTACGGTGGTACGATTACTCCCTTACCCTGAAAAGTAAACTCTTCTCGTCCTGACAGATAGAAACTAACCCGTTTCTGTTCACAATCGATTTTGGCTTGATTAACCGACAACCAATCCATACCCAAGATAACATCAAAGTAATTCACCGTCAACGGAATCAAATCAACGCTCAAGACTTTATCACCTATCTTGATTTCACATGACTTGAATATCGAAGAAGTAACTAGCGGTTCACTACTAGGCAATGATACACACAAGTCATATCCTAGCAGTTCTGACTTAGCAGTTAAATGCTTAACAAAATTTTGTGATACAAATGAATGCGTTGAACCAGAATCCATAAGTACACGTGCAGGATACGAACAAATAGGAAGAATACCTGATACGACGGTATCATCCGTATTCCCCGGCCTAAGCACATAGATATGTAAAGTAAAGCGAGAGAAGGAAGGATGTTACCTCGAGGTGTTAATATCCAAGTTTTTTTATTTTTTTTATTTTTATAGGTTACCTGCAAAATTATTAGTAGTAACAAGGAAAAATAGAGAATATAATACAACTACTCAGTAAATAAAGTCGGTTAATCAAGATATTTGTAATAAAGTAATAATCAAATTTTTTTGAGGATTTTTCCAATGAAATAATTTAGCAATGAGAATATAACACCTGCATTTATGTTATTGCATCTCATTACATTGTCATGCATGATAATGTGATGTGTTGTGTCTTATGACACCCGTGAGAGTGATTTTTGACTCACAAGTCGATTTGGGTGTCTGTATTAGAGAACCCTCTGAGACGATGTGAATGAGTGTTTTGTGGTTGTGATGTCTCTCCGAGTATAAGACGGTCACTGTGGAATACTTTAAATATTTATCTGAAATTAAATGTTTATTTGTGTAGCACCCAGAATTTTCTAGAAATTCCACGTAGGAATATAAGATTAGTGACAGGTGACGTCACCATGGTACGGCTACAGAAGGTCCATTAGGATGACCATGATTAGGAGTCCTTATTAGGATCCTTAGTAATCGTCTTGACGACGACTACATTGATTCGAATCTAGTGCCTATTAGAATAGACGTAACCCCGACGCGCATAGTTTCTAAGTTAGAAACTATAGACGTACTTGAACTTAGGCTTGCTCACAGCCCCGTGATTAGCTACATCTACACCTGTCTTCATTTTCACTGCTGTATACACAAATTGAAACACTGGCACTTACCTTTAGTACACAACCCGAGAAATGGGACCCACACCATCACCACCTCATTAGTTTCCCTTGATCTACCCTTAGACATACACAATACACATACACATTGTGTGCACCCAACACATTGGATACAACCCCCATCCACCCCTCTATAAATATAGACCTCACCCTTTCATTTGACACCCTCACACCCACAAATCTGTCTCTACAGATTCTATATATAGAGAGAGAGACTGATTGTGAGGTTGAGAGACCAACCATACACCTCTCACCCCACCCTACACCCTTGGCTTGTGCACACCCCCACACCCCCACATGGTGTACACAAGCACATACCCCCTCTCTACACCCTCTCTGCATCACCCTCTCCATACACTGGACACACACAGAAACTTGGAGCAATAAAGAAAGAAAGAAAGAAGAGAAGTTGATCGGAGGAGTTTAAGGGAACCGAAGCTCCCTGAGGTAACCCAGCCCTCCCCTATGCATTTCTACACATCTGCATGTCACACACACACTCAGGATCACACATGCATGTACCTAAACAGAACCCTAAGCTCGGAACATGCTCTAATTTGGCCATTAAAGCTCAAGTTTAAGCTTGAATCTTTGAAGTATGATCAAAGCCCCTTTTTATCATACCAAACAGACCCTAGTGAACCCAGAAGGACCCCTATTGAACAGTTTTTGATTTGGGAGTCGTTTGCTAGGCCATGCAGGCCACTATTCTCGGATTTGGCCGAAAGAATAATCCATTGATAGGAGGTCAAAATGAATGAAACCAGTGATCATCTTCTAGTATGTGGTAGAGGGGCCATTTCTAGTCAGTTTGGCGTTAGATTCATGGATTTTCGTTGAGAGGCGAGAGAGAAACGAGCTCTCAAAGTTTTCCGGCGAGCCCCGATTCCCCGGCGGCCCTGTCTCGCCGGAGAAGATGAAGAAACCCATTTGAGGTTTTGGGTTATAAGACCCGGGCTCGGGTCGGGTCTGGTTAGGGTTAGGATGAGTGTGTTAGTGGGTTAGGGTAGTGGATCGGGTTGGGTTTAAATAACCCGTGGGTCTTTTAAGTAGCACGACGTCGTTCTGACGTCGGGCTGGTTTCGGGTCAGGTTTCGGGTTTTGGGTTGGGTCGTGTTGTGTCTGTGAATGGGTTAGGGTATGGTCCGGTTTGGGTCAGAGTTTGGGTTATCGGGTTGGGTTAGTTTGTTAGTGTAAACGGATTCAGTTCGGGTTCGGGTTGGGTATTTGGTTAGGGTCTGTTCGTGAGGGTAGTTGGTTACGGGTTTGGTCCGGGTCTAGGGTTGTTGGGTAGGATTAGTTTATGAGTATGAGTGGGTTTCGGGTTTGGGTTAGGATCAACTCGAATGAGTTTTGGTTTGGGTTTCTTTGTTTGTATGAATGGGTAGTCCGTTTAGGATTCAGTTGGGTCGGGTCTGACCCATTGGGTCAAGCGTTTGGGTTTTCTTGTGAGTATATGCGGGTAACCCGTAAGGGCTCGGGTCGGTTCAGGTTGACCCGTCAGGTCTGAGAATATTAATATTATTAATATTATTATTAGTATTATTAGTTTTAATTAGTATAAAATGTTTTTTATTATTTTAATAATTATAAATAGTTTATAATTAATACCATTAAGGTTTTATATTATACAATATTATTTTTTATATTTTATATATCATTATTATATTATATATATATTATATATTTATTATTTATATGGCTAATATAAATAATAAATATCAGTTTTAAATAGTTTTAAATAGTTAATAAATACCTATATGTATTTATAAATTCTAGAAAATTAGAGTAATAACCCTGAGACTATTTTATTACATAATGTAAGTTATAAAGCTATAATATTATAGTTTAATATTTTTAATAATTAATAAGAAGCTATTTTATAAGTATTTTAATTATTAAAAATACCTAACAAGCTCTGAAAATTATGAGATAAATGCTGGTAGTATATTTTAATATCTAGTATTTAATAAAAATATTTTCAAGTACTGATTTTTTTGTATAATTATAGTTATGTATTTAAATTCCGTTTCGGGTATTTACTAGTATATATTATCTTCAATAATTCATAATAAATAATCTATGACTCCGAAAATTACGTGGTCAGTTCCCAGAGTCTTAGAATAATGTTTAGAACATTCCCCTTAAAGTTTGGTGACTTTTCGACTCGGTCGAAAATATAGCCTGTCTTTTAGGGCTCGCATTAGTATAGTAAGTCATAGCTTTTACCTCGGAAAACGCGACGGGCTCCGATTTGAGTCTAGCCAATAGCGTTGGACTTAGAATGACACGTAGATCACTACCTTGAGGTTTATGACTTCATTTGGTAAAATTACCATTTTGCCCCTATAGTTGTCTCATATATTATTACTGTTTATTCCGTTTATTATTGTAGAACTTGACGGTTATCTGCTTTCCGAGGATCGGTGACTCGAGGTGAGTTTCCTAACCTCATTCTAATCCTAATAAGATGAATATAAGATGTTTAAAAGCTACTTGTATGATATTTTGTATAAGTGATATGCTGATTTATGATGTCACGTGTATTTCCAATAATTGTAAGGCTATACAAAGCATGTTATGGTAGTGCTATCGCATACGTGAGCATGTCAGGGGTTTTATCTATATGATTATCGGTATCAAATCCATGTTATGTGATCCATGCTATATATGTTACGTTTCTGCTGCTAACTGTTAAATGTACGTTTTACGATGTTGTTGACTGGAATAGATAACACATGTCATGTTAATAATAAAGAGGAATAAAAGTAGATTTGCATGTGAGTATTGATAATGGACACACGTGCATTTCATGACATGTATCAGTATGTGATGTGTGAGAAAGAGGGGTGTTGATGAGTATGTGAATGAGATGAGATATGTGAATATGATAGGGATGTGATTTCTAGATCCGATGGATCAACGGCTGACGAGCCGGGTGGGCATAAACGGTTAGGGTTCCTAGCGCGCCTCTCGCCGTTGAAGACGTCCGGTGATGCCCATACGTGGTTGAAGACGTCCCATGTATCGTTGAAGACGTCCGGCTAGTGCTCTAATATACTTCTCAGCCGTGTAGACGACCGGTGAAAGTATACATATGGTTGAAGACGTCCCATGTGCCAATTTCATTGTTTACAGATAGTGTGCGCCGTGAAGATGTCCGGTGGCCTATCAAGGGATGAGTATGAATTGGCTGTGATAGCATGTTGTCATCCTTGATATACCGCGTGTTGTCAAGTGGATGAGAAAGAGAAAGTGAATGATGAGATTGAATTGATGAGCAAAAAGGCACTACACCATATGGCCTCATTACTAACGGATATTTCCGTTAGAATAAATGTTACTAACGGATATATCCGTTAGTATTTTAGCGTTAGTAATATTACTAACTGATTTACTAACGGATATATTCGTTAGAAAAATTAATTTTACTAACGGATATATCCGTTAGTAAATCAGTTAGAATACCAAAGGATTTCTAACGGATATGTCCGTTAGAAAGCTTCTTACTAACGGTTTTTTCAATTAATTTTAAAAGATTTATGTTAAATACTAACGGTTTTGTCAACAATTTCTAACGGATATATCCGTTAGTAATTTCTAGGAAAAAACAAAAAAAAATAGTAACGGATTTCCTAACAGGTATATCCGTTAGAAATATGTATAAATTAAAAAAAAATATTTATATTCTTGCCAATTTTTATTTGCACCTAATTGACAAACATAATAATCCATACCAAATAAAAAAATAATAAGCTCAATCTGCACCCAATATAACATAAATAATACATACATAGAAAATTAAAAATCGTAAAAAGTCCAATCATAAATAACCTACAATATCATTGGGAATATTCTCTATGAATCCTAAAAATAAAATATCAATATATGTAAATAACAAACATATACTTTACAATAATTCTCTGTGAATCCTATAAATAAACACCAACATATAAATAAGAAGCATATACTTTACACTCCCGCCCTCTGACTGCACTCCATCCTTTGATGTAGCAAATTAAAGCCAAGGTTCACATGATTTTGCCGGTGACTTATTCGAGTTTCTTTAGAAATATTTGAGTTTGAAAATATGTGCAGAACTTTCTCAGCATGGTATGGTCCCAAGGATTAACCAATCTAAGATTAGTCATTTAGTCTTAACTTAAACCTACCTACTTATTGCCTAACATGCCATGAAGGGTGAGAATAGACTCTTCATCTTGCAATGTGAACATCCCTCTCTTGAGTCCTGGTCTCAGATAACTAACCCACCTTAGCCTAACCCTTGCATATCATAATACCAAAGTCAACAAGGAGGGTATAATAGACAATTCCATAAAAATGGTCAATATCAATCTCTTTCACTTAAATATCTCAATTTTACCACAAAATTCTATTGTTGTTGACTCAAGATGCCACCATATTAATTACATTTAATAGGAAGAAAAGTGATATACCAAGTTGTCCAATACACTAGAATTGTCTAAACAATTTAAGGGGCATCAACCAATAGCTCTTCAGACAGACATGTGGCAAAAAATCGACCATTGGATTGTGCTAAAAAAATTTGACTTATGTTAAAAATGCATAATGTAGGGGTAAATTTTGACCATTTACCTTGAGCTCAAAAACACTTCCCAAAAGATGCAGAACAGAAAGTTAGTTCTATACAGGTATTGTGATTTAGAGTAGTGATAGGTGATAACCTTTTCTAAGCAAGTTAGTACTTTAAAAGATGCAAAACAGAAAGCAGAGGGTATTTACCAACTTTAGATGAAACCTTTGGTACATCAGTTTTTGAATTTGAAGACCCTCTTGATTCATTTCCGGATGAGACCTGCAGAAAGAAGCTCTATGTATTTCAATTAAGAAAACTTAATAGAGAATTATAGATTTCTTGAAAATGTATCTTTGTAAACAATGATTTTGCCTAGTTCCAAGTAAACTTGAAAATGTATGTATATAAGCAAAATAATTTTGCCTAGTTACATGTTGAATATTCATGAATCAAAGATTTTGAAGACTGTCATTACCAGTGGAACCCAATTAAACTGAGCCTAAATAACTCCCTTGCCCAGCTGAAAGGGACTTCAGTAATAGAAATCAACATATACAAAGATTAAAAATTTTGAAAATGTTTCCTCATTTATCTTTGAAATCAGAAGTAATAAAAATTTCAGATGAGACCGTAGCCAACATAATTCTAAAGAATTGAAGCAAGTGAATGTGGACATATTCTCCCCCACTACCTCTTCCCATCCATGAATCAAAATAAGGACAGATATTCCCAAAAAAAAAACACGAAAAATTTCAGATGAGGCCGTTAATGCCAAAGTAGCTAGTCAAGTGTGATTTGTGAAATGCATTGTCCACCAATATATTGCTGATCGGATTTGACAGGTTTTCCCTCACAATACCCATTCAGCTATTACATGCTTGATCAGTACTGATATAACTTAATAGTGTACCCTACAGTAAGAGGCACAAAATTCAAAGAAAGAGGCCAGTTTGTTATACATTTCTAATACCTTATGGACAATTCTCTTGGAATTACTTGACATATAATCAATCTTAACTGACACACTCCAAATAAAGAAACCACTTGATCACGTAATGCTTAATTAACATCACCAAGGTACATTAATAAAGACAATCCCGTTTTACAGTGGATTCTTCAATAAATAAATTGGAAGCACTATTGGTGGCATTTCAGTAGGGATGTATAGAATCACATAGGAATGGGAAAAAAACGGTGTGAATTTGACACGATATACTTGATATTTTGATATTTTCTTCTACTTAGATATATCCCAGACCTTTCAAGAGATGAAAATCAATGAGTAAAAGGATTCCATAAAGTGAAAAAATGTAATACAATACCTGGGATTGGCTTGGTCAATCATAAAAACCCTCCTGCTCCCATATTTTCAAAACTGTTTCTGTTTTTGATTTCGAGATAAAAAAATAGACACCAATTTTAATTTTTCAGTTTCTGATGAACAAAATCTTGAAAGAGTAAGTCGAACCAAATAAATAATTCTTAAATTACAGCAGATCAAGAGTGAAATAGTAGACGAAGAACTTGTACCATTGTGAAGTCTGGAACTGGTTGGGGTGGTCGATGACAAAATCACAGAGATCTACGCCAAAATATGTAAGCTCCATTCTCATATCTGGATGATCACCAAAGCAAATCAAGCAATATAAAAACCATTGACAAATAACGACCATTTACAATTTTTAAGTCGGAAATAAAATGACCAAGCCTGAGAAAATATCAAACAACTAAACCAGAAAAGACTTACACATTCAGATGATTAGTGATAGAGCGATCCTTGAGAACTTTCAGAAATAGTGATCGCACGGTGATTCACTCCATGAAGGAATTGCTTTCTCTCTCTCTCTCTCTCTCTCTCTCTCTCTCTCTCTCCTTCTCTCTCTCTCTCTCTCTGGTTGGGGGGGGGTGGCGGGCGTGTTGGGTTGTGTAAGATAGAGAATATTCATAAAGTTCTATCATGAAGAAGTTCGATAAAAGAGATTATAAACTTAAGTTGCAACTATCTCTTATGCAATATGTACGATAAAACATGAATACATAATTCTTAATTTATTAGTCAATTTTATCTAACTTGTGACCTGAAAAGAGAATAATTGCTAACTTGTGATGCGTGAATAAGGAAATCAAACTATATAGTTACCTCAACTGTGTTGTGGAATTCCAGAGAGGATTCACATACATGACAATCTACTCTATTGGGGGGAGTTATTAGACTGATTCGATCTCACAATTGCGACGACCTGCACATAAATTGTCCCTACAAATGATATTAGATTTTTTAGTCATTATATGATATTGATGCTTAAAGGAAACTAAAAATCATCAGTAGGAAGCTTAAAGGAAACTAAAATTAATCAGTTAACCAATCTCTTCAACCACACCCACCAGCAATTCGATCTCTCTCGACAAATGTATTTCCAGACAATTTAGCTCGATATAAGGAGGCAAAATAGATTCTAACTCTTTGTTCCCTCTTTCTTCTTGAGCAACTGCAAGGCTTCTTGCTTTAGAATTATCACCAATTCCTCATCTTCCCTTTTGAGGTTGACAGTTTCTTCTTCCTTCTTTTGCTCGTTAGAAAATCAAGTTGAAGAAAGATCAAACTAAAAAAATGTAGTAGTTTTCAACTCAGTGTATAAGCTATGAAATATCTCAAGTTCTACCAAAGAGTAGCATTAGCCCCACTATTACAACTGTCCCCCAGTTCACAAAGAAGAAAAAAACAAAGGCGACATTTACTTTATATAACCACACTTTGATAGTGAATCAACATGCCTCTTCTAAATGCAAACAAATATGGATTGAATATTCACCATAAAGCTATTCCGAAGAACAAAACCTCAATTATAACTGGGGGCTGCAATGATAACCATGTCTAGTTTTGGAAAACTAAATGCGATAATAATCATGGATTCATGTCTACCAAAATGCAATATTTCCAACAATCATAAAATCTCAAACTTCAGAAAACAGCCTCTCAAAGTCTCAATAGACTTCATTCAACAATGCAATTCATCCAATCAATTGACCAACTTGTATCCAAAGTCTCAATAGACTTCGTTCAACAATGCAATACATCCAATCAATTGACCAGCTTGAATCCAAGTTCAGAAACTACAAAAAAAAAATCAATAAATGAAATAAAATAAAATAAAATAAAATCAATTGTCCCTGTATTCTAAATAAGGTCAGCCTAGACTAGAGCCATGTTTAGCAAGTTCCTTAAGGAATGAGACTGGCCTTCTATATCTCAAATGAGATCAGGACTTGCCGAAGACCACAAATAAATCCACATTTTGCTAACAAATTGTGCCATAATCTGGGCCAGATTCATGGCCACCCCTGATTCTAAACATACACAGTCAAGTATTAAGTGGAAAATATATACATCAATGACCAAAAAAAAAAAAGATGAACAAAAGGTAACTTTTGCTAAAAACTTGCAAACTCACATATTTATTAGTACAATATCTGAAACTGCCAAAGCAAAGAGGGCACTTTGCTTCTCAAATGTCGTGTCATCCTAAAATTGACAATTTTCCCACGAGTATGAGACCAATCAGAAGGAAAAAGTTGAATTTAAAAGGAAAATTCGTGCATACACATGCTTTGAATGGGGTCGAGTGCTAACAAAATGCCCACACTAATTTCCATACAGCCCCTTCTATATATTTTTCTGCAAATTATTCCGTATGATTCAACCTCCCCTTGAAATGAGAAATTCTCTTCTCTAGACTGTCTACACTACTCTACAAAGCCTTGTTCCAAATTACTTTTAAGCTACATTGAAATTGAGAATGAGTAATAGTTTGTTGAGTTGCTATTACATTCCAGTCAAGTAAGATTAAGATAAATTGTATGCAACCAAGTGAAATATATACATTTTCTACCATGGATACTAGTGAAATCTAAGAACTACATATCTTTCAAATACGACTCTCAAGAAGTTAACACATCCACCATTGTAACACTTCGATTTAACTTTGTATATCATAAAATTTTGAGCCTTAGTGCACATCATTTTCGTACCACAAAAATGCTCACAGAATCTGATTAAATGGTAAAAGCAGAAGAATAGAGAAGAACTGTGTACCATTTACTCCGCATACCCAGTTGAAAACAATCCTTCACTTTCTTCTACCTTTCATGGTGGTAGCTTCATCGACTTTCGCTTCCGAAATGACTGTAGCAGAGCTATTAATGGAGACAATAGATATTCTCAAGTCAAAAATTTAAGGCTATCCTACTAAGACAAGCAGTGACAGAAAAAGGTTAAATAAAATTACATAGAACATAACGAAAATTTATTAACTTTTCATTTCCATGGATGTCATTTGTGCATGTAAGAAAAAATCACAGATAGTGTTTTTGCTTTTGCTTTTGATTTGCCCACTAAATCACAAAACAAAAACATAAATAAGCAAGGATTCAAGGAATTGAAAATCTTATGGCCTCTACATTTTGTTTAGAACACAAATTTGATTCCGCAGGACTAGTTATATTCTGCACAGTATCAAGAGGGACCAACAATTAGTAATAGACAAGAAGGAAAAAAAAACCTTGTTCACATTACAGAAAATGAGAAAGGCAAAAAAAAAAAAAAAGGACTATTGATTCCTAAACAACATCATTGAAGACAAAGAAGAGGAACAAAATCTGAATGCAACTTCGTTCAAAAAATTAATTCATAGCAGAGACAACTTAAAAGAGATTATATAAGAGAGAAAATGCTGACCTGTTTTGTAGGAGAGACAAAGATGTTCTCACTCTAGTGACCTCCACGAAACAAAATAGAAAGTAGAAAACAATGTCAATTGGCCACAACAATTTCAAAATAAACCAAATTCAATTATCAGAAACCAAAGTTCATCATATCAATAGAAAAAAAAAACAAGCAAATCAAACAAATAAATAGTTATAAATTGATACATGGAGAAGCCTACGGCATCGGCGAAGACTGGAGAAGCGGGAGACACCGGAGGCTACAGTGGTGTCCGTCGTGCAGGCGGCAAAGGTGGAGGCCGTGAGTGGTGGTGAGGCGCCGGGAGTGGTGGTCATAGGAGTGCCGGAGTGGTGGTGAGGCACCGATTAAGAGAGGAGAAAGAAAGACTGAGAAGGGAAGGGGGGCGCAGAGAGGAGAAAGAGAGACTGAGAGAGATAGATTAGATCATTTAGGGTTAAGATGAAGATTGGGGAGAATTTTGGGGAAAGCGGGAATTTAAGGCGCCAAGGCAAAATTTGGTCCCTTTTCCCCTTTTTCCCTTTTCTCCTTTCTCTTTCGGTGTGATTGATAACCCAATTAAGTGGTGGAAACGAAAATTTTCAGCACTTATTTTTTTAGTACGTTTAATAGTATACCACTTAATTAAAAAAGCAGCAAAAAAACCACTAAAAACTTTAAGTGAAAAATTTCTACTGATATTAATCACTGAATGTGGACTATTTTAGTACTTGAAATTGTTTTCAGTATTGAAAATTCAATCGCTTAAAATTTTCAACACTTAAAATTCAGTACTTAGGGTCCGTTTGATAAAACTGAAAATTAAGTGTTGAATTTTAAGCACTGAAAATTTTAAGCGATTAAATTTGCAATGCTGAAAATAGTTTTTCAAATATTGAAATAGACTGCATTCAGTGATTATTTTCAGTAGAAAATTCACTTAAAGTTTTCAGTAGTTTTTTGGCTGCTTCTTCAATTACGTTATCAAACGGACAGAAAAAAATAAGTGCTAAAAGTTTTCATTTTCACCACTTAATTGAGTTATCAAACACACCCTTAATTTTCAGTATTTAATTTTTTGTTTTATCAAACGGACCCTTTCTCTTTTTCTTTTGAGAGTCCTTGTATTTGAGAGCCGGCCCGCTAGTTTAATTTGTGGAGCAAAATTCTTTATTTTTTTGTTTTTCAGATCCAAATTACTAACGGATATAACCGTTACAAATATAAATAAGTCCGTTACAACATTTAAGTTACCAAACTAATGCACATTACTAACGGATTGTCTTGATTTCTAACGGATATATCCATTAGTAATTACTAACGGATATATCCTACTAACGGATATGTCCGTTAGAAAGCTTAAAATCTGTCCGTTAGAAATTGGCCCATATGGTGTACTATTGATATGCGGGTCTAACTCTTCTAAGGGTTTCAAAAGGTCCTACGTATCTCGGGTTGAGTTTTCCATATCTCCCAAATCTAATGATTCCTTTGGAAGCTGACACCTTCAAAATACCAAATCGCCTACGTCAAATTCCAACGGTCATCTGCGCTTGTCGGCATAACTCTTATACCTACTTTGGGCTGTCAGTAATCGTTGTCGAATCACCTTTATCTTGTCTGTCATTTCTTGTACAATTTTGACCCTTCAATCATTCTTTCTCCAACTCTGGTCCAACTGATCGGTGAACGACATACACGACCATACAAAGCTTCATAAGGAGCCATTCTTATACTCGATTGAAAATTGTTATTATACGCAAACTCAATCAACGGCAAATGGTCTTCCCAATCACCCTAGAAATCAAGTACACATAACCGAAACATGTCTTCCAAAATCTGGATTACTCTTTTCGATTGACCATCGATTTGCGGATGAAAAGAGGTACTGAAATGCAATTTGGTACCCATTGCTTCTTGCAAGACCCTCCAAAACTTCGATGTAAAACTACCATCTCTATCTGAAATAATAGAAACTTGAATAACATGTAGTCTCACAATCTCGCAGATATACAACTTAGCTAACGTTATCGACTTAGTTGTTCGAAGTGGTAGAAAGTGCGACGACTTCGTCAAACGGTCAACGATCACCCAAATAATAGTATTTGATTTCTTCAACCTCAGAAACCCACTAACAAAGTCCATTGTTATGTGTTCCCATTTTCACTCGGCTATCGGTAATGGTTGTAACAATCCTGAAGGTACTTGACGTTCGGCCTTCACTTGTTGATAACTCATACAACGTGAAACATAGTGTGCTATTTCCCTCTTCATACCGGCCACCAATAAACATGTCTCAATTCTCTATACATCTTGGTGCTTCCCCGATAAACAGTGTACTTCGTATTATGTGCTTCCTTTAGGATATTATGTTTCAATTCTTTCTTATCAGGTACAAAAATTCTACCCCCAATCTCAAAACATTGTTCTCAAAAATAATCCCAGTTGCTTACCCATCAAAATCTTATCATAAATCTTCTTCAAAGCCACATCTTGAAGTTCTTTCTCCGTGATTTCGTAAATCAAGAGCGGTTGTGCCACAATCGTCGACATCAAGCCACTTCCAATCCTCGGAATCACCTCAAGCTCCAAATTCTCCATATCTCGAATCAAATCTTTCTAAGAAGTCAAATCTATTGCCATGATGGTTGGTGCCTTACGACTAAGAGCATCGGCGACTGCATTTGCTTTGCCGGGATGATACTGAATTGACAAATCATAGTCCTTCATCAATCTAACCATCTCTTTTACCTCATATTCAAATCTCGTTGTGTGAACAAGTATTTTAGACTCTTATGATTTGTATATATCTCACATTTCTCCCCGTATAGGTAATGACCCCAAATCTTCAATGCAAAAATTACGGTAACTAATTCTAGATCATGCGTCGGATAATTCTTCTCGTGCGGTCTAAGCTGTCTCGATGCATATGCAATAACCTTATCACCTTGCATAAGAACGCAACCTAAACCTCTATATGAAGCATCACTGTAAATGACAAACCTTTCAGTCCTCGTCGAAACGGCTAAGATTGGTGCCTTCATTAGTCGACCTTTCAATTCTTAAAAACTTTTTTCACATTCCGGACTCCATACAAAAGCAACATATTTCCTCATCAACTGTGTCATCGGCATTGCTATTCGTGAAAAGTCTTTTACAAACCTCTGATAATACCCAGCTAACCCTAGGAAACTTCGGATCTTTGTCACATTCGTCGGTCTCAACCAATTGGTTACTGCTTCTATCTTCTGAGGATCTATGGAAATTCCTTTCACCGACACTATATGTCCAAGAAAAGCAATCTCTGATAACCAAAACTCACACTTCTTTAATTTCCCAAACAATCTTTTCTCACATAAGCGTTATAAGGCTAATCGCAAATGGTGCTTATGATCTTCAATACTCTTGGAATAGATTACAATGTCATCTACAAATATGATAACAAACTCGTCTAAGTAGTCTTTGAAAACACGATTCATCAAGTCCATGAAAATAGCTGGTGCATTAGTCACTCCAAACGGCATAACTAGAAACTCAAAGTGACCATATCTAGTTCTGAAAGTTGTCTTCTCAACATCTTCTTCCTTAACCTTCAATTAGTGGTAACCGGATCTCAAATCAATCTTTGAAAATACTTGAGCCCCTTGCAACTGATTAAACAAGTCATCTATTCGCGGTAACGGATACTTGTTCTTAACGGTCAACTTATTCAACTCTCGATAGTCGATCCACATACGCATTGTCCCATCCTTCTTTTTCACAAACAAAACTGGAGCTCCCCATGGCGAAACACTCGGTCGGATAAAACCCTTCTCCAACAGTTCTTCTAACTGAATTTTTAATTCTCTCAACTCTACTGGTGCCATTTAGTACGGTGCCTTGGAACCCGGTAATACCTCTATCGTGAACTCAAGGTCTCTTTCAACCAAGACATCAGGTAACTCCTCGGGAGTAACTCCTCAGGAAAAACATCTGGAAATTATCAAACTAGTGGAATGTCTTCTATTAGTGGTCCAAGAACTTGTGTGTCAATAATTGAACATAAGAAACTCGAACAACCTTTCTTCAACATCTTTCTTACTTGAATTGTTGATACTAAGTACGGTGGTACGATCACACCCTTACCCTGAAAAGTAAACTCTTCTTGACCTAATGGATAGAAACTAACCCGTTTATATTCACAATTGATTCTAACTTGATTGACCGATAACCAATCTATACCCAAGATAACATCAAAGTAATTCACTATCAACGAAATCAAATCAATGCTCAAGACCTTATCACCTATCTTGATCTCACACAACTTGAATACCAAAGAAGTTACTAACGGTTCACTACTAGGCCATGATACACACAAATCTTATCCTAGCAGTTCAGACTTAACAGTTAAAAGCTTAATAAAGTCACGTGATACAAATGAATGCGTGGAGCCAGAATCCATGAGTATACGTGTAGGATGCGAACAAATAGGAAGAATACCTGATACTACGGTATCATCCGTATTCCCCAGCCTGAGCTGGAAGTATCTTCCTTATTGTTGCTCGACTCCCTTTCTTTTATCCACTCGTTGCCCTGTCTTTGATCCACTCGACATACTCGATGCCCTGGTACTCATTCCCGGTTGTCTCTTACTCATACAGTTCTTCGCTATATGTCCCGGTTGGCCACACTCAAAGCATTTCCCCCTCATCTCTAGGTTATATCTCTTGGTGTTCAAGGTGTTGTTCGGTGTAGTCACGTTTGTATTCATAGGATAATTACGGGATATGTGTCCTAATTGCTTGCAAAGGTAGCAGGTGCTCAATTGATAGCAGGTTCCTCTGTGTCGTAGGTTACATGTCGGGCATAACGGTATTGAGTCTCCTACGAACGTACTCCCTCCCTGATTACCCATGTTTGATCTTGAAACCTTGTATGAATAGTTTCTTCACATTCCCTTGGCTCTTGCCCCTATTGTCATTTGCTCTCTTTCCTTATTGCCCTTGTCGATATCGATCAACACTCTTCTCAGCTATACGAGCAGCTTCCTCAACTAGTGAAATAGTCGGGTGTTGCAATATGTCCACACGGCTACGAATATTCTCCCTAAGCCCTTCCTCAAACTTAAGAGCCTTATCCCCATCAGTCAGAACGGTAGTTTTCCCAAAGCACAACAAGGCATTATAACGGGATACATACTCACTCATAGTCATGTCTCCCTAGACCAAACTTGCAAACTCTTGGCATTTCTGAGTATAAGCAGACTGCGGAAAGAAACTCTTGTTGAGCTCATCCTTAAATGCCTCCCACGTAGTTGGCTTCCCTTGCTCTAGAACATTATTCCACCAATCCAATGCTTCGCCCATCAACGTATCGGATGCGCACAAAATTTTCTCCTCGTCGGTATATATCACAGTACGAAAATGTCTTTCCATGTCCATCATCCAATGATCGTCCAAGTCTATGTCAACTTGTCCATGATACAAAGTCAGTTTCCATTTATGGAATTGTTCCACGATTGTGTGTTGAGGTCTTGGTACCGGTGGTGCATTGATGTAACGAATTTCAACTAGTGGAGCCTGAACATTCATTTGATCTCTTTCACTTACAGCTTGAATAAAATTCCCCACCATGTTCACTATTTGGTCCATTCGCGAATATGGTGACAACTCTCTTACCGGGTCAGCCATAACGTTCAAGTATTCACCCTGTTGAGTACAATGCATAATGACTATGTATGCTTTGCCACAAGATACAAATATGCATAGTTCATCAGAATCAACAATAGATGCTAACATATGAGCAATTTCAACAATGATAACAACATTATCATCATAAACATATACTCCACTCGACGTCATTCAACATATAACGTCACTCGTTCCCAAGGTTCTAAACTTATAGCTCTGATACCACTAAATGTCATAGCCCGGTCCCACAATAGCGGAACCAGAGCTCGTGTCCCGCCACCGAGGCTAAACCAATTCATTAATGTTCCCAAAAGAATTTATTTTAAGAACACACACAGTGGAAAACAAAACATACATTTTGAAAACAACAATCCAGTCGACTGATATTAGGTCCGGTCGACTAGAATTACAAGATACAGAGAGTTTCTAGTTTCAGCAGCCAGTCCAGTCCACTGCCTCCATATCCAGTTGACTGGGGTGTTAAACTTCCAGTTGACTGGTACTATTCGGTCGACTGAAATACAGCCTGGGTATAAAGAAAATATTTTGCTTCACCATCCAGTCGACTGTGTTGGGAGACCAGTCGACTGGTTTCCCAAAACTCTGAGGCAGTATCTAAAACCCACAGGTATCCAGTCGACTGGACTAGGTCCGCGGTCGACTGGTTTCCCTACAGTAGAACACTACCTGCAGAAAACCAAGTTTAAAAGCATTTTGAAAATTTCCAAGGATCAAACACACACTCCAAACTCAACCCCAAGTGATCCAAACTGTATTATAACATTACTATAACATAATTACAACATGATGCCATCTATTACAACATCATTAATCCGTTCTAAGATACTAAAATTAATATGGTCCAAAAGTATTGAAATTCTTATTACAATAAGTCTAATTCAAAACTACGAGTTAGGCATGACAAGTCGCCTTTTACATGTCACGCCCCAGCATAGCAAAATAAGGAAAAAAATTTATTTCCATTTTGGACCCGTAGGTCATGACAGGTGATAGATCGCTTGTCCTGCATAACCACTTCCTGAACATTTTGGATGTCTAGGACAAAATAAAGTCATCGGCTAATGAAAGCCGAGTGAGTAAAACGAACACACAAGCAATGTATATAAAAGTACATTAACAATTATTATAAATGTTTTGTCACGACCCATCCCACTACGCGTGGAAATAGGACACGTGGCACGCCACCAAGGCTCATCCAAACATCATCTAATAATACGCAGCGGAAAGAACTTCTATAAAACAACCCTGGTAGTTTAAAACTTAGGAAACGTTCCCCTCTGTGTTTGTAAAATCTATTGAAATCAGAGTTATAAAAAGTTTTGGCCATTGAAAACACATTCAAAGAAAATAGTTTTGAAAACAGAGGTTCAGTCGACTGCCCCGTCGACTAAACTAGGGTCCAGTCGACTGAACTAGGGTCCAGTCAACTGCTCCGTCGACTGTGTTAAGCAGAACCAAAAATACATCATATAGCAAAGAGGTCCAGTCGACTGATCTGGGGATCCAGTCGACTGCTTTTCACTTAAGGGAAGCAGTAGCTAAAATAAACAGTGTTCAGTCGACTGTCCAAGGGGCCCAGTCGACTGCTTTTCTATTATTCCCTTACAGTATCTCAATCCCACGAGGTCCAGTCGACTGATCTGGGGCCCAGTCGACTGCTCCCCTGCTGACAACCCTGTATTGAAATATTAACCACTCATGCCTCTCAACACCCACAATAGGTACAACCATAACTGATTTTAACGTATTAAACATAACTACGAACGTTCAATTACAAGATTACAATACTATAGAATTAATCTATGGTTCTATTACAACATATTACCAATCCTTACACAAATTTCAGGATTTAAAATAAAACAACCAAAACATATACAAATGTGAAATCCCCGGCGTTCCTCGGCCTCACTCCTCACGATTCTTCTTGTCTTTCTTCTTACCTGCAATGGAGTACATCTCCACTGCTCAGCTATATGCTGAGCGTACAATTCTAAATGTATGCTTATATGACAATTCATGGTTTAAGCATCTAAAACACATAGAAATAGTCTCTGGGGTGAGTGGTACGCATTCATCCGGTCGATGTCGTAGGAGGCCCACCTCTCCCACGCATCTCGTACACTGGTTGGGCCTTCCTCCATACCAGGTACCGTGTACTGGTTGGGCCCACCTCCAATCCATACACAACCACAAATTCCAATTCCAAAAAGATCATAATCCTCAAGGTTCGAGGAGCTTACTCCGAATGAATTTGCACCAAACTCCCCTTTGACCCAAGTAGACACATAACATGCTCACATAAACAGTTATACGTGCTTTTATCATAATTTCACGTGCATAATAAACGGGCCTAACTAACACATGAATTTCGCCCGGATCCAAGAATATCAAAGTGATGTCCAAAACATGAAAATCCATATATTTCATAGATCTAGAATTCATACCTCGTGCGAATCTCTTCAAACTTTGAAGGATCGTCTAGGGGAATAAATAATCGTCGGATTCCGAATTATACGCAATTCCTACGAGTTTTACCTGATTTTTCCCAAAAGTCTAAAATTAAGATTTTTACAAAACTTAGCCAAACATGACCTAAGTAGTATCAAAACGTAGATCTTACCTCCACGAGTTCAAATCTGAAATCTGGAGAAAATCTGACGGACGAATGATCGTCGATCGGCGTCGCAAAGCCCGTGGCAACAAAATCTCCCTACTCTCTCCTCTCTCTAGATATTTAGGAGTTGTGGATGAGATTTCAATCTCATTCTCATCTATATATAGAAAAACTCTTGGGAAATTACGTTTACCTCCCCACAAGTTTCTCAAACTTCTAATTAGCTCTCGAAACTTCGCACACGTTCATTTTATAACTTTACAAGTGAAAACTATAAATTTCAAAAGTTTTCGACTAGGTTTCGTTTGGGTCCAAAATAACGTCCGAAAACTATATTCTGTGGAATCTCTACCCCACCTACCTTTTTAGTTAACGTGACACTCACGTTCTCACCACAGTTCTCAAATCGATATATAACAATATCAAAGATTACCACAATTTACCAATACAGGTAACATTACTATTCACAAAATACCAGATAAAGTCATATAACATTTAAGTCATATAAATGTCATTTAATCATGCCAATGCAACAGGCGTTACCAAGTCTTCGTGTCTCCACTAGACACCTCACCGTTGACTCACGTCAACTCAACTCAATCAAATTATTAATAACATAAATAATTCCACAAATCTCAATTTATGCATGTTTTAAAACCATGAAATTCTGGAACGGGTGTGACAACTCTCCCCTCCAAAAAGGAAGTTTGTCCCCAAAATTTACCTCAAGCGTCGAACAAGTACGGATACTCATTCCGCATGTCTTCCTCACTTTCCCATGTAGCCTCTTCCAACGTATGACTACGCCATAGCACTTTCACCATTGGAATAGTCTTGGTTCTCAAAACTTGTTCTTTGCGATCTAGAATCTCCACTGGTTGTTCCACATAAGTCAAGTCCCCTTGAATTTGCAACGGTTCAGGTACAATGATCTTACTTGTATCAGTCATACAACGTCTCAACATAGACACGTGAAACACATTATGTACATGTTCCAATTCTGATGATAAGGCCAATCGATAAGCCACTGGACCTACCCTCTCTAGGATCTCAAAAGGTCCTATGAATCTCGGATTTAGCTTTCCCCTCTTCCCAAATCGTACAATGCCTTTTGAAGGCGATACTCGCAAGTATACGAAATTTCCAACTTCAAAATTCATCGGTCGTCGTTTAGAGTCTGCATAACTCTTATATCGGCTCTGAGCTACCTTGAGTCGCTCTTGAATCAACTTCACCTTTTCAGTAGTCACATGTATTAACTCAGGTCCTAATAACTTCCTTTCTCCAACCTCAGTCCAACAAACCGGTGATCGACACTTACGGCCATACAAAGCTTCATACGGTGCCATTCCGATACTTGACTGGAATCCATTATTATAAGCAAATTCAATCAACGGCAAGTGGTGCTCCCAATCGTTCCCAAAATCTAATACACAAAGTCTCAACATATCCTCTAGCGTCTGAATCAAACGTTCTGACTGTCCATCGGTCTGAGGATGAAATGCAGTACTGAAACTCAATTTCGTACCCATAGCTTCTTGCAAACTTCCCCAAAATCTTGACGTAAAACTACTATCGCGATCGGATATAATCACAGCTGGGACTCCATGTAGTCTTACAATCTCTTTCACATACAATTCCGCTAACTTGGACGGTTTAGTTGTCTTGATCGGTAGAAAATGAGCTGACTTTGTTAATCGGTCAACTATTACCCAAATCTTATCATTTTTATTGATTGATCGTGGAAATCCTGAAACAAAGTCCATGGTGATCTCGTCCCACTTTCATTCCGACACTGACAAAGGTTGTAGTAACCCCGCGGGTACTTGTCTCTCTGCCTTGACTTGTTGACATGCCGAACATTCGGATACAAACTTAGCGACTTCACGCTTCATACCCTTCCACCAGAAGTTTTCTCTCAAGTTTCTGTACATCTTATTACTCCCCGGGTGCACTGAATATCTAGTACTATGAGCTTCTTCTAAGAGTCGTTCCTTTATGTCTTTCACATTCGGTACACATAACCGATTTCCCAGTTTCAACGTTCCTTGTTCTAATACAAAACCAGGTCGTTTTTCCAAAGATATCTCATCTCTCATTTTACACAAATAAACATCGTTAAATTGTTCCTTCTTGATCTCATCAATAATATCTGGGTGTGCTACAATCGCCATCATCAAGTCATCGTTGGTCCCTGGAATCACATCCAATTCTAAGCGTTCCATTTCTTTTACCAACTCTTTTTGTTGCGTTAGCTCGTCGGCTAAATTCCTCGGCGTCTTTCGGCTTAATGCATCGGCTACTACATTTGCCTTTCCCGGATGGTACTCAATCGAAAGATCATAATCCTTCATCAACTCCAACCATCTTCGTTGTCTTATGTTCAAGTCCCGTTGGGTGAAAATATATTTCAAACTCTTGTGGTCTGTGAATATCTCACACTTTTCTCCGTACAAATAATGTCTCCAAATCTTCAAGGCATGAATTACTGCAGCTAATTCCAGATCATGAGTCGGATAATTAATCTCATGTGTCTTCAACTGTCTAGATGCATAAGCAATCACTTTACCACCTTGCATCAACACGCATCACTAAAGATCACAAACCCCTCGGTTCCGGATGGTATTGTCAAAATAGGTGCTCTCGTCAATCGTGACTTCAATTCTTGAAAACTGTCCTCGCATTCCTGACTCCATTCAAATGTAACTCCCTTCCTCATTAACTTTGTCATAGGCAATGAAATCTTCGAGAAATTTTCAATAAAACGGCGGTAGTATCCTGCTAATCCCAAGAAACTTCGAATTTCGGATACGGAAGTCGGTCTTTGCCAATTTGATACAGCTTCTATTTTGAGAGGATCAACTGATACTCCATTCTTGTCAATCACGTGACCAAGAAAAGTAATGCTAGGTAACCAAAATTCACATTTCTTGAATTTCCCAAATAACTGCTTCTCTCGTAATCTCTGGAGTATCAACCTCAAGTGGTTCTCGTGTTCTATCTCACTAGGTGAATAGATAAGGATATCGTCAATGAATACAATCACAAAATCATCCAAATAGTCTTTGAATACTCGATTCATAAGGTCCATGAACGCAGCTGGTGCATTGGTAACCCCAAATGGCATAACTAAGAACTCATAGTGTCCATAACGCGTTCGGAAAGCTGTTTTCTCAACATCTTCAGCCTTCACTTTCAACTGATGATAACCTGATCTTAGGTCTATTTTGGAGAATACTTGTGCCCCACGAAGTTGATCAAATAAATCATCAATTCTGGGTAGTGGATACTTGTTCTTGATTGTCAACTTGTTCAATTCCCGGTAATCAACACACATACGCATGGAGCCATCTTTCTTCTTCACAAACAATACTGGAGCTCCCCACGGTGATACACTTGGTCGAATGAAACCCTTGTCAAGTAACTCTTGCAATTGAACTTTCAGTTCCTTCAATTCTACTGGTGCCATTCTATACGGTGCTTTGGATACTGGCCTTGAGTCTGGTATAACCTCAATAGTGAATTCCACTTCTCTCTCAATAAGAACATCTGGTAGATCATCGGGAAATACATCTGAATATTCTCGTACTATGGGAATGTCTTCTACTTTTAATTCGGTCGCTGAGACATCGGTCACTGAACATAGGAATCCTTGACATCCCTTTTTCAAAAATTTTCCTGCTCGGATAGCTGAAATCAAATATGCGGCGGTATAACTCCACTCCCTTGAAAACAAAAGTTCCCATGTACCGGTGATCGCAAATTAACCTCTTTCCGTTCACAGTCTATTGTGGCGTGGTTAAGAGCTAACCAATCCATTCCTAGTATCACATCGAAATGGTTCACTACAATCGGTATAAGGTCTACAGTCATCAACTTCTCGCCTAGTTTGATTGCACAGTTCTTATATATAGTAGATGTCACTACTGACTTACTAAGTGGCACAGCGATAGACAATTCATATCCTAGTGGCGCGGACTTAACATTCAAATGTTCAACAAAGTTATGAGATACAAACGAATGCGTAGATCCCGAATCAACGAGTATGCGTGCTAAGTGCGAACATACAAGCACCATACCTGAGACCACTGTATCAGTAGCAGCCACGTCTCCAGGGTTCATCTGGAATGATCTTCCCTGACGTTGCTCCGTCCTTTGTCCTCCGTCACTAGACTGCTTAGGCTTCGAACCACTAGAGGCCATAGAACTTGCCCCTTGTTGAGAACGCTTCTTTGGGCAGTCTTTCGCTCGGTGTCCCAAGGTACCACAGTCAAAACACTTGAGTTGCGAATGAGTCGTAGAACTCACACTGTTTCCCCCTGTAGATCTGTTCTGAAAGTTGGTTAGAAAACATCGACCGGTGTGTGGTCGGTTACAAAGTGAACACAACGGTATGTTACTTGGTACTCTCCTGGAATCATTAAAACCAGAACTAGAGCCTCGTGAAAACGGTCTCTTAAAAGATCCACCCTGACTTCGGTCACCACCCTCATGACTTCGATTTCCTTGGTGATTTTGTCTCGATCTCTCTATTCCACTTTCGGCTACCAGTGCCGTCTGCTGTACTGCTGCCACAGTCGAATGTTCGTAGGTTTCTACTCTCAAACAGATATTTTCCCTTAAGCCTTCTTCAAATTTCCTTGCCCTATCTTCCTCTCCTGGCACAGAACCTTTACCAAACCTCAACAACGCATTATACTTGGAAGTATACTCTGTCACAGTCATGTCTCCTTGCTTAAGGTTATCAAATTCTCGCTTCTTTGCATTGTAGGCGGCTCGCGGAAAGAATCGGCGATTGAATTCTGCCTTAAACCCTTCCCAAGTAATCGGTGCTCCTTGATCTAGGACATTCACCCACCAGTTCTGGGCTTCACCCCTCAGTACGTCACTTGCATTCTCAACCTTCTCCCTATCTGACATCGGAATAGATCGAAAAATTCTCTCCATGTCCATAACCCAATGTTCTGCCAATGTGGTATCAGGAATCCCATGAAATTCCATCGGTTTCTTTCGAGTAAACTGTTCAAATATTGATCTCATACCCCTATTTTCGGGTGCATGTACTACATTTATTGGTTCTACTTCGATATGGGGTGTGTGAGGCAATCGCTCCGCTATATTCCGTATCATTTCCCCCATATTCCCCATCATCTCTGCCATTTCATTCATACGTCGAGTGTGTGGCGATAGTTCTCGCTCTTCGTCACTCATGATTTCAATCCTGTAGTTCTCAATGCATAATCACTATGCATGTACAACAATAACAATAGTATGTATGTAAAACAACATCCATATGCATCAAACATCTCTAAGATGCATGAATGCAATTGAAAACATGTGGCAATTCACTCAACACTCCACTCGTCGTCGAACGTTCCCAAAGTTTTGTTACCTCTAGCTCTGATACCAATAAATGTCACGACCCATCCCACTACGCGTGGAAATAGGACACGTGGCACGCCACCAAGGCTCATCCAAACATCATCTAATAATACGCAGCGGAAAGAACTTCTATAAAACAACCCTGGTAGTTTAAAACTTAGGAAACGTTCCCCTCTGTGTTTGTAAAATCTATTGAAATCAGAGTTATAAAAAGTTTTGGCCATTGAAAACACATTCAAAGAAAATAGTTTTGAAAACAGAGGTTCAGTCGACTGCCCCGTCGACTGCACTAGGGTCCAGTCGACTGCTCCGTCGACTGTGTTAAGCAGAACCAAAAATACATCATATAGCAAAGAGGTCCAGTCGACTGATCTGGGGATCCAGTCGACTGCTTTTCACTTAAGGGAAGCAATAGCTAAAATAAACAGTGTTCAGTCGACTGTCCAAGGGGCCCAGTCGACTGCTTTTCTATTATTCCCTTACAGTATCTCAATCCCACGAGGTCCAGTCGACTGATCTGGGGCCCAGTCGACTGCTCCCCTGCTGACAGCCCTGTATTGAAATATTAACCACTCATGCCTCTCAACACCCACAATAGGTACAACCATAACTGATTTTAACGTATTAAACATAACTACGAACGTTCAATTACAAGATTACAATACTATAGAATTAATCTATGGTTCTATTACAACATATTACCAATCCTTACACAAATTTCAGGATTTAAAATAAAACAACCAAAACATATACAAATGTGAAATCCCCGGCGTTCCTCGGCCTCACTCCTCACGATTCTTCTTGTCTTTCTTCTTACCTGCAATGGAGTACATCTCCACTGCTCAGCTATATGCTGAGCGTACAATTCTAAATGTATGCTTATATGACAATTCATGGTTTAAGCATCTAAAACACATAGAAATAGTCTCTGGGGTGAGTGGTACGCATTCATTCGGTCGATGTCGTAGGAGGCCCACCTCTCCCACGCATCTCGTACACTGGTTGGGCCTTCCTCCATACCAGGTACCGTGTACTGGTTGGGCCCACCTCCAATCCATACACAACCACAAATTCCAATTCCAAAAAGATCATAATCCTCAAGGTTCGAGGAGCTTACTCATAATGAATTTGCACCAAACTCCCCTTTGACCCAAGTAGACACATAACATGCTCACATAAACAGTTATACGTGCTTTTATCATAATTTCACGTGCATAATAAATGGGCCTAACTAACACATGAATTTCGCCCGGATCCAAGAATATCAAAGTGATGTCCAAAACATGAAAATCCATATATTTCATAGATCTAGAATTCATACCTCGTGCGAATCTCTTCAAACTTTGAAGGATCGTCTAGGGGAATAAATAATCGTCGGATTCCGAATTATACGCAATTCCTACGAGTTTTACCTGATTTTTCCCAAAAGTCTAAAATTAAGATTTTTACAAAACTTAGCCAAACATGACCTAAGTAGTATCAAAACGTAGATCTTACCTCCACGAGTTCAAATCTGAAATCTGGAGAAAATCTGACGGACGAATGATCGTCGATCGGCGTCGCAAAGCCCGTGGCAACAAAATCTCCCTACTCTCTCCTCTCTCTAGATATTTAGGAGTTGTGGATGAGATTTCAATCTCATTCTCATCTATATATAGAAAAACTCTTGGGAAATTACGTTTACCTCCCCACAAGTTTCTCAAACTTCTAATTAGCTCTCGAAACTTCGCACACGTTCATTTTATAACTTTACAAGTGAAAACTATAAATTTCAAAAGTTTTCGACTAGGTTTCGTTTGGGTCCAAAATAACGTCCGAAAACTATATTCTGTGGAATCTCTACCCCACCTACCTTTTTAGTTAACGTGACACTCACGTTCTCACCACAGTTCTCAAATCGATATATAACAATATCAAAGATTACCACAATTTACCAATACAGGTAACATTACTATTCACAAAATACCAGATAAAGTCATATAACATTTAAGTCATATAAATGTCATTTAATCATGCCAATGCAACAGGCGTTACCAAGTCTTCGTGTCTCCACTAGACACCTCACCGTTGACTCACGTCAACTCAACTCAATCAAATTATTAATAACATAAATAATTCCACAAATCTCAATTTATGCATGTTTTAAAACCATGAAATTCTGGAACGGGTGTGACAACTCTCCCCTCCAAAAAGGAAGTTTGTCCCCAAAATTTACCTCAAGCGTCGAACAAGTACGGATACTCATTCCGCATGTCTTCCTCACTTTCCCATGTAGCCTCTTCCAACGTATGACTACGCCATAGCACTTTCACCATTGGAATAGTCTTGGTTCTCAAAACTTGTTCTTTGCGATCTAGAATCTCCACTGGTTGTTCCACATAAGTCAAGTCCCCTTGAATTTGCAACGGTTCAGGTACAATGATCTTACTTGTATCAGTCATACAACGTCTCAACATAGACACGTGAAACACATTATGTACATGTTCCAATTCTGATGATAAGGCCAATCGATAAGCCACTGGACCTACCCTCTCTAGGATCTCAAAAGGTCCTATGAATCTCGGATTTAGCTTTCCCCTCTTCCCAAATCGTACAATGCCTTTTGAAGGCGATACTCGCAAGTATACAAAATTTCCAACTTCAAAATTCATCGGTCGTCGTTTAGAGTCTGCATAACTCTTATATCGGCTCTGAGCTACCTTGAGTCGCTCTTGAATCAACTTCACCTTTTCAGTAGTCACATGTATTAACTCAGGTCCTAATAACTTCCTTTCTCCAACCTCAGTCCAACAAACCGGTGATCGACACTTATGGCCATACAAAGCTTCATACGGTGCCATTCCGATACTTGACTGGAATCCATTATTATAAGCAAATTCAATCAACGGCAAGTGGTGCTCCCAATCGTTCCCAAAATCTAATACACAAAGTCTCAACATATCCTCTAGCGTCTGAATCAAACGTTCTGACTGTCCATCGGTCTGAGGATGAAATGCAGTACTGAAACTCAATTTCGTACCCATAGCTTCTTGCAAACTTCCCCAAAATCTTGACGTAAAACTACTATCGCGATCGGATATAATCACAGCTGGGACTCCATGTAGTCTTACAATCTCTTTCACATACAATTCCGCTAACTTGGACGGTTTAGTTGTCTTGATCGGTAGAAAATGAGCTGACTTTGTTAATCGGTCAACTATTACCCAAATCTTATCATTTTTATTGATTGATCGTGGAAATCCTGAAACAAAGTCCATGGTGATCTCGTCCCACTTTCATTCCGACACTGACAAAGGTTGTAGTAACCCCGCGGGTACTTGTCTCTCTGCCTTGACTTGTTGACATGCCGAACATTCGGATACAAACTTAGCGACTTCACGCTTCATACCCTTCCACCAGAAGTTTTCTCTCAAGTTTCTGTACATCTTATTACTCCCCGGGTGCACTGAATATCTAGTACTATGAGCTTCTTCTAAGAGTCGTTCCTTTATGTCTTTCACATTCGGTACACATAACCGATTTCCCAGTTTCAACGTTCCTTGTTCTAATACAAAACCAGGTCGTTTTTCCAAAGATATCTCATCTCTCATTTTACACAAATAAACATCGTTAAATTGTTCCTTCTTGATCTCATCAATAATATCTGGGTGTGCTACAATCGCCATCATCAAGTCATCGTTGGTCCCTGGAATCACATCCAATTCTAAGCGTTCCATTTCTTTTACCAACTCTTTTTGTTGCGTTAGCTCGTCGGCTAAATTCCTCGGCGTCTTTCGGCTTAATGCATCGGCTACTACATTTGCCTTTCCCGGATGGTACTCAATCGAAAGATCATAATCCTTCATCAACTCCAACCATCTTCGTTGTCTTATGTTCAAGTCCCGTTGGGTGAAAATATATTTCAAACTCTTGTGGTCTGTGAATATCTCACACTTTTCTCCGTACAAATAATGTCTCCAAATCTTCAAGGCATGAATTACTGCAGCTAATTCCAGATCATGAGTCGGATAATTAATCTCATGTGTCTTCAACTGTCTAGATGCATAAGCAATCACTTTACCACCTTGCATCAACACGCATCACTAAAGATCACAAACCCCTCGGTTCCGGATGGTATTGTCAAAATAGGTGCTCTCGTCAATCGTGACTTCAATTCTTGAAAACTGTCCTCGCATTCCTGACTCCATTCAAATGTAACTCCCTTCCTCATTAACTTTGTCATAGGCAATGAAATCTTCGAGAAATTTTCAATAAAACGGCGGTAGTATCCTGCTAATCCCAAGAAACTTCGAATTTCGGATACGGAAGTCGGTCTTTGCCAATTTGATACAGCTTCTATTTTGAGAGGATCAACTGATACTCCATTCTTGTCAATCACGTGACCAAGAAAAGTAATGCTAGGTAACCAAAATTCACATTTCTTGAATTTCCCAAATAACTGCTTCTCTCGTAATCTCTGGAGTATCAACCTCAAGTGGTTCTCGTGTTCTATCTCACTAGGTGAATAGATAAGGATATCGTCAATGAATACAATCACAAAATCATCCAAATAGTCTTTGAATACTCGATTCATAAGGTCCATGAACGCAGCTGGTGCATTGGTAACCCCAAATGGCATAACTAAGAACTCATAGTGTCCATAACGCGTTCGGAAAGCTGTTTTCTCAACATCTTCAGCCTTCACTTTCAACTGATGATAACCTGATCTTAGGTCTATTTTGGAGAATACTTGTGCCCCACGAAGTTGATCAAATAAATCATCAATTCTGGGTAGTGGATACTTGTTCTTGATTGTCAACTTGTTCAATTCCCGGTAATCAACACACATACGCATGGAGCCATCTTTCTTCTTCACAAACAATACTGGAGCTCCCCACGGTGATACACTTGGTCGAATGAAACCCTTGTCAAGTAACTCTTGCAATTGAACTTTCAGTTCCTTCAATTCTACTGGTGCCATTCTATACGGTGCTTTGGATACTGGCCTTGAGTCTGGTATAACCTCAATAGTGAATTCCACTTCTCTCTCAATAAGAACATCTGGTAGATCATCGGGAAATACATCTGAATATTCTCGTACTATGGGAATGTCTTCTACTTTTAATTCGGTCGCTGAGACATCGGTCACTGAACATAGGAATCCTTGACATCCCTTTTTCAAAAATTTTCCTGCTCGGATAGCTGAAATCAAATATGCGGCGGTATAACTCCACTCCCTTGAAAACAAAAGTTCCCATGTACCGGTGATCGCAAATTAACCTCTTTCCGTTCACAGTCTATTGTGGCGTGGTTAAGAGCTAACCAATCCATTCCTAGTATCACATCGAAATGGTTCACTACAATCGGTATAAGGTCTACAGTCATCAACTTCTCGCCTAGTTTGATTGCACAGTTCTTATATATAGTAGATGTCACTACTGACTTACTAAGTGGCACAGCGATAGACAATTCATATCCTAGTGGCGCGGACTTAACATTCAAATGTTCAACAAAGTTATGAGATACAAACGAATGCGTAGATCCCGAATCAACGAGTATGCGTGCTAAGTGCGAACATACAAGCACCATACCTGAGACCACTGTATCAGTAGCAGCCACGTCTCCAGGGTTCATCTGGAATGATCTTCCCTGACGTTGCTCCGTCCTTTGTCCTCCGTCACTAGACTGCTTAGGCTTCGAACCACTAGAGGCCATAGAACTTGCCCCTTGTTGAGAACGCTTCTTTGGGCAGTCTTTCGCTCGGTGTCCCAAGGTACCACAGTCAAAACACTTGAGTTGCGAATGAGTCGTAGAACTCACACTGTTTCCCCCTGTAGATCTGTTCTGAAAGTTGGTTAGAAAACATCGACCGGTGTGTGGTCGGTTACAAAGTGAACACAACGGTATGTTACTTGGTACTCTCCTGGAATCATTAAAACCAGAACTAGAGCCTCGTGAAAACGGTCTCTTAAAAGATCCACCCTGACTTCGGTCACCACCCTCATGACTTCGATTTCCTTGGTGATTTTGTCTCGATCTCTCTATTCCACTTTCGGCTACCAGTGCCGTCTGCTGTACTGCTGCCACAGTCGAATGTTCGTAGGTTTCTACTCTCAAACAGATATTTTCCCTTAAGCCTTCTTCAAATTTCCTTGCCCTATCTTCCTCTCCTGGCACAGAACCTTTACCAAACCTCAACAACGCATTATACTTGGAAGTATACTCTGTCACAGTCATGTCTCCTTGCTTAAGGTTATCAAATTCTCGCTTCTTTGCATTGTAGGCGGCTCGCGGAAAGAATCGGCGATTGAATTCTGCCTTAAACCCTTCCCAAGTAATCGGTGCTCCTTGATCTAGGACATTCACCCACCAGTTCTGGGCTTCACCCCTCAGTACGTCACTTGCATTCTCAACCTTCTCCCTATCTGACATCGGAATAGATCGAAAAATTCTCTCCATGTCCATAACCCAATGTTCTGCCAATGTGGTATCAGGAATCCCATGAAATTCCATCGGTTTCTTTCGAGTAAACTGTTCAAATATTGATCTCATACCCCTATTTTCGGGTGCATGTACTACATTTATTGGTTCTACTTCGATATGGGGTGTGTGAGGCAATCGCTCCGCTATATTCCGTATCATTTCCCCCATATTCCCCATCATCTCTGCCATTTCATTCATACGTCGAGTGTGTGGCGATAATTCTCGCTCTTCGTCACTCATGATTTCAATCCTGTAGTTCTCAATGCATAATCACTATGCATGTACAACAATAACAATAGTATGTATGTAAAACAACATCCATATGCATCAAACATCTCTAAGATGCATGAATGCAATTGAAAACATGTGGCAATTCACTCAACACTCCACTCGTCGTCGAACGTTCCCAAAGTTTTGTTACCTCTAGCTCTGATACCAATAAATGTCACGACCCATCCCACTACGCGTGGAAATAGGACACGTGGCACGCCACCAAGGCTCATCCAAACATCATCTAATAATACGCAGCGGAAAGAACTTCTATAAAACAACCCTGGTAGTTTAAAACTTAGGAAACGTTCCCCTCTGTGTTTGTAAAATCTATTGAAATCAGAGTTATAAAAAGTTTTGGCCATTGAAAACACATTCAAAGAAAATAGTTTTGAAAACAGAGGTTCAGTCGACTGCCCCGTCGACTGCACTAGGGTCCAGTCGACTGCTCCGTCGACTGTGTTAAGCAGAACCAAAAATACATCATATAGCAAAGAGGTCCAGTCGACTGATCTGGGGATCCAGTCGACTGCTTTTCACTTAAGGGAAGCAGTAGCTAAAATAAACAGTGTTCAGTCGACTGTCCAAGGGGCCCAGTCGACTGCTTTTCTATTATTCCCTTACAGTATCTCAATCCCACGAGGTCCAGTCGACTGATCTGGGGCACAGTCGACTGCTCCCCTGCTGACAGCCCTGTATTGAAATATTAACCACTCATGCCTCTCAACACCCACAATAGGTACAACCATAACTGATTTTAACGTATTAAACATAACTACGAACGTTCAATTACAAGATTACAATACTATAGAATTAATCTATGGTTCTATTACAACATATTACCAATCCTTACACAAATTTCAGGATTTAAAATAAAACAACCAAAACATATACAAGTGTGAAATCCCCGGCGTTCCTCGGCCTCACTCCTCACGATTCTTCTTGTCTTTCTTCTTTCCTGCAATAGAGTACATCTCCACTGCTCAGCTATATGCTGAGCGTACAATTCTAAATGTATGCTTATATGACAATTCATGGTTTAAGCATCTAAAACACATAGAAATAGTCTCTGGGGTGAGTGGTACGCATTCATCCGGTCGATGTCGTAGGAGGCCCACCTCTCCCACGCATCTCGTACACTGGTTGGGCCTTCCTCCATACCAGGTACCGTGTACTGGTTGGGCCCACCTCCAATCCATACACAACCACAAATTCCAATTCCAACAAGATCACAATCCTCAAGGTTCGAGGAGCTTACTCCGAATGAATTTGCACCAAACTCCCCTTTGACCCAAGTAGACACATAACATGCTCACATAAACAGTTATACGTGCTTTTATCATAATTTCACGTGCATAATAAACGGGCCTAACTAACACATGAATTTCGCCCGGATCCAAGAATATCAAAGTGATGTCCAAAACATGAAAATCCATATATTTCTTAGATCTAGAATTCATACCTCGTGCGAATCTCTTCAAACTTTGAAGGATCGTCTAGGGGAATAAATAATCGTCGGATTCTGAATTATACGCAATTCCTACGAGTTTTACCTGATTTTTCCCAAAAGTCTAAAATTAAGATTTTTACAAAACTTAGCCAAACATGACCTAAGTAGTATCAAAACGTAGATCTTACCTCCACGAGTTCAAATCTGAAATCTGGAGAAAATCTGACGGACGAATGATCGTCGATTGGCGTCGCAAAGCCCGTGGCAACAAAATCTCCCTACTCTCTCCTCTCTCTAGATATTTAGGAGTTGTGGATGAGATTTCAATCTCATCCTCATCTATATATAGAAAAACTCTTGGGAAATTACGTTTACCTCCCCACAAGTTTCTCAAACTTCTAATTAGCTCTCGAAACTTCGCACACGTTCATTTTATAACTTTACAAATGAAAACTATAAATTTCAAAAGTTTTCGACTAGGTTTTGTTTGGGTCCAAAAATAACGTCCGAAAACTATATTCTGTGGAATCTCTACCCCACCTACCTTTTTAGTTAACGTGACACTCACGTTCTCACCACAGTTCTCAAATCGATATATAACAATATCAAAGATTACCACAATTTACCAATACAGGTAACATTACTATTCACAAAATACCAGATAAAGTCATATAACATTTAAGTCATATAAATGTCATTTAATCATGCCAATGCAACAGGCGTTACCAAGTCTTCGTGTCTCCACTAGACACCTCACCGTTGACTCACGTCAACTCAACTCAATCAAATTATTAATAACATAAATAATTCCACAAATCTCAATTTATGCATGTTTTAAAACCATGAAATTCTGGAACGGGTGTGACATGTTTAGTGCCTTAGAGTACGATTAATCCATTATTCAAATCATGGCATGATAACAATTACTAACAGTTTGAGTAATAAATAATTAAGACCGTGCATGAATAATGAAATCATCTCATCTCACTGGCTCTTTTATCTCGATCACAATCTCTTGACTCATTCGGTCCACCTAGGACCATTTGGCACAATACCGTTAGTTTAGAAGGTCTGTCAATATGTCTGCCGTATTTAGGGCAGCCTGGACGTACCTAGACATTCAAGGTTATAATAACCTGTGGAATACTTTAATTAATCTACCGTATCTGAAGCGGCCTGGAATAATTTAAAACTACCACCAGACTGACCTACCTATCAAAAGCGGCATGGGCATAGCCCTCTTAATTAATCTACCGTATCTGCAGCGTCCTGGAATAATTAAGGCAATCACAAGACTCTGATTGACCTACCGTATCAAAAGAGGCCTGGGCTCAATCCTTCTTAATTAACCTACCGTATCTCAAGCGACCTGGGATAATTAAGGTTACTCGTCCCGAGAGATTCTCATAACATTTATGCTGACCAATGATCCCTTTCCATACATGCCATCTCGACTATGCAAATGAGTAATTTATTCTCTTTCTAGTTTATATAGAGGTATCAAAGCGAGCGTACGACTTGTTCTTTCTTTACATATTTTCTTATAGGGATCAGAGCGATATGATTTAAATCTTTCCTTTCACATTTGCTTTATAGATGGTATCAGAGCAGTTTCTTCCTGTGATTATTTATCGATTAAATCAACTTATCAAAATCTTGCTTTCATAATCTGTTTTCCTTTTCCTTACTAACAAGGTACAAATGTACATAGAATCATTGAGTTAACATCCACGATCTAAATTATCAAGTCACATATGAGACAACAGGAAATTTCATCAAAGAATGCTTTAATGCGTTTTTTCAGCTACCAGTACACAAGTGGGTCCACTTTGAAGCGATGCCCTAAAAAATGAGTTATAATTTTTGTAGATGAATTACATATCAAAAGATAGGTCTCTGAGTCTAGTCTCCAACGCTTCAAACGGTGCGCATTTTTGAGTTTTTTAGAGAGAGTTATGGTCGTTTTACTAAAAGTCGTCAATGCTGAAATGACAATCGATTTGCAAAAATGGCAATCGATTCGAAAGGGTCCCAATCGACTGGGAAGAGTGGCAATCGATTGGCAAAGGTGGAAGTCGATTGGGATCTGATGGCAATCGATTGCCACTGTATCTTCTTCCTGCAAACGCTGAAAAATCGAGTTTTTCTTCTATTTTTCAATCTGGAATCAACCAGGTCGTGTAATATACCGTTCTCTTCCTTTTTTCATGTAGATTATGAATATATATGTTTTAGATCTCGATTGTTACCATATCTCTACTTATAGGTAAAAATCCAAGAGTCATCAAAATTTTATTTTACCGTACGTCATAACCGTTACGAATTATCACCTAATATTTGAAACTGAACCTATGGGGACTGTAATCTATCATTTCTAATTTACAAAATCGATTTTTGTTGAGTTTTACGGAACCACTAATTTCAGACCTCCATGGCTATATATACATATGTAGGCGTATACACTAACTTTTGATACCCCCGGCTTGTGCATAATGATAAATACTACATTATGAGTGGGTTCGAGAGACTCACCGGTCTTTAGATTACGTGGCGTGGCTTGCTGAAGAAAGACGGAAATTCCAAAATAACTCCGAGCTTAACAATGGCTATGGCTATGGGCCTTGGGAGCTCACTGCTGTATTCTAGCTTCTGTATTTCTGTTGTTTATTTCCATAATATAGAAGTGTACTTGTGTGTGTATGATTGAGAGTAAGGGAATTGTATGTGGGTGTGTAATGTGTATATATATCTGAGAGAGAGTGTGTGTGAAATGCTTATGCTTGCAAATGTGTGTATGTGTAGTATGTATGTGTGTTTATGTAGGGAGAGCTCAATCAGTGAGCCAACCTGATTGAGCAAGTTGTAAATGTGATGAGTGTTATTTTAATAACACAACTGGGTTTTGATTGATGTAGTCACTTCTTGCATCAATAATTCATCTAGTTTGGTTAAATCAGTTTGATCAGTTAGGTTGGTCCGGGTAGTCTAAGAAAATAGCCCAAATAAATATTAGGCACCAAAAATGTAAACAACGTGATAAATATATTTATTAGTTTTAATACCAAATTATGGGATAACTTAGGGGCGCAGTCTTAAACATACTTAATATGAATAAAATTACTAAGGGGTCACAAAAATTAATGGTAATGCATTAATAACTAATATTATTACTAAATATAATTATGGAAATAATATCACGATTAAGAATAATACTCAGTAGAAAATAAAATGGCATTGAATTAACAACTAATAATCATGAGCATTATTTATTTAATTATATAATACCACAACTAAATTTAACATATAGTAAATAAATAAAAATTGACATTTCTTATTTATTATTAGGGGCGCGAAAATACAGGTTGCTACACTACAAGAACTCCCAAACCCACGTGCTCACTTCTGCGATTCCTCACCAGCATTAACACCTAAGATGGTTATTTGAATAACCACACATATTTCGATTTGTTTAAGTTAATGCTGTTAGGAAACTGCGTTCCCAGAATCCATTGACAGCGCGTATAAATTGGTACTGCAAAAAAAATTACGTGAAAACTACAATAACCCTACAAGGGCGGAACTAGGGTTACCTTAAACTGCTAAAACGGATTGCTGTAGTAGACAAATCGAGAACACGGGCTCGATAACAGCTCACGATCTTCTACCGTATTCCTTTGCTGCCAGAATATCAAACTGAGTGTGGGCTCCTTCGAAATCCTTTATGTTTCTGTTCTCTCTTTTTTCGCTCTCTTTTCTATTCCGAGTTATAATACTCTTGATGGAAAAACGTAAACTGAGGAGAGAGCCAAAGCAGCATATATATAGGCTACGATAGGGACCATAAGAAGTCAATAAGGAATAGGCTTCCTTATGGAATTAGGAAACCCTAATTCGAATTGAATCAGATTCCTATTTCCATAAATTATAATTCATACCACTAAAGAATTATAATTGCACTCCTACCCTTATCTCAAAAATATATTTTGAGCTCCATGTTATTAAATGCTTATTATCTCCCCATGTTAAGATTACAGATATCCATTAATTAAATATAATTACTGACAATTATATTTAATTAATCTCTTTGAATTCCTTGAGATCCTCTGCTTAACTTATCTGATATGTCGGATACAAAATCCACCTGCAGGGTTTGACATAATCAAAACTTATAAGCTTTCTCAAGGGGATATCATCAATCCCAAAATTGAGACATGGATTCCATCATTAATTAATATCCACCACACAATTAATATTGTCACCCAATCCAATGAGATATTGACCCATTTAAGGATCTCACCCTTTTAGGGATCAAAGTGTAAATATCAAATGTACGTGTCCATAAAATAACTTAGGATTTAGAGCATAAGCACTCATAATAGTCATGAGGTATTAATTATCTTATAAGTCAGTATAAAGATAATTACCCCAAGTCGGTCCCGTTTAATACACAAAATGTACCAGTATGGTGAGTTGAAACTATACCGTTTCCCGCAGTCAAGACAAACCTACTACAACACCATGCTGTAGTCCTACCGATGGTGTGTCCAATCCATCTAAGACTGTAAACCAAAATCTTACATTCTACAAGATCGGATGGTCTGATCTTCCCTGTGCAAGACGAACTCTACACACCAAACCACCTACTATGTAGAGTGAAAGACACACATGTATAATATTAAATAAACAATATAATACAAATATTGCCCACACAGATTCTCATAAAAAATGGATTAACTGATTTTATTAAATGAATAATAAATCAACTACATAAAGTATGGCTTTTAGTATATATCCCTAACAAATGCTTAGTGAATAAAACAACATATGCACATGAATGATAAACATGCCTGCATTCACATCTCTACAATTCATACTAGTCTCCGGAGCCTCACGTGTACGTCCCATACTCCCAATCCGTGACTCCTCGCCAATAAGTCCACACGAAAGGGTAAGACCCACGATTTTTCTCTTCAATCGTGTGACTTAATGCCTATATCGGCTCCACAAAATGGCTCGGTAACCACGAGCTCCTTTGACCCAAATAAGCAACTCAACATGCTCAAATATATATATCACCATACTCACGGTAAACAAAACATGACACCATGCTATTGGGCCTACTTATCAATATAATTGCCCACTATGAACTACACAATATATCTCTATCAATTAAGACATGCTATTCACACAAAACATGAATACATGTTAAGAAATCATTCCAAAAACATAGTTGAATCACTCACCTCCGAATAACGCTCCTATAACTCAATCCAAGGAAAATCCTTCTACAAAGAACATGCAGAAGTCCTAGTACAACTCCTATGGATTAGAATTCCAATTGTCAACTTTTATAAAAAAAATTCTAGAAAATAACTTTTCGAAAAACTTAGACAAACATGACCTAATAGGTATCAAAACGACGGCCTTACCTCGAGGAGTTTGAATATGAAATTTGGTGAAAAACCAGCGGACGAACGGGCGTAGTTTGGAGTCGAGAAGCTCTAAGCAACTAAAATCTCCATTTGGCCTCTTTTTGAAACTTAGGTCAAGAACTTATAAAAATCTCAAGTCATCTCTATCTATATATAGGCAACACTTTCAAAAATTGTGTTTACCTCCCCGCAAGTTTTCAAAACTCTTAATCAATCTCTGAAACTTTTTATACAGCTAATTCGTAGCTTTACAAGCGAAACCTCAAAATTATAAACGTTTTCAACTAAGTTCCGTTTGGTTGCTAACATGACTTTTTCGAAGTTGCTAATTAGCCTACCAAATTAATAGCGTGTTAATTCGTCATTACCAGGATACTAAATCTAACAACAAAAATAAATTCTAAACTAGAAATAATACAGATATTGAAATACACAGGAAAACATTTATTTCCAGATAAACATTTAAGGTATTCCACAGTGACCGTCTCATACGCGGAGAGACTTCACAACATCCAAACTCTCATTCACACCGTCTCGGAGGGTTCTCTAACACAGATACCCAAATCAACTCGTGAGTCAAAACTCACACAAACATGTGCCAAAAATTCACAACGCATCACATTATCATGCATGACAATGTAATGAAATGCATTAACACGCATGCGGGTGTTATATTATTAGACTTAATTTATACCGACTTATGTGATTTAAAACTAACTCTAACAAGAGGTGGAAAGAAATATTTTGTTACATTTATAGATGATAGTTGTAGATATTATTATGTTTACTTACTTAGTTCTAAGGATGAAACAATGGATATGATTAAGACATATAGAGCTGAAATTGAAAATCAATTATCTAAAACAATAAAAAGAGTTAGATCAGATAGAGGAGGTGAATATGATTGAACTCTACTAGCTGAGCATTATGCTACTAATGGGATTATTTATGAAACCACTGCACCGTATACACCACAACAAAATGGTGTAGCCGAGAGGTAAAATAGAACCCTCAAGGAAATGGCAAATGCTATGCTAAATAGATCGGGTGTGCCACACAACTTGTTGGGGGGGGGGGATGCCACTCTTACGGAGATTGTCATTCTTAATAGAATTCCACATAAGAAGACTAACAAGTCTCCTTATGAAATTTGGAAAGGTAGAGTACCCTCGTATAAAAAGCTCAAAGTATGGGGGTGTCTAGCTAAGGTACAAGTTCCGCTTCCTAAATGAACGAAACTAGGACCTAAGACCGTATATTGTGTATTTATCGATTATGCTAACAATAGTGCTGCATATCATTTCCTTGTGGTTAAGTCTGAGAATGTAGACATTCATGTCAACACATTCATGGAATCAGTAGATGTTGAGTTCTTCGAAAACATCTTTCCTTTTAGGGAAGGAATAACCTAAAAGAAGTATTGAAGAGGTTTCTTCAAGTTCTAAGAACGACTAAGAAAACAAAGTTGCTCCTAGAAAGAGCAAGAGAGCTAGAAAAACTACTTTTTTTGGACCAGATTTTGTGACACTAGTTACCATAAGCCCTTCCTCGATGAAATTTACGAGCCTTATCTTCATCATTCGGAACTGTAGATTTCGCAAAGCGTAACAAAGCATTATAACGAGACATGAAATACTCACCCACGGTCATATCTCTCTGAACCAAATTCGCAAACTCTTGACATTTCTAAGTTTGAGTCGATCGCGGAAAGAAACGCTTGTTCGAGCACGTTGTTCCACCAATCTAGTGCTTCTCACATCAATGTATCGGATGCACAAAGAATTTTCTCCTTGTCAGTGCATACTACTGTACAGAAATGTCTCTCTATGTCCGTCATCCAATGATCGGCTAAGTCTATGTCAGTTTGTCCATGGTACAAAGTCAGCCTCCATTTGTGGAACTGTTATGTGATTATGTATTGAGGTCGTGGTACTGGTGGTGCATTAATATATCAAGCCTCAATTGGTAGAGCCTGAACGTTCATCTAGTCTAGTTCACTTATGTCTTGAACAAAATTCCCTACCATATTTACTATCTAATCCATATGCGAATGCAGTGATAACTCTCTTATCAGCTCAGTCATGATGTATCACGTAATCGTCCTAATGAGTACAATGCATAAAGACTATGCATGCCATGCCATAATATATATATATATATATACGCACATATCATCATCACAATCAACAGATGCAAACATATGCAGCATTCTACAATGATAACAATTTTATCGTCACAATCACACATTCCACTCTACGTCACTCAACATATAAGGTTGCTCGTTCCCAAGGTTCTAAATTTATTGCTCTGATACCACTAAAATGTCACGAACCATCCCGCTATGGAAGAAATAGGACACGTGGCATGCCACCAAGGCCCACCCAATTCAATTAAAAGATAATAGCAGCGGAATATCATAAGTAAAATCCATAAAATTCAGAGTTATAAAAGTTTTCCCAATTAAAACCTCAAAGAAACAATCCATTTTGAAATAGGCAATCTAGTCGACTGTGTCATGCTCCCAGTCAACTGCTTTGGAATCACAGAGATACCACTTAGTGAATAAAACAACAATACACATGAATGATAAACATGCTCGCATTCACATTCTCTACATTTTGTACTAGTCTCCGGAGTCTCACGTGTACGGTCCACACTTCTAGTTCGCGACTCCTCGCCAATAAGTCCACGCGACCATGTAAGACCCACGTTTCTTTACTTCAAACATGCGACCTTATGCCTAGAACGGCTCCACAACAATGGCTTGATACATGCACTACTTTGACCCAAATAGCAACTTACATGCTCAAAATACATTTCATCGTGCTTTCGACATAAGTCAAATATTTCACCATACGATTGGGCCTACTTATTAATATAATCGGCCAACATAAACTAAACAACATATAGCTACGAACAAAAAAATGCTTTCGTACAAAACATGAATGCATATCAAGAAATCATTCCAAAACACATAGTTGAATCACTCACCTTCGATTAACGCTCCTAATTCCCGTTCTAAGGAAAACTCGAGCACAAGGGTGCAGAAGCTCATCTAATACAATTCTTATCGATCAAAAGTTTGATTAACAACTTTCTATGAAAATTCCCAAAAATGTGTTTCGAAAACTTATCCAAACAAGACCTAGTGGATATCAAAACGAAGGCCTAACCTCGAGGAGTTCGAATATGAAATCTGAAAGGGGAAAAAAAAAAACAACACGGACAGAAGTTCGTCGATTTGTGTCTTGAAGCTCTAAGCCAAGAAATCCTCAATCTCCCCTCCCTTGATTTTTAATTTAGGTTATAACGTATGAAAATATCTCACTTCTATCTATATACAACTATGACTCTCGGGAATTGTGTTTACCTTCCCACGAGTTCTCAAAACTTCTAAATATTCTCCGAAACATCTTACACGTCTAATTCATTGCTTCACAAGTGAAAATTATAAATTATAAAAGTTTTCGTCTAAGTTCCTTTTGGTTGCTAAAATACTATTCCACATAATTTTACAAAATTACTAATTAGCCTACCAATTATGTAGCATGTTAATTCGCCTTCCCAAGGATACTAGAATCAACAACAAAAACATATTCTAAACCAACTAATAATACAGATAGTGAAACACACATGTAAACATTTATTTTCAGATAAACATTTAGTGTATTCTACCATGAACGTCTCAATCTCGGAGAGACTTCACAACATCAAAACACCCATTTTGCACAGTCTCAGAGGGTTCTCTTTTACAGACACCCAAATCGACTCGAGAGTTATACCTCACTCACACATGTGCCATAAATGCACATCACATCACATTATCATGCATGACTAATGTAATGAAATACGATAAACACGCACACGAGTGTTATAAGGTAGTAAACCAATTGGTTACAAATGGATTTTTAAGAAGAAACTCAAAGTCGATGGTACCATAGATAAGTACAAAGCTAGACTAGTGGCAAAAGGCTATAGACAAAAAGAGGGAATGGATTTCTTTGATACTTATTCCCCAGTTCTAGGATTACTTCCATTAGGATGGAAATTGCTATAGCCACCGTCTATAATCTAGAATTACATCAAATGGATGTGAAAACTGCGTTCCTTAATGGAGATCTAGATGAGGAGATCTATATGAAACAACTAGAAGGGTTTGTCGTAAAGGGATAAGATCATAAAGTGTGTCGACTTGTTAAGTCTCTTGTGGTTTGAAACAAGCTCCAAAACAATGGCACGAGAAATTTACCACACCATGATCGCAAATGGTTTTAAAATCAATGAATGCGATAAATGTGTGTATATCAAGGAATTTAAAGATTCGTGTATTATTGTTTATTTGTATGTTAATACTTACTTATTATGGGAATGAATAAGAAAGTAATCAATGAAACCAAGAAAATATTAAGCTCAAGCTTTGACATGAAGAACATGGGTAAAGCCGATGTTATTCTTGGTATACAAGTAAGACAAATTTTTGAAGAATATCTTATCACACAATCACATTATGCTGAGAAAATATTAAAGAAGTTTGGACAATTGGATATCAAATCGGTCGTAACTCCATTTGATACCAATTGTAAGTTGAGGAAGAATATGAAGGAAAAACATGTTTAAAATATTTATTTAAATGCGCAGCGGAAAACAAAGTTCAAAACTTTTGTTGGTATGCCCGGATCTACTACTTATTAACTCTATAGATGCGTACAAGAGAAGAACAAGAATTATACCTAATGGTCTTGAACCCAAATTTGAATCTTCAACTTTCAGCAGTCTCTTCTAAGTTGTCTTCACCCTTATGACTCCTATGGATGCTTGCCAGAAAGTCTAGGGTTGGTGGGAACCCTAATAGTGAGGATAGAGAAGGCTTGGATAACCCTAAATAGTTTCTGTAGCTCTGGTATATAAAAACGACGATTATTAAATTCTGCACATAGCTGCCCTATTTATAGATTTTCAAACCGATCAATCGAGCCTTCGATCGATTGAAGTTTCTTCAATCTATCAAACTTGTCAAGACTTCAATCGATCGAAACACTTTCAATCGATCAAACCTCTCTTGACAAGATCCTCAAGTGCCTTTCCAAGCATCCTTGTGAAGCTAAGAGTGGCACCTCCTAGGCTATTTATTGTTGGCTCAAACTAGTTGTTAATTCCCATGACCAAACTCTTTGATCAGCAAATCAACTAACTGATCAGTTAACATTTACTTCACTATAAAATGGTAACTGAACTCCAACGCAAAAGGACAAATTCGAAGTGATAACTAGACTTGTATGGTGTACTAATGTTCCTCTACCATCAGCATTCGTAATCATGTTCAAGTAGTCGGATAACTGTTATTGTCAACATAAATCATGATTACTTCTTGTATTCCTTGAGTCTCATTCACCACTAATGATTACCAAATATGTTGATAACTACTTACCAATAAGACTGCAGTTCTTAGTAATCAACTTGGTGACATTCTCAAGGGAATGCTTACTCTTAATCAGAGGGTAGATTCTATCTTGACAATATATATTTATAATCCTATGAATATGATATACCCAAGATACCCAAGTGTTGATCTTTAAGACCTCATTGATTGGTAATTCAAAGCAGCCATATCCACAGTCTGTGTTCATAATTGTCTCAAGATTAAGAACACGTACCTTATACAAGTTATGAGTTCCTATCGACTATTGACAGCCTTAAATGTCAATAGGAAAGCTCAGGTCCGTCAATGCACTATAAGCACTAGCATATTAACTAAGAGTTATACTCAAGTGATTGAGATTCATCACTCCATCCAATGGTAGTTAATCATGCTATAATGTAGTTCAGACGAGATATCCAGTCTCATCATCCACTGTAACAAATTCTAATTATTAAAGAATAGTAACTCGTATCTCACTTGTATGTATCTTATACATACACGAATTACTTACAATGATACTTAAGGATAAACAATCATCTTATAAAAGACATACGTAACAAAATATACAGCTGATATCCATATATTAAAATGCCAATGTCTCATACATAAAGTAATGGTTTGAGGGCACAATCCTAACAGAATATGGGTAAAAGCATATCTCAACTTGAATATTCGCAAGTAATCAGGAGTTTGATGTATATTATGAATTATACACGTCCAGATATTGCATATTCAGTGGGAAGGCTTGCTAGATACACTAGCAATCTGGCAAGAGATCATTGGGATGCTCTTATGAGAGTATTAAGATATCTAAAGCATACCATGAGCTATGATTTGCACTACACACGATACCCACCCATGGTAAAGGATATTCTGATGCGAATTGGATTTCGGATAGTTAAGAGACTAAGTCCACAAGTGGGTATATATTTATTTTAGGTAGAGCTATGATTTATTGGAAATCAACTAAGAAAATGTGTATAGCACGTTCGACGATGGAATCGGAGTTCATAGCCTTAGATAAGGTAGGTGAGGAAGCTGAACAGCTTCGGAACTTCCTAGAAGATATTCTGTTATAGCCAAAATCAGTAATGGCCATAGTTGTGCATTGTGACTGTAATATGGCATCTTCCGTAGCTAAGAATGCCATGTATAATGGCAAGTCAAGACACATAAGAATGAGACATAATATTACAATCAAATAGCTACTCTCTAGTGGTGTAATAACGATTGACTATGTCAAATCGAAGGAAAACATTGCGGATTCTCTTATGAAAGGATTGCCTAGAGATCAAGTTCAATATACGACGAAAGAATGGGCCTAAAGCCAATATTTTGAGCAACCTGGTAGAAACCTAACCTAGCTAACTGGAGATCCCAAGATATAGGTTCAATAAGCAAACTAGTTGAGAAAGTTCATGTTGTAAATACACATTTAATATGGCTTCATTTATGATATTGTTCAAGTGTGCACTAAAATTTGATGAGGTACTTACATTTAATGATATTGATGAGTAAATGTTAGTACTCTTAATTAGTATCACCTATATGAGAATGGCAGTGGGGTCGCTTCTATAAGAATTTCACAGGCTTGGTTCTCTAAGAGTTCTTATGAATAAGGATCATGTTCAGGACCAAAATGAACACAACCGAATGAATTAATGTGTATTAGTGAATGAGGGGGGATTTGGTTCGTGAGTGACCTAGGTTGTCCAATTTGGGTTTTTTTTATTTGGTTAGTGTATTAGGAGAGAGGGAGTAAGAGTTGTGAGAGTGGGCCCCACAAATTTTTTAAAATTTGCTTAGAGGGGCTTGGTTGTGGAATAGGTTGTGAGAGTAGCATTATTGAAAAAAAATAGTTTTGATTAATTGCAAAACAAAAATGCTCGACACACAGCACATTTCACAACACATTCCACAACATGGCTTTAAATGCATGTACCTTGTGCTGTGTAAGTGGTGTGTAAAAAAGTGTGAAAAATTCAAAGCACATGGTACAATACATTTAAAGCCCTGTTGTGGAATGAGTTGTTGGCCTAGCATTTTTGATTGCCAAATCTTGCGATTGATATTTTTTTTGAACCGCATAATTTGATTTGCCATATTTTATTTTATTTTTATATTTAATGATCACTTATAAATTTCAAAATTGTTACCATGTAACCATACACCCTCTTTTGTGAGTAAATATTGGGTATCATAGGGATACCATGTGGGATTTTATCCCCTCTCATAAGATTTAAAATTTACTGAGTTGGATTAGTTTTTTGGCGGAGTTGGACCATAGAAATAGGGGGCCAAATAGAATAATGCATACTCCTTATTGGTTTGTGATACCATGTAGGTATTAGAGTTAGCTATTAGAATTAGTTTTATTTAGCTATAGGGTAGTCTAGTCTTTTACTTTATATTAAGGTAATACTGTATACCTAGATATACTATTATTGTCTCTTCCTTTTTCTATTGTATTTATTCATTCAGATTTGGTGTTATGAGAAACTCTAGCTCTCTTTTCTCTTTTCCCTTTGTTGTTCTCTTTTCGGATGATTTTGGTTCCTTTTTGGATTTCTTGCTGATTCGGAATTGTATTTGGATCTCGCACTGATTCGCGTTCGTTTTTTGGATCTGTCTTTGATTTTGGTTCGTTTGTTTTGTGTTATTTAATTGCTTCATTTTCGTAATGGCTACTGAACGTGATGATTCGCTTCAAGCGATTAGTGTTAAACTCGATGGAAAGAATTTTGCATATTGAAATTATGTGATGAAATTTTTTTTGAAGGGGAAGAAGATGTGTGGTTATATCAATGGAGATTTTAGTAGACCTAAGAATGAAAAGGCTGATAAATTTGCAAAATTGCTAGATGTTTGGGAAACAAACAATTCAAAAATCATTACTTGGATCAACAACTCCATTGCTCCCTCAATAGGTATGCAATTGGCAAAGTTTGAATATGCAATGGAGGTGTGGGATCATTTGGCTAAATTGTTTACACAGTCCAATTTTGCAAAATGGTACCATTTAGAGTGTAATATTCGTGCCCTTGAACAAAAAAATTTGAGTATTAAGGAGTTCTATTCTATAATGACAGATCTTTGGGATCAGTTGGCTCTAATGGACTCGCCCGAATTGCGGGCATTTGCACCATATATTGCTAGTAGGGAGGAACAATGTCTAGTTCAGTTTTTGATGGCTCTAGGTAATGATTTTGAGGGCCTTAGTGGGTCCATTCTCCATTGTAGCCCACTTCCGTCAGTTAATTCCATGAGTTAGTAGCCGAGGAAATACGTCTCAAGACTCAGTCTGGAAAGGGAATTTTCCCCGACTCTACTCTGTCTATTTTAGTAGCCCTTTTTTGACCACCGTCCAACAATCAGAATAAGCCTTACTCGAGAGTTGGTAGTGATGTATGCAGCTACTGTAAGGAGAAGGGTCATTGGAAGGCTCAATGTCCTAGGTTGGGTTGAGCAAACTAGCCCAATAGCAGCAACTAGCCCTCACATAGTCGACCACCACAACAACAGCAACCTCAGCCTTCTCACTGGAAATCTGACCACCAATCTCAGCAGCGTTCGTATAGGCCTCCATAGCCTAACACTACAGCAATTGTACCAGCATCAGACTCATTTAGACCCGGTTTCCCTCCCCTATCCACTCCGCCCATGACCTCCATTGCTGAGCAATTTCAGAAGTTTCTTGCCACATACCCACATGTTATGCCACATCTTCACTTAGTATATCTTTAGGTATGTCCTCAGGTATTTGGGTCTTATGTAGGAAAAACAGATTTAAAACAGTTTTAAATGCGCGGCGGAAAAGCAAAGTTCAAAACTTTTATTGGTTGCCTGGATCTACTACTCGTTAACTCTATAGATGCGTACAGGAGAGGGGACAGGTGTATTACCTTATGGTCTTGAACCCAATTCTGATTTAGTTCTTCTCCTTCAATGTGCAGCAGCAACCTCTAAGAGATCTTCACCCTTATGTCTCCTTGAATGCTCCCAGAGTGGCTAGGGTTGGTGGAAACCCTAATAGTGAGAATAGGGAAGGTTTGGGAACTCTAAACAGGTTCTACAGCAACTGGTACGTTAAAAACGATGAACCCTTATTTCTGGACGTAGCTGTCATATTTATAGATTCCCAGAACCGACCTTACTTTCAATCGATCGAAGTGACTTCGATCGATCGAACTTTCGATCGATCGAACCACGTTCAATCGATCGAACCTGTCTAGACTTCAATCGATCGAAACAACTTCGATCGATCGAACCAGTCTTGACAGCATTCTCATTTGCCTTTCCAAGCATACTGGCGGAGCTAAAAGTGGGACCTCCTAGGTTCTTAATTACAGGCTCCGATTAATTATTATCCCATCTAGTCATTACTCTTGACTAAGGAATCAATAATTAATCAATTATCATTAATGCCACTATAAAATGATAATTGCACTCCAGTGCATAAGAACATAATCACACATACATAAGTGATTGCTAAACTTGTATAATATGATACGGATGTCCCTCTACCAGGCAGTATTCGTATCTATCATTGGGATGTATGTCTTAAGATACTGTCGACCCAATAGATAGTACATCTTATATTCCTCGAGTATCATTCACTACGCTTGGATTACTAAACACGTTAACAATAACACTTTGTTGACAAGGCTGGCCAGCTCTCAGTAATCACTCCTAGTGACATTCTCGAGAGAATACTTACTCTTCGTTTTATTGAAGAGAGTAGAATTCCATCTTGACAATATATGTTCCCAACGTTGCATACTTGATTTACCCAAGATACCCAGGTGTTGATCTTGCAAGACCTCACTGATTGGTAAGTCAAAGCAACCAAGCATACAACTTGCGTCCATAACTGTCTCAGGATTGAGGACATGTATCCCTATACAAGTTTTGAGTTCCTATTGACGGTGACAGCGTTTAGGTGTCAATAGGTTTAACTCAGGTCCGTCAATGCACCGAGTGCACTAGCATATTAACCAAGAGTCAAAGACTCTTATGAATGAGATTCATCATTCTACCCCGTAGACGTTAATCATGCTACAATGTATACCTGATAAGTTATCCAGACTTATCATCCACTGTGACTTATTTAAAACAACAAGGATTTGTGATTCATATCTCACATGTGTAATCACATACACAAATGAACCACATACAATGTTGTTTAAGGATTCCAGTCTAATATTCATCTCATGAACTAACATGCATAAATGCATTATGATATTCCATTGTCCAACTAACTGGTTTGAGGGCATATTCCCAACAAACTCCTACTTGCACTCATAACCATATAGTATTAAATCAACAATAGCATTATCTACGTGACATGTCAAATCCTTGCCCGTAAGGTTTTGTAAAGGGACTGATGATCATCGACTGAAACAATCCATAGTAGAACATCTTCATGTTATACTATATCCCTAGACAAAAGACGTCACCAGACATGTATCCAGTAAAGCTAATTCAAACATTGTCCAAAACACCATCACCTAGCATATATCTTCTAGTTCTTTATCAAGTCCTAGAGAATATATACCTTATGATAGTTCATAAAACTGAATTTTCATTTGGACTGATATCTGTGAACAACCTTAATGGTATAACTGATATCCATACCTAATATCACATACAAGGTTTATCAATGGCGAAGGCTTATGATATACCTTTCATGCGACCTCTTTCATCTTGTATCCCAAGATACAAGTCTTGAAAGAGCAATAGGTTATGTTCAAAGGTGAAAAACCTTTATCGAAATGTTCTACGTTGAATCTAGCCAGCAACTTTCTGATATAGAAGTTTGAGATAATTTCATTATCTTAACTTTCCGATCTTGAATGAGCAAAAATCTAAAGATTATAGCTCGCCTCACCGAGATCACAAATATCAAGTATACTGTAAAAACTTAACCTCAACCACTGATAACACAATTTTAACATCTCGCAATGATAAAGATATTATCAATATGAGGAACCATAATCACCACCACACTTCCTTTGCGCAAGGATCCTTTCATCCACTTAAGCCACATTCATACTTTAGACGAATCCAAAGTATTTTGACCAACATGTCAAAACAGATGTCCTTATCTCTGGATGATTGCTTAAGTCCGTAGACTTATGCAAATCATATACCGGAGCTTCCTTATCACAAAACTTAAATGCACAAGGAGATTTTAGCAACGCTAAGAATTCTCCCACTAGAATGAAGTACCGATGTAGGAACAGATGAAGAGGTAGTAGATTTTAGTTCTAGATGATTTATAGATTGCTTTAAGATATAAATTACTTTACTCTTTTATATTATCTTTCCTTTGTAAAATTTGGTCTCCAACCAACTTTTGTTTTCTCTGGAAACACTACAAAAGTATTATACTTCTAATCTAGATTCAAAAAGGCTCATCATTTCTTTACACCAAAGTGCTAGACATCCTTATCCAAAGTTACCATGAGAAAGAAGTCGCATTCTTTTCACAACTTTGGGGATGTCTATTGAAAAGATTTGCTTTTGAATAAGATCCAGTATATACATTGTAGTTCCATCGAGAAAAACAAGGAACAGTAGTAACTCTAAATGACTCATCCCATGACCCAGTCATATCTAAAAGAAGATAGTTCCTTCTACCTGCTACACCATCCCGTGAAGGCACACTAGGTGTAGACTGTCGAGAAAGAATTTCATTCTTATCTCTTATAGACAATAAACGCATTAGACAGATACTTACCATTTTGATCAAATCAAAAGGCAACGATATTCTTTTACCAATTACTCTTCATTCCAAAACTTTTGAATTTCTTCAAAATTGAGGATGAAGATGCAATAAGTAAATGTATATCAGTATCCAAAGTAGCCGAAACTACTTTTCAACTCTAATGTTTATTGCCCTACATACATGAGTATGTCCTAATTCTAACAAGTTCTTGGTCGTGTGATTTTCAAAAGAAAAGTCACATGATCATATTATCCTCTAAATAGGATTGACAAACAGGTAGTGGTCTCAACAACCAAAAGAGTTTTAGGATCCAATCCTTTACTCCCCATTTATCCTAATTTAGATTAATATGATCTGATCACATTTACTCTCTAAATAGGATTGACAAATAGGCAATGGTCTTAGCAACCAAAAGAGTTTAGGATCCAATCCTTTACTCCCCATTTATCCTATTTAGATTAAATATGATCTAACTTCAAAACCAAAAAGTTATAGATTTAGTTGAGGGTGCTATCCTTTTAGATGGTAAAATACCCATGAGTCATTTAAATACTACATTAGATAATATATAAGAAACAAGAGTAAATCGATGAGATACTTGCTTGACAAGTTAATTCGATCACATAAAAGAACGCTTTCTTTTAATCAAGAATCTCAGTACCAAAATCAAAAGAATAAATATTATTCATTAATTCAAAACTGAAATCGATCTAATAACTCCAAAGTTTTATTACAATATAAAACTATTAATCTAATAGCAACTCTTGCATCAGATCCCAAAAGGCAATCAAGATCTTCTAATCACTGCACATTCTTATTTTCCAATTCCCTGCAACAATTACAGATATAATTAGAAAATTTAGAATTAGTGCCCATAGTAGTTGAAGTATCAGTTTTTCAACTTTCTTCAAAAACTAGTGAAAGGATCATACCTTGCCTTCTGGCAGTCAAGTATTCCACACAGTTCCTTTTCCAATGCCCTCTCATGCCATAATGGAAACACTTTCCTTTTGGCACGGCACCAGCCTTTCCCTTTCTAAGTCTTGCCTTCTTCCTAATAATTGGGTTAGGCTCACCTATCCTTGAGTCTTGCTTCTCCTTCTCTGAACTTATGCTCTTAGGCTTAGTTCCAGAAGATGAAGCCATTCCAATGTTTTGAACATTTGACTCCTCTTTGACTATATCCATCGTTGCCTCAAGAGAGCTCATCAATTCACTTGTTGAAAAAACTATTTTACTCATTTTAAAAACCTTTTTAAATTGAGTGAATGATGAAGGCAACAAATGCAAGATTATGTCAACTTGAGTCTCACCATCAATGTCGGAACCCAGAACTTCCAGTACTTTGAAATAAGTAATCATTTTAAAAACATGCTCTCTTATAGAAGTTCCTTCCAACATTCTGGTGTCCATGACTAACTCCAAGGCTCTAAGCCTTGCAGTTCGACTCAGCTCCCCAAACATCTCCTCGAGATTCAATATTATAGCACGAGCAGTGTTCAAAGGTTGATGTTGCTGCTTCAACACATCAGACAAAGAGTCTAAGATGCTAGAGCGAGCTATACCATCAAATCTTATCCACTGCCAATATTGATCCGCAAGATCAGTTGGGGTGTCATAGCATGGAATAGGTGGACAGGGAATGGTAAGAACGTATTTACATCCATTAGCAGTTAACAATTCATCCAGTTCCAGCTAGTTTCCATTCAACGTAGTTGTTTCCAATTAGCTTATTCTGGATCATGGTTATAACAAGTGGGCTAGACATTATGAATCTGAAATACAAATAATGTAACAGAATTACAATATGGAAATCATGAATATGACAATTTATATGATACATTGGAATTCCCTTAACCAACTCATTAATTGTCTTCAGGATGTCAAGCCTATGAAGTTAAGTCTCCGTGTGGCGATCATAACCTCATAGCCTGATTGGGAAACCCATCACGAATGTCATGCAACTCTTACAAAACAATTCATGACTCCTGAACTTTTGGTCTCTAAGTTTCTGGATAATGTTCTGTGTGGAATCCCTTACCCATAGCTTAGCTAGTGTTTACCATTAACTAGAATCCAATGACAACCGCCTCAAGTAGTGCCTCAGTGTAGTGGTCACCCTCTAACGCGTCTCATTGATTCTATCCAAAGGAAGTTCATATCTAGTAACCAATGAATAGTCTATCCTCCGTATGGAATGATCACCCATGGCTGGGTGACACAGAATATACTATCCACCTTACAATGAACCGTTTATGGAAGACCGTGGGAGTTATAAAATAAGTCCCTCCCCCACTAGATTTTTATAAGAAGTTCATATCTAGTAATCAATAAGAAATATCCTCCGTATGGAATGATCACTCATAAATGAGTAACACAGAGTATTTCTCATACTTACAATGAACTAATAGGAATTTTTCAATTTGAAAGAAAAAAATGTTTCTTCACATTGCCCATAAACATCAAGTGTTTACTAATGTGTTGGAAAAATGTTTTGAATTTAATTTTAGAAAACTTGTTTTACGTGCATGCAAGTAGTAACAATATATAAAATGCCAATCACAACTAAGCACATAAAACAAAATACTAAAATGAAATAAAAACATTCAACAATGCCTCTATCTCCCATGGCTCTATATCCATAGAACCTTCTTCTTGGTTTAATTGCCTCCGACTCCATCTTCATGGACAACGGCTTGCTCCTCCATCTTCATGGAATTTCTAAATCTACTACATTGATCCTATGCTTCTTTCGAAGCTTACAATTTATCTAGAATCAAAATATCAACATCAAAATAAAAGGCTAGGAAAACCGGTGCGACTTTCCTTTTCGTAGGATTGAAGTTGCAGCGCCCTTTACACATGCCTTTAAAACCAAACCAAAATAATACATTCATCATTCACCAATCTCAAACAATTAAATACAAAATTTAAAAGTCTTGGTGCCATGGGAAATAGCGGACTAAACTTGCTACAAAAGGGTTAGTCGCATGCACATCCATGCATATATAACAAATAAATGTATCATTGGAACCCCTAATTGATTCACATAGTATATAAACTCTTTACATACTAAATTAGAACTAAAAACAACATCACAATTCTCTGTCACACTTCGATCGATCGAAAAGGTTCGATCGATTGAACTTTCAGTTTCACAGAATGTTTTGAAAAACTTACAGAATAAATAAAAATTTAAAGTAAATGTTTTAAAACCTTTAAATCTGTAAACTGAACACCTGGACAAAAGAGCAGTCTCGATCGATCGACCAACATTCGATCGATCGAACAGAACCAAAGTTCGATCGATCGAAACTAGTTCGATCGCTTGAGAACAGACGATGTTCGATCGATCGAGACTACTTCGATCGATCGAACCCACCTTGCATCCAATGCAATCACAGATTTGTATTCTGCTGCATAAACACTGCAGAAACGGATCTGTGACGATGGAGTTTTGAAAACAGTCCTAAATTTAACATGCAAATCAAAACTAGTGTTCCAAAACGCATCTATAGATCCAAACAAGTGAGGCTCTGATACCAATTGTAGGAAAAACAGATTTAAAATAGTTTTAAATGCGCGGCGGAAAAACAAAGTTCAAAACTTTTATTTGTTGTCTGGATCTACTACTCGTTAACTCTATAGATGCATACAGGAGAGGGGACAGGTGCATTACCTTATGGTCTTGAACCCAATTCTGATTTAGTCCTTCTCCTTCAATGTGCAGCAGCAACCTCTAAGAGATCTTCACCCTTATGTCTCCTTGAATGCTCCCAGAGTGGCTAGGGTTGGTGGAAACCCTAATAGTGAGAATAGGGAAGGTTTGGGAACTCTAAACAGGTTCTACAACAACTCGTACGTTAAAAATGATGAACCCTTATTTCTGGACGTAGCTGCCCTATTTATAGATTCCCAGAACCAACCTTACTTTCAATCGATCGAAGTGACTTCGATCGATCGAACCACGTTCAATCGATCGAACCTGTCTAGACTTCAATTGATCGAAACAACTTCGATCGATCGAACCAGTCTTGACAGCATTCTCATTTGCCTTTCCAAGCATACTGGCGGAGCTAAAAGTGGGACCTCCTAGGTTCTTAATTACTGGCTCCGATTAATTATTATCCCATCTAGTCATTACTCTTGACTAAGGAATCAATAATTAATCAATTATCATTAATGCCACTATAAAATGATAATTGCACTCCAGTGCATAAGAACATAATCACACATACATAAGTGATTGCCAGACTTGTATAATATGATACGGATGTCCCTCTACCAGGCAGTATTCGTATCTATCATTGGGATGTATGTCTTAAGATACTGTCGACCCAATAGATAGTACATCTTATATTCCTCGAGTATCATTCACTACGCTTGGATTACTAAACATGTCAACATTAACACTTTGTTGACAAGGCTGGCCAGCTCTCAGTAATCACTCCTAGTGACATTCTCGAGAGAATACTTACTCTTCGTTTTATTGAAGAGGGTAGAATTCCATCTTGACAATATATGTTCCCAACGTTGCATACTTGATTTACCCAAGATACCCAGGTGTTGATCTTGCAAGACCTCACTGATTGGTAAGTCAAAGCAACCAAGCATACAACTTGCGTCCATAACTGTCTCAGGATTGAGGACATGTATCCCTATACAAGTTTTGAGTTCCTATTGATGGTGACAGCGTTTAGGTGTCAATAGGTTTAACTCAGGTCCGTCAATGCACCGAGTGCACTAGCATATTAACCAAGAGTCAAAGACTCTTATGAATGAGATTCATCATTCTACCCCGTAGACGTTAATCATGCTACAGTGTATACCTGATAAGTTATCCAGACTTATCATCCACTGTGACTTATTTAAAACAACAAGGATTTGTGATTCATATCTCACATGTGTAATCACATACACAAATGAACCACATACAATGTTGTTTAAGGATTCCAGTCTAATATTTATCTCATGAACTAACATGCATAAATGCATTATGATATTCCATTGTCCAACTAACTGGTTTGAGGGCATATTCCCAACATCTTAGACTCTGGAGCTTCTCATCATATGCCACCTGACTTGTCGTCTTTTGCTTCCTTATGTCCTACTTCCTCTTTGCCTGTTATGCCTGCTGATGGTACTCCCATGCCATTAATAGGTGGTGGGTTTGTTGTCACACCTTATGTATCTCTCTCTAGTGTTTACCGCATTCCCAAACTTACTATGAATCTTGTTTTTGTTAGTCAGCTTTGTGATGCATGTTACTTAGTCTATTTTTTTCTACTTTTTGTCATGTGCAGGATCTGCAGTCTCTGACGCTGATTGGGCAGGCCATAGGCAAGGGGGATTATACATCTTGGATAAGCTCAATGTACCAGTGGTTGCAACTTCTAGTGTTGACTTATCATCCTTTCATTGGAGTTCATCTTCGTCTAGTTTTTATTTATGGCATTCTCGCCTTGGTCATGTTTCAGCCTCTGGTTAAAAAAACTTAGCTTCTACAGGAAAGTTAGGAGATTTACAAACTCATGACATTTCTGATTATAGTGGTTGTAAACTGGCAAAATTTAGCTTTACCTTTTAATAGAAGTATTTCTTATTCTCTTGCACCATTTGATTTAGTTCATTCTGATGTATGGGGACCCTCTCCTGTTACTACAAGAGGGGGGTCTCTATATTATGTATCATTTATTGATGATTGCATTCGTTACTATTGGGTTTATCTTATGAAACGTCATTGAGACTTCTTTGATATTTACAATACCTTTCTTGCTTTTGTCAAAACTCAACATTCTACTGTCATCAAATGTTTTAAATGTGATTTAGGTGGAGAGTATACCTATCATAAATTTTGTGAGTTGTTTGCTTTAGATGGAACTATTCACCAGTCCTCTTGCACAGACACTCCTGAGCAAAATGGTATTGCTGAAAGAAAACATCAGCATATTGTTAAAACTGCTCCCTCTCTTTTATTATCTGCATATATCCTAGTGATTTTGGCGAGAGGATGTCCTTACTGCTAGCAATTTGATTAATAAAATTATGTCCTCTCACTACTCAGGTCTGTCACCTTTTGAAAAATTGTATGCGCATGCTCCTGATTATTCTTCCTTAAAGGTGTTTGGTTGTACTTGCTTTGTCCTTCGACCTCGTGTAGAGCGTACCAAATTGTCACTAAAGTTTGTTATTTGTGTTTTTCTAGGTTATGGTGAGGGTCAGAAGTGATATCGTTGCTTTGACCCAGTTACTAAGAAACAATATGTCTCTTGCCATGTTGTGTTTCTCGAGCACATACCATTCTTTTCTATTCCTGATAATTATCATGAGTTGACTTTCTGATCTCATCCATCTTGACCCATTCTTTGATGATACTGATAGTATGCCCTCTTGAGCCCCATACACCACTGATATTGTCTCACCTCATGGTCCTACTTCTGCTAATACTGGTGCCTTATCGCCTGATGCTACCTCCCTTCCAGAGGCCACCCAAGCACCTGCTGAGGCCGTGGAACCTCCTCGCTATCCTGCTCGTACTTGTAAGTCCACTCAATCACCTGATTTTGTTTATTCTTGTTATTCAAATTCTTTTGCTTCATTTTTAGCTTCAATTCATGATCTCTCTGAGCCTCTGTCCTATAAAAAGGCAGCTCTTGATCCTCTTTGGCAGCAGGCTATGGCAGAGGAACTCTCTGCATTATATAAGACAAACACTTGGAGTTTGGTTCCCTTACCTTCTGGTAAGAGCGCTATTGGTTCTCGTTGGGTTTATAAAATCAAAACCAAGTCAGATGGGTCTGTTGAGCGGTACAAAGCAAGATTGGTTGCCAAGGGTTTTTCCCAGTAGTATGGTATGGATTAAGGAGACTTTTGCTCCTGTTGCTAAAATGACTACTGTTCCTACTCTTATTGCAGTTGCTTCTGTTCATCAGTGGCATATAATTCAGATGGATGTCAAATATGCGTTCTTGAATAGAGACCTCCAAGAGGAGGTATACATGGTTCTTCCTCTGGGTATTCCTCATGGTCCTGGTGAAGTTTTCAGGCTTAAGAAAGCCTTATATGGTCTTAAACAAGCCCCTTGAGCTTTATTTGAGAAGTTTTCCACTGTGATTACCTCATTTGGGTTTTTCTCGAGTGAGTATGATTCAGCTCTCTTTATCATGTGTACCCTGCTGGTCGTATTATGCTTTCTTTGTATGTTGATGACATGATTATTACTGGTGATGATGTTGATAGGATTGCAGTGTTGAAGTCTGAATTAGCTCGTTGATTTGAAATGAAGGACTTAGGTCCACTCCGTTATTTTTTGAGGATTGAAGTAGCCTTTTCTCCAAAAGGTTATCTTCTTTCTCAATCAACGTATATAGGTGACATTTGTTAGGGGTACATATTAAAAACCATGCTTTTATGTAGTTGATTTATTATTCATTCAAAAAAAGCAGTTATTCTATTCTTATGAGAATCTGTGTAGGTAATGTTTGTATTATATTATTTATTTAATATTATGCATCTGTGTCTCTTATTCTACATAGTAGGTGGTTTGGTGTGTAGAGTTTGACTTACACACGGAAGATCAGACCATCAGATATTGTAGAATGTAAGATTCTGGTTTACAGCCTTAGATGGGATTGGACACACCATCGGTAGGACTGCAGCATGGTGTTGTAGTAGGTTTGTCTTGACTGCAGGAAACGGTACAGTTTTAACTCACTATGCTGGTACACTTTGTGTATTAAACAGGATCGACTTGGGGTAATTATCTTTATACTGACTTATAAGATAATTAATACTTCATGGCTATTATGAGTGCTTATGCTCTAAATCCTAAGTTAATTTATAGACACGTACATTTGATATTTACACTTTGATCCCTAAAAGGGCGAGATCCTTAAATGAGTCAATATCTCATTGGATTGGGTGACAATATTAATTGTGTGGTGGATATAAATTAATGATGGAATCCATGTCTCAATTTTGGGATTGATGATATCCTCTTGAAAAAGCTTATAAGTTTTGATTATGTCAAACCCTGTAGGTGGATTTTGTATCCGACATATCAAATAAGATAAGTAGACGATCTCAAGGAATTTTAAGAGACTAATTAAATATGAATTTCAGTAATGATATTTAATTAATGGATATCTGTAATCTTAACGTGGGGAGATAATAAGCATTTAATAACATGGAGCTCGAAATATATTTTTGAGATAAGGGTAGGAGTGCAATTATAATTCTTTAGTGGTATGAATTATAATTTATGGAAATAGGAATCTGATTCAGTTCGAATTAGGGTTTCCTAATTCCATAAGGAAGCCTATTCCTTGTTGATTTCTTATGGTCCCTATCGTAGCCTATATTTATGCTGCTTGGGCTCTCCTCTCAGTTTGCATTTTTCCATCAAGAGTATTACAACTCGGAATAGAAAAGAGAGCGTAAAAGAGGGAGAGCAGAAAACAGAAATGATTTCGATAGAGCCCACACTCAATTCGATATTCTGGCAGCAGAAGAATACGGTAGAAGATCATGAGTTGTTATCGAGCCCGTGTTCTCGATTCGTCTACTACAGCAATCCATTTTGCAGTTCAAGGTAACCCTAGTTCCGCCCTTGTAGAATTATTGTAGCTTTCACGTAAATTTTTGCAGTACCAACTTATACGCGCTGTCAACGGATTCTGGGAACGCAGTTTTCCACTCCGTTATTTTTTGGGGATTGAAATAGCCTTTTCTCCAAAAGGTTATCTTCTTTCTCAGTCTAAGTATACAAGTGACATTCTTAAGCGTGCTCGTCTCACTGATACTAAGTTGTTGATACCCCTTTGGAGCTTACTGTTCGTCTTTCCCCTTTTGATGGCGCTCTTTTGCCTGATCCTACTTTATATTGCACTATTGTTGGTAGCTTGGTTAATTTTACTATTACACGTCCGGATATTGCTCATGTTGTTCATGTTGTTAGTCAGTTTGTTACTTCCCCTACTACTGTTCATTGGGCTGCTGTTCATCATATTTTGAGGTACTTAAGGGCACTCGATTTCTATGTCTTTTACTTTCGTCATCTTTTTCCTTGGAGCTACGTGCATACTTTGATGCTAATTAGGCTAGCAATCTTATAGATCGCAAGTCTGTTACTGGATTTGTATATTTTTGAGTGATTCTCTCATTTCTTGGAAGAGCAAGAAGCAAGATGTTGTTGCTATGTTTTCCACAGAAGCTGAGTATGGTGTTATGGTTTCGACTATTTGTGAGATTATTTGGTTACGTCGGCTACTCATAGATATGTCTGTCTCTCTTTCTCGCCCTTCACTTGTGTATTGTGATAATAAGAGTGCTATTCAGATTGCTCACAATTTAGTTTCCATGAGAGGACCAAGCATATAGAGATTAATTGTCACATTACTCGTCATCACCTTAAGCATGGAGCTATCACTTTGCCTTTTATTTCTTCTTCCGCGCAGATTGCTGATTTGTTTACAAAGTCACATCCAATTCAGCGTTATCATTTTTTAGTTGGCAAACTCTTTATGCTTCTAGCTGCAGCATCGTGAGTTTAGGGGGTGGTGGGTATTAGAGTTAGCTATTAGAATTAGTTTTATTTAGATTTAGGGTAGTTTAGTCTTTTACTTTATATTAGGGTAATACTATATACCTAGATATACTATAATTGTCTCTTCCTTTTTCTATTGTATTTATTTATTCAGATTTGGTGTTATGAGAAACTCTAGCTCTCTTTTTTCTTTGTTATTCTCTTGATTATTTGATATATTCCCAGTAAAATTATGCAACAATTGACATTCAATATTTAGCCCTCTTTTATACAATAATTTAAAACTATTCAAATCCGAATTTGCAAAGTTATGATATACAGTTTTCTTGAACTAAAACTATTTTTCGCGCTCATGAGATGATGGAATAATGAACGTTTCAAAATAGGAAGAAAAAAAAAAAGAAAAAGAAAAGAAAAAAGAATAGTGGTAAAAAGTTGATTGGATTCAAAATACAAAGTTGACTAAAAATGTAATTAATCGTCACATTGTTGACCTAAATATAATTAGACATAATATAGATGATTCTTTTGTGATTTTTATATTAATTTTATTTTTTTCAATGACCTAAACGTAATTAATTTATTTAAAATGACAAAATTACCCTCACACAAATTAACTTATCCTTGTATAATTATAGAGATGTATGAGTTATTATGGTATAGTAAAAATATATTATGGTATTTGATTAAAGAACACTCTTGGATAAAGTTCCTTAAGTGTGGTTCGTTAAGTTTCTGTCACAATTATGGGACATTACTAAGAATAATGTGATTAATGAAGGGATATGTGAATAGTATTTCAAAATTTTCTCTCATTAATTACTATAATAGTAGATATATATATATACAATTATATATCTATATTATACTAGTGTGTAACAATATCACATATTCACATGACAATCCTACTAAATAGTAACATGGGACACCTGTACTACTATTTATAGAGATCTATATATATATATATATATACATGTAGGTGGTTGGTCTGGTTGTGTTCTGGTTAGTAATTTCTAGGTTTGAAATTGGTAGGTGGAAATGGCGAGCTCAGTCGAGGAGAACCAAAGCGGTGCAAAAGATGAAGTTTTTTCCTTGGAACTCCCTGCACCTCCTGGTTGGAAGAAAAAGGTTTCTCTTCTCTACAAATCTCTCTCTCTCTCTCTCTCTCTCTCTCTCTCTCTCTCTCTCTCTTATATGTATGTGTATATCGTATATTTCTTTGTGCGACTGCGTATAATTGGATTTATTTTGTTTCTCTTGCTATGAATTTTGGCGATTTGAGTGAATTTGGTCCAAATTTCGTTTAATTTTGATGTCCCTGTGTGATTCCGCGTTGAATTTGATTAATTGGTGGTGATACTGAAGCTAGGGTTTTGTGGTGAAATTTGAGCAAATAGAAATTTTTTTAGCTCTGTCTTATTTCTCTCTCTTACTAATTCTTTGAGGTTTCTCTAGTTTGAATTTTATGGGTCCATCCCAGACTTGCTGCTTTAAGGAATTATTAAAGCATATTGTAAAAGCCATATACTGGTTTAATTGGCCTCTGAGAGGCTTCCACTATTTTAATTTGGGTTCTTCTTTTATACTCCTTGTTAATGTACACTGTTTTCTGTTCTCTCAACTACTTGCTGTAAGTGTGCCCTAGAAAATTGTATTGCTATCTACGCGGTAAACAATGGAATTCACTTCATTACGGAGTACTACTGTATTTTTCCTTCTTCTGAGGGGCAATTTATTCTCTCTTTTTTGTTATTGTTTTAAAATTAGAAAATAAAAGTTAAAAACACATTTGCTGCATGTGTGTTCTCACTAAATTCTCTTTCTTATCAGCTGGAACTTGCTAGAATATCCATGCCAAATTTGATTTTTCTCCCTTTTTTTGAAGTTGATTAAGAGTTTGGTTGCTTGCTTAGTCTGCGTGACTGCAAGTAATGTATAAGTAACAGGAAAAATCTTCTTGATGTGGATGATTTTCTGTTACAATTGAAATTCCACAAAAAGCTACAACATTCAATTCTTGCTTGACAAGTTAGAACAAAAATTAACCATTATCCATGATAGTTTAATAAGATGAACTAGAAAGAGAAGGTAGGCGAGTAGCTATTTGGTTGCCTACCCTTTTATCCTTGAGAGCAGAGGCGGACCCAGGATTTTTGGTCAGGGGGCCTAAATTATATGGGGGTTCGGGGGCAGCGCCCCCGAGGCGAATTTTTTTAGGTGTACTTATACACAATTATGTGTAAAACTGTAAAATTGGTTTAACACCCCTAATTTGGGGGTAAATCATGTAATTTCAGGGGGCCTATTTCTAAAACCTATAATATATTACATATAAATCTAGAATTTTCAAAAGTCCAAGGGGGCCTGTGTCTAAAATCTATAAAATATTGTATGTAACTCTAGAATTTTTAAAAGTTCAGGAGGGGCCTGTATGAATTTTAGGAGGGCCTATTTATAAAATTTGTAAAATATTACATGTAATTATGTAATTTCCAAAAGTTCAGGGGGTGCCTGTGCCACCCCTGACCTATACTTGGGTCCGCCCATGCTTGAGAGTGTCTTTTAAAGCACTTGCCTGAGTTGGTTGTAGCTTCCCCCCCCCCCCCCCCCCCCCCCCCATCCCCTCCCCCTCCTTTTTTTTTTTTTTTTTTTTTTTTTTTCCCTCTCCTTTCCATTTATGCCGAATTTGTTGCTATTGCCAAAACACGACCTCGTGAAAACTGATGCATGGAAATATTCAAGTCCATTTATGCCGAATTTGTTGCTATTTCCAAAACACGACCTCGGGAAAACTGATGCATGGAAATATTCAAGTTTGGGTCTCTGCCAAATGTCCATATATAGATAAGAGTGCTCTTTTTAAGACATGGACACATATAAGGGGAAGGAAGGGGGGGGGGGGGGGGGGGGGGGGGGGGGGGGCATCCCTGGCTTTTGGAAAATTACACTTTTACATGTGTATTTTAGGAAATTTTCAAATTTTATTAAGCTTTGCCCTCCCAAAATAAGTAAACTTATTATATAGCCCTCCAAAAAATATTAGTTAGGCTAAAAGAAAATGATTTTATATGTAATATGTTGGTCCAATTATACTTCATTCTCCCAAAATTTGGAAAAAAAAAAAAAAAACCTTATTATATGGAATATATTGGCCTAATTACAAATGGACCCAAAAAAATTTGCCTCGGGGACGTTGCCCCCGAACCCCCCATGTGACTCTATGCTCATACACAGCCCCCTCTACCTAAGATTCCTGGATCCGCCATTGCCCTCAACCCAATCTCTCGTCGGGTGAAGCCCGTGAGAGTTTAACCTATGACTTCCAGTGCCTGAAGAAATCCAAGTCAAAACTCAAGGAGAGTTCAGGAAAGATGTAGCGGCCCATCCATCATGCCGATGTTATATCTTACATCTTATTATGGACATACTAAGAAACCTGTTGATCACCTGTGATGAGGCTCAGAATCAATAAGGCAAAGCTTAAGTCAAGTCAGCACATAGTGAAATTAGGTAGTACACATGAAGGAAATTTCTCTTCATACTCAATACTTTGGTGAAAGCAAAGTTTAAGTTAGCGAATAGTGTAGTAATAGTAAATAATTTGTGTGACACTACTTACCAAAATGAAATACGTGTGAGGCTTTTCATGAATTTCAGTAGGGCCTGGAGCATTGCATGGTTATAAGAGAGTGAACACAGAGTTACATAGACCAAAGATTTGGAATTACCTAGGGACAGTCTCTTGCAAATTGGAGAAGTGCGGTTGTTATGGCTGACACTATAATGGTTAACAATGCTTATCCTGCTCCGTAAGGATTATTGAAAATGCTAATTTGTGTAAAAAGTAGATTACAACGGTATGCACAGCACAAGATACTCCAATTTTTTCTTTGGACGGGTGCCATTGTTACTCGCCAAAGATGAGCAGCTATCCATGAGAGTTGTCCATTCTAAGGTGACGGTACCGTATTGAGATGCTAGAGACATAAGACTGTAGCAACTCTATTTTGAGCCCCTCTAATAGTTTTATTTAAGGGAGTATGTTCAACTCGTTGGGGGTTATTGGATGGTGCTTTCTCAATCTATATTTTATACTATTATGTATTCCTACTTTCAAGACATTTAAGAGGGTGAGGATTTACTTGGTGGTATGTTGTGTTGTTTGAATTGTCTTGGTGGAATGGAACTAATGTTTGTTTGGAAAGTTGGGTTGATGAGAGTTATTCTGGCAACTAATCCAATTTGGTACTTCTCTCTGGGCACTAAAGGTTTTGATATACATGATTTTTCCCATCTAATTAGAGATTGGAAAGCTTAGTGCCAATGGCATAACTTTTGGAAGAATTTGGTGAAACTTGAAAGTATAGAATGGATGGAATAGATACAAAGTTGAGCCTCTTCAAACCTAGAGTTTTATGACTTGAATATATTGGAGAACCTCACATCTAGGGGTGGATGCTGGTAGAACCTAGGGTGGTCAGTTGCCACCCCTCAACTTTTGAAATTCACACATTTGACCACTAAAATTTTAGGATTTTTCACTTTATATCCCCAATAATGCTTGATATATCTATTTTTCCCCCTCTAGCCTGAAGTATTTTTTTTTTAATTTTGCCCTTAAGTTTAAGAAAATTTTGAAATTTGCCCCCCCACCTACCTACCTTTCTGGATCCGCCCGTGCTCACATCCATAGGATTGGAACAATATAGAGTTAGTATGACCACCTGCTAGGCTTTGACATAGACTTTCCACAGGTAAACATAGAATGCATAACTATCTTAGCAAACCCAAACTGAAAAAATCAATCACCAACAAACTCTTCATCAATGTAGTTTATAATCGAATTTATGGTCTGCATATTGGATGCACGGAGTTTTAGGGTCATGATGTGCTGAACAATTTTGTTTTCAAAAAGAGCCCATAAACAATCTAGTTAGCAAAACGGAATCCAATGAAGTGTATCAAATTTTTGGTAGTTTGACTTGGCTCAAATTGCTCAACTGCATCTTTGAGTTAGTAAGTCTTTCATACATGGACTAACCATCTTAGATGTCTTTTCTTCAATTAATCTTCAATCTTGTGCCAAATCTATCGTTTCTTCAATTGATCTTTAATATGTGCCAAATCTATCTTGACAAGAATGAGTTCTACCAGTTAAAAGAAAATAGAATTATATGAATTTAGATTAACAATTCTTCACATTAGATTACAAGGTGAGAGGACGCTGTGTGGTTTATATATTCTGAGAAGTGTCATAAAGGTGTGCCATGTGGTTTATATCTTCTGAGAAGTGTCACAAAGGTGTGTCTCATTCTGCTTCAAGATCTTGGAGAAGATATCATAGAATGTTGGAAAGTTATAGCTTTGTGCCAAATTCATTGATTACATATTTTGCTTGTGTAGTGTTTTAACTCAAATGGAAAGTGTCTTATCATGTAGGGCTAGTTGCTCTTATAGTCGAACCCATATTACCTTACTTGTTAGCATGATCTTTTACCATTCCATCGAACAATGACTGAACTACTTTTTTACGAAATGAAACAAATTGTAACCACAAGATTGTTTACAGTTGCTGGTTTGAGCTTTTCTTTTTGATATGTAGTGCATTTGAACTTGTCAATCACTTGATATATTTGAACTTCTCAGAAAATAAAATAGAGTTTTATTTTTTACTCGCGGCTAAATTTCCACTGGGTCTAATCAGGTAGGTTTTGCGAAAGTGTTTGATAGATAGGTACCTAAATAAGCTTCTGTAGATGCTGTCTTTTGATGTGGGATTGAAACTTGAAGCTCAAAAAATGATCTAATCAGCATGGATATGCTCTGCTTTATCCTTATAGTCATTGTCAAACTTGGCAAAGGAGGCTAATGTCAACAATATGCATTTATATGGTTGCTAGTGAAGGTTTTAGTGTGATGAACACTTCGTTTTAGTCCATATTTGTGTGAATCCAGTGGAGGACTTGGAATAAAACTATTTTTATTGTATTAATTCTGCCTACTAGTAATTATAAGAAAGTAATCTTTAACAAGTGGTTTCTGTAAAAGCAAAAATAAAAAGGTTTGAACTGGCTGTGTGTGTCACTTAATTTAATATGTAGTGAGGGCTGGAAGTCCGGGGCTTCATAAAAATAAATTTCATGCCGGACAATAAATTTATTCATTTGTAAGGTTATTATTCTGTTCATATTTTAGGTTCGGCAAAAACTGTTACTCCCTATTCCCTTGAAAGAGATAATCATGATTGTCTTGTCCAGCTTATCATAATTGATTGATATGGAGTGGAGGTCATGAATTCAGTTGCATATTGTCAAAAGGTAGAAGGATATCCCCCATAAATGGGCTTAGTCCAGATCTTGAACCTCATCTCGCCTTGGTATCAAGCATATGTCCCAATAGAACTATCTTTAATCTATTTCAATTGCTAGAATATATGTTTGCTTACTACATTCTTCACAATTTTATTCTCTCTTGTATATGAGCTGGTTATTAAGGAATTTAGCTCAAATTTTGTAGTGTTCCTTCTTAAATAAGTCTGCCCTTCTCACTATGGAGAAAATTGAAACATATCTTCCACACTCATTTGTTGTGGAAGTCTTAAGACTCCCAACCTTCAGTTAAATTGTCTCCTTGCTTTTTGGAAGTTTTGTTCTTTTATCCCGGCAAAATTAGTTGTATAATGCAGTCGTCGGTTTGAGCTTTTCTTTTGTTCATTTTCTGGAGATATTCTCTTTTTTGTCTCAGGGATAAAGTTTGCAGTGGGTCTAGTCAGGGAAGTTTAGTGGGAGTATCTAATAGATGGTTACCGAATGCGCGTCTACAGACAGTCTTTTAGCTGGGTTAGAAACTTGGAGTTTAGTAGCGATCTACATGAAGATGCTTTTGCTTTAGCCTTATAGTCATTTCCACATTTGGCAAAGAAGGCTAATGTAGACATCACGATTTATATGGCTTAATCTGGAGCCTCAGTGTGATGAATATTTGACTAATCATTTCATTTTCCTCATTGGGTTGAAACCTATGTCAGACTGGGAAAAAAGCTATTTAGTTAATTACTTCTACATCCGTACTGATTATACATCCATAAGAAAGCACTTGCTAAAAAGTGGTTTCTTTTACAGCAAAAATGAAAAGGTTTGGACTGGTCTTAACTGTGCTTCACTTGACAATATATGTTAGGAGGCACTCGAAAGGTTGGGGGTTCATCAAAATAAATTTCTGTGCTGGTCGATTTTTCATTCTTTCCCATTTTTTTGGGTGGTCTTTTTTAGAATTTATAATGTCTGGATCTGCATTTAGTCCACTTGCCACCATACCCACACAAAACAAGCTAACTGGAAACAACTACACCGAATGGAAATGTAATATGGATATCATTTAACTGCGGAGGATCACATATATGTCCTCACTACCCCATGCCCTGACGAACCCGCGGCAAATGCTTTGGCAGCTGCCAGACGCGAATTCGACAAATGGAAGAAGTCGAATGGAATGGCTCGTTGCTACATTCTAGCCTCAATGGTTGGTATGTTGCAACACCAATTCCAATCGATCTGTTAGTGCTATCATGACCTCCCTAAAAGAAATGTTTGGGGAGCATGGCCGACCTGCCAGGCAGATCGCCATGCAAAAGATCATGAGTGCAAAAATGTTAGAAGGAACTCCAGTCAAAGAGCACATTTTAAAAATGATTGGTTATTTAAATGTACTGGAGACTTTGGGTGCCAACATTGACGCACAAACTCAAGTTGATATGATCCTCAACTCACTGCCTTAATCATTCGCTCAATTTAAACTTAACTACAACATGAATCAAATGAATTTTTCAACGAGTGAATTGATGAACTCTCTTCAGTCAGCGGAAGGGGTGATCAATCCTGGGGGCAACATTTTGAACATTGAAAAAAGCGCTTCTTCCCGAAGTATGCCGAAAACATGGAAAGCGACAAACCTCCAAGGAAGGTAGGACGGCCCCAATTTAAGACTCGACCAAGTTCGGGTTGGCTTCGAAAGGATAATCCAGGATTAGGCACTTTCTGCCCACTTTCAAGCCAGTAATCATCGAAAAGTCATAGGGGGTCATGGTCATCTCGCCAAACGGGAGATGGAAAGTGTTGGTGGTGTCCTACCATCTCTCAGCAAGCGTGTAAAAGTATGCCAAATCATTAAAGCTCTTTGAGATAAGACGGACAAAACCGCCAAACCTCGCATCATCTATCATTTTCTTAACAATTGTCGGGAGCTGAGTATACCACATAAAGGCATGAGCAAGACTGCCATGACCTTTCAACCCCACATTCGATCCCTGCACACATCAAAAAAGACGTTCGACATCAATTTTCATTTCCTCTTCCCTTTATAGAAAGAGGCAATCGTGGTGGTGCTACACGGCTGACAGTAATGGATTGATTGGGAGTGGAGGTCATTAGTTCGATTGCATATTGTCAGAAAAAAGATAAGCCTATAAACAGTCTAGTCCAGATTTTGATCCTCACCTTGCCATGATATTAAGCAGTATAACCAAGTAAACCTATTTTGATCTTCCTGAAATGCCAGGGTAGATATTTGGCTTCTTTTTTATTTGCAATTTTATGCTCTCTCTCACTTATTAGTTGGTTATTAAGGAATTTTGCTTGAATTTTCCTTCTTAAGTTGTCTACACGACACTTTGAAGAACAAAAAGATAAAAGATGTTGGACTTTCACTTGTCAACCTATAACACATTATTTGTGTGCTTTTTGGAAGTTCTTTTTGTTTACCCGAGAAAGATGAATTGCATATCAAAACTACTTAATGTCTCTGTGCAGTTTATGCCCAAGAAAGGAGGGACGCCTAAAAAGAATAATATTATATTCACTGCCCCAACAGGCGAGGAGATCGCTAACCGAAGACAGTTGGAACAGTACCTGAAATCACACCCTGGCGGTCCAGCGATATCGGAGTTTGACTGGGGAAGCGGTGAAACCCCGAGGAGATCGTCCAGGATTAGTGAGAAGGCAAAGTCCACTCCTCCATCACAAAGTGAGCCCCCGAAGAAAAGAAGCAGAAAATCTTCAGCTTCAAAGGAGGATGACAAAGAAAAAGAAGTTGCCAATGAAGAGACTGAGGCAACGAAAGAAATTCACATGCAAGAAGCAGAAGATACCAAGAAGGAAAATGCAGCTGTAGAAGTTGAGAAGGAAAATGAGGGAATACAAGATCCTGAAGGAAAAGCAGAAGATACTCCTGAAGATGATGTTAAAGTGCCCAATGATGCTGAAGAAAGCAAGAAAATTGAAGAAGCGGATATTTCAAAAGATACCCAAGTTGGGGAAGTAGCCAAGGGTTCGGAGGATTTAGAGGTTGAAGAAAAGGTCGAGCAAACACCAGTCCAGGAAGAGAAAGTGGAGGGCTCTGGGGAACAGGACAAACCAGAGAAAGGAATTGCTGAGGAAAATAAGTATGAAGTGGAAGGGGAGGAGGAAAAACGCAAAACTAGCGGCACTGGACCCGAAGGAGAAACTAATGAGAAAGAAGCAGAAAACAAGAAGGGTGCTGAACAAAATAATTTGATGGAAAACGAGAGAAGCAAAAAGGTCGATGGAGAAGTGGTCGAGAATGGAAGCAAGGCAGACGAGGCCAAGCCTTGCGTTGTCATATAGAGTAACCAAGTTTCGCTTGTCTCACACCTCTCTGCACCTTTGCATGCTTGTTGTGGGCTCCTTTGGATGACTGTAGTAATGTTGTTGATGATAGTATTCTGATTGTTCATGAACACACACACATATATATATATATATATATATATGTATGTAATAGTATAGACTAGACATGTAATATTTGCAGCTTTTCTTTCTAGCATCAAAAGGACATGTATGTGCAGTGATCTTTGTAACATTATTGACAGAATAGATTAGGCCTTCATTGCCTACATTGCCTGATGCATCAAAACTCAGAAACCTGTATTCAAATAAGTAGTTATTGATCTATGAGGGTGTATTCGAATAATTAGTTGTGTAGTTCAATGATTATACACCATCCAATACGCTACACAAGTGTTCAGTTGCACTTCTAGTAACAGAATTGTTAGAACCTGATCTCTCTCTCTCTCTCTCTCTCTCTCTCTCTCTCTCTCTCTCTCTCTCACACACACACACACACACACAGAGAAGAAGAAGAAGAAGAATTTTCCATGATAGATCTGATACTACCTCATTAAAATGGCTGTAATAGAAGAAAAAGGGAATCAATAAATCATCATAAAAACAGCAAATAGAAAGTTGGTTTCAAATTTACAGGCCTTCCATGGTAAGATGGGCCCTGTAAGATTTACCAAACTCGGGAGTCTTGGTGGGCCATTGCCAACAAAATTCTCATTCCACAATGGAGGTAACGAGAATTTCCACGTAGCTATACATATAAGAGTAGACATAGAGAGGGTAATTCAACATAAGATAAGAGAGATGTAAAAGCAGATTCTCTTGCGTGGATCATTGCAGTTGGTATGGACACCAGAAGTACGGAGGGCATCCCATTAAATATGGCTTTTATTAACTGGATATTGAAAAATTATTGAGAAATACTACACACATCCTAAACCACACCCTTGCTTTAAATGCATGTACTCTGTGCTGTGTAAGTGGTGCACAGAAAAGTGTGAAAATTCAAACAGCACAAGGTACATGCATTTAAAGCAAGGGGTGTGGTTTGGGGTGTAGTTTGGAATGTGTGTGTAGCATTTCTCAAAATTATTATATGGTCCTAGTCTCCTAAACCATAGGCATGTGGTGTTCTCAGACAATAAAAAAGTGCCATCTTTGTTTTGAGTCTTTTGACCAAGTGATTAGTGATCTCGCATTAGCCAAACTATTTGGCATTTGGCTACATACCACTTTCCTAATGGCCAAGACCACCATGTGGCTATGGTCTTAGCTATATGAGTTTCTCATCAATATCTACTACATTCCTTTCAAAGCAAAGGATAGTCCTTTCCCATAAAGTAAAGCTTCACTTTTGACAGCACAACCAAAAACTAGAGAGAGAGAGAGAGAGAGCTAGTCATTGTGTGTCTCAGTTTCATCACAACTTTTTGCTAACTCATCCCAACAACCAACTACATCCATTGTTTGTCTTCTTCTCTCCTTTCTTCTTTTACTTCATAACAATTTTGCTTACCATACCTTCAAGTTATCAACAATTGGGGGCTGTTTGGAATACAAAGAATTGGGGTTTATGTAATTCAATGGTTTGATGGATGTCCATTTCTTACACTGGAGCTGTGCCCAATTGAATATCTCTCTTACGGAGAACTCTTTGGTACAACTAAGTGGCTTGGTTCCTACGTCCTTTGTTCCCAAAGTCATAAAAGTTTTTTTTTTTAGGTTATAAAAGTTTGTTCCCGGTAGAAAAACAAAGTGGTTTTGATGGGAATAAACTTTTATGTCCTGGGAACAAAGGTTTCTATCGAGAATAAACTTTTATGATCTGAGAACAAATTTTTATGACCTCGAAAATAAAGGACATACCTACAATCAAACCACTTAGTTGTCCGAAAGAGGGCTGCCCCTCTTACACGTGAGTCTGTGCCCAATCCTTTCAAAAAAAAAAAATAATAAATCTTCTCTTTTTCTCTTCATAGTTTTTGTCTATAAATTAAGACTTAGCTAATTTGTCATCTCATTCACACTATGGATTCTCAATCCTCTCAATATCCATATTTTTTAATCCAACAATCTCAATTTTCTGATGAAGCAACCGAGCTCAATAGTAATGCAGTCGTGTACAGATTTATTAAAATGAGAACAAAAATAGGGAAAAAAAATCATTAAATAACCAATTTGACTATCGGTTGGTGCTTTTAGATGTAGCTATGTTAAATTCTCATATGCCAATTTACCACGTAAGCCTTCAAATATATTTGAAATATGAGTATTTGGAGGTTCGGTTGGAGATGCTCTTTGTCACGCCCGTCCCAGAAAATTATCGTTTTAAATTACATATTTGAATTTTGTGAGTTATCAATGCTGTTTGATAATTAAGAATGAGATTGACTAGAGGTCAACGGTGATGTGTCAATCGAAGACACGGTAATAAGATATCATATGGCATCAACACGATTTAAATGACATTTATGTGATTAAATGTTATTTGAGATATTTGTATTTTCATGAATAGTAAATTTACCGGTGTAGAGTAATTTCTGGTAGTTTTGATCTGGTTTTAGATCATTGTGAACATTGTGGTGAGAACGTGAGTGATATGTTGCTTAAACAGTAGGTTATTTAGAGATTTCACGAAATTAGTTTCAGAACGTATATTTTTGGACCCAAACGAGACTTAGTTAAAAACTTCTGAAATTTATAATTTTCACTCATAAAGACATAAAATGGACGTGTGTGACGTTTCAGGAGTTAATTAGAAGTTTTGAGAACTCTTGGAGAGGTAAACATAATTCCCGAGAGTTATGCCTATAAATTGTAATGGATGAAATTTTCATTCTATCCAAACTTATAAAAATATCTTGGGAGAAGAGAGAGAAATGAGATTTAATCCTACGACCATTCTGACGACAAACGGCGACCGTTCGTCCGTCAGTTTTCAGCCAGATTTCATAGTTGGACTCCTCGAGGTAAGAGCTTCATTTTGATACCTCTTAGGCCTCGTTTGGCAATGTTTTTCCGAAAAGTTAATTTTAAGAATTTGGGAAAAACATATCTATACTTGTAGGAATCGTTTAAGATTGGAGATCTTACGTTTTTTTTTTGTCTCCTAGTACTTCTCCTGAAGTTTGAGAGATATAGCTCGAGGTATGAATTCCGAACCTTTGTAATATAGACAATTTTGGATGCTTTAGATATTTTGTATGAATTGTGATCCGGGTAAAATTCCTGTGTTGAAGTAGACCCGTTAATTTTAGCGAGTACGTATCGAAAAGCATGGTGATATGGTTATGTGAGTATGTTAGATGTTTATGTGGGTCAAAGGGGAGTTTGGTATAATTTCACGTCGGTGCACGCCTCTCGATGTTTGAGAGTTTATAGTAATGACGACTACTTGCTTGGTGTGGGAAGTGGCCAACCAGAGCAGTTGGATGCAATGGTTAAGTGATTCTCGGCTAACCATTGGCATCGCGGTTTAAGATTTAAGATTTGCCGATATACTCGGTGAATGCGTATCTCTCTCCCCGGAGACTAAGTAATGTGAATTAGATGTTTAAAACATGATGAATTGCCTCATATGCATTTGTTTAGAATTGTCCACTCAGCATATAGCTGAGTAGTTTAGATTTCCTACATTGCAGGTGAAAAGAAAAAGGGAAAGAAGAAGCTAGAAGAGTGAGGGCGAGGAATGCCGGGGAAATTACACTTGTTTATACTTTTGAGTTATTTCTAAACTTGTAATAAGAACTTTGCATTCGTAACGTGTTTAGTTTGGAATCTTGGGAGAGATTGTAGTATTGTAATATGTTTAAACTCTCGTTTTATGGTTGGAATCGTGAATCATAGTTGTGTTCATGTTGGGAATTGGTTGGAAGAACTTTGGTTGGAGTTGCTGCACATTGGGCTTTTCGGCTAAGAATCAGTCGACTGCTCCCTGGTTCAGTCGACTGGACCCCTGTGTTTCAGTAAGAATCCCTTCAGTTTGGGAGACTTCAGTCGATTGGAGGATGATTTCAGTCGACTGGTTTATGCATGAAAAGAGGACATTCTGCACGCATAGTGTCCAGTTGACTGGACAAGACACCAGTCGACTGAAAAATTAAGGCCCTAGTCGACTGAACCCCCGACACAGTTGTAGCAAATCTGTATTTTTGCGTCCTTATTAATAAATAAAATGTCAATTTTTATTTCATTAATGTTTATTATTTTAGTTGTGAAAATCTTTTCATAAATTATTGGTACTAGTATTATTAATTTGATAACTCAATGCCATTTTATTTTACTACTGTGTATTAACGTTAGTAGTAATATTATCTGAATAAATAAATAATATTTGTGTTAACATTTATTAATACAATGCCTTAAAATTTTGTAACCCCTTAATAATTTAATTGTATTGTTACTTAAGACTGCACCCCTAAGTTACCCTATGATTTGAAATAAGAACCATTAATAAAATATATTATCATGTCGCCTGTATTTTTGTCCCTAATGATTTTAGTTGAGACATTTTAATTAGCTAACTGACCAAACCAGACCGAAACAAATAGTTATATTACCCACGCGAACTGATCAGTCGTGTGATTACAATGCCCAATTGGTTCTCAATCATTATCTTCACATGGCTGTAAAACAAGAGACGTGCCTCAATTTTTAAGCCACAAGCCTTACTGATCCATATCTATGGATTGATAGCAATGATTTCAATCTCATGGCTGGAAAAAAAATTGTGAGGTGTGTGCTTTGTTTAACCAAGCATCTCAACAACTAAATTGCCTATCTAAAGGCAAGTGCTAGCACAAGCAACATACACATTCAAACAAATACAAAGCTCCCAGTAGCTCTCTCTCTCATTTCAATCACACGCACATTTATATATACATTCTGGAAATCAAAAGGGGAGAGAGAAATATGGAAGGATTATTATCACAGTAAGAGCTCCATTGCCATTATAGTTCAAAACTTATATTACGGATATTTACGGAATCTTTCGGTCTCTTAGTTCAGCCACTACGAAGAACGGTGAGTCTCTTGAACCTACTCTTAATGTATTTTAAGTCATTACGTACAATCCGTGGGGTTCGAAAATAAGTGAGTATGTATAAATATGTATATATAGCCATGGAGGTACAAAATTAGCGGTACCAAAAATGTTAACGAAAACTCATTATGTAAATTGACAATGAAATATTAGGATTCCAGTTAGTCCCCCCTAGAAATAGTTTATTAATTGGTTAGTTCCTTGATCCCAAGGTTGGGAGTTTAATACTTGCTAGTAGCATATGAGTTTGTAAATTATTATTTTTACAATAAAAATAAATAATAAATAAATTAGTTACCATGTGTACAATAAGTAGATAAAATACTCATTGACCCTATTAAATTCTACATTATTATTGTTAACATGTTGGAGGTCACTTTATATAGTTTTATAATTTACCTAATTACCAAACTAGAACTTGATGTTTTTAGTAAGTGGTTATTTAATTAATATTTTAATTATTGCACATACCTACGGTGCTTCTAAAATTATGAAAAAAAAATAAAAGAATTATATTTTGATGTCCTGTCTTTATTAAAAATAATGTCAAAATATGTACCCTCTACTTTTATATATTTATGTCATTAAGAAAGGTCTTGCGGCTATATTAATATGTTATTTTATCCTCTAAAATTTGTAATAAAAAATTCTATGACTCTGAAATTATGCCATAAGATTCCTAAAATCAAATTAAGCCAAAATGGTTTACTTGATGATAATCACGAGTTTAAAACAACCACTGCCATGTTAAAGAAAATCGTAAATGGAATAAGTCATACACGTGTGTAGACACCCCATTTTTACCGTCCTTTAAAAAAATATATACAAAAAAGGAAGAAAATAAAAAATAAAAAGAAAAAGAGAACTGACTCGTGCAGGGGGCCCACCGGGCACGCAAATCGAGGAAAAGACGAAAAATCCATCGGGGATGCCAACAAAGGTTTTAATGGCCATTCTAGGTCATTCAGAGTCATCAATCATATGGAAGTTCAAAACGGCGGTCGTCGCTCAGCGCGGGTCCCGAATCGGCTAACCGGGAGGTCAGAAAATGAGTCGGAATCAAGACCGGGGCAACCGAAGGCAGGTCAAAGCGGCCGTAAGTCAAAGAAAGCATGGAAATGACTTCGGGGAAAGGAAAATGGGTCCAGACGGGCAATCAGAGGAAGAAGCGGTGGCCTGTTGGTTTTTACAGTCCAGAATCGGCATAGGAGAGGGCAAAATGGTCATTTTGATCTCAGGCGCAGATATCACTAATCCAACCGCACGGATTTGAAAAGAATGTCAATACAAACGCAAAGGACTTTGAATCGGTCAGATCCGACGGTCGGATCACGAGATATCAGCGACCAAGATTCGGGGATCAGTGTAGAGAAGGGTGAAACGGTCGATTTTGAGCCCGGATGCAGAAATCACTGATCCAACCGTACAGATTTGAAGAGAATATCGATACAAGCATAAAGAACTTCGAATCGGTCAGATCCGACGGTCGGATCAAGAGATATCGGCAACCCTAATTTTGCAGTCCAGGATCAGCATAGGGAGGGGCAAAACGGTCAATTTTGAACCCGGGAGTAGAAATCGCCGATCCGACCGTGGGGATTTGTCGGTAAAGCTAAATGAAGACTAAATATTTTCGAATCGCTCAAATCGGACGGCCGGATGGGAAAAACAAGCTTCGGAAGACCGAACGGCCAAGATCGGGGGTTGTAAGGATCCGAAATGCGTCCCGTTCACACCGGATCCTCCCCAACCCAAAATCCTCTATAAATAGGACCCTTGGGTGCTGCACTAAAAAAAAAAAAAGAAAAGAAAAAGAAAAAGAAAAAAGAAAAAGAAAAAGAAAGGGAAGCTCTCTCTCTCTCTCTCTCCCCCATTGAAGCTCTCTCCAAGCTCTAAAAACCTCCAAACACCACCACCATCTCCACCATCACTCCAAGCCCAAAACCAAGACCACCACCACCTCTGTAAATCATTTACCCACAAATACCCAAAGTTTCAGATCCTAAGGACCCCCCAAAATACCAGAAATCAGCCCCAAACAACCCAACCGGTCACCGGAATTGCAGATTCTGAAAAACACCCAAACGGAGCCTTAAACTGCATTTCTGTGTCTCACCACCCATACCGTTGGCTTCGTATCGAAAAAACCCATCGACCTGTGTTTTCAGAACCACCAAAGGAGGTCCAGAAAGCCTACACGCGCCGCCACAAACTTCCACGCGCCGCCGCACCACTCCGGCGCCTCCGCCGCCGTCCACGGCAACAATAAGATCACCGGACCACCACCAACACCTTCGTCTGCTCCGGACGATTCAAACCCCACCGGCCACACCGCCAAAATCCGCCGGAATCCGCCGCACGCGTCCACACGCGCCACCAGCCGCCGTACCGCTACGTCCACGCGCAGCTACCCTGTCAGCGCTGAGTCAGCGCTGACTCAGCTTTGACCCACCAACCAGAAGCTGCCACGTGTCCACGGTTGCTGAGTCAGCAGTCCAGTCATCCTCCACGTATCTACCACGTCAGCACCAGGTCAGAATTGACCGTCCAATCACAGGCTAACACGTGGCACTATCTGCCACGTGTCCTTGCCACGTCACCGCCACGTCATCACTCAGGCACCAATCAGAGGTTGACACGTGGCATTTCTGCCACGTCAGCATGTTGACTGGCCACTCAGACGCTGCCACGCGTCACTTGATTGCCCAGTCAGCACATCCAGTCAGCTACCCAATCAGCGCCTCGTCAGCTTTGACCTGCCAATCAGAAGGCGCCACGTGTCTCTGACTGACACGTGGCCTGCTGACGTGGCATTTGGGCCCCATTTTTGGTTTTTCCCAATTTTCTCCACTCCGGATCCAGATTTCAACGAACGGACACTTGTTCCTAGCTAATTTGGCCATTCCGGACGCACCCGTGTGCTCAGAATTGCAAAATTCCATCATTTGAAGCAGTTTCTCCATTTTCAAGCTCATTTCTGCTCAAACCGGCCAGTTTGGCGCCGGCCGGTCCCGCCCGAAATCTGCCCGAACCAATTTTGCTCCGGTTTATACCACTTTCGGGGTTTTCGGCCGTTCCAGACTCACCGGTGACCTCCGTTTGGGCCCGTTTCAAGCCGAAATTCAACTTGGGCCCCGTTTAGCTATTTTCGAGCCGTTTTCTCAAGGTAAAGGGCCGTTTTCTCTTTTTTTCTTGACACCGAATCCAATGTAAATGTAATAAATAAGTAAAGGACGAAGAAAGACTCTTTTTATTTTATTCCTTTTTACTTTCTTTCCTTCTTTTCTACGACCGGCCTCGCCGTCGAATACTTGAAATAACGATCGGCCTCGCCGTCGAATACTTGAAAATAACGACCGGCCTCGCCGTCGAATACTTGAAAATAACGACCGGCCTCGCCGTCGAATACTTGAAATAACGACTGGCCTCGCCGTCGAATACTTGAAATAACGACCGGCCTCGCCGTCGAATACTTGACCCTCACCATTGTGAACTAGCTAGATCCTAGTTCACTTGATCTTTCCGGTAGGCCGGATTTTTTTAACTCTTGTACATTCATAACTTGTCCTCTCTCAATTTTTTCTTGCTCACTTAACACTTACATAAATCATTGTAAAATCCTAATTCAAAACGGGCGGCGACCTTTACTTCCGGTAACTTTCAAAAACCTTTCTTTCAAAATGAACACTTCAAGTTATCCCGTTGTTCAATAACGCCGATAATATGAATGTTCAAATTCAAAACGGGCACCGACCCTTACTTCCGGTATTCAAATCCTTTCTAAAACCGAACATTTCGATTAGTTACGTTGTTCAATAATGTTAACGACTTGAATGTTCGAGACTCAAACGGGCACCGACCCTTACTTCCGGCAACCTTTTCAAAACCGAACATTTCGATTAGTTACGTTGTTCAATAACGTTAACGACTTGAAAGTTCGAGACTCAAATGGGCACCGACCCTTACTTCCGGCACATAATCAAGGTTAAAGTCTAGGACTCGATTACGGTGATCGACGTCCTAGCTACACCGACTTTTCAAAAACACTATAACACACGAGCACGGTCAAACGCGACCAAAAAATTTCAAAAAAATAAATAACAAGTTAGAGCTACGTTTGGCCTGATTCTCAACCCGAGATACGTATGCAACCCCAAAAGGGTGCGGCCATAACTTTTCATCTTTTTATCTTTTTTTCATTCTCTTATCTTTATGCCCCGTTATCATGAAAATCGCCAATTTGGCAACCATGCTTCGTCATGGATGTTCGAGGGTGCTTAATACCTTCCCTCGACATAACCGTGTCCCCGAATCCCTTTCTAAATCTCTGGTTTACTTATCAAAAACATAGGCCCACTTTCCCAAACTTTAAAAATATAAAGATATATTTCCGTATCTTTATCGGGATCCTAACACCCGTACAAAGTTAGGTGGCGACTCTGAAAAATCTACTTGGCCTATTTTTCAAAATAAAAAAATACTTCTCCCACATTCCTCTTTTTCTATTTTTTTTTAAAAAAAACACTCTTATATATATATTTAAAAAACCTTTTTTTTTTCCCGTCGCGCCCCTCTTTGTCATGTTTCGCGGAGCAAATCAGGACAAAGATTTTGAGAGACGACCCATTTTTGCCGAATCCTTTTGAAAACATGAGAAAATATGTACAATGGTGTGACCGATCTCGAAAAGTGTTCAAGATGCCTACGTATCCTCCGTTAGGAAGAATCAGGTCGGACGTAGTTCGAGTGCAAGTGCCGTAGGGCAAGAAGAGAACGTACCTTGGTGGACGAAAAATGATCGGATGGTGTGGTCGGGCTTCGTAAAAGCTGCCTACGTATCTCCTGTCGGGAGAATCAGACCGGGCGTAGTTCGTAACGAACTTAGAATTTGAGTGTTTTGCCATTTTGAAGCAAAATGAGGGATGCCACGTTGGGCGAGAGAGGGGGAACACCACGTTCGGTGAACAAAAATTTGCCGTTTTGAAGCAAATGTGAGAGATGCCACGTTGGGCGAGATAGGGAACACCACGTTCGGTGAACAAAAATTTACCGTTTTGAAGCAAAGGAGAAAGTTGGTGTAATCAAGAAGTGCGAAGCCGCGTAATCTTGAATTATAACCGAAAATTGAGAAGTGTATTTTAAAAGTGTCGATTCGAAGGCATGCTAGTGGATGCCACGTCGAGCCGAGTTTTGAAAAGAGTTGGTTCAAAGGCATGCCAGTGGATGCCACGTCGAGCCGAGTTTTGAAAATTTGCCGATTCGAAGGCATGCTAGTGGACGCCACGTCGAGCCGGGTTTTGAAAAGAGTTGGTTCGAAGGCATGCCAGTGGATGCCACGTCGAGCCGAGTTTTGAAAAGAGTTGGTTCGAAGGCATGCCAGTGGATGCCACGTCGAGCCGAGTTTTGAAAAGAAGTCGATTCGAAGGCATGCCACGTCGAGTCGGAGAGTGAGAAATGTACCTTTCTATCTGAGTTCTGGGATGAGGATGTGGTCCTCCCGACTGGAAGTTTTTTTTTTTTTTTACTCTGAGAGATTTCTGATGATCCCGAGTCCTTGAAATGATGGATTTTCTTCTATCAAGAGCTCGTCCCTCCATCGCGTAGCTGGGACTTTCTTGTAAAAGGAGGATATCCGTATGCTCTATTGATGTGTTAGTGAATGACATGCTAGTTTACTGACCTTAGAGGGCTTCGAAATTTTTCGTGGAAATCTGGACAGAACCCATCGTGCCAACTGGATATCACATTCTTCGACTTTGTCTAGAGCTTCGCTCGTGTTCGAACGGACCTTTGATCGTAAGTGTAGAGATTCGAATGCTGAAACCTTCGACATGAGGTCCCCTATTTTTTTTACTTTTATTTTTATTTTTATTTTTTATTTATTATTTTTTTTTTGAAGCGCGTTTTTACCCTTAGCGCCCTTTCAGGTTTTCGCCAAGTCCGGCTCTGTCATTGTTGCACGTCGGCGCCTTTTCAGGTTTTCACCGCGTCGACAGTTTTGTTTCTTGCCATAGCCTACGTTTTTACTCATGGCGCCCTCGCGGGTTTTCACCATGCCCTTCGGTCTATGCTCCTTTATTTTTGGTCTTTAAGTGCGAAGCTCTTTTGTGGAAATGGCAGACGTTGCCTTCCAGAGTTTTTGAAGGCTGACTGGTACTTTGATTTCGGCTTTTAGTCAACCGAGTGTGCTTAATATTTGATCAATCCGAGAGGACTTTGTCGGGTTGTAATGAGGGCCAAGGGTGATGGCTGAGAAGAAAAGATGGCATGAAGGCTCAAATTTGGATTCTTCTTTCTTTTCCTTGGGTTTTGGCTGTTACGACCATCTGATTTTTTTGTTTTTCCTTGGGGATTATTTTTCTCTTCTTTTTGTTTTTGAATTCCATGCACTTTGACTCACTCTTTTGTCCTCTTTTTTTCCTTATTTGGATTCGAGTGAGTTTCCCTTGTCGGGATTTTGTTGCATGTTCATCAACTTGTTTTTTCTTGCCCCAGTATTGAGATACAGTCGTTTTGAAAGTATTTGAAATGAACAAAAGGCTCAAAATGGCTGACAAATGGATTTTATTAATTTGTACAGATAGCAGAATTGAAGGCCTCTCTTCATTTTGATCAAAAATCAAGTACACTGGTTTGACATTAAGCATAGAATCTCTTGACCGAGTCAGAATTGATGGGCTCCGGAAACACATCGCCGTCCATTTCAGTCAACATCAGAGCTCCTCCAGATAGTGCTTTCTTGACGATGTACGGGCCCTCCTAGTTGGGGGCGAATTTTCCTTATGCTTCTTCTTGGAAGGGAAAGATTTTCTTTAGGACCAGGTCGCCCTCCTTGAAATGCCGAGGTCGGACTTTCTTGTTGTAGGCTCGGGCTATCCTCTTCTGGTAGCATTGACCGTGACACAAAGCGGTTAGGCGCTTTTCGTCGATCAGACATAATTGCTCATACCTTTCGCGTACCCATTCAGCTTCTTCCAGCTCGGACTCCAGGAGAATCCTTAGTGATGGGATCTCGACTTCAACTGGGATGACGGCCTCCATTCCGTAGACCAGAGAGTAGGGAGTTGCCCCTGTTGATGTTCGGATCGATGTTCGATAGGCCATGAGAGCCAATGGTAGCATTTCGTGCCATTTCTTGTAGTTATCGGACATCTTTCGCATGATCGTCTTGATATTTTTGTTGGCTGCCTCAACTGCCCCATTCATCTTTGGACGGTAAGGTGCGGAATGCCTGTGAGTGATCTGGAATTGCTGACAGAGTTCTTTCATCATGTCATTGTTAAGATTTCTGGCATTATCCGAGATGATGGACTCCGGGAGACCGAATCGGCATATCAGAATGTTCTTGACGAATCTCGTGACGACTTCTTTTGTAACCCGTGCATAAGATTCTGCCTCGACCCACTTTGTGAAGTAATCGATAGCCACCAGTATGAAACGATGACCGTTGGACGATTTCGGAGTGATAGGACCGATGACGTCCATTCCCCACATGGAAAAGGGCCATGGAGTCGTCATAGGATGCAAGTCCCTTGGCGGTGCGTGGATCTGGTTGGCATGGATTTGACATTGACGACACTTCTTTACAAAATTGACGCAGTCGCGCTCTATGGTGAGCCAGAAGTGTCATGTCCGCATTATCTTCTTGGCAAGCATGAGGCCGCTCATGTGTGGACCGCAAACTCCTCCGTGTACTTTCTCCATTAAGTGATCAGCGGTTGTGGCTGACACGCATCTAAGTAAGCCCAGATGGTGGTTCCTCCGGTATAGAACGCCACCGCTGAGGAAGAATTGTGAGGCGAGCTTTTGGAGAGTGCGGCGTTCCGCAATATTAGTATTTGGAGGGTACTCTTGCTTTTCCAGGAAGTTGACGATATCGAAATACCACGGCTTGTCGCTTGATCCTTCCCCAATTTGATAACAGTAAGCTGGCCTTGATCTTGCCTCGATGGTCAGAGGCGGAATTTCATCCGAGTTGGGGACTTTGATCATGGATGATAGAGTTGCAAGAGCGTCGCCGAAATCATTCTGATCTCGAGGAATGTGGTTGAACTCGACGTAGTCGAATCCTTGACATAGATCGACTAAGCACCTCCTGTACGGGATGAGCTTGGTGTCTCGCGTGGCGTATTCCTCCGTAGATTGTTTGATGACAAGCTCAGAGTCTCCGAATACTGCCAACCTGTGAATATCCATGTCGAGGGCCAACCTCAAACCTAGGATGCATGCTTCGTATTCCGAGACATTGTTGGTCGCGTCGAAGTTCAGTTTACAACAGGCCGGAAAGTGCATTCCGTCTTTTGATATGACAACTGCCCCTGCCCCAGCTCCTTTACTGTTGGATGCTCCGTCGAAGTACATTCGCCATCCATCGAAGTCCTCGCCTTCATTTTCACCGGTAGCAAAAAGGACAGCCTCGTCTGGGAAAGCCGTGTTCATTGGCTCGTAGTTGTCTGCCGGTGATTCTGCAAGTTGATCGGCGATCGCCTGTCCCTTGATGGCCTTTTGAGTGATATAGACGATGTCGAACTCGGTTAGAAGCATCTGCCATTTAGATATCTTCCCAGTCAAGACAGGCCTTTCGAAGATGTACTTGAGTGGGTCCATTCGAGCGATCAGATATACCGTATGGCTGAGCAGATAATGACGGAGTCTTGTGGCGGCCCAAGCGAGGGCGCAACAAGTCCGTTCCAGTAGTGAGTATCTGGATTCGCTTTCAGTGAACCTCTTGCTCAAGTAGTAGATAGCATGTTCCTTTCGTCCGGTTTCGTCGTGCTGCCCCAGTACACATCCCATCGAATTATCAAGTACTGACAAGTACAGCAAAAGAGGACGTCCTGGCTCTGGTGGAACGAGGACCGGCGGATTCAGGAGATATTTCTTGATTGTTTCGAAAGCGCCCTGACAGTCCTCATTCCATTTTTTGTCGGAGCCTTTCCGGAGCAATTTGAAGATCGGCTCGCACTTGTCTGTGAGTTGTGAGATGAAACGGCTGATGAAATTGATCCGTCCTAGGAATCCCCGAATCTCCTTTTCCTTTGTGGGAGCAGGCATCTCGGTGATTGCTTTGATTTTTCCGGGGTCAATCTCGATGCCGTGTCGACTAACCATGAACCCTAGAAGCTTTCCTGAGGGGACGCCAAAGGCACACTTTGCTGGATTCAACTTGAGTTGGTACTTTCTGAGGCGATCGAAGAGTTTCTTGAGATCGGCCATGTGCTCAGAAATTCTTTTAGACTTTATGATCATGTCATCGACGTAGACCTCAAGTTCTTGATGCATCATGTCATGGAAAAGCGCGGTCATGGCCCTCTGATAGGTTGCCCCAGCATTTTTAAGCCCGAACGGCATGACTCTATAGCAGAAAGTGCCCCAGGGAGTGATGAAGGCAGTCTTTTCCCTATCTTCCTCGTCCAGCAGGATTTGGTTGTAGCCAGAAAATCCATCCATGAAGGAATAGATCTCGTGCCCGGCTGTGTTGTCAACCAATATGTGGATGTTGGGCAGAGGGAAATCGTCCTTTGGGCTTGCCTTGTTAAGATCCCTGTAGTCGACGCAGACCCGAATGCGACCGTCTTTCTTCGGCACGGGCACCACGTTTGCAAGCCATGTTGGATAGCTCACAACCATGATGAAGCCGGCTTCGAACTGCTTGATTACCTCTTCTTTGACTTTGAGGCTCCACTCTGGCTTTAGTTTCCGCAACTTCTGCTTGATCGGCGTGAATTCCGGCTTGACTGCGAGTTTGTGTGTGACGATGTCAGTGGCTAGGCCCGGCATGTCCTGGTATGACCAAGCAAACACATCCTGATATTCTTTCAAGAATTGAAAGAGTTCGTGCTTGTGCTCCGGTGTGAGTTGATGGCCGATTTTCAGTTCTCGAGGATTCTCGATTGTACCAACATTGATGGTGTCGGCCTCTTCTAAGTTAGGCTTTGGTTTGTCCTCAAGTTCTGATACCATTTTTTCAAGTTCAGAGGGGGTCTCGTCGTCGGAATCAGATTCCTCCTCCATACCCAAATGATTAAAGTCCATTTCCATTTTTGAGTGATTCTTGACTTGTTCAATTTGTGTGATATCCAGGTGATTAATGAGTTTAGTCACAGATTCCCTGAAATCGATTTTGCAAAAAAAAAAAAAAAAAAAGATTCAGAAACAGAGCTTTAAAACAAGGTCAGTAAACTTGAATTTCATTCATTAAACAAAAAGATAGAAGCCTTTTACAAAGATTGTTATTTCTCACTCGGCCGGCTTAAGTCAAGTGAGAACTTTTACAGATATCCTTTTTTTTACCCAGATGCCCTTTTACACAGCAGAGGGCGGATCTCCCAGTTGTTCAGAGTTTCCTCTGGCTCTAACCGGCGGACCGTTGGCTTGGTGGAGGCTCCTGGCCCAGTGATCGTGGCGACATTTTCCTCGAATAGGTCTCGGATACTGCCTGTTGGGACCATGGACGTCCAGTCGATCGTCAGAGTGGGCTGACCTGCCTGGTCAGGGAATATTGTCTCGGCTGGGTGGGGGAAGGTCTCCCGAATGTGTGGAATTGGCCTTCCGATTTTGCGACCGGATCTCTTGTCCTTTCCCCGTCTCTTCTTATATCCAAGACCGCAGGTGTCCTTCTGATTTGGCAGATCGATCGGCTATATCTGCCCTTGGTTTGACCTCCCAAGCCCCTTTCCGGGCTTATATCCGAACGTCTTCAATTGCCTGGCCATGTTCAGATGAGCCTGCGAGTATGCAGGCTTTCTTGTTGGTTTCCCTTCCGGAGCGAAGGTGGCAGAGACCAATTCAAAGACTTGGTATGAGGCAGGTTCAGTCTCCTTGCCTGCGTTAATATGCGGTAGTGATGGCTTTCCGGATGTGGCAAACTCTCGTTCGCCATGGACGACGACTAGAAGCCCATCGATTGCATATTTAACATTTTGATGCAGGGTGGAGGGAACCGCCCCGGCTGGATGGATCCATGGCCTTCCGAGGAGCATACTATAGGCTGCCGGGATGTCTAGGACCTGGAAGGTGATTTGAAATTCATACGGCCCGATCTCGACTGGCAGGTGGATCATTCCGATTGTCTCCTTTCGAGATCCATCAAATGCCCGGATCACTGTGTTTGACCGTTGTACCTTCTCTGGGTCAATACCCATCCTCTTGATTGTGCTTAGGGGACAAACATTGACTGCTGACCCGTTGTCGACGAGAACCTGACTGAGGATCATTCCGTTGCTTTTTACTGTCAAGTGCAGGGCTTTGTTATGTCCGGTGCCCTCTGGTCCCATCTCCTCATCAGAAAAGGAGATGATGTTGAAGGTGGAGACATTCCCCACAATATCGGTAAACTTGTCGGCCGAGATGCCGTCAGCCATATGGGACTCGTTAAGGACTTTGAGAAAGGCATCTCGGTGAGTCTCGGAGGTCAAAATCAGTGACAGCATGGAAGAGTGGTCTGGAGCCTTCCGTAGTTGCTCGATAATCTGATATTCACTGCGTTTGAGCAGCGTCAAGAATTTCTCCGCCTCTTCGGCCGAAACCGGCAGTTTTGGCGGGCAATCTGTGCGGGCAACTTCGGTCTGGCCTAAGAACCCTTCTGTATTAGAGACCTCCCCCTGGTTGTCTTGGCCTTGGGCCTGATATACCCACGGGATGGCGTGAGCATCAGTCACCGCTGGTTGGATGACAGGTAGAGGAGAGTGGAGAATTATCGGGTCAGCAGGAGTGGTGAAGACCTCTAGCAAGGGCTTTACCGGAGCCGGAATGGCTTGAATGCTTTTTTGGATTGTTGGGTCGGGAGCAGAAAGGACTTCCAACAAAGGTCTTATTGGAGTTGGGGTGATCTGAATTCCCCTTTGGATTGTTGGATCGGGAGTGAAGAGGGATTTCGTACCCTTTTGGATCTTCTTCGCGGGAGCGGTGTGGACTTCTTTATCTTCTTGAGTCACCGAGCTGGGAATGATCGGCTCCGGTGCAATGAGCACAACAAGCGGCGTAGCAGGAGTGGTATGGAGAGCAAGGCAGGAGAGATTCCCCCTGATAGATTCTGATGGAGAGTGGCCGACCCACCTTGGCCGAGGATGCTGATTGATGGTCATTACGGTCCCTTCTTCCTCTACGATCACAGCATTGATCGACCCCCCGGCTTCATGTTGCGGGAGAGGGTTATGGGCGATATTGGCCTGTTGCTCAATTGGTTTTACGGCGATTCTCCCGTCGTCTATCAAATCTTGGATTTTATGCTTGAGGGAGAAACAGTCATCCGTGGAATGCCCCACCATTCCCGAGTGATACTTGCAGCGTCGGCTATGATCATAGGATTTCGGGAGTGGATCGGGCGTCTTCCCAGCTGGGATTAGAGTAATGGCTCCTTGGGCCAGCAGCTTGCTCATGATAGAACTTTGCGATTCAGCCAGTGGCGCAAAGACCCGAGCTCGGTTGAGCTTTTTCTGCTGGAAATTTTCAGTTTTGGCTGGTTGCTGCGGATTCTGACGGTAGCCCTGTGGTTGAGGCGTGAATGGCTGAGGCTGTGCCATTGGTTGTTGGTACACGGACACGGCTTGCTGATATCTCGGAGGAGGCGGAGCCGGCTGCTGGATGAAGTTTACAGGGGCATACTGTCCGGCGTCTGGGTAGACCACAGCCATTTCATTCTCTTTCTTGGGCTTTTTGTAAGAAGACCCTGCCTGACCCTGCTCTGACCCGATCTTGATTTTTCCAGTCTGTATCCCTTCCTCGATTAATTCGCCGTGCTTGATTATCTCGGCGAATGATCGGCCTGTCCCGTTGATGAGTCGGTCATAATAGGGATGCTGCTAGGCAAGTATGAATGCCTCTGTCATCTCAGAGTCGTCCATCGGTGGATGTACTTGGGACCCAACCTCCCTCCAGCGGTGAGCGTACTCACGGAATGACTCGCTCGGCTTTTTGCAAATTTTCTCCAGTGATTGCCGTGTTGGAGCGATGTCAGTATTGTACCGGTAATGCTGGTAGAAAGTCTTGGTAAGGTCGTCCCATGTAGCGATTTTGGTTTTATCCAAACGGACAAACCACCGTAGAGCTGCCCCAGTCTGGCCTTTAGAGAAGAGATGGACCCTCAGCTTCTCGTCGGTCGCACATGGTCCAAGTTCATCGATGTAAACTCTCAGATGGACGTATGGATCCCCTGATCCATCATATTTTGTCGTTAAGTCTGGCATCTTGAACTTGTCCGGAAATATCTTGCCTGGAGCAACTGCGAGATCAGGGAATGACATCCCTCCGTATGTGTTGGCCCCTTGAATGCTCTGAATTGAGCTTTCTAGTCGCTTCACTTGCTGTGTCAGCGAGCTCATCTCTCCTTCCTTTCTTAACCTTTCTTCCTCGAGGTAGTGATCCACTCCCTCGTTGACCATTATCGCTGGCGGAACGGCAGCAGTTTTGGGAGTCGTTGGTTGATTGCCTGCCTGAGGGTCTACGGTGTACACAGATCCTTGGGGGTCTACAGCGTACACACGTCCTGGGGGGACCTGATCATGGACGTCTAAAAGCGGTGAAATTGGTGGAGCAGCACCATTAGGAGCGGGGGTGTTGGTGGCTCCGACAGAGAGCAAAGCTATGATGGTGGCCATTTGTTTCGACATGTCATTGACTTGTTGTTGCAGGACCTGGAATTCGGGGCTCTGAGCAAGTTGTGAGCTTTCTTCGGAGGCGGATGGAGGATCGTCCTGAGCCATCTGTATCCGTCGAAGGTATCCTCTAGTCCAAATAGGGCTGCGGGCCCAATCTTCTGATGCCCCCGGAATTTTGATTTTTTAACCCCCTGTAGACATATGCAAGCATGAGTATGTATAATATATGCATGAATGATTACGGTCTTTTGCAAACGTGGTTACGTAGTCAGATTATCAAAAAAACTCGAATTTTTCATTGATGACCAAATCAGGGATAATACAAGGGTTCTTAAAATAAAAGTTGCAGTACATTCCACATGTAGGTCCTAGCAGTATCTAGTCCTACTTGAAATGAACTAAAGTCCCCTTGCGAAAGATCCATCGTCAGCTCTTTGATACAGCCAAGGATTGTTTTCAGCCTGTCATTTTCGGCTGCCTCTTGTTGAAGTTGCTCATGCAGTGTACCGATCTTTGACTCGGCTTTGGTGAGAATGTCAATCTCTAGCTGGCGGAGCCGGACTTGAGACTTTTGTATGTATGCTCGATGTTGTTCCCTCTCCAAAGCCCTGGCGGCTTCCTCTTGCTCGAGCGTTTCTTCAAGCTGACTGATCCTGTCACGTGCATCTTGAAGGTTGACTTGCAACTGTCCATTTTCTTGTTCTATCCGAGTTCGGATAGCTTCTTCTTGATTAAGAGCGGCCCGGAGTCTCTTGACGTGGTCGTTGACTTCTGATTCCTCGGTCCTTGGTCTCTTTGGCTCGATCGGCAAATGCCCCAGTTCTTCTTGTATCCACCCGTCGTACGCAGGTCCCGTACCGGCTAAGTGGTCGGTATGATCTTCATCGGGGTGGACTGAACGCCACTGATTTAATGCCCCACTATAACGATCCTTAGTGGAGATGATGTGATCGAAGTAGAAGTAGGACATGTCTTCTGTTCGTGGGATGTACTGTGTCCTATTGAATTGTCTGAGTACCCGACCCGGAGCGTACGGCGTTCCTCCGGTCAATCCGATCAGCGGGATGAATGAGAGCTCACTGGTTCGGATCCGAACGGATGAGGAAGAACACAACCCCAAATACCACTGTAGGTCAGAGTCTTGCAGCTGTGCCAAGTATTTGTACCACTCGGTTTTCCCCTGGACAGGCGATGGTAGCTTGCTGAGTGGCGTGATGATATCTACGTTCATAAAATGTTGCACTGGACGCGGACATTTGATGAGATGGGACATCATCCATATTTGTAGCAGACCGGCGCTGGCTGTGAAGAACCCTTTACCCTTGTGTCTACAGAAAGTCAGAGTTCGCAAGGTTTCAGCTATAATTGTAGGAATGAAGGTCCGGCCGCTGCGAACTTGTATGATGACATCGATCAGGGTCATGTCAATCTTTCTGTCTTCACGTGGGAATAGCAGGTGGGCCACGAGGCAGAGAGCAAGAATCCACAATCGATTTTCTGCCCATTCTGATAATGAGCATAAGAAATGATGCTTGTAGAACCCCTCAGGGTCCATAAATCTGTCAAGGAGGAAGCTGATAGGATATCGCATGAAGTCCCCTCCTACGGCCTTTTCCAGAATATCTCTTCTCATACCCAAGAAGTCCGCCGTCCGACTCTTGCCGGGTTTAAAGTTCGGCAGTACCGGGTCGCCGTTGATTGTTAATTTGAGCAGCCCGGCGTATTCCTCAAGAGTCGGGGTAAGTTCTTGCTCTCCGAAACGGAATACCATGACTGTTGGATCCTAGAAGGCGACTACTGACTCGAGCATGTGCCTGTCCGTTCTGACTTGGAGTAGAGACCCTAGGAACCCAAAGTGCCTCTGGAATCTCGCTGAATCTTCGAGCGACAACTTGTGATACCAAGTGGACAGCCGGGGATCGGTCTCGGTGGCAAAACCCAGCTTTGGCGGTTGACTTGTCATTTTTTTGGAAATTTCTTGATAATCTGACGAAAGGACCATGTTTGCTCAGATATAATCATTCATGCCTTAAAAAGAAGTATTGAAAAGACTTGAAATGAACTTAAGAGGAGAATTTTTTTTTTTTTGGATGTTGTGGATGGGATGCGACCATGTGGCGAGGGTTTTGAGACCTAATGCAGCCTTATTGTTTAAGCCAGGTTCCCGAACCTTCAAACCTCCAGTGCCGGAGCACCTTCTCAGGTTGGTGGTTCGAGCGGGAGAATTTCAGTGCTGGTACCGACGGTAACACCGCAACGGCCACGCCACCTACTCAACTCCCTATCTAATCTTAAGGGTGGTTCCTCGGAACCGGGTTATGAACATGCTCAATGTGTAGTGTGCGTGATAATGCTTGAGCAAAATAAAGTTGGCATTGGCCTTGCAATTTATTTTTTGGCATTGGCCGCAAATCCTGTGCAAGCAAAATACTTACAAGACTAAAAAAGAAAGAAAAAAAAAATTAGTAAAAGAAAATGCCCCGTTAGTATGAAGATCGCCAAAGTAATGGCTTGAGTCCTCTTAAGTTAGTCCCCAGCAGAGTCGCCAGCTGTCGCACCGCGACGGGAAAAAAAAAAGGTTTTTTAAATATATATATAAGAGTGTTTTTTTTAAAAAAAAATGGAAAAAGAGGAATGTGGGAGAAGTATTTTTTTATTTTGAAAAATAGGCCAAGTAGATTTTTCAGAGTCGCCACCTAACTTTGTACGGGTGTTAGGATCCCGATAAAGATACGAAAATATATCTTTATATTTTTAAAGTTTGGGAAAGTGGGCCTATGTTTTTGATAAGTAAACCAGAGATTTAGAAAGGGATTCGGGGACTCGGTTATGTCGAGGGAAGGTATTAAGCACCCTCGAACATCCATGACGAAGCATGGTTGCCAAATTGGCGATTTTCATGATAACGGGGCATAAAGATAAAAGAATGAAAAAAAGATAAAAAGATGAAAAGTTATGGCCGCACCCTTTTGGGGTTGCATACGTATCTCGGGTTGAGAATCAGGCCAAACGTAGCTCTAACTTGTTATTTATTTTTTTGAAATTTTTTGGTCGCATTTGACCGTGCTCGTGTGTTATAGTGTTTTTGAAAAGTCGGTGTAGCTAGGACGTCGATCACCGTAATCGAGTCCTAGACTTTAACCTTGATTATGTGCCGGAAGTAAGGGTCGGTGCCCATTTGAGTCTCGAACTTTCAAGTCGTTAACGTTATTGAACAACGTAACTAATCGAAATGTTCGGTTTTGAAAAGGTTGCCGGAAGTAAGGGTTGGTGCCCGTTTGAGTCTCGAACATTCAAGTCGTTAACATTATTGAACAACGTAACTAATCGAAATGTTCGGTTTTAGAAAGGATTTGAATACCGGAAGTAAGGGTCGGTGCCCGTTTTGAATTTGAACATTCATATTATCGGCGTTATTGAACAACGGGATAACTTGAAGTGTTCATTTTGAAAGAAAGGTTTTTGAAAGTTACCGGAAGTAAGGGTCGGCGCCCGTTTTGAATTAGGATTTTATAATGATTTATGTAAGTGTTAAGTGAGCAAGAAAAAATTGAGAGAGGACAAGTTATGAATGTACAAGAGTTAAAAAAATCCGGCCTACCGGAAAGATCAAGTGAACTAGGATCTAGCCAGTTCACAATGGTGAGGGTCAAGTATTCGACGGCGAGGCCGGTCGTTATTTCAAGTATTCGACGGCGAGGCCAGTCGTTATTTTCAAGTATTCGACGGCGAGGCCGGTCGTTATTTTCAAGTATTCGACGGCGAGGCCGATCGTTATTTTCAAGTATTCGACGGCGAGGCCGATCGTTATTTCAAGTATTCGACGGCGAGGCCGGTCGTAGAAAAGAAGGAAAGAAAGTAAAAAGGAATAAAATAAAAAGAGTCTTTCTTCGTCCTTTACTTATTTATTACATTTATATTGGATTCGGTGTCAAGAAAAAAGAGAAAACGGCCCTTTACCTTGAGAAAACGGCTCGAAAATAGCTAAACGGGGCCCAAGTTAAATTTCGGCTTGAAACGGGCCCAAACGGAGGTCACCGGTGAGTCTGGAACGGCCGAAAACCCCGAAAGTGGTATAAACCGGAGCAAAATCGGTTCGGGCAGATTTCGGGCGGGACCGGCCGGCGCCAAACTGGCCGGTTTGAGCATAAATGAGCTTGAAAATGGAGAAACTGCTTCAAATGATGGAATTTTGCAATTCTGAGCACACGGGTGCGTCCGGAATGGCCAAATTAGCTAGGAACAAGTGTTCGTTCGTTGAAATCTGGATCCGGAGTGGAGAAAATTGGGAAAAAACCAAAAGTGGGGCCCAAATGCCACGTCAGCAGGCCACGTGTCAGTCAGAGACACGTGGCGCCTTCTGATTGGCAGGTCAAAGCTGACGAGGCGCTGATTGGGTAGCTGACTGGATGTGCTGACTGGGCAATCAAGTGACGCGTGGCAGCGTCTGAGTGGCCAGTCAACATGCTGACGTGGCAGAAATGCCACGTGTCAACCTCTGATTGGTGCCTGAGTGATGACGTGGCGGTGACGTGGCAAGGACACGTGGCAGATAGTGCCACGTGTTAGCCTGTGATTGGACGGTCAATTCTGACCTGGTGCTGACGTGGTAGATACGTGGAGGATGACTGGACTGCTGACTCAGCAACCGTGGACACGTGGCAGCTTCTGGTTGGTGGGTCAAAGCTGAGTCAGCGCTGACTCAGCGCTGACAGGGTAGCTGCGTGTGGACGTAGCGGTACGGCGGCTGGTGGCGCGTGTGGACGCGTGCGGCGGATTCCGGCGGATTTTGGCGGTGTGGCCGGTGGGGTTTGAATCGTCCGGAGCAGACGAAGGTGTTGGTGGTGGTCCGGTGATCTTATTGTTGCCGTGGACGGCGGCGGAGGCGCCGGAGTGGTGCGGCGGCGCGTGGAAGTTTGTGGCGGCGCGTGTAGGCTTTCTGGACCTCCTTTGGTGGTTCTGAAAACACAGGTCGATGGGTTTTTTGATACGAAGCCAACGGTATGGGTGGTGAGACACAGAAATGCAGTTTAAGGCTCCGTTTGGGTGTTTTTCAGAATCTGCAATTCCGGTGACCGGTTGGGTTGTTTGGGGCTGATTTCTGGTATTTTGGGGGGTCCTTAGGATCTGAAACTTTGGGTATTTGTGGGTAAATGATTTACAGAGGTGGTGGTGGTCTTGGTTTTGGGCTTGGAGTGATGGTGGAGATGGTGGTGGTGTTTGAAGGTTTTTAGAGCTTGGAGAGAGCTTCAATGGGGGAGAGAGAGAGAGAGAGAGAGCTTCCCTTTCTTTTTCTTTTTCTTTTTTCTTTTTCTTTTCTTTTTTCTTTTTCTTTTCTTTTTTTTTTTTAGTGCAGCACCCAAGGGTCCTATTTATAGAGGATTTTGGGTTGGGGAGGATCCGGTGTGAACGGGACGCATTTCGGATCCTTACAACCCCCGATCTTGGCCGTTCGGTCTTC